>JAUIMM010002576.1:0-634300 GCA_031769625.1 Taudactylus pleione
GGGTGATCAGAGACATGCTATGGGGAATGATATAACACAGTATGGGGGTGAGCAGAGACATGCTATGGGGAATGATATAACACAGTATGGGGGTGAGCAGAGACATGCTATGGGGAATGATATAACACAGTATGGGAGTGAGCAGAGACATGCTATGGGGAAAGATATAACACAGTATAGGGGTGAGCAGAGACATGCTATGGGGAATGATATAACACAGTATGGGGGTGAGCAGAGACATGCTATGGGGAATGATATAACACAGTATGGGGTGAGCAGAGACATGCCTATGGGGAATGATATAACACAGTATCAGGGGTGAGCAGAGACATGCTATGGGGAATGACATAACACAGTATGGGGGGTGAGCAGACATGCTATGGGGAATGATATAACACAGTATAGGGGTGAGCAGAGACATGCTATGGGGAATGATATAACAGTATAGGGTTGAGCAGAGACATGCTATGGAGAATGATATAACACAGTATGGGGTGAGCAGAGACATGCTATGGAGAATGATATAACACAGTATGGGGGTGAGCAGAGACATGCTATGGGGAATGATATAACACAGTATGGGGGTGAGTAGAGGACATGCTATGGAGAATGATATAACACAGTATAGGGGTGAGCAGAGACATGCTATGGGGAATGACATAACACAGTATGGGGGTGAGTAGAGACATGCTATGGGGAATGATATAACACACAGTATGGGGTGAGCAGAGACATGCTATGGGGATTGATATAACACACAGTATAGGGGTGAGCAGAGACATGCTATGGGGAATGATATAAACACAGTATGGGGGTGAGCAGAGACATGCTATGGGGAATGATATAACACAGTATGGGGGTGAGCAGAGACATGCTATGGGGAATGATATAACACAGTATGGGGGTGAGCAGAGACATGCTATGGGGAATGATATAACACACAGTATGGGGTGAGCAGAGACATGCTATGGGGAATGATATAACACACAGTATGGGGTGAGCAGAAACATGCTATGGGGAATTGATATAACACAGTATAGGGGTGAGCAGAGACATGCTATGGGGAATGATATAACACACAGTATGGGGTGAGCAGAGACATGCTATGGGGATTGATATAACACACAGTATAGGGGTGAGCAGAGACATGCTATGGGGAATGATATAACACACAGTATGGGGTGAGCAGAGACATGCTATGGGGAATGATATAACACAGTATAGGGGTGAGCAGAGACATGCTATGGGGAATGATATAACACAGTATGGGGTGAGCAGAGACATGTTATTAGGAATGATATAACACAGTATGGGGTGAGCAGAGACATGCTATGGAGAATGATATAACACAGTATAGGGGTGAGCAGAGACATGCTATGGGGAATGATATAACAGTATAGGGGTGAGCAGAGACATGCTATGGGGAATGATATAACACAGTATAGGGGTGAGCAGAGACATGCTATGGGGAATGATATAACACAGTATAGGGGTGAGCAGAGACATGCTATGGGGAATGATATAACACAGTATGGAGGTGAGCAGAGACATGGTATGGGGAATGATATAACAGAATAGGGGTGAGCAGAGACATGCTATGGGGAATGATATAACACAGTATGGGGGTGAGCAGAGACATGCTATGGGGAATGATATAACAGTATGGGGTGAGAAGAGACACGCTATGGGAAATGATATAACACAGTATGGGGGTGAGCAGAGACATGCTATGGGGAATGATATAACACAGTATGGGGGTGATCAGAGACCTGCTATGGGGAATGATAGAACACAGTATGGGGGTGAGCAGAGACATGCTATGGGGAATGATATAACACAGTATGGGGTGAGCAGAGACATGCTATGGGGAATGATATAACACAGTATGGGGTGAGCAGAGACATGCTATGGGGAATGATATAACACAGTATAGGGGTGAGCAGAGAAATGCTATGGGGAATGATATAACACAGTATGGGGGTGAGCAGAGACATGCTATGGGGAATGATATAACACAGTATAGGGGTGAGCAGAGACATGCTATGGAGAATGATATAACACAGTATAGGGGTGAGCAGAGACATGCTATGGGGAATGATATAACACAGTATGGGGGTGAGCAGAGACATGTTATTAGGAATGATATAACACAGTATGGGGTGAGCAGAGACATGCTATGGAGAATGATATAACACAGTATAGGGGTGAGCAGAGACATGCTTTGGGGAATGATACAACACTGTATGGGGTGAGCAGAGACATGCTATGGGGAATGGTATAACACAGTATAGGGGTGAGTAGAGACATGCTATGGGGAATGATATAACACACAGTATGGGGTGAGCAGAGACATGCTATGGGGAATGATATAACACAGTATGGGGGTGAGCAGAGACATGTTATTAGGAATGATATAACACAGTATGGGGTGAGCAGAGACATGCTATGGAGAATGATATAACACAGTATAGGGGTGAGCAGAGACATGCTATGGGGAATGATATAACACAGTATGGGGGTGAGCAGAGACATGCTATGGGGAATGATATAACACAGTATAGGGGTGAGCAGAGACATGCTATGGGGAATGATATAACAGTATAGGGGTGAGCAGAGACATGCTATGGGGAATGATATAACACACAGTATAGGGGTGAGCAGAGGCTATGGGGAATGATATAACACAGTATGGGGGTGAGCAGAGACATGCTATGGGGAATGATATAACAGTATGGGGTGAGAAGAGACACGCTATGGGGAATGATATAACACAGTATGGGGGTGAGCAGAGACATGCTATGGGGAATGATATAACACAGTATGGGGGTGAGCAGAGACATGCTATGGGGAATGATATAACACAGTATGGGGGTGAGCAGAGACATGTTATTAGGAATGATATAACACAGTATGGGGTGAGCAGAGACATGCTATGGAGAATGATATAACACAGTATAGGGGTGAGCAGAGACATGCTATGGGGAATGATATAACACAGTATGGGGGTGAGCAGAGACATGCTATGGGGAATGATTTAACACAGTATGGGGGTGAGCAGAGACATGCTATGGGGAATGATATAACACAGTATAGGGGTGAGCAGAGACATGCTATGGGGAATGATATAACACAGTATAGGGGTGAGCAGAGACATGCTATGGGGAATGATATAACACACAGTATGGGGGTGAGCAGAGACATGCTATGGGGAATGATATAACACACAGTATAGGGGTGAGCAGAGACATGCTATGGGGAATGATATAACACAGTATGGGGGTGAGCAGAGACATGCTATGGGGAATGATATAACACAGTATAGGGGTGAGCAGAGACATGCTATGGGGAATGATATAACACAGTATAGGGGTGAGCAGAGACATGCTATGGGGAATGATATAACACAGAGTATAGGGGTGAGCAGAGACATGCTATGGGGAATGATATAACACAGTATGGGGGTGAGCAGAGACATGCTATGGGGAATGATATAACACAGTATAGGGGGTGAGCAGAGACATGCTATGGGGAATGATATAACAGTATGGAGGTGAGCAGAGACATGCTATGGGGAAAGATATAACACAGTATGGGGTGAGAAGAGACACGCTATGGGGAATGATATAACAGTATGGGGTGAGAAGAGACACGCAATGGGGAATGATATAACACAGTATGGGGGTGATCAGAGACATGCTATGGGGAATGATATAACAGTATGGGGTGAGAAGAGACACGCTATGGGGAATGATATAACAGTATGGGGTGAGAAGAGACACGCTATGGGGAATGATATAACACAGTATAGGGGTGATCAGAGACACGCTATGGGGAATGATATAACACAGTATGGGGGTGAGCAGAGACATGCTATGGGGAAAGATATAACACAGTATATGGGGTGAGCAGAGACATGCTATGGGGAATGATATAACATAGTATGGGGTGAGCAGAGACATGCTATGGGGAATGATATAACACAGTATGGGGGTGAGCAGAGACATGCTATGGGGAATGATATAACACAGTATGGGGGTGAGCAGAGACATGTTATTAGGAATGATATAACACAGTATGGGGGTGAGCAGAGACATGTTATTAGGAATGATATAACACAGTATGGGGGTGAGCAGAGACATGTTATTAGGAATGATATAACACAGTATGGGGTGAGCAGAGACATGCTATGGAGAATGATATAACACAGTATAGGGGTGAGCAGAGACATGCTATGGGGAATGATATAACACAGTATGGGGGTGAGCAGAGACATGCTATGGGGAATGATATAACACAGTATGGGGGTAAGCAGAGACATGCTATGGAGAATGATATAACACAGTATGAGGGTGAGCAGAGACATGCTATGGGGAATGATATAACACAGTATAGGGGTGAGCAGAGACATGCTATGGGGAATGATATAACACAGTATGGGGGTGAGCAGAGACATGCTATGGGGAATGATATAACACAGTATAGGGGTGAGTAGAGACATGCTATGGGGAATGATATAACACAGTATAGGGGTGAGCAGAGACATGTTATGGGGAATGATATAACAGTATAGGGGTGAGCAGAGACATGCTATGGGGAATGATATAACACACAGTATAGGGGTGAGCAGAGGCTATGGGGAATGATATAACACAGTATGGGGGTGAGCAGAGACATGCTATGGGGAATGATATAACAGTATGGGGTGAGAAGAGACACGCTATGGGGAATGATATAACACAGTATGGGGGTGAGCAGAGACATGCTATGGGGAATGATATAACACAGTATGGGGGTGAGCAGAGACATGCTATGGGAATGATATAACACAGTATGGGGTGAGCAGAGACATGCTATGGGGAATGATATAACACAGTATGGGGGTGAGCAGAGACATGCTATGGGGAATGATATAACACAGTATGGGGTGAGCAGAGACATGCTATGGGGAATGATATAACACAGTATGGGGTGAGCAGAGACATGCTATGGGGAATGATATAACACAGTATGGGGTGAGCAGAGACATGCTATGGGGAATGATATAACACAGTATGGGGTGAGCAGAGACATGCTATGGGGAATGATATAACACAGTATGGGGGTGAGCAGAGACATGCTATGGGGAATGATATAACACAGTATGGGGGTGAGCAGTGACATGTTATTAGGAATGATATAACACAGTATGGGGTGAGCAGAGACATGCTATGGAGAATGATATAACACAGTATGGGGGTGAGTAGAGACATGCTATGGGGAATGATATAACACAGTATATGGGTGAGCAGAGACATGCTATGGGGAATGATATAACACACAGAATAGGGGTGAGCAGAGACATGCTATGGGGAATGATATAACACAGTATGGGGGTGAGCAGAGACATGCTATGGGGAATGATATAACAGTATGGGGTGAGAAGAGACACGCTATGGGGAATGATATAACACAGTATGGGGTGAGAAGAGACACGCTATGGGGAATGATATAACACAGTATGGGGGTGATCAGAGACATGCTATGGGGAATGATATAACACAGTATGGGGGTGAGCAGAGACATGCTATGGGGAATGATATAACACAGTATGGGGGTGAGCAGAGACATGCTATGGGGAATGATATAACACAGTATGGGAGTGAGCAGAGACATGCTATGGGGAAAGATATAACACAGTATAGGGGTGAGCAGAGACATGCTATGGGGAATGATACAACACAGTATGGGGTGAGCAGAGACATGCTATGGGGAATGATATAACACAGTATGGGAGTGAGCAGAGACATGCTATGGGGAATGATATAACACAGTATGGGGGTGAGCAGAGACATGCTATGGGGAATGATATAACACAGTATGGGGGTGAGCAGAGACATGCTATGGGGAATGATATAACACAGTATGGGGGTGAGCAGAGACATGCTATGGGGAATGATATAACACAGTATGGGGGTGAGCAGAGACATGCTATGGGGAATGATATAACACAGTATGGGGGTGAGCAGAGACATGCTATGGGGAATGATATAACACAGTATAGGGGTGAGCAGAGACATGCTATGGAGAATGATATAACACAGTATAGGGGTGAGCAGAGACATGCTATGGGGAATGATATAACACAGTATGGGGGTGAGCAGAGACATGCTATGGGGAATGATATAACACAGTATGGGGGTGAGCAGAGACATGTTATTAGGAATGATATAACACAGTATGGGGTGAGCAGAGACATGCTATGGAGAATGATATAACACAGTATAGGGGTGAGCAGAGACATGCTTTGGGGAATGATATAACACTGTATGGGGGTGAGCAGAGACATGCTATGGGGAATGATATAACACAGTATGGGGGTGAGCAGAGACATGTTATTAGGAATGATATAACACAGTATGGGGTGAGCAGAGACATGCTATGGAGAATGATATAACACAGTATGGGGGTGAGCAGAGACATGCTATGGGGAATGATATAACACAGTATGGGGGTGAGCAGAGACATGCTATGGGGAATGATATAACACAGTATAGGGGTGAGCAGAGACATGCTATGGGGAATGATATAACACAGTATAGGGGTGAGCAGAGACATGCTATGGGGAATGATATAACACAGTATGGGGGTGAGCAGAGACATGCTATGGGGAATGATATAACACAGTATGGGGGTGAGCAGAGACATGCTATGGGGAATGATATAACACAGTATAGGGGTGAGTAGAGACATGCTATGGGGAATGATATAACACAGTATAGGGGTGAGCAGAGACATGCTATGGGGAATGATATAACAGTATAGGGGTGAGCAGAGACATGCTATGGGGAATGATATAACACACAGTATAGGGGTGAGCAGAGGCTATGGGGAATGATATAACACAGTATGGGGGTGAGCAGAGACATGCTATGGGGAATGATATAACAGTATGGGGTGAGAAGAGACACGCTATGGGGAATGATATAACACAGTATGGGGGTGAGCAGAGACATGCTATGGGGAATGATATAACACAGTATGGGGGTGAGCAGAGACATGTTATTAGGAATGATATAACACAGTATGGGGTGAGCAGAGACATGCTATGGAGAATGATATAACACAGTATAGGGGTGAGCAGAGACATGCTATGGGGAATGATATAACACAGTATGGGGGTGAGCAGAGACATGCTATGGGGAATGATTTAACACAGTATGGGGGTGAGCAGAGACATGCTATGGGGAATGATATAACACAGTATAGGGGTGAGCAGAGACATGCTATGGGGAATGATATAACACAGTATAGGGGTGAGCAGAGACATGCTATGGGGAATGATATAACACAGTATAGGGGTGAGCAGAGACATGCTATGGGGAATGATATAACACACAGTATAGGGGTGAGCAGAGACATGCTATGGGGAATTATATAACACAGTATGGGGGTGAGCAGAGACATGCTATGGGGAATGATATAACACAGTATAGGGGGTGAGCAGAGACATGCTATGGGGAATGATATAACAGTATGGAGGTGAGCAGAGACATGCTATGGGGAAAGATATAACACAGTATGGGGGTGATCAGAGACATGCTATGGGGACTGATATAACACAGTATGGGGGTGAGCAGAGACATGCTATGGGGACTGATATAACACAGTATGGGGGTGAGCAGAGACATGCTATGGGGAATGATATAACACAGTATGGGGGTGAGCAGAGACATGCTATGGGGAATGATATAACAGTATGGAGGTGAGCAGAGACATGCTATGGGGAAAGATATAACACAGTATATGGGGTGAGCAGAGACATGCTATGGGGAATGATATAACACAGTATGGGGGTGAGCAGAGACATGCTATGGGGAATGATATAACACAGTATGGGGTGAGCAGAGACATGCTATGGGGAATGATATAACACAGAATGGGGTGAGCAGAGACATGCTATGGGGAATGATATAACACAGTATGGGGGTGAGCAGAGACATGCTATGGGGAATGATATAACACAGTATAGGGGTGAGCAGAGACATGCTATGGGGAATGATATAACACAGTATGTGGGTGAGCAGAGACATGCTATGGGGAATGATATAACACAGTATGGGGGTGAGCAGAGACATGTTATTAGGAATGATATAACTCAGTATGGGGTGAGCAGAGACATGCTATGGGGAATGATATAACACAGTATGGGGGTGAGCAGAGACATGCTATGGGGAATGATATAACACAGTATGGGGGTGAGCAGAGACATGTTATTAGGAATGATATAACACAGTATGGGGGTGAGCAGAGACATGTTATTAGGAATGATATAACACAGTATGGGGGTGAGCAGAGACATGTTATTAGGAATGATATAACACAGTATGGGGTGAGCAGAGACATGCTATGGAGAATGATATAACACAGTATAGGGGTGAGCAGAGACATGCTATGGAGAATGATATAACATAGTATAGTGGTGAGCAGAGACATGCTATGGGGAATGATATAACACAGTATGGGGGTGAGCAGAGACATGCTATGGGGAATGATATAACACAGTATGGGGGTGAGCAGAGACATGCTATGGGGAATGATATAACACAGTATAGGGGTGAGTAGAGACATGCTATGGGGAATGATATAACACAGTATGGGGTGAGCAGAGACATGCTATGGGGAATGATATAACACAGTATAGGGGTGAGCAGAGACATGTTATGGGGAATGATATAACAGTATAGGGGTGAGCAGAGACATGCTATGGGGAATGATATAACACACAGTATAGGGGTGAGCAGAGGCTATGGGGAATGATATAACACAGTATGGGGGTGAGCAGAGACATGCTATGGGGAATGATATAACAGTATGGGGTGAGAAGAGACACGCTATGGGGAATGATATAACACAGTATGGGGGTGAGCAGAGACATGCTATGGGGAATGATATAACACAGTATGGGGGTGAGCAGAGACATGCTATGGGGAATGATATAACAGTATGGGGTGAGAAGAGACACGCTATGGGGAATGATATAACACAGTATGGGGTGAGAAGAGACACGCTATGGGGAATGATATAACACAGTATGGGGGTGATCAGAGACATGCTATGGGGAATGATATAACACAGTATGGGGGTGATCAGAGACATGCTATGGGGAATGATATAACACAGTATGGGGGTGAGCAGAGACATGCTATGGGGAATGATATAACACAGTATGGGGGTGAGCAGAGACATGCTATGGGGAATGATATAACACAGTATGGGAGTGAGCAGAGACATGCTATGGGGAAAGATATAACACAGTATAGGGGGTGAGCAGAGACATGCTATGGGGAATGATATAACACAGTATGGGGGTGAGCAGAGACATGCTATGGGGAATGATATAACACAGTATGGGGTGAGCAGAGACATGCTATGGGGAATGATATAACACAGTATGGGAGTGAGCAGAGACATGCTATGGGGAATCATATAACACAGTATGGGGGTGAGCAGAGACATGCTATGGGGAATGATATAACACAGTATAGGGGTGAGTAGAGACATGCTATGGGGAATGATATAACACAGTATGGGGGTGAGCAGAGACATGCTATGGGGAATGATATAACACAGTATGGGGGTGAGCAGAGACATGTTATTAGGAATCATATAACACTGTATGGGGTGAGCAGAGACATGCTATGGAAAATGATATAACACAGTATAGGGGTGAGCAGAGACATGCTATGGAGAATGATATAACACAGTATAGGGGTGAGCAGAGACATGCTATGGGGAATGATATAACACAGTATGGGGGTGAGCAGAGACATGCTATGGGGAATGATATAACACAGTATAGGGGTGAGCAGAGACATGCTATGGGGAAAGATATAACACAGTATGGGGGTGAGCAGAGACATGCTATGGGGAATGATATAACACAGTATGGGGGTGAGCAGAGACATGTTATTAGGAATGATATAACACAGTATGGGGTGAGCAGAGACATGCTATGGGGAATGATATAACACAGTATGGGGGTGAGCAGAGACATGTTATTAGGAATCATATAACACTGTATGGGGTGAGCAGAGACATGCTATGGAGAATGATATAACACAGTATAGGGGTGAGCAGAGACATGCTATGGAGAATGATATAACACAGTATAGGGGTGAGCAGAGACATGCTATGGGGTATGATATAACACAGTATGGGGGTGAGCAGAGACATGCTATGGGGAATGATATAACACAGTATGGGGGTGAGCAGAGACATGCTATGGGGAATGATATAACACAGTATGGGGGTGAGCAGAGACATGCTATGGGGAATGATATAACACAGTATGGGGGTGAGCAGAGACATGCTATGGGGATTGATATAACACAGTATGGGGGTGAGCAGAGACATGCTATGGGGAATGATATAACACAGTATGGGGATGAACAGAGACATGCTATGGGGAATGATATAACACACAGTATAGGGGGGAGCAGAGACATGCTATGGGGAATGATATAACACAGTATGGGGGTGAGCAGAGACATGCTATGGGGAATGATATAACACAGTATAGGGGTGAGCAGAGACATGCTATGGGGAATGATATAACACAGTATGGGGATGAACAGAGACATGCTATGGGGAATGATATAACACACAGTATAGGGGGGAGCAGAGACATGCTATGGGGAATGATATAACACAGTATGGGGGTGAGCAGAGACATGCTATGGGGAATGATATAACAGTATGGGGTGAGAAGAGACACGCTATGGGGAATGATTTAACACAGTATGGGGGTGAGCAGAGACATGCTATGGGGAATGATATAACACAGTATGGGGGTGAGCAGAGACATGCTATGGGGAATGATATCACACAGTATAGGGGGTGAGCAGAGACATGCTATGGGGAATGATATAACAGTATGGGGGTGAGCAGAGACATGCTATGGGGAATGATATAACAGTATAGGGGAGAGCAGAGACATGCTATGGGGAATGATATAACACAGTATGGGGGTGAGCAGAGACATGTTATTAGGAATGATATAACACAGTATGGGGTGAGCAGAGACATGCTATGGAGAATGATATAACACAGTATAGGGGTGAGCAGAGACATGCTATGGGGAATGATATAACACAGTATGGGGGTGAGCAGAGACATGCTATGGGGAATGATATAACACAGTATGGGGGTGAGCAGAGACATGCTATGGGGAATGATATAACACAGTATAGGGGTGAGCAGAGACATGCTATGGGGAATGATATAACACAGTATAGGGGAGAGCAGAGACATGCTATGTGGAATGATATAACACAGTATAGGGGTGAGCAGAGACATGCTATGGGGAATGATATAACACACAGTATAGGGGTGAGCAGAGACATGCTATGGGGAATGATATAACACAGTATGGGGGTGAGCAGAGACATGCTATGGGGAATGATATAACACAGTATAGGGGGTGAGCAGAGACATGCTATGGGGAATGATATAACAGTATGGAGGTGAGCAGAAACATGCTATGGGGAAAGATATAACACAGTATGGGGTGAGAAGAGACATGCTATGGGGAATGATATAACAGTATGGGGTGAGAAGAGACTCGCTATGGGGAATGATATAACACAGTATGGGGGTGATCAGAGACATGCTATGGGGAATGATATAACAGTATGGGGTGAGAAGAGACACGCTATGGGGAATGATATAACAGTATGGGGTGAGAAGAGACACGCTATGGGGAATGATATAACACAGTATAGGGGTGATCAGAGACATGCTATGGGGACTGATATAACACAGTATGGGGGTGAGCAGAGACATGCTATGGGGAATGATATAACAGTATGGAGGTGAGCAGAGACATACTATGGGGAAAGATATAACACAGTATATGGGGTGAGCAGAGACATGCTATGGGGAATGATATAACACAGTATGGGGGTGAGCAGAGACATTCTATGGGGAATGATATAACACAGTATGGGGTGAGCAGAGACATGCTATGGGGAATGATATAACACAGTATGGGAGTGAGCAGAGACATGCTATGGGGAATGATATAACACACAGTATAGGGGTGAGCAGAGGCTATGGAGAATGATATAACACAGTATGGGGGTGAGCAGAGACATGCTATGGGGAATGATATAACAGTATGGGGTGAGAAGAGACACGCTATGGGGAATGATATAACACAGCATGGGGGTGAGCAGAGACATGCTATGGGGAATGATATAACACAGTATAGGGGTGAGCAGAGACATGCTATGGGAATGATATAACACAGTATGGGAGTGAGCAGAGACATGCTATGGGGAATGATATAACACAGTATGGGGTGAGCTGAGACATGCTATGGGGAATGATATAACACAGTATGGGGGTGAGCAGAGACATGCTATGGGGAATGATATAACACAGTATGGGGTGAGCTGAGACATGCTATGGGGAATGATATAACACAGTATGGGGTGAGCAGAGACATGCTATGGGGAATGATATAACACAGTATGGGGTGAGCAGTGACATGTTATTAGGAATGATATAACACAGTATGGGGTGAGCAGAGACATGCTATGGAGAATGATATAACACAGTATGGGGGTGAGTAGAGACATGCTATGGGGAATGATATAACACAGTATATGGGTGAGCAGAGACATGCTATGGGGAATGATATAACACAGTATGGGGGTGAGCAGAGACATGCTATGGGGAATGATATAACAGTATGGGGTGAGAAGAGACACGCTATGGGGAATGATATAACACAGTATGGGGTGAGAAGAGACACGCTATGGGGAATGATATAACACAGTATGGGGGTGATCAGAGACATGCTATGGGGAATGATATAACACAGTATGGGGGTGAGCAGAGACATGCTATGGGGAATGATATAACACAGTATGGGGGTGAGCAGAGACATGCTATGGGGAATGATATAACACAGTATGGGGTGAGCAGAGACATGCTATGGGGAATGATATAACACAGTATGGGAGTGAGCAGAGACATGCTATGGGGAATGATATAACACAGTATGGGGGTGAGCAGAGAAATGCTATGGGGAATGATATAACACAGTATAGGGGTGAGCAGAGACATGCTATGGGGAATGATATAACACAGTATGGGGGTGAGCAGAGACATGCTATGGGGAATGATATAACACAGTATGGAGGTGAGCAGAGACATGTTATTAGGAATGATATAACACAGTATGGGGTGAGCAGAGACATGCTATGGGGAATGATATAACACAGTATGGGGGTGAGCAGAGACATGCTATGGGGAATGATATAACACAGTATGGGGGTGAGCAGAGACATGTTATTAGGAATCATATAACACTGTATGGGGTGAGCAGAGACATGCTATGGAGAATGATATAACACAGTATAGGGGTGAGCAGAGACATGCTATGGAGAATGATATAACACAGTATAGGGGTGAGCAGAGACATGCTATGGGGAATGATATAACACAGTATTGGGGTGAGCAAAGACATGCTATGGGGAATGATATAACACAGTATGGGGGTGAGCAGAGACATGTTATTAGGAATGATATAACACAGTATGGGGTGAGCAGAGACATGCTATGGAGAATGATATAACACAGTATAGGGGTGAGCAAAGACATGCTATGGGGAATGATATAACACAGTATGGGGGTGAGCAGAGACATGCTATGGGGAATGATATAACACAGTATGGGGGTGAGCAGAGACATGCTATGGGGAATGATATAACACAGTATAGGGGAGAGCAGAGACATGCTATGGGGAATGATATAACACAGTATGGGGGTGAGCAGAGACATGCTATGGGGAATGATATAACACAGTATAGGGGTGAGCAGAGACATGCTATGGGGAATGATATAACACAGTATGGGGATGAACAGAGACATGCTATGGGGAATGATATAACACACAGTATAGGGGGTAGCAGAGACATGCTATGGGGAATGATATAACACAGTATGGGGGTGAGCAGAGACATGCTATGGGGAATGATATAACACAGTATGGGGGTGAGCAGAGACATGCTATGGGGAATGATATAACAGTATGGTGTGAGAAGAGACACGCTATGGGGAATGATTTAACACAGTATGGGGGTGAGCAGAGACATGCTATGGGGAATGATGTAACACAGTATGGGGGTGAGCAGAGATATGCTATGGGGAAAGATATAACACAGTATAGGGGGTGAGCAGAGGCATGCTATGGCGACTGATATCACACAGTATAGGGGGTGAGCAGAGACATGCTATGGGGAATGATATAACACAGTATAGGGGTGAGCAGAGACATGCTATGGGGAATGATATAACACAGTATGGGGGTGAGCAGAGACATGTTATTAGGAATGATATAACACAGTATGGGGTGAGCAGAGACATGCTATGGGGAATGATATAACACAGTATGGGGGTGAGCAGAGACATGTTATTAGGAATCATATAACACTGTATGGGGTGAGCAGAGACATGCTATGGAGAATGATATAACACAGTATAGGGGTGAGCAGAGACATGCTATGGAGAATGATATAACACAGTATAGGGGTGAGCAGAGACATGCTATGGGGTATGATATAACACAGTATGGGGGTGAGCAGAGACATGCTATGGGGAATGATATAACACAGTATGGGGGTGAGCAGAGACATGCTATGGGGAATGATATAACACAGTATGGGGGTGAGCAGAGACATGCTATGGGGAATGATATAACACAGTATGGGGGTGAGCAGAGACATGCTATGGGAATTGATATAACACAGTATGGGGGTGAGCAGAGACATGCTATGGGGAATGATATAACACAGTATAGGGGAGAGCAGAGACATGCTATGGGGAATGATATAACACAGTATGGGGGTGAGCAGAGACATGCTATGGGGAATGATATAACACAGTATAGGGGTGAGCAGAGACATGCTATGGGGAATGATATAACACAGTATGGGGATGAACAGAGACATGCTATGGGGAATGATATAACACACAGTATAGGGGGGAGCAGAGACATGCTATGGGGAATGATATAACACAGTATGGGGGTGAGCAGAGACATGCTATGGGGAATGATATAACAGTATGGGGTGAGAAGAGACACGCTATGGGGAATGATTTAACACAGTATGGGGGTGAGCAGAGACATGCTATGGGGAATGATATAACACAGTATAGGGGGTGAGCAGAGACATGCTATGGGGAATGATATAACAGTATGGAGGTGAGCAGAAACATGCTATGGGGAAAGATATAACACAGTATGGGGTGAGAAGAGACATGCTATGGGGAATGATATAACAGTATGGGGTGAGAAGAGACTCGCTATGGGGAATGATATAACACAGTATGGGGGTGATCAGAGACATGCTATGGGGAATGATATAACAGTATGGGGTGAGAAGAGACACGCTATGGGGAATGATATAACAGTATGGGGTGAGAAGAGACACGCTATGGGGAATGATATAACACAGTATAGGGGTGATCAGAGACATGCTATGGGGACTGATATAACACAGTATGGGGGTGAGCAGAGACATGCTATGGGGAATGATATAACAGTATGGAGGTGAGCAGAGACATACTATGGGGAAAGATATAACACAGTATATGGGGTGAGCAGAGACATGCTATGGGGAATGATATAACACAGTATGGGGGTGAGCAGAGACATTCTATGGGGAATGATATAACACAGTATGGGGTGAGCAGAGACATGCTATGGGGAATGATATAACACAGTATGGGAGTGAGCAGAGACATGCTATGGGGAATGATATAACACACAGTATAGGGGTGAGCAGAGGCTATGGAGAATGATATAACACAGTATGGGGGTGAGCAGAGACATGCTATGGGGAATGATATAACAGTATGGGGTGAGAAGAGACACGCTATGGGGAATGATATAACACAGTATGGGGGTGAGCAGAGACATGCTATGGGGAATGATATAACACAGTATAGGGGTGAGCAGAGACATGCTATGGGAATGATATAACACAGTATGGGAGTGAGCAGAGACATGCTATGGGGAATGATATAACACAGTATGGGGGTGAGCAGAGACATGCTATGGGGAATGATATAACACAGTATGGGGTGAGCTGAGACATGCTATGGGGAATGATATAACACAGTATGGGGTGAGCAGAGACATGCTATGGGGAATGATATAACACAGTATGGGGTGAGCAGTGACATGTTATTAGGAATGATATAACACAGTATGGGGTGAGCAGAGACATGCTATGGAGAATGATATAACACAGTATGGGGGTGAGTAGAGACATGCTATGGGGAATGATATAACACAGTATATGGGTGAGCAGAGACATGCTATGGGGAATGATATAACACAGTATGGGGGTGAGCAGAGACATGCTATGGGGAATGATATAACAGTATGGGGTGAGAAGAGACACGCTATGGGGAATGATATAACACAGTATGGGGTGAGAAGAGACACGCTATGGGGAATGATATAACACAGTATGGGGGTGATCAGAGACATGCTATGGGGAATGATATAACACAGTATGGGGGTGAGCAGAGACATGCTATGGGGAATGATATAACACAGTATGGGGGTGAGCAGAAACATGCTATGGGGAATGATATAACACAGTATGGGGTGAGCAGAGACATGCTATGGGGAATGATATAACACAGTATGGGAGTGAGCAGAGACATGCTATGGGGAATGATATAACACAGTATGGGGGTGAGCAGAGACATGCTATGGGGAATGATATAACACAGTATAGGGGTGAGCAGAGACATGCTATGGGGAATGATATAACACAGTATGGGGGTGAGCAGAGACATGCTATGGGGAATGATATAACACAGTATGGAGGTGAGCAGAGACATGTTATTAGGAATGATATAACACAGTATGGGGTGAGCAGAGACATGCTATGGGGAATGATATAACACAGTATGGGGGTGAGCAGAGACATGCTATGGGGAATGATATAACACAGTATGGGGGTGAGCAGAGACATGTTATTAGGAATCATATAACACTGTATGGGGTGAGCAGAGACATGCTATGGAGAATGATATAACACAGTATAGGGGTGAGCAGAGACATGCTATGGAGAATGATATAACACAGTATAGGGGTGAGCAGAGACATGCTATGGGGAATGATATAACACAGTATGGGGGTGAGCAAAGACATGCTATGGGGAATGATATAACACAGTATGGGGGTGAGCAGAGACATGTTATTAGGAATGATATAACACAGTATGGGGTGAGCAGAGACATGCTATGGAGAATGATATAACACAGTATAGGGGTGAGCAAAGACATGCTATGGGGAATGATATAACACAGTATGGGGGTGAGCAGAGACATGCTATGGGGAATGATATAACACAGTATGGGGGTGAGCAGAGACATGCTATGGGGAATGATATAACACAGTATAGGGGAGAGCAGAGACATGCTATGGGGAATGATATAACACAGTATGGGGGTGAGCAGAGACATGCTATGGGGAATGATATAACACACAGTATAGGGGGTAGCAGAGACATGCTATGGGGAATGATATAACACAGTATGGGGGTGAGCAGAGACATGCTATGGGGAATGATATAACACAGTATGGGGGTGAGCAGAGACATGCTATGGGGAATGATATAACAGTATGGTGTGAGAAGAGACACGCTATGGGGAATGATTTAACACAGTATGGGGGTGAGCAGAGACATGCTATGGGGAATGATGTAACACAGTATGGGGGTGAGCAGAGATATGCTATGGGGAAAGATATAACACAGTATAGGGGGTGAGCAGAGGCATGCTATGGCGACTGATATCACACAGTATAGGGGGTGAGTAGAGACATGCTATGGGGAATGATATAACACAGTATAGGGGTGAGCAGAGACATGCTATGGGGAATGATATAACACAGTATGGGGGTGAGCAGAGACATGTTATTAGGAATGATATAACACAGTATGGGGTGAGCAGAGACATGCTATGGAGAATGATATAACACAGTATAGGGGTGAGCAGAGACATGCTATGGGGAATGATATAACACAGTATGGGGTGAGAAGAGACACGCTATGGGGAATGATATAACACAGTATGGGGGTGATCAGAGACATGCTATGGGGAATGATATAACACAGTATAGGGGTGAGCAGAGACATGCTATGGGGAATGATATAACACAGTATGGGAGTGAGCAGAGACATGCTATGGGGAATGATATAACACAGTATGGGGGTGAGCAGAGACATGCTATGGGGAATGATATAACAGTATAGGGGTGAGCAGAGACATGCTATGGGGAATGATATAACACAGTATGGGGGTGAGCAGAGACATGCTATGGGGAATGATATAACACAGTATGGGGGTGAGCAGAGACATGCTATGGGGAATGATATAACACAGTATGGGGGTGAGCAGAGACATGTTATTAGGAATGATATAACACAGTATGGGGTGAGCAGAGATATGCTATGGAGAATGATATAACACAGTATAGGGGTGAGCAGAGACATGCTATGGGGAATGATATAACACAGTATGGGGGTGAGCAGAGACATGCTATGGGGAATGATATAACACAGTATGGGGGTGAGCAGAGACATGCTATGGGGAATGATACAACACAGTATGGGGGTGAGCAGAGACATGCTAGGGAGAATGATATAACACAGTATAGGGGTGAGCAGAGACATGCTATGGGGAATGATATAACACAGTATGGGGGTGAGCAGAGACATGCTATGGGGAATGATATAACACACAGTATGGGGTGAGCAGAGACATGCTATGGGGAATGATATAACACACAGTATGGGGTGAGCAGAGACATGCTATGGGGAATGATATAACACAGTATAGGGGTGAGCAGAGACATGCTATGGGGAATGACATAACACAGTATGGGGGTGAGTAGAGACATGCTATGGGGAATGATATAACACACAGTATGGGGTGAGCAGAGACATGCTATGGGGAATGATATAACACACAGTATGGGGGTGAGCAGAGACATGCTATGGGGAATGATATAACACAGTATAGGGGTGAGCAGAGACATGCTACGGGGAATCATATAACACAGTATGGGGTGAGCAGAGACATGCTATGGAGAATGATATAACACAGTATAGGGGTGAGCAGAGACATGCTATGGGGCATGATATAACACACAGTATGGGGGTGAGCAGAGACATGCTATGGGGAATGTTATAACACAGTATGGGGGTGAGCAGAGACATGCTATGGGGAATGATATAACACAGTATGGGGGTGAGCAGAGACATGCTATGGGGAATGATATAACACACAGTATGGGGTGAGCAGAGACATGCTATGGGGAATGATATAACACACAGTATGGAGGTGAGCAGAGACATGCTATGGGGAATAATATAACACAGTATAGGGGTGAGCAGAGACATGCTATGGGGAATCATATAACACAGTATAGGGGTGAGCAGAGACATACTATGTGGAATGATATAACACAGTATGGGGCGAGCAGAGACATGCGCTATGGGGAATGATATAACAGTATGGGGTGAGCAGAGACATGCTATGGGGAATTATATAACAGTATGGGGGTGAGCAGAGACATGCTATGGGGAATGATATAACACAGTATAGGGGTGAGCAGAGACATGCTATGGAGATTGATATAACACAGTATAGGGGTGAGCAGAGACATGTTATGGGGAATGATATAACACAGTATGGGGGTGAGCAGAGACATGCTATGGGGAATGATATAACACACAGTATGGGGTGAGCAGAGACATGCTATGGGGAATGATATAACACACAGTATGGGGGTGAGCAGAGACATGCTATGGGGAATGATATAACACAGTATAGGGGTGAGCAGAGACATGCTATGGGGAATCATATAACACAGTATAGGGGTGAGCAGAGACATACTATGTGGAATGATATAACACAGTATGGGGTGAGCAGAGACATGCTATGGGGAATGATATAACACAGTATGGGGTGAGCAGAGACATGCTATGGGGAATGATATAACAGTATGGGGTGAGCAGAGACATGCTATGGGGAATGATATAACACAGTATAGGGGTGAGCAAAAACATGCTATGGAGATTGATATAACACAGTATAGGGGTGAGCAGAGACATGTTATGGGGAATGATATAACACAGTATGGGGGTGAGCAGAGACATGCTATGGGGAATGATATAACACACAGTATGGGGCGAGCAGAGACATGCGCTATGGGGAATGATATAACAGTATGGGGTGAGCAGAGACATGCTATGGGGAATGATATAACACAGTATAGGGGTGAGCAGAGACATGCTATGGGGAATGATATAACACAGTATGGGGGTGAGCAGAGACATGCTATGGGGAATGATATAACAAAGTATGAGGGTGAGCAGAGACATGCTATGGGGAATGATATAACACAGTATGGGGGTGAGCAGAGACATGCTATGGGGAATGATATAACACATAGTATGGGGGTGAGCAGAGACATGCTATGGGGAATGATATAACACATAGTATGGGGGTGAGCAGAGA
The DNA here is from genome assembly GCA_031769625.1 of Taudactylus pleione. Classification (NCBI taxonomy): domain Eukaryota; kingdom Metazoa; phylum Chordata; class Amphibia; order Anura; family Myobatrachidae; genus Taudactylus; species Taudactylus pleione. The sequence goes on from JAUIMM010002576.1 coordinate 20,587, forward strand.
CATGCTATGGGGAATGATATAACACAGTATGGGGGTGAGCAGAGACATGCTATGGGGAATGATATAACACAGTATGGGGATGAGCAGAGACATGCTATGAGGAATGATATAACACAGTATGGGGTGAGCAGAGACATGCTATGGGGAATGATATAACAGTATGGGGTGAGCAGAGACATGCTATGGGGAATGATATAACACAGTATAGGGGTGAGCAAAAACATGCTATGGAGATTGATATAACACAGTATAGGGGTGAGCAGAGACATGCTATGGAGAATGATATAACACAGTATAGGGGTGAGCAGAGACATGCTATGGAGAATGATATAACACAGTATGGGGGTGAGCAGAGACATGCTATGGGGAATGATATAACAGTACGGGGTGAGAAGAGACACGCTATGGGGAATGATATAACACACAGTATGGGGTGAGCAGAGACATGCTATGGGGAATGATATAACACAGTATGGGGGTGAGCAGAGACATGCTATGGGGAATGATATAACACAGTATAGGGGTGAGCAGAGACATGCTATGGGGAATGATATAACACAGTATGGGGTTGAGCAGAGACATGCTATGGGGAATGATATAACACAGTATGGGGGTGAGCAAAGACATGTTATTAGGAATGATATAACACAGTATGGGGTGAGTAGAGTCATGCTATGGAGAATGATATAACACAGTATGGGGGTGAGCAGAGACATGCTATGGGGAATGATATAACAGTATGGGGGTGAGCAGAGACATGTTATTAGGAATGATATAACACAGTATGGGGTGAGCAGAGACATGCTATGGAGAATGATATAACACAGTATGGGGGTGAGCAGAGACATGCTATGGGGAATGATATAACACAGTATGGGGTGAGCAGAGACATGCTTTGGGGAATGATATAACAGTATGGGGTGAGAAGAGACACGCTATGGGGAATGATATAACACACAGTATGGGGTGAGCAGAGACATGCTATGGGGAATGATATAACACAGTATGGGGGTGAGCAGAGACATGCTATGGGGAATGATATAACACAGTATAGGGGTGAGCAAAAACATGCTATGTAGATTGATAAAACACAGTATAGGGGTGAGCAGAGACATGCTATGGGGAATGATATAACACAGTATGGGGGTGAGCAGAGACATGCTATGGGGAATGATATAACACAGTATGGGGGTGAGCAGAGACATGTTATTAGGAATGATATAACACAGTATGGGGTGAGCAGAGACATGCTATGGAGAATGATATAACACAGTATGGGGGTGAGCAGAGACATGCTATGGGGAATGATATAACACAGTATGGGGTGAGCAGAGACATGCTATGGGGAATGATATAACACAGTATAGGGGTGAGCAGAGACATGCTATGGGGAATGATATAACACAGTATAGGGGTGAGCAGAGACATGCTATGGGGAATGATATAACACAGTATGGGGGTGAGCAGAGCCATGCTATGGGGAATGATATAACACAGTATAGGGGTGAGTAGAGACATGCTATGGGGAATGATATAACAGTATGGGGTGAGAAGAGACACGCTATGGGGAATAATATAACAGTATGGGGTGAGAAGAGACACGCTATGGGGAATGATATAACACAGTATGGGGGTGATCAGAGACATGCTATGGGGAATGATATAACACAGTATGGGGGTGAGCAGAGACATGCTATGGGGAATGATATAACACAGTATGGGGGTGAGCAGAGACATGCTATGGGGAATGATATAACAGTATGGAGGTGAGCAGAGACACGCTATGGGGAATGATATAACACAGTATGGGGTGAGCAGAGACATGCTATGGGGAATGATATAACACAGTATAGGGGTGAGTAGAGACATGCTATGGGGAATGATATAACAGTATGGGGTGAGAAGAGACACGCTATGGGGAATAATATAACAGTATGGGGTGAGAAGAGACACGCTATGGGGAATGATATAACACAGTATGGGGGTGATCAGAGACATGCTATGGGGAATGATATAACACAGTATGGGGGTGAGCAGAGACATGCTATGGGGAAAGATATAACACAGTATAGGGGGTGAGCAGAGACATGCTATGGGGAATGATATAACACAGTATGGGAGTGAGCAGAGACATGCTATGGGGAATGATATAACACAGTATGGGGTGAGCAGAGACATGCTATGGGGAATGATATAACACAGTATGGGGGTGAGCAGAGACATGCTATGGAGAATGATATAACACAGTATGGGGGTGAGCAGAGACATGCTATGGGGAATGATATAACACAGTATGGGGGGAGCAGAGACATGCTATGGGGAATGATATAACACAGTATAGGGGTGAGCAGAGACATGCTATGGAGAATGATATAACACAGTATGGGGGTGAGCAGAGACATGCTATGGGGAATGATATAATACAGTATGGGGGTGAGCAGAGACATGCTATGGGGAATGATATAACACACAGTATGGGGTGAGCAGGGACATGCTATGGGGAATGATTTAACACAGTATGGGGTGAGCAGAGACATGCTATGGAGAATGATATAACACAGTATGGGGGTGAGCAGAGACATGCTATGGGGAATGATATAACAGTACGGGGTGAGAAGAGACACACTATGGGGAATGATATAACACAGTATGGGGTGAGCAGAGACATGCTATGGGGAATGATATAACACAGTATGGGGGTGAGTAGAGACATGCTATGGGGAATGATATAACACAGTATGGGGGTGAGAAGAGACACGCTATGGGGAATGATATAACACAGTATGGGGTGAGCAGAGACATGCTATGGAGAATGATATAACACAGTATGGGGTGAGCAGAGACATGCTATGGGGAATGATATAACACAGTATGGGAGTGAGCAGAGACATGCTATGGGGAATGATATAACACAGTATGGGGTGAGCAGAGACATGCTATGGAGAATGATATAACACATTATGGGGGTGAGCAGAGACATGCTATGGGGAATGATATAACACAGTATGGGGGTGAGCAGAGACATGCTATGGGGAATGATATAACACAGTATGAGGGTGAGCAGAGACATGCTATGGGGAATGATATAACACAGTATAGGGGTGAGCAGAGACATGCTATGGGGAATTATATAACACAGTATGGGGGTGAGCAGAGACATGCTATGGGGAATGATGTAACACAGTATGGGGGTGAGCAGAGACATGCTATGGGGAATGATATAACAGTATGGGGGTGAGCAGAGACATGCTATGGGGAATGATATAACACAGTATGGGGGTGAGCAGAGACATGCTATGGGGAATGATATAACACAGTATGGGAGTGAGCAGAGACATGCTATGGGGAATGATATAACAGTATGGGGTGAGCAGAGACATGCTATGGGGAATGATATAACACAGTATGGGGGTGAGCAGAGACATGCTATGGGGAATGATATAACAAAGTATGAGGGTGAGCAGAGACATGCTATGGGGAATGATATAACACAGTATGGGGGTGAGCAGAGACATGCTATGGGGAATGATATAACACATAGTATGGGGGTGAGCAGAGACATGCTATGGGGAATGATATAACACAGTATGGGGGTGAGCAGAGACATGCTATGGGGAATGATATAACACAGTATGGGGATGAGCAGAGACATGCTATGAGGAATGATATAACACAGTATGGGGGTGAGTAGAGACATGCTATGGGGATTGATATAACACAGTATGGGGTGAGCAGAGACATGCTATGGGGAATGATATAACACAGTATGGGGGTGAGCAGAGACATGCTATGGGGAATGATATAACACAGTATAGGGGTGAGCAGAGACATGCTATGGGGAAAGATATAACACAGTATAGGGGTGAGCAGAGACATGCTATGGGGAATGATATAACACAGTATGGGGGTGAGCAGAGACATGCTATGGGGAATGATATAACACAGTATGGGGGTGAGCAGAGACATGCTATGGGGAATGATATAACACAGTATAGGGGTGAGCAGAGACATGCTATGGGGAATGATATAACACAGTATGGGGGTGAGCAGAGCCATGCTATGGGGAATGATATAACACAGTATAGGGGTGAGTAGAGACATGCTATGGGGAATGATATAACAGTATGGGGTGAGAAGAGACACGCTATGGGGAATGATATAACAGTATGGGGTGAGAAGAGACACGCTATGGGGAATGATATAACACAGTATGGGGGTGATCAGAGACATGATATGGGGAATGATATAACACAGTATGGGGGTGAGCAGAGACATGCTATGGGGAATGATATAACACAGTATGGGGGTGAGCAGAGACATGCTATGGGGAATGATGTAACACAGTATGGGGGTGAGCAGAGACATGCTATGGGGAATGATATAACAGTATGGGGGTGAGCAGAGACATGCTATGGGGAATGATATAACACAGTATGGGGGTGAGCAGAGACATGCTATGGGGAATGATATAACACAGTATGGGAGTGAGCAGAGACATGCTATGGGGAATGATATAACAGTATGGGGTGAGCAGAGACATGCTATGGGGAATGATATAACACAGTATGGGGGTGAGCAGAGACATGCTATGGGGAATGATATAACAAAGTATGAGGGTGAGCAGAGACATGCTATGGGGAATGATATAACACAGTATGGGGATGAGCAGAGACATGCTATGAGGAATGATATAACACAGTATGGGGGTGAGTAGAGACATGCTATGGGGATTGATATAACACAGTATGGGGTGAGCAGAGACATGCTATGGGGAATGATATAACACAGTATGGGGGTGAGCAGAGACATGCTATGGGGAATGATATAACAGTATAGGGGTGAGCAGAGACATGCTATGGGGAAAGATATAACACAGTCTAGGGGTGAGCAGAGACATGCTATGGGGAATGATATAACACAGTATGGGGGTGAGCAGAGACATGCTATGGGGAATGATATAACACAGTATAGGGGTGAGCAGAGACATGCTATGGGGAATGATATAACACAGTATGGGGGTGAGCAGAGCCATGCTATGGGGAATGATATAACACAGTATAGGGGTGAGTAGAGACATGCTATGGGGAATGATATAACAGTATGGGGTGAGAAGAGACACGCTATGGGGAATGATATAACAGTATGGGGTGAGAAGAGACACGCTATGGGGAATGATATAACACAGTATGGGGGTGATCAGAGACATGCTATGGGGAATGATATAACACAGTATGGGGGTGAGCAGAGACATGCTATGGGGAATGATATAACACAGTATGGGGGTGAGCAGAGACATGCTATGGGGAATGATATAACAGTATGGAGGTGAGCAGAGACACGCTATGGGGAATGATATAACACAGTATGGGGTGAGCAGAGACATGCTATGGGGAAAGATATAACACAGTATAGGGGGTGAGCAGAGACATGCTATGGGGAATGATATAACACAGTATGGGAGTGAGCAGAGACATGCTATGGGGAATGATATAACACAGTATGGGGGTGAGCAGAGACATGCTATGGGGAATGATATAACACAGTATGGGGGTGAGCAGAGACATGCTATGGAGAATGATATAACACAGTATGGGGGTGAGCAGAGACATGCTATGGGGAATGATATAACACAGTATGGGGGGAGCAGAGACATGCTATGGGGAATGATATAACACAGTATAGGGGTGAGCAGAGACATGCTATGGAGAATGATATAACACAGTATGGGGGTGAGCAGAGACATGCTATGGGGAATGATATAACAGTACGGGGTGAGAAGAGACACGCTATGGGGAATGATATAACACAGTATGGGGTGAGCAGAGACATGCTATGGGGAATGATATAACACAGTATGGGGGTGAGTAGAGGCATGCTATGGGGAATGATATAACACAGTATGGGGCTGAGAAGAGACACGCTATGGGGAATGATATAACACAGTATGGGGGTGAGCAGAGACATGCTATGGAGAATGATATAACACAGTATGGGGTGAGCAGAGACATGCTATGGGGAATGATATAACACAGTATGGGAGTGAGCAGAGACATGCTATGGGGAATGATATAACACAGTATGGGGTGAGCAGAGACATGCTATGGAGAATGATATAACACAGTATGGGGGTGAGCAGAGACATGCTATGGGGAATGATATAACACAGTATGGGGGTGAGCAGAGACATGCTATGGGGAATGATATAACACAGTATGAGGGTGAGCAGAGACATGCTATGGGGAATGATATAACACAGTATAGGGGTGAGCAGAGACATGCTATGGGGAATGATATAACACAGTATGGGGGTGAGCAGAGACATGCTATGGGGAATGATGTAACACAGTATGTGGGTGAGCAGAGACATGCTATGGGGAATGATATAACAGTATGGGGGTGAGCAGAGACATGCTATGGGGAATGATATAACACAGTATGGGGGTGAGCAGAGACATGCTATGGGGAATGATATAACACAGTATGGGAGTGAGCAGAGACATGCTATGGGGAATGATATAACACAGTATGGGGTGAGCAGAGACATGCTATGGGGAATGATATAACACAGTATGGGGGTGAGCAGAGACATGCTATGGGGAATGATATAACAAAGTATGAGGCTGTGCAGAGACATGCTATGGGGAATGATATAACACAGTATGGGGGTGAGCAGAGACATGCTATGGGGAATGATATAACACAGTATGGGGGTGAGCAGAGACATGCTATGGAGAATGATATAACACAGTATGGGGGTGAGCAGAGACATGCTATGGGGAATGATATAACACAGTATGGGGGGAGCAGAGACATGCTATGGGGAATGATATAACACAGTATAGGGGTGAGCAGAGACATGCTATGGAGAATGATATAACACAGTATGGGGGTGAGCAGAGACATGCTATGGGGAATGATATAACAGTACGGGGTGAGAAGAGACACGCTATGGGGAATGATATAACACAGTATGGGGTGAGCAGAGACATGCTATGGGGAATGATATAACACAGTATGGGGGTGAGTAGAGGCATGCTATGGGGAATGATATAACACAGTATGGGGCTGAGAAGAGACACGCTATGGGGAATGATATAACACAGTATGGGGGTGAGCAGAGACATGCTATGGAGAATGATATAACACAGTATGGGGTGAGCAGAGACATGCTATGGGGAATGATATAACACAGTATGGGAGTGAGCAGAGACATGCTATGGGGAATGATATAACACAGTATGGGGTGAGCAGAGACATGCTATGGAGAATGATATAACACAGTATGGGGGTGAGCAGAGACATGCTATGGGGAATGATATAACACAGTATGGGGGTGAGCAGAGACATGCTATGGGGAATGATATAACACAGTATGAGGGTGAGCAGAGACATGCTATGGGGAATGATATAACACAGTATAGGGGTGAGCAGAGACATGCTATGGGGAATGCTATAACACAGTATGGGGGTGAGCAGAGACATGCTATGGGGAATGATGTAACACAGTATGTGGGTGAGCAGAGACATGCTATGGGGAATGATATAACAGTATGGGGGTGAGCAGAGACATGCTATGGGGAATGATATAACACAGTATGGGGGTGAGCAGAGACATGCTATGGGGAATGATATAACACAGTATGGGAGTGAGCAGAGACATGCTATGGGGAATGATATAACACAGTATGGGGTGAGCAGAGACATGCTATGGGGAATGATATAACACAGTATGGGGGTGAGCAGAGACATGCTATGGGGAATGATATAACAAAGTATGAGGCTGTGCAGAGACATGCTATGGGGAATGATATAACACAGTATGGGGGTGAGCAGAGACATGCTATGGGGAATGATATAACACAGTATGGGGGGAGCAGAGACATGCTATGGGGAATGATATAACACAGTATAGGGGTGAGCAGAGACATGCTATGGAGAATGATATAACACAGTATGGGGGTGAGCAGAGACATGCTATGGGGAATGATATAACAGTACGGGGTGAGAAGAGACACGCTATGGGGAATGATATAACACAGTATGGGGTGAGCAGAGACATTCTATGGGGAATGATATAACACAGTATGGGGGGAGCAGAGACATGCTATGGGGAATGATATAACACAGTATAGGGGTGAGCAGAGACATGCTATGGAGAATGATATAACACAGTATGGGGCTGAGAAGAGACACGCTATGGGGAATGATATAACACAGTATGGGGGTGAGCAGAGACATGCTATGGAGAATGATATAACAGTACGGGGTGAGAAGAGACACGCTATGGGGAATGATATAACACAGTATGGGGTGAGCAGAGACATGCTATGGGGAATGATATAACAGTACGGGGTGAGAAGAGACACGCTATGGGGAATGATATAACACAGTATGGGGTGAGCAGAGACATGCTATGGGGAATGATATAACACAGTATGGGGGTGAGTAGAGGCATGCTATGGGGAATGATATAACACAGGATGGGGCTGAGAAGAGACACGCTATGGGGAATGATATAACACAGTATGGGGGTGAGCAGAGACATGCTATGGAGAATGATATAACACAGTATGGGGTGAGCAGAGACATGCTATGGGGAATGATATAACACAGTATGGGAGTGAGCAGAGACATGCTATGGGGAATGATATAACACAGTATGGGGTGAGCAGAGACATGCTATGGAGAATGATATAACACAGTATGGGGGTGAGCAGAGACATGCTATGGGGAATGATATAACACAGTATGGGGGTGAGCAGAGACATGCTATGGGGAATGATATAACACAGTATGAGGGTGAGCAGAGACATGCTATGGGGAATGATATAACACAGTATAGGGGTGAGCAGAGACATGCTATGGGGAATGATATAACACAGTATGGGGGTGAGCAGAGACATGCTATGGGGAATGATGTAACACAGTATGTGGGTGAGCAGAGACATGCTATGGGGAATGATATAACAGTATGGGGGTGAGCAGAGACATGCTATGGGGAATGATATAACACAGTATGGGGGTGAGCAGAGACATGCTATGGGGAATGATATAACACAGTATGGGAGTGAGCAGAGACATGCTATGGGGAATGATATAACACAGTATGGGGTGAGCAGAGACATGCTATGGGGAATGATATAACACAGTATGGGGGTGAGCAGAGACATGCTATGGGGAATGATATAACAAAGTATGAGGCTGTGCAGAGACATGCTATGGGGAATGTTATAACACAGTATGGGGGTGAACAGAGACATGCTATGGGGAATGATATAACACATAGTATGGGGGTGAGCAGAGACATGCTATGGGGAATGATATAACACAGTATGGGGGTGAGCAGAGACATGCTATGGGGAATGATATAACACAGTATGGGGATGAGCAGAGACATGCTATGAGGAATGATATAACACAGTATGGGGGTGAGTAGAGACATGCTATGGGGATTGATATAACACAGTATGGGGTGAGCAGAGACATGCTATGGGGAATGATATAACAGTATGGGGATGAGCAGAGACATGCTATGGGGAATGATATAACACAGTATGGGGGTGAGTAGAGACATGCTATGGGGATTGATATAACACAGTATGGGGGTGAGCAGAGACATGCTATGGGGAATGATATAACACACAGTATGGGGCGAGCAGAGACATGCGCTATGGGGAATGATATAACAGTATGGGGTGAGCAGAGACATGCTATGGGGAATGATATAAAACAGTATGGGGGTGAGCAGAGACATGCTATGGGGAAAGATATAACTCAGTATGGGGGGTGAGCAAAAACATGCTATGGAGATTGATATAACACAGTATAGGGGTGAGCAGAGACATGCTATGGGGAATGATATAACACAGTATAGGGGTGAGCAAAAACATGCTATGGAGATTGATATAACACAGTATAGGGGTGAGCAGAGACATGCTATGGGGAATGATATAACACAGTATGGGGGTGAGCAGAGACATGCTATGGAGAATGATATAACACAGTATGGGGGTGAGCAGAGACATGCTATGGGGAATGATATAACACAGTATGGGGGTGAGCAGAGACATGCTATGGGGAATGATAACACACAGTATAGGGGTGAGCAGAGACATGCTATGGGGAATGATATAACACAGTATGGGGGTGAGCAGAGACATGCTATGGGGAATGATATAACACAGTATAGGGGTGAGCAGAGACATGCTATGGGGAAAGATATAACACAGTATAGGGGTGAGCAGAGACATGCTATGGGGAATGATATAACACAGTATGGGGGTGAGCAGAGACATGCTATGGGGAATGATATAACACAGTATAGGGGTGAGCAGAGACATGCTATGGGGAATGATATAACACAGTATGGGGGTGAGCAGAGCCATGCTATGGGGAATGATATAACACAGTATGGGGGTGAGCAGAGACATGCTATGGGGAATGATATAACAAAGTATGAGGGTGAGCAGAGACATGCTATGGGGAATGATATAACACAGTATAGGGGTGAGTAGAGACATGCTATGGGGAATGATATAACAGTATGGGGTGAGAAGAGACACGCTATGGGGAATGATATAACAGTATGGGGTGAGAAGAGACACGCTATGGGGAATGATATAACACAGTATGGGGGTGATCAGAGACATGCTATGGGGAATGATATAACACAGTATGGGGGTGAGCAGAGACATGCTATGGGGAATGATATAACACACAGAATGGGGTGAGCAGAGACATGCTATGGGGAATGATTTAACACAGTATGGGGTGAGCAGAGACATGCTATGGGGAATGATATAACACAGTATGGGGGTGAGCAGAGACATGCTATGGGGAATGATATAACACAGTATGGGGGTGAGCAGAGACATGCTATGGGGAATGATATAACACAGTATGGGGGTGAGCAGAGACATGCTATGGAGAATGATATAACAGTATGGAGGTGAGCAGAGACACGCTATGGGGAATGATATAACACAGTATGGGGTGAGCAGAGACATGCTATGGGGAAAGATATAACACAGTATAGGGGGTGAGCAGAGACATGCTATGGGGAATGATATAACACAGTATGGGAGTGAGCAGAGACATGCTATGGGGAATGATATAACACAGTATGGGGGTGAGCAGAGACATGCTATGGGGAATGATATAACACAGTATGGGGGTGAGCAGAGACATGCTATGGAGAATGATATAACACAGTATGGGGGTGAGCAGAGACATGCTATGGGGAATGATATAACACAGTATGGGGTGAGCAGAGACATGCTATGGGGAATGATATAACACAGTATAGGGGTGAGCAGAGACATGCTATGGAGAATGATATAACACAGTATGGGGGTGAGCAGAGACATGCTATGGGGAATGATATAACACAGTATGGGGGTGAGCAGAGACATGCTATGGGGAATGATATAACACACAGAATGGGGTGAGCAGAGACATGCTATGGGGAATGATATAACACAGTATAGGGGTGAGCAGAGACATGCTATGGGGAATGATATAACACAGTATGGGGGTGAGCAGAGACATGCTATGGGGAATGATTTAACACAGTATGGGGTGAGCAGAGACATGCTATGGAGAATGATATAACACAGTATGGGGGTGAGCAGAGACATGCTATGGGGAATGATATAACAGTACGGGGTGAGAAGAGACACGCTATGGGGAATGATATAACACAGTATGGGGTGAGCAGAGACATGCTATGGGGAATGATATAACACAGTATGGGGTGAGCAGAGACATGCCATGGGGAATGATATAACACAGTATGGGGGTGAGTAGAGGCATGCTATGGGGAATGATATAACACAGTATGGGGCTGAGAAGAGACACGCTATGGGGAATGATATAACACAGTATGGGGGTGAGCAGAGACATGCTATGGAGAATGATATAACACAGTATGGGGTGAGCAGAGACATGCTATGGAGAATGATATAACACAGTATGGGGTGAGCAGAGACATGCTATGGGGAATGATATAACACAGTATGGGAGTGAGCAGAGACATGCTATGGGGAATGATATAACACAGTATGGGGTGAGCAGAGACATGCTATGGAGAATGATATAACACAGTATGGGGGTGAGCAGAGACATGCTATGGGGAATGATATAACACAGTATGGGGGTGAGCAGAGACATGCTATGGGGAATGATATAACACAGTATGAGGGTGAGCAGAGACATGCTATGGGGAATGATATAACACAGTATAGGGGTGAGCAGAGACATGCTATGGGGAATGATATAACACAGTATGGGGGTGAGCAGAGACATGCTATGGGGAATGATGTAACACAGTATGTGGGTGAGCAGAGACATGCTATGGGGAATGATATAACAGTATGGGGGTGAGCAGAGACATGCTATGGGGAATGATATAACACAGTATGGGGGTGAGCAGAGACATGCTATGGGGAATGATATAACACAGTATGGGAGTGAGCAGAGACATGCTATGGGGAATGATATAACACAGTATGGGGTGAGCAGAGACATGCTATGGGGAATGATATAACACAGTATGGGGGTGAGCAGAGACATGCTATGGGGAATGATATAACAAAGTATGAGGCTGTGCAGAGACATGCTATGGGGAATGATATAACACAGTATGGGGGTGAGCAGAGACATGCTATGGGGAATGATATAACACATAGTATGGGGGTGAGCAGAGACATGCTATGGGGAATGATATAACACAGTATGGGGGTGAGCAGAGACATGCTATGGGGAATGATATAACACAGTATGGGGATGAGCAGAGACATGCTATGAGGAATGATATAACACAGTATGGGGGTGAGTAGAGACATGCTATGGGGATTGATATAACACAGTATGGGGTGAGCAGAGACATGCTATGGGGAATGATATAACAGTATGGGGATGAGCAGAGACATGCTATGGGGAATGATATAACACAGTATGGGGGTGAGTAGAGACATGCTATGGGGATTGATATAACACAGTATGGGGGTGAGCAGAGACATGCTATGGGGAATGATATAACACACAGTATGGGGCGAGCAGAGACATGCGCTATGGGGAATGATATAACAGTATGGGGTGAGCAGAGACATGCTATGGGGAATGATATAAAACAGTATGGGGGTGAGCAGAGACATGCTATGGGGAAAGATATAACTCAGTATGGGGGGTGAGCAAAAACATGCTATGGAGATTGATATAACACAGTATAGGGGTGAGCAGAGACATGCTATGGGGAATGATATAACACAGTATAGGGGTGAGCAAAAACATGCTATGGAGATTGATATAACACAGTATAGGGGTGAGCAGAGACATGCTATGGGGAATGATATAACACAGTATGGGGGTGAGCAGAGACATGCTATGGAGAATGATATAACACAGTATGGGGGTGAGCAGAGACATGCTATGGGGAATGATATAACACAGTATGGGGGTGAGCAGAGACATGCTATGGGGAATGATATAACACAGTATAGGGGTGAGCAGAGACATGCTATGGGGAAAGATATAACACAGTATAGGGGTGAGCAGAGACATGCTATGGGGAATGATATAACACAGTATGGGGGTGAGCAGAGACATGCTATGGGGAATGATATAACACAGTATAGGGGTGAGCAGAGACATGCTATGGGGAATGATATAACACAGTATGGGGGTGAGCAGAGCCATGCTATGGGGAATGATATAACACAGTATGGGGGTGAGCAGAGACATGCTATGGGGAATGATATAACAAAGTATGAGGGTGAGCAGAGACATGCTATGGGGAATGATATAACACAGTATAGGGGTGAGTAGAGACATGCTATGGGGAATGATATAACAGTATGGGGTGAGAAGAGACACGCTATGGGGAATGATATAACAGTATGGGGTGAGAAGAGACACGCTATGGGGAATGATATAACACAGTATGGGGGTGATCAGAGACATGCTATGGGGAATGATATAACACAGTATGGGGGTGAGCAGAGACATGCTATGGGGAATGATATAACACACAGAATGGGGTGAGCAGAGACATGCTATGGGGAATGATTTAACACAGTATGGGGTGAGCAGAGACATGCTATGGGGAATGATATAACACAGTATGGGGGTGAGCAGAGACATGCTATGGGGAATGATATAACACAGTATGGGGGTGAGCAGAGACATGCTATGGGGAATGATATAACACAGTATGGGGGTGAGCAGAGACATGCTATGGAGAATGATATAACAGTATGGAGGTGAGCAGAGACACGCTATGGGGAATGATATAACACAGTATGGGGTGAGCAGAGACATGCTATGGGGAATGATATAACACAGTGTGAGGGTGAGCAGAGACATGCTATGGGGAATGATATAACACAGTATGGGGGTGAACAGAGACATGCTATGGGGAATGATATAACACAGTATAGGGGGTGAGCAGAGACATGCTATGGGGAATGATATAACACAGTATGGGGGTGAGCAGAGACATGCTATGGGGAATGATATAACACAGTATGAGGGTGAGCAGAGACATGCTATGGGGAATGATATAACACAGTATAGGGGTGAGCAGAGGCATGCTATGGGGAATGATATAACACAGTATGGGGGTGAGCAGAGACATGCTATGGGGAATGATGTAACACAGTATGGGGGTGAGCAGAGACATGCTATGGGGAATGATATAACAGTATGGGGGTGAGCAGAGACATGCTATGGGGAATGATATAACACAGTATGGGGGTGAGCAGAGACATGCTATGGGGAATGATATAACACAGTATGGGAGTGAGCAGAGACATGCTATGGGGAATGATATAACACAGTATGGGGTGAGCAGAGACATGCTATGGGGAATGATATAACACAGTATGGGGGTGAGCAGAGACATGCTATGGGGAATGATATAACACAGTATGGGGGTGAGTAGAGACATGCTATGGGGATTGATATAACACAGTATGGGGGTGAGCAGAGACATGCTATGGGGAATGATATAACACACAGTATGGGGCGAGCAGAGACATGCGCTATGGGGAATGATATAACAGTATGGGGTGAGCAGAGACATGCTATGGGGAATGATATAAAACAGTATGGGGGTGAGCAGAGACATGCTATGGGGAAAGATATAACTCAGTATGGGGGGTGAGCAGAGACATGCTATGGGGAATGATATAACACACAGTATGGGGATGAGCAGAGACGTGCTATGGGGAATGATATAACACACAGTATGGGGATGAGCAGAGACGTGCTATGGGGAATGATATAAAACACGGTATGGGGTGAGCAGAGACATGCTTTGGGGAATGATATAACACAGTATGGGGGTGAGCAGAGACATGCTATGGGGAATGATATAACACAGTATAGGGGTGAGTAGAGACATGCTATGGGTAATGATATAACACAGTATGGGGGTGAGAAGAGACATGCTATGGGGAATGATATAACACAGTATGGGGGTGAGAAGAGACATGCTATGGGGAATGATATAACACAGTATGAGGGTGAGCAGAGACATGCTATGGGGAATGATATAACACAGTATGGGGTGAGCAGAGACATGCTATGGGAAATGATATAACATACAGTATAGGGGTGAGCAGAGACATGCTATGGGGAATGATATAACACAGTATGTGGGTGAGCAGAGACAGGCGATGGGGAATGATATAACACAGTATAGGGGTGAGCAGAGACATGCTATGGGGAATGATATAACACAGTATGGGGGGTGAGCAGAGACATGCTATGGGGAATGATATAACATACAGTATGGGGGTGCGCAGAGACATGCTTTGGGGAATGATATAACACAGAATGGGGAGTGATAGGTGTGCCTGGTATTAGGGAGTGATAATTGGCCTGGTATGGTGGGGACTAAGTGTGTCCACTAAGGGAGAAGGTGCTAGGATTCTCATTTAAGGGTATTGGGTCACTAAGTGTGCCCAGTAAGGGAGAAGGTGGTGTAAGTGTGTTGATTAAGGGTGTTGTGTCATTAAGTGTGTCCTGGGAGGGGGGAGAAGGTCCTAAATTTGTCAATTAAGGTTGTTGGGTCACTAAGTGTGCCCAGTAAGAGAGCGAGGGGGTGCTGAGTGTGCCCAGTAAGAGAGGAAGGGGTGCTAAGTGTGCCCAGTAAGAGAGGGAGGGGTGCTAAGTGTGCCCAGTAAGAGAGGGAGGGGTGCTAAGTGTGCCCAGTAAGAGAGGGAGGGGTGCTAAGTGTGCCAGGGAGGGAGGCGGTGCCAAGAGAGTGTTATGCTAAGTCTGCCCAGTAAGTTGGGGTTCCATTTTTAACTCATCAGTCCAGTCACTCGGGCTGTGATCAGTGGGGCACCGGAGCGCCTCCATTAGGGCATGGGTGCATTTTAAAATTATGCAGGGCTCGTCGCACCTATGTAAGTGCCTAGCGGGAACGCTTTTCAGGTTGACTTTGTCTTATATTCAATTTTGTAAGATCTGATACAAATAAAAGTGACAAATATGCAAATTTAGAAGCCAGGAAGGGGGCAATAACTTTCATGCCACTGTGTGTGTATATCTGTATCACTGAAGCCCCGGCTCCTATCTGTGTTTGACCCGGGATACCGAACAAGGGTTAAAAACAGGGCTACCGATGACTTACCCCATTCAGACTGCCCAATGGACCCGGGTTATTCCTGGGTCATCGCTGTTCACACTGAACACTTGGAGATGATGACATCTCCAAACGCTCCTGAGTTGGCCAATCAGCAGCCTTTTAAGCATGACCTGGGTCATACCTTTCACACCAGCTACCCTGGTCGGAGCCAGGAATAACCGTGCTAGCAACCCGGGCTGACCCTTTCACATTAAACCAGGACCCAGATCATGCCGAATTGTATACATACATATATAGACTGAATGGCAAAAAGTCATGGGATGCGTCACCATACTGTGACGTCTTGGAAATACCCAGATCTGCACTGGCTAGGCTGCTCCTGGCAAGGCAAGGTGAATTGTTGGTCTTCGAATGGGTACATGACAGTGGGTGCCCAATGGATGGGCCATTCCATTTCTGAAGTTGTGCGGACATTCAACATTCCTCGATCTACAGGGTATCCTGTGTGTACCGGGAATGTCTCGTGGAAGCCATTATCACCCACCATTCACAGCACAGTGGCCGACCACAGCTGCTTAATGATTATGACCAGCCACATCTATCCAGAATTGTCCATAGTAACAGATAAGTGACACTGGCTCAAATCACATCCACATTCAATGCAGGAGGTACCAGGCGCAAATCCAGGAGGTCAGTGTAACGTTCTTCATCTTCCATGAGATATGGAAGAAGACCCACCAGAGTGCCCCAGGTAACACTAGGACACCAGACACAGCACCTCACCTGGGCTCGTGATGTTGCTAATTGGACCCTGGAGGATTGGCAACGTGGTGTGGTCTGATGAGTCACAGTTCCAAATTGTGTTGGGCTGATGGTAAGGTTAGGGTGTGGCGGAGACCCCATAAGGCCACATGGACCCCAGTATGAATGGCCATCGATGGTTTCCATCGGATCACCATCAATGGCACAAACACCATATAAGGTGAACAATTGAAGGTTTGCACCCCCTTGTTGGTCATCTCTGATGTGAGTACAGTGGGTCGCGTGCCCCACCAAAAATTCAGTGCTGCTATGAAAAGAAGGCTCCCACTAATCCATCGATTGCAGGGAACCACTGATTTTCTGGCATCAATAGCAAAACTTGTTAACATTGGCCTGCAACCATCGATGTTTTGAAAACATGGATGGCCATCCCTAGACCCCAGTTGTCAACAAAGTATTGTGCAGGCTGGTGGTGGTCCCATAATGGTATGGGGTGTGTTCATGTGGCATGGGTCAGGTCCGCTGGTCTGATTGAACATGTCAGTTACTGGAAACTGCTACTTTGTATTGCTTGACGACCAATTACAGCAATTCATGGACTTCATGTACCCCCACAACAATGGAAAAATAAATCCTAGCCCATCTGGGCACTAAATAAACAATAAATTCCCTCTCAAAGTGGTAGGACCTACAGCGATCACCACAAACATGGCATATGCACAGTACTTACAAGTAGTACATCACAATGTCTATGAACAAACCTGACTGCCTGCTCTCCCAGGTATGAGACACTGAGCCAAACCCTGAAATGGTTTATATCAGCCTCATACAGGTGCAGTCACTATATTAGCCCGCTCTCAGGCTGAAGGTCTCAACATCTGAAACGGCCTTGTGGATGGAGCCCTCCCTTCTCTCTCACATACACACCCCCAGGACCCGTTATCCAGCTTTATCTTAAAGCCCAAACTCTGATCAAGCAGACACAGACATTTCCGGGGGTTTTAAAACACATAGGTCAGAAATCTTGGACAAACATATTTGCCATTTAGCTCTTTACCAGTGCTCCTATCACAATAGATATATATCTATATAATATATATGCTACTCAAGTAACCAGAACACAACTGTTACCATCAGAACAACCACATACATATGATCTGGATTGTTTCCCGAAAGTGAAGCCAAGTAACCTCATGAAGGAATAAAATGACATCTGGATAATTGAGAGTAATCCCGTTACTGACTGTGGGCCTGATTCAGCAAGGATCGCAATTGGTCGCAGGTTGGGATCACCATCATGGTTGATGGTGCCGGGTGGCCGTACAGCTGAGTAAGCCTCCGCTTACTCAGGCTGGCCGGCTTGCGAGCCCAGACAACTGTGTATGTCTGCGCAGTCTCTGGGCTGCACACTCCCAGAAAACGGGGCGGGCACAACAAGAGAGGGCATGCACAATATGGAAGGCACACAACTCTCCCCCCATTACCAAATGCAACTCTCTACCCCTGGGCAGACCAAGCGGGAGCAGAATCCATGCATCTTCATACACTGCACTTCAACACCAGATAAAGAGGCACACCACCAAGGCTGCACAGGTAAGCGCAGTACCGAGCTTTGAAGAGTCAGTTCATCTCCATTTAACTCACCAGATGGGGCCCTTCACAGACCTGACTATTAAACACCCAGACTTTCATTCCCAGACTTCATAATTTACATCCAACAGCCTTTGTATGGACCTTTACATTTAATGTACATATCGGACTCATGACACGAGCATTGTATAATGTATTCTATATGAAATTTACTATTATTATAACCTACATCTATACCAAACTCTCCCCCATATCTTTAGGTGTCCCCTTGTATTGTGTGTTGGTGTGAATCATATGTTTATGTTCATGTGTACTGTTTATGGTTATATATACTTTTATTATACTCTTACAATAAATTATGATTATATATAACAAAGTAGTAAATTTCTCTCACCGCCCACCCAAGTCCAAAAGACAGAGACCTAGGTGTGCACTTTGGTTATACTCCACTCCAGATTACTGTATACCAGTGAGGAAGGAAAGCCTCATACTGACCATATAGCACCCACTGTCTCTGCATCACTTCCAAGCACTCCCACCTTCATTCCACCCCCCCACCACCATTTACCCAGCATCCAAATGGGAGAGCAGCTCACACCCAAACACTCTATTGTAGTATTTGCAAAGGTGGACAAAGATCTGACATTTATCTTGCATTCAGGATTTACAACAGAAAATCCCAATATCAATAAGGGCGTGTAGACATCGAATATCTACTGTAGAGTTACAATCCCTTCAGTATCTTCTGCCTTTTCTCCATCCTAATAAAGCAGGACTGTAAAAGTTCTGTACAAATAAAGTTCAATGAGACTATAGACACCTCTTTGTTTTTAGATAACCTTGCCCTGTCACGGGATGCTCAGGGGTCCGGAACTTACCTGTGGGGTTGAAGGCTGATGGAGGTTAGCGTGGTGTGCGGGAAGGTCCTTGAGAGGTAGCGCTGGCCCAGGATGCAGCCTTGGATCGTCTGCCACTCACCTCCGTGCCAACATCCTTGGGCTTAGGTGTTCAGTCGCTGGGAGTGGAGGTGAGTGGTGTCTGAGTATTCTCCCCGGGGTCTGCTAGGGCTTTCATGCATGCGTCCTGGTTTCCGGGGTGCCGAGCATGGACGCAGCCATGTTGGTCTATATCATCTGACTAGTCTCTCCCAGTGGATAGTCTCTCAGCTGATCCTCTGACTAGCTACCCAGGGGTATTTTAGTCTGACTCCAGGAATTAGAAACTGCTGTTCAACTTCACTGTTCCAGTGACTTGTGATGCTCACCAAGTGTTGCTCTGTGCTATTTCCTTTGGAGTGTTGCTTCAGCCTACTCACAGTTCTCCAGTGTTCTTGTATTAGCTCCCATGCTAATTCTCAGTCTGAGACTTTAGTTCTCTCTCAGAAGTCCAGTGTTTTATGTTGTTTTTCCTGTGCGTCTTGCAGTGTGCTGCTAGCTCTCCGGCAGCTTCCCGGTGTTACTGAGGTGTCAAGTTTCCTGCTAATTTCTAGTTAGCTCTCAGCTGGAACTATAGCAATCCCCAGTACATGCCTGTGTCCACTTCTCTGTGCAAATCAGCACCTAAATCTGTTGCAGTTCCCAGTACATTTCTGTTTTCAAGCAAGCCTGTGACTAGGATCTCTACATTCTCAAGTTCATCACCAGTGTTCAATTATTCTGTTTACCACCAGTGTTTAAGTATTCCATTCATCACCAGTGTTCAATTATTCTGTTTACCACCAGTGTTTAAGTATTCCATTCATCACCAGTGTTCAAGTATTCCGTTCATCACTAGTGTTCAAGTGTTCAGTTCATAGCCTGTATTCTGTTCATTTCTTGTCTATTAGTTAAAGTGTCATCCTTGTTTCCTCGTCTCTCCAAGGTACCTAGTCAGAGGGCCGCAACCTCCTCAGTGTGGCGAAACCCACATCCCAATTGGAGGGGTCATTGGTGAAGACCACCGAGTAGGTTAGATGCCGTGCCTCTGGCTAGGTCTCGCCAACACCTGGGTTTGACCTTTATTGGGGAAATTAGGACTGTCACTTTCTTAGCCATCCGACTCACCGTCCTCCACAGAGGGACTCTTGCACTGGATCGTGACAGGCCGTGAGTCTGTAACTCTGCTGGGTGCCGCCATCTTGGATTTGGTCATATGTCAGGAAGGAGCCAATCCAGTTCGAATGATTCATTATGGACTCTGACAGCCAATCCAGCTCCAGCCTTGGGTACTTAAGGGCTTCCTGGGTGTCCGCAGTTTGCCAGTTGATAATGCTAAATAGTTCTGAATTACTTACAAAGCTTGTTATAGAGAGCACTGAAATAATTCCACACAAATACAGATTTTGAAATAAATGACAATGCTTTTACTTAAAGACAGCTTAATCATACATATATTTTGCCAATTACAACAAAAAAACATAGGTTATACCAACAGCAGTAGGGAAAACTTCTAAACAAAATGTGACACCCAGTACAGAATAGCAGTCAGCTAATACCTCATACATACGTAACGGCACCCCCGACCCTCGTTCTGTGCTCTCTCCTCTGACTGCTCCCCCTCCCTCATTCTCTAATCACATTTATACCTTAACTTTGTTTATACCTCCAATTAATCTTTGTACGTACTAAGTCTTTATTGGCTATTTATGCCTTAGACATAGTGACATAATTCTGCGTTATATTATTGTTCCCATGTAGAAATCTGACATGGTCACACATTTATCCCTCATTCCTGCTTATTGGGTATATACTATCTCAGTTACCTCATTTGTTTATATAAAAGCGGAGACCTGCTACTGTCAGCTATTCTGTGTGTGTTAACATTTTAAACCTATAATTCATATTGTTATAACAAAATATATATATATAATCAGTTCAGCCTACACATATCTCCGCAGTTAATCACACCTGCAGAGACATAAAACACTAATATCTATATTCTGTTTAATACATCATATAACATACTTTTAATGAAGATATAAAACAAAATGGCTGCTGCATCAGACACACACTTGCCTACATTTAGAGAAAAGGCAACTCGCACAACAAATATATATTCTCATTTTTATATATGCCTTAAACTGCAGTGTGGGAAAGGTAACCTAAGCATTGCATATATTATATATATATATGAGTTGCTGAATGAATATGTACATGCACATATTCCTGTTTGGTCACAGTACAATGTCTTACACAGCTAGTCTGTGTGCTAGTTCTCTGTGCTCCTTGTCTTGCATTTGCCCTCAGTGCTCAGCTGGATAATTTGTTGCTGCCTCCTCCATTCATAGTGACACTGCCAGTCTCAGTTCCGGTAACCTAACCGCCACCTGCGCTGTTACAGAGCCTCCTCCACCAGCATTCCCAGCCAGCACTGGTACTAGGTTCCCATACCTCAGCGTCGCCAAAGTGTTGTTTGAATACCGGTGGGGTTACGCTTTTCTTGTTTTGGGTTTCTGTCCTGCGCATCACCCAATTAGGCAGAGACATTCATGAACAAGTACCCACTTTGTCCAGCCTCGTTCCAATATCAGGAAACTGCTCGCAAGGACTTCCCTGCATCCAGTCCGGGTCCACTTCCCTCAGGATGTAGTCAGGGTCCTGGCGGTGCCCATCCTGGTGGTCACAATACCGGCTCCAGAATCCCCTATGTTATTAGAGTTAGGCACTATCAGGAGGGTTAGGCTGCAAGAGAAGGTTAGGGTTAGGCTGCGGGATTGGTGGGTTAGGGTTAAATACCATTATGCATCAGTTTTAACCGTCAGGATTCTTCTGCCGGTATTGTAACTGTTGGGAAGGTCACCGCCAGGATATCATACACAACCCCATGTTACATGTAGTTTTATCCATCTGTTAATTTTATATGAAAATTCAAAACTGTAGGGTCTGCTCTCTGATGGTCTGTTCTTGTTTAAAATGTTATTTCAGTCCTTCCCGGAACAAGATGTGCCCATAATTATTCCAAACTCCTTCTAGTGATGTCACCCCCTTCACCATTTCTAGCAATAATATTACACCAAACCCCCTCCAGTGATGTCACCCACATCTCCATTACTAGTTTTTTCAAATATGTCCAAATGTAAATTTAATATTTCTCCCTACCAGGTCCCCAATACCTCCATACTGGTTATTCCCGATTGTTGCCTGGATGTTATCTTTAATTCCTCGCAGTCGTTCACTCCGCACAGTCTCAATATATCTCATGTTTCCCACCTGTGTGACTTCTCTGATGTTTAATGAGATTTGATTTCTGTGTAAAACATTTCCCACACTCAGGGCATGGAATAAGATTCTCACCTGTGTGACTTTTCTCATGTGTTTTAAGATATGATTTGGTTGTAAAATATTTTCCACACTCAGGACATGGAAATGGTTTCTTACCTGTGTGACTTCTCTCATGTATTTCAAGACATGATTTCTGACTAAAACATTTTCCACACTCAGAACATGGAAATGGTTTCACACCTGTGTGACTTCTCTGATGTATAACAAGATTTGATTTCCGTGTAAAACATTTCCCACACTCAGAGCATGGATTTGATTTCTTACTTGTGTGATTTCTCTCATGTTCAACAAGATATGATTTTTGTGTAAAACATTTCCCACACTCAGAACATGAAAATGGTTTCACACCTGTGTGACTTCTCTGATGTATAACAAGATCTAATTTCCGTGTAAAACATTTCCCACACTCAGAACATGAAAATGGTTTCTCACCTGTGTGAATTCTCTGATGTGTAACAAGTTGTGATATATATGTAAAACATTTCCCACACTCAGGGCATGGAATAAGATTCTCACCTGTGTGACTTTTCTCATGTGTTTTAAGATATGATTTGGTTGTAAAATATTTTCCACACTCAGGACATGGAAATGGTTTCTTACCTGTGTGACTTCTCTCATGTATTTCAAGACATGATTTCTGACTAAAACATTTTCCACACTCAGAACATGGAAATGGTTTCTCACCTGTGTGACTTCTACCATGTGCTCTAAGATATGATTTGGATGTAAAACATTTCCCACACTCAGGACATGGAAACGGTTTCTCACCTGTGTGACTTCTCTCATGAGTTTCAAGATATGATTTCTGTCTAAAACATTTTCCACACTCAGAACATGGAAATGGTTTCTCACCTGTGTGACTTCTCTGATGCACTATAAGAGCTGATTTCTGTGTAAAACATTTTCCACACTCAGAACATGGAAATGGTCTCTGACCTGTGTGACTTCTCTGATGCACTATAAGAGCTGATTTATATCTAAAACATTTTCCACACTCAGGACATGGAAATAGTTTCTCACCTGTGTGACTTCTCTGATGCACTATAAGCTTTGATTTCTGTGTAAAACATTTCCCACACTCAGAACATGGAAATGGCCTGTCACCTGGCATAGCTGGCTGATGGGTAATAAGCTGTGTGTTCTGTTGAAAACATTTGGTATCTACAGAAGAGGGAAATATTTTATCTATTGTACAAGGTGTAACAGACAAACCAATATCAGAGTTATCAGAACATTCCCTGTGATCAGAAGGATCAGGTGATCTATCTGAACTGTGAGGTACTGAGCGTATAATTGGGGTAATTAGAGAATCTCGGGTGATATCATCATCTATTTCACAAATCGGAGTTATAACGAGATGATCCTCTGAGACATTCCAGCTGCTACATCCATCTGCTGGGAATAAATTACATATATGGAAATATAAATGTTTGCCCACAACAAGATTCATTATTATACAATACAGACTGTGGTGAATGTCCCCAAATTGCCATTAAATGGGCAGATTTTGGGAGTAATATATAAATCATTACCTGACACCAAAATATACTATCAATAAATCTAAATATAAACTCATGTGCCAGAAACTGAGACAGCTACTTCCATTGCCAGTACATGACACCCCACAAGAAATTGTATCTTTCTCAATTGATTTACTATACTTAGGCAGATATCTGTGTAATCTGTTATCATACAACATGCAGTGACGATGGCAGCATATTACGATATAAGTGACAATAAACGAAGCTTGATACTAAGTGTTTTCATGCAGTCACACAGGTGGCAGAGGCTCTTTCAGCAGAACAATGCATCACCACACAGGACCACCGCCACCAGATTATTGCTGGAGTAGCTGTCCTATGAGTTTGGCATCATGAGTTGGTCTCTCATTTGCCAGATTTAAACTAAAAACCAGTGCTGATAGAGACAGGTGTAACATGCTGCTGCCTCCAGGCTTGCAGGGAAGAGGTGTAATATACATGAGATGTAGTGTAAGATAAGGTGTAAGTACCAGTGCTGATAGAGACAGGTGTAACATGCTGCCCCCAGGCTTGCAGGGAAGAGGTGTAATATACATGAGATGTAGTGTAAGATAAGGTGTAAGTACCAGTGCTGATAGAGACAGGTGTAACATGCTGCCCCCAGGCTTGCAGGGAAGAGGTGTAATATACATGAGATGTAGTGTAAGATAAGGTGTAAGTACCAGTGCTGATAGAGACAGGTGTAACATGCTGCTGCCTCCAGGCTTGCAGGGAAGAGGTGTAATATACATGAGATGTAGTGTAAGATAAGGTGTAAGTACCAGTGCTGATAGAGACAGGTGTAACATGCTGCCTCCAGGCTTGCAGGGAAGAGGTGTAATATACATGAGATGTAGTGTAAGATAAGGTGTAAGTACCAGTGCTGATAGAGACAGGTGTAACATGCTGCCCCCAGGCTTGCAGGGAAGAGGTGTAATATACATGAGATGTAGTGTAAGATAAGGTGTAAGTACCAGTGCTGATAGAGACAGGTGTAACATGCTGCTGCCTCCAGGCTTGCAGGGAAGAGGTGTAATATACATGAGATGTAGTGTAAGATAAGGTGTAAGCACCAGTGCTGATAGAGACAGGTGTAACATGCTGCTGCCTCCAGGCTTGCAGGGAAGAGGTGTAATATACATGAGATGTAGTGTAATATAAGGTGTAAGTACCAGTGCTGATAGAGACAGGTGTAACATGCTGCTGCCTCCAGGCTTGCAGGGAAGAGGTGTAATATACATGAGATGTAGTGTAATATAAGGTGTAAGTACCAGTGCTGATAGAGACAGGTGTAACATGCTGCTGCCTCCAGGCTTGCAGGGAAGAGGTGTAATATACATGAGATGTAGTGTAAGATAAGGTGTAAGTACCAGTGCTGATAGAGACAGGTGTAACATGCTGCTGCCTCCAGGCTTGCAGGGAAGAGGTGTAATATACATGAGATGTAGTGTAATATAAGGTGTAAGTACCAGTGCTGATAGAGACAGGTGTAACATGCTGCTGCCCCCAGGCTTGCAGGGAAGAGGTGTAATATACATGAGATGTAGTGTAATATAAGGTGTAAGTACCAGTGCTGATAGAGACAGGTGTAACATGCTGCCCCCAGGCTTGCAGGGAAGAGGTGTAATATACATGAGATGTAGTGTAAGATAAGGTGTAAGTACCAGTGCTGATAGAGACAGGTGTAACATGCTGCTGCCCCCAGGCTTGCAGGGAAGAGGTATAATATACATGAGATGTAGTGTAAGATAAGATGTAAGTACCAGTGCTGATAGAGACAGGTGTAACATGCTGCCCCCAGGCTTGCAGGGAAGAGGTGTAATATACATGAGATGTAGTGTAAGATAAGGTGTAAGTACCAGTGCTGATAGAGACAGGTGTAACATGCTGCCCCCAGGCTTGCAGGGAAGAGGTGTAATATACATGAGATGTAGTGTAAGATAAGGTGTAAGTACCAGTGCTGATAGAGACAGGTGTAACATGCTGCCCCCAGGCTTGCAGGGAAGAGGTGTAATATACATGAGATGTAGTGTAAGATAAGATGTAAGTACCAGTGCTGATAGAGACAGGTGTAACATGCTGCCCCCAGGCTTGCAGGGAAGAGGTGTAATATACATGAGATGTAGTGTAATATAAGGTGTAAGTACCAGTGCTGATAGAGACAGGTGTAACATGCTGCCTCCAGGCTTGCAGGGAAGAGGTGTAATATACATGAGATGTAGTGTAAGATAAGGTGTAAGTACCAGTGCTGATAGAGACAGGTGTAACATGCTGCTGCCTCCAGGCTTGCAGGGAAGAGGTGTAATATACATGAGATGTAGTGTAAGATAAGGTGTAAGTACCAGTGCTGATAGAGACAGGTGTAACATGCTGCTGCCTCCAGGCTTGCAGGGAAGAGGTGTAATATACATGAGATGTAGTGTAAGATAAGGTGTAAGTACCAGTGCTGATAGAGACAGGTGTAACATGCTGCTGCCTCCAGGCTTGCAGGGAAGAGGTGTAATATACATGAGATGTAGTGTAAGATAAGGTGTAAGTACCAGTGCTGATAGAGACAGGTGCAACATGCTGCTGCCTCCAGGCTTGCAGGGAAGAGGTGTAATATACATGAGATGTAGTGTAATATAAGGTGTAAGTACCAGTGCTGATAGAGACAGGTGTAACATGCTGCCCCCAGGCTTGCAGGGAAGAGGTGTAATATACATGAGATGTAGTGTAAGATAAGATGTAAGTACCAGTGCTGATAGAGACAGGTGTAACATGCTGCCCCCAGGCTTGCAGGGAAGAGGTGTAATATACATGAGATGTAGTGTAAGATAAGGTGTAAGTACCAGTGCTGATAGAGACAGGTGTAACATGCTGCCTCCAGGCTTGCAGGGAAGAGGTGTAATATACATGAGATGTAGTGTAAGATAAGGTGTTAGTACCAGTGCTGATAGAGACAGGTGTAACATGCTGCTGCCCCCAGGCTTGCAGGGAAGAGGTGTAATATACATGAGACGTAGTGTAAGATAAGGTGTAAGTACCAGTGCTGATAGAGACAGGTGTAACATGCTGCCCCCAGGCTTGCAGGGAAGAGGTGTAATATACATGAGATGTAGTGTAATATAAGGTGTAAGTACCAGTGCTGATAGAGACAGGTGTAACATGCTGCCCCCAGGCTTGCAGGGAAGAGGTGTAATATACATGAGATGTAGTGTAATATAAGGTGTAAGTACCAGTGCTGATAGAGACAGGTGTAACATGCTGCCCCCAGGCTTGCAGGGAAGAGGTGTAATATACATGAGATGTAGTGTAAGATAAGGTGTAAGTACCAGTGCTGATAGAGACAGGTGTAACATGCTGCCCCCAGGCTTGCAGGGAAGAGGTGTAATATACATGAGATGTAGTGTAAGATAAGATGTAAGTACCAGTGCTGATAGAGACAGGTGTAACATGCTGCCCCCAGGCTTGCAGGGAAGAGGTGTAATATACATGAGATGTAGTGTAAGATAAGGTGTAAGTACCAGTGCTGATAGAGACAGGTGTAACATGCTGCCTCCAGGCTTGCAGGGAAGAGGTGTAATATACATGAGATGTAGTGTAAGATAAGGTGTAAGTACCAGTGCTGATAGAGACAGGTGTAACATGCTGCCCCCAGGCTTGCAGGGAAGAGGTGTAATATACATGAGATGTAGTGTAATATAAGGTGTAAGTACCAGTGCTGATAGAGACAGGTGTAACATGCTGCCCCCAGGCTTGCAGGGAAGAGGTGTAATATACATGAGATGTAGTGTAAGATAAGGTGTAAGTACCAGTGCTGATAGAGACAGGTGTAACATGCTGCCTCCAGGCTTGCAGGGAAGAGGTGTAATATACATGAGATGTAGTGTAAGATAAGGTGTAAGTACCAGTGCTGATAGAGACAGGTGTAACATGCTGCCCCCAGGCTTGCAGGGAAGAGGTGTAATATACATGAGATGTAGTGTAAGATAAGGTGTAAGTACCAGTGCTGATAGAGACAGGTGTAACATGCTGCCTCCAGGCTTGCAGGGAAGAGGTGTAATATACATGAGATGTAGTGTAAGATAAGGTGTAAGTACCAGTGCTGATAGAGACAGGTGTAACATGCTGCTGCCCCCAGGCTTGCAGGGAAGAGGTGTAATATACATGAGATGTAGTGTAAGATAAGGTGTAAGTACCAGTGCTGATAGAGACAGGTGTAACATGCTGCCCCCAGGCTTGCAGGGAAGAGGTGTAATATACATGAGATGTAGTGTAATATAAGGTGTAAGTACCAGTGCTGATATAGACAGGTGTAACATGCTGCCCCCAGGCTTGCAGGGAAGAGGTGTAATATACATGAGATGTAGTGTAAGATAAGGTGTAAGTACCAGTGCTGATAGAGACAGGTGTAACATGCTGCCCCCAGGCTTGCAGGGAAGAGGTGTAATATACATGAGATGTAGTGTAAGATAAGATGTAAGTACCAGTGCTGATAGAGACAGGTGTAACATGCTGCCTCCAGGCTTGCAGGGAAGAGGTGTAATATACATGAGATGTAGTGTAAGATAAGATGTAAGTACCAGTGCTGATAGAGACAGGTGTAACATGCTGCCTCCAGGCTTGCAGGGAAGAGGTGTAATATACATGAGATGTAGTGTAAGATAAGGTGTAAGTACCAGTGCTGATAGAGACAGGTGTAACATGCTGCCCCCAGGCTTGCAGGGAAGAGGTGTAATATACATGAGATGTAGTGTAAGATAAGGTGTAAGCACCAGTGCTGATAGAGACAGGTGTAACATGCTGCCCCCAGGCTTGCAGGGAAGAGGTGTAATATACATGAGATGTAGTGTAAGATAAGGTGTAAGTACCAGTGCTGATAGAGACAGGTGTAACATGCTGCTGCCTCCAGGCTTGCAGGGAAGAGGTGTAATATACATGAGATGTAGTGTAAGATAAGGTGTAAGTACCAGTGCTGATAGAGACAGGTGTAACATGCTGCCCCCAGGCTTGCAGGGAAGAGGTGTAATATACATGAGATGTAGTGTAAGATAAGGTGTAAGTACCAGTACTGATAGAGACAGGTGTAACATGCTGCCCCCAGGCTTGCAGGGAAGAGGTGTAATATACATGAGATGTAGTGTAAGATAAGATGTAAGTACCAGTGCTGATAGAGACAGGTGTAACATGCTGCCTCCAGGCTTGCAGGGAAGAGGTGTAATATACATGAGATGTAGTGTAAGATAAGGTGTAAGTACCAGTGCTGATAGAGACAGGTGTAACATGCTGCCTCCAGGCTTGCAGGGAAGAGGTGTAATATACATGAGATGTAGTGTAATATAAGGTGTAAGTACCAGTGCTGATAGAGACAGGTGTAACATGCTGCTGCCCCCAGGCTTGCAGGGAAGAGGTGTAATATACATGAGATGTAGTGTAAGATAAGGTGTAAGTACCAGTGCTGATAGAGACAGGTGTAACATGCTGCCCCCAGGCTTGCAGGGAAGAGGTGTAATATACATGAGATGTAGTGTAATATAAGGTGTAAGTACCAGTGCTGATATAGACAGGTGTAACATGCTGCCCCCAGGCTTGCAGGGAAGAGGTGTAATATACATGAGATGTAGTGTAAGATAAGGTGTAAGTACCAGTGCTGATAGAGACAGGTGTAACATGCTGCCCCCAGGCTTGCAGGGAAGAGGTGTAATATACATGAGATGTAGTGTAAGATAAGATGTAAGTACCAGTGCTGATAGAGACAGGTGTAACATGCTGCCTCCAGGCTTGCAGGGAAGAGGTGTAATATACATGAGATGTAGTGTAAGATAAGGTGTAAGTACCAGTGCTGATAGAGACAGGTGTAACATGCTGCTGCCCCCAGGCTTGCAGGGAAGAGGTGTAATATACATGAGATGTAGTGTAAGATAAGGTGTAAGTACCAGTGCTGATAGAGACAGGTGTAACATGCTGCTGCCTCCAGGCTTGCAGGGAAGAGGTGTAATATACATGAGATGTAGTGTAAGATAAGGTGTAAGTACCAGTGCTGATAGAGACAGGTGTAACATGCTGCCCCCAGGCTTGCAGGGAAGAGGTGTAATATACATGAGATGTAGTGTAATATAAGGTGTAAGTACCAGTGCTGATAGAGACAGGTGTAACATGCTGCCTCCAGGCTTGCAGGGAAGAGGTGTAATATACATGAGATGTAGTGTAAGATAAGGTGTAAGTACCAGTGCTGATAGAGACAGGTGTAACATGCTGCCCCCAGGCTTGCAGGGAAGAGGTGTAATATACATGAGATGTAGTGTAATATAAGGTGTAAGTACCAGTGCTGATAGAGACAGGTGTAACATGCTGCCCCCAGGCTTGCAGGGAAGAGGTGTAATATACATGAGATGTAGTGTAAGATAAGATGTAAGTACCAGTGCTGATAGAGACAGGTGTAACATGCTGCCCCCAGGCTTGCAGGGAAGAGGTGTAATATACATGAGATGTAGTGTAAGATAAGATGTAAGTACCAGTGCTGATAGAGACAGGTGTAACATGCTGCTGCCCCCAGGCTTGCAGGGAAGAGGTGTAATATACATGAGATGTAGTGTAATATAAGGTGTAAGTACCAGTGCTGATAGAGACAGGTGTAACATGCTGCCCCCAGGCTTGCAGGGAAGAGGTGTAATATACATGAGATGTAGTGTAATATAAGGTGTAAGTACCAGTGCTGATAGAGACAGGTGTAACATGCTGCTGCCCCCAGGCTTGCAGGGAAGAGGTGTAATATACATGAGATGTAGTGTAATATAAGGTGTAAGTACCAGTGCTGATAGAGACAGGTGTAACATGCTGCCCCCAGGCTTGCAGGGAAGAGGTGTAATATACATGAGATGTAGTGTAAGATAAGGTGTAAGTACCAGTGCTGATAGAGACAGGTGTAACATGGTGCCTCCAGGCTTGCAGGGAAGAGGTGTAATATACATGAGATGTAGTGTAAGATAAGGTGTAAGTACCAGTGCTGATAGAGACAGGTGTAACATGCTGCTGCCCCCAGGCTTGCAGGGAAGAGGTGTAATATACATGAGATGTAGTGTAAGATAAGATGTAAGTACCAGTGCTGATAGAGACAGGTGTAACATGCTGCCCCCAGGCTTGCAGGGAAGAGGTGTAATATACATGAGATGTAGTGTAAGATAAGGTGTAAGTACCAGTGCTGATAGAGACAGGTGTAACATGCTGCCCCCAGGCTTGCAGGGAAGAGGTGTAATATACATGAGATGTAGTGTAAGATAAGGTGTAAGTACCAGTGCTGATAGAGACAGGTGTAACATGCTGCTGCCTCCAGGCTTGCAGGGAAGAGGTGTAATATACATGAGATGTAGTGTAAGATAAGGTGTAAGTACCAGTGCTGATAGAGACAGGTGTAACATGCTGCCCCCAGGCTTGCAGGGAAGAGGTGTAATATACATGAGATGTAGTGTAATATAAGATGTAAGTACCAGTGCTGATAGAGACAGGTGTAACATGCTGCCTCCAGGCTTGCAGGGAAGAGGTGTAATATACATGAGATGTAGTGTAATATAAGGTGTAAGTACCAGTGCTGATAGAGACAGGTGTAACATGCTGCCCCCAGGCTTGCAGGGAAGAGGTGTAATATACATGAGATGTAGTGTAATATAAGGTGTAAGTACCAGTGCTGATAGAGACAGGTGTAACATGCTGCTGCCTCCAGGCTTGCAGGGAAGAGGTGTAATATACATGAGATGTAGTGTAAGATAAGGTGTAAGTACCAGTGCTGATAGAGACAGGTGTAACATGCTGCTGCCTCCAGGCTTGCAGGGAAGAGGTGTAATATACATGAGATGTAGTGTAAGATAAGGTGTAAGTACCAGTGCTGATAGAGACAGGTGTAACATGCTGCCTCCAGGCTTGCAGGGAAGAGGTGTAATATACATGAGATGTAGTGTAAGATAAGGTGTAAGTACCAGTGCTGATAGAGACAGGTGTAACATGCTGCTACCTCCAGGCTTGCAGGGAAGAGGTGTAATATACATGAGATGTAGTGTAAGATAAGATGTAAGTACCAGTGCTGATAGAGACAGGTGTAACATGCTGCCCCCAGGCTTGCAGGGAAGAGGTGTAATATACATGAGATGTAGTGTAAGATAAGGTGTAAGTACCAGTGCTGATAGAGACAGGTGTAACATGCTGCCCCCAGGCTTGCAGGGAAGAGGTGTAATATACATGAGATGTAGTGTAAGATAAGGTGTAAGTACCAGTGCTGATAGAGACAGGTGTAACATGCTGCCCCCAGGCTTGCAGGGAAGAGGTGTAATATACATGAGATGTAGTGTAATATAAGGTGTAAGTACCAGTGCTGATAGAGACAGGTGTAACATGCTGCCTCCAGGCTTGCAGGGAAGAGGTGTAATATACATGAGATGTAGTGTAAGATAAGATGTAAGTACCAGTGCTGATAGAGACAGGTGTAACATGCTGCCTCCAGGCTTGCAGGGAAGAGGTGTAATATACATGAGATGTAGTGTAAGATAAGATGTAAGTACCAGTGCTGATAGAGACAGGTGTAACATGCTGCCTCCAGGCTTGCAGGGAAGAGGTGTAATATACATGAGATGTAGTGTAAGATAAGATGTAAGTACCAGTGCTGATAGAGACAGGTGTAACATGCTGCCCCCAGGCTTGCAGGGAAGAGGTGTAATATACATGAGATGTAGTGTAATATAAGGTGTAAGTACCAGTGCTGATAGAGACAGGTGTAACATGCTGCCCCCAGGCTTGCAGGGAAGAGGTGTAATATACATGAGATGTAGTGTAATATAAGGTGTAAGTACCAGTGCTGATAGAGACAGGTGTAACATGCTGCCTCCAGGCTTGCAGGGAAGAGGTGTAATATACATGAGATGTAGTGTAAGATAAGGTGTAAGTACCAGTGCTGATAGAGACAGGTGTAACATGCTGCCTCCAGGCTTGCAGGGAAGAGGTGTAATATACATGAGATGTAGTGTAAGATAAGATGTAAGTACCAGTGCTGATAGAGACAGGTGTAACATGCTGCCCCCAGGTTTGCAGGGAAGAGGTGTAATATACATGATATGTAGTGTAATATAAGGTGTAAGTACCAGTGCTGATAGAGACAGGTGTAACATGCTGCCCCCAGGCTTGCAGGGAAGAGGTGTAATATACATGAGATGTAGTGTAAGATAAGGTGTAAGTACCAGTGCTGATAGAGACAGGTGTAACATGGTGCCTCCAGGCTTGCAGGGAAGAGGTGTAATATACATGAGATGTAGTGTAATATAAGGTGTAAGTACCAGTGCTGATAGAGACAGGTGTAACATGCTGCTGCCTCCAGGCTTGCAGGGAAGAGGTGTAATATACATGATATGTAGTGTAATATAAGGTGTAAGTACCAGTGCTGATAGAGACAGGTGTAACATGCTGCCTCCAGGCTTGCAGGGAAGAGGTGTAATATACATGAGATGTAGTGTAAGATAAGGTGTAAGTACCAGTGCTGATAGAGACAGGTGTAACATGCTGCCTCCAGGCTTGCAGGGAAGAGGTGTAATATACATGAGATGTAGTGTAAGATAAGGTGTAAGTACCAGTGCTGATAGAGACAGGTGTAACATGCTGCCCCCAGGCTTGCAGGGAAGAGGTGTAATATACATGAGATGTAGTGTAAGATAAGGTGTAAGTACCAGTGCTGATAGAGACAGGTGTAACATGCTGCTGCCTCCAGGCTTGCAGGGAAGAGGTGTAATATACATGAGATGTAGTGTAAGATAAGGTGTAAGTACCAGTGCTGATAGAGACAGGTGTAACATGCTGCCTCCAGGCTTGCAGGGAAGAGGTGTAATATACATGAGATGTAGTGTAAGATAAGATGTAAGCACCAGTGCTGATAGAGACAGGTGTAACATGCTGCTGCCCCCAGGCTTGCAGGGAAGAGGTGTAATATACATGAGATGTAGTGTAAGATAAGGTGTAAGTACCAGTGCTGATAGAGACAGGTGTAACATGCTGCCCCCAGGCTTGCAGGGAAGAGGTGTAATATACATGAGATGTAGTGTAAGATAAGGTGTAAGTACCAGTGCTGATAGAGACAGGTGTAACATGCTGCCCCCAGGCTTGCAGGGAAGAGGTGTAATATACATGAGATGTAGTGTAAGATAAGGTGTAAGTACCAGTGCTGATAGAGACAGGTGTAACATGCTGCCTCCAGGCTTGCAGGGAAGAGGTGTAATATACATGAGATGTAGTGTAAGATAAGGTGTAAGTACCAGTGCTGATAGAGACAGGTGTAACATGCTGCCCCCAGGCTTGCAGGGAAGAGGTGTAATATACATGAGATGTAGTGTAATATAAGGTGTAAGTACCAGTGCTGATAGAGACAGGTGTAACATGCTGCCCCCAGGCTTGCAGGGAAGAGGTGTAATATACATGAGATGTAGTGTAAGATAAGATGTAAGTACCAGTGCTGATAGAGACAGGTGTAACATGCTGCCCCCAGGCTTGCAGGGAAGAGGTGTAATATACATGAGATGTAGTGTAAGATAAGGTGTAAGTACCAGTGCTGATAGAGACAGGTGTAACATGCTGCCTCCAGGCTTGCAGGGAAGAGGTGTAATATACATGAGATGTAGTGTAAGATAAGATGTAAGTACCAGTGCTGATAGAGACAGGTGTAACATGCTGCCTCCAGGCTTGCAGGGAAGAGGTGTAATATACATGAGATGTAGTGTAATATAAGGTGTAAGTACCAGTGCTGATAGAGACAGGTGTAACATGCTGCCCCCAGGCTTGCAGGGAAGAGGTGTAATATACATGAGATGTAGTGTAAGATAAGGTGTAAGTACCAGTGCTGATAGAGACAGGTGTAACATGCTGCCCCCAGGCTTGCAGGGAAGAGGTGTAATATACATGAGATGTAGTGTAAGATAAGGTGTAAGTACCAGTGCTGATAGAGACAGGTGTAACATGCTGCCCCCAGGCTTGCAGGGAAGAGGTGTAATATACATGAGATGTAGTGTAAGATAAGGTGTAAGTACCAGTGCTGATAGAGACAGGTGTAACATGCTGCCTCCAGGCTTGCAGGGAAGAGGTGTAATATACATGAGATGTAGTGTAATATAAGATGTAAGTACCAGTGCTGATAGAGACAGGTGTAACATGCTGCCCCCAGGCTTGCAGGGAAGAGGTGTAATATACATGAGATGTAGTGTAAGATAAGATGTAAGTACCAGTGCTGATAGAGACAGGTGTAACATGCTGCCCCCAGGCTTGCAGGGAAGAGGTGTAATATACATGAGATGTAGTGTAAGATAAGATGTAAGTACCAGTGCTGATAGAGACAGGTGTAACATGCTGCTGCCTCCAGGCTTGCAGGGAAGAGGTGTAATATACATGAGATGTAGTGTAAGATAAGGTGTAAGCACCAGTGCTGATAGAGACAGGTGTAACATGCTGCTGCCTCCAGGCTTGCAGGGAAGAGGTGTAATATACATGAGATGTAGTGTAAGATAAGGTGTAAGTACCAGTGCTGATAGAGACAGGTGTAACATGCTGCCCCCAGGCTTGCAGGGAAGAGGTGTAATATACATGAGATGTAGTGTAATATAAGGTGTAAGTACCAGTGCTGATAGAGACAGGTGTAACATGCTGCCCCCAGGCTTGCAGGGAAGAGGTGTAATATACATGAGATGTAGTGTAAGATAAGGTGTAAGTACCAGTGCTGATAGAGACAGGTGTAACATGCTGCCCCCAGGCTTGCAGGGAAGAGGTGTAATATACATGAGATGTAGTGTAATATAAGATGTAAGTACCAGTGCTGATAGAGACAGGTGTAACATGCTGCTGCCTCCAGGCTTGCAGGGAAGAGGTGTAATATACATGAGATGTAGTGTAAGATAAGATGTAAGTACCAGTGCTGATAGAGACAGGTGTAACATGCTGCCTCCAGGCTTGCAGGGAAGAGGTGTAATATACATGAGATGTAGTGTAAGATAAGGTGTAAGTACCAGTGCTGATAGAGACAGGTGTAACATGCTGCCTCCAGGCTTGCAGGGAAGAGGTGTAATATACATGAGATGTAGTGTAATATAAGGTGTAAGTACCAGTGCTGATAGAGACAGGTGTAACATGCTGCTGCCCCCAGGCTTGCAGGGAAGAGGTGTAATATACATGAGATGTAGTGTAATATAAGGTGTAAGTACCAGTGCTGATAGAGACAGGTGTAACATGCTGCCTCTAGGCTTGCAGGGAAGAGGTGTAATATACATGAGATGTAGTGTAATATAAGGTGTAAGTACCAGTGCTGATAGAGACAGGTGTAACATGCTGCTGCCCCCAGGCTTGCAGGGAAGAGGTGTAATATACATGAGATGTAGTGTAAGATAAGATGTAAGTACCAGTGCTGATAGAGACAGGTGTAACATGCTGCTGCCCCCAGGCTTGCAGGGAAGAGGTGTAATATACATGAGATGTAGTGTAAGATAAGGTGTAAGTACCAGTGCTGATAGAGACAGGTGTAACATGCTGCCCCCAGGCTTGCAGGGAAGAGGTGTAATATACATGAGATGTAGTGTAATATAAGGTGTAAGTACCAGTGCTGATAGAGACAGGTGTAACATGTTGCCTCCAGGCTTGCAGGGAAGAGGTGTAATATACATGAGATGTAGTGTAAGATAAGATGTAAGTACCAGTGCTGATAGAGACAGGTGTAACATGCTGCTGCCTCCAGGCTTGCAGGGAAGAGGTGTAATATACATGAGATGTAGTGTAAGATAAGGTGTAAGTACCAGTGCTGATAGAGACAGGTGTAACATGCTGCTGCCCCCAGGCTTGCAGGGAAGAGGTGTAATATACATGAGATGTAGTGTAAGATAAGGTGTAAGTACCAGTGCTGATAGAGACAGGTGTAACATGCTGCCCCCAGGCTTGCAGGGAAGAGGTGTAATATACATGAGATGTAGTGTAAGATAAGGTGTAAGTACCAGTGCTGATAGAGACAGGTGTAACATGCCGCCTCCAGGCTTGCAGGGAAGAGGTGTAATATACATGAGATGTAGTGTAATATAAGGTGTAAGTACCAGTGCTGATAGAGACAGGTGTAACATGCTGCCCCCAGGCTTGCAGGGAAGAGGTGTAATATACATGAGATGTAGTGTAATATAAGGTGTAAGTACCAGTGCTGATAGAGACAGGTGTAACATGCTGCCCCCAGGCTTGCAGGGAAGAGGTGTAATATACATGAGATGTAGTGTAAGATAAGGTGTAAGTACCAGTGCTGATAGAGACAGGTGTAACATGCTGCCTCCAGGCTTGCAGGGAAGAGGTGTAATATACATGAGATGTAGTGTAAGATAAGGTGTAAGTACCAGTGCTGATAGAGACAGGTGTAACATGCTGCCCCCAGGCTTGCAGGGAAGAGGTGTAATATACATGAGATGTAGTGTAATATAAGATGTAAGTACCAGTGCTGATAGAGACAGGTGTAACATGCTGCCCCCAGGCTTGCAGGGAAGAGGTGTAATATACATGAGATGTAGTGTAAGATAAGGTGTAAGTACCAGTGCTGATAGAGACAGGTGTAACATGCTGCCCCCAGGCTTGCAGGGAAGAGGTGTAATATACATGAGATGTAGTGTAAGATAAGATGTAAGCACCAGTGCTGATAGAGACAGGTGTAACATGCTGCCTCCAGGCTTGCAGGGAAGAGGTGTAATATACATGAGATGTAGTGTAAGATAAGGTGTAAGTACCAGTGCTGATAGAGACAGGTGTAACATGCTGCCCCCAGGCTTGCAGGGAAGAGGTGTAATATACATGAGATGTAGTGTAAGATAAGGTGTAAGTACCAGGGCTGATAGAGACAGGTGTAACATGCTGCCCCCAGGCTTGCAGGGAAGAGGTGTAATATACATGAGATGTAGTGTAAGATAAGGTGTAAGCACCAGTGCTGATAGAGACAGGTGTAACATGCTGCTGCCTCCAGGCTTGCAGGGAAGAGGTGTAATATACATGAGATGTAGTGTAAGATAAGATGTAAGTACCAGTGCTGATAGAGACAGGTGTAACATGCTGCCCCCAGGCTTGCAGGGAAGAGGTGTAATATACATGAGATGTAGTGTAATATAAGGTGTAAGTACCAGTGCTGATAGAGACAGGTGTAACATGCTGCCCCCAGGCTTGCAGGGAAGAGGTGTAATATACATGAGATGTAGTGTAAGATAAGGTGTA
This sequence comes from Taudactylus pleione, assembly GCA_031769625.1. Taxonomy (NCBI): domain Eukaryota; kingdom Metazoa; phylum Chordata; class Amphibia; order Anura; family Myobatrachidae; genus Taudactylus; species Taudactylus pleione. The sequence goes on from JAUIMM010002576.1 coordinate 59,538, forward strand.
AGTACCAGTGCTGATAGAGACAGGTGTAACATGCTGCCCCCAGGCTTGCAGGGAAGAGGTGTAATATACATGAGATGTAGTGTAAGATAAGGTGTAAGTACCAGTGCTGATAGAGACAGGTGTAACATGCTGCCCCCAGGCTTGCAGGGAAGAGGTGTAATATACATGAGATGTAGTGTAAGATAAGGTGTAAGTACCAGTGCTGATAGAGACAGGTGTAACATGCTGCCCCCAGGCTTGCAGGGAAGAGGTGTAATATACATGAGATGTAGTGTAATATAAGGTGTAAGTACCAGTGCTGATAGAGACAGGTGTAACATGCTGCCCCCAGGCTTGCAGGGAAGAGGTGTAATATACATGAGATGTAGTGTAAGATAAGGTGTAAGTACCAGTGCTGATAGAGACAGGTGTAACATGCTGCCCCCAGGCTTGCAGGGAAGAGGTGTAATATACATGAGATGTAGTGTAAGATAAGGTGTAAGTACCAGTGCTGATAGAGACAGGTGTAACATGCTGCTGCCTCCAGGCTTGCAGGGAAGAGGTGTAATATACATGAGATGTAGTGTAATATAAGGTGTAAGTACCAGTGCTGATAGAGACAGGTGTAACATGCTGCCTCCAGGCTTGCAGGGAAGAGGTGTAATATACATGAGATGTAGTGTAAGATAAGGTGTAAGTACCAGTGCTGATAGAGACAGGTGTAACATGCTGCCCCCAGGCTTGCAGGGAAGAGGTGTAATATACATGAGATGTAGTGTAAGATAAGGTGTAAGTACCAGTGCTGATAGAGACAGGTGTAACATGCTGCTGCCTCCAGGCTTGCAGGGAAGAGGTGTAATATACATGAGATGTAGTGTAAGATAAGATGTAAGTACCAGTGCTGATAGAGACAGGTGTAACATGCTGCCTCCAGGCTTGCAGGGAAGAGGTGTAATATACATGAGATGTAGTGTAATATAAGGTGTAAGTACCAGTGCTGATAGAGACAGGTGTAACATGCTGCCCCCAGGCTTGCAGGGAAGAGGTGTAATATACATGAGATGTAGTGTAAGATAAGGTGTAAGTACCAGTGCTGATAGAGACAGGTGTAACATGCTGCCCCCAGGCTTGCAGGGAAGAGGTTCAATATCCATGACAGGAAAAAGGAAGACAATGTCTAGATAGACACCAGATGTTAAACTGTCAATAGGTTGACAGGGACAAAAGGTAAACATAAAAATGGTTGTCTTTTTTTTTTAGGGTTAGGCATTTACCGGAAGGTTGGGATTAGGCACCAGGAGGGAAGGTTGGGATTAGGCACCAGGAGGGACGTTTGGGATTAGGCACCAGGAGGGAAGGTTGGGATTTGGCACCAGGAGGGAAGGTTGGGATTAGGCACCAGGAGGGAAGGTTGGGATTAGGCACCAAGGGGAGGGTGAGGGTGACAATTAGAGTCAGAAGGAAAAAAAAATATTATAGGAACCCGTACTTAACCAGATAATCCTGCATTTGCCGCTGCCCTGGGTTTGGTGCTGTGGGGGTTGGGGGTAATTTCCTGCGGCTGCTAATGACAGAGAAGAGTGGTGGGTGGGCGGGCGGCCAGAAGGGGGTACAATCATCTGGCCAACTATAGTGTGTGTGGGGAGGTGAGGATGAACCCTCTGCTACTTACTTAAAGATATGTACCCTTACCCCCTCCCTACCCCCAGCACTGGCTGCCCCTAGCCCACTCCTTGCCCCCCAGCACAGTCTTAACTGCTTCCTGCCCTCATCCTCTCATAATATATGATGGGTCCCATAAACAGTGTAGTAGGACCCCAATTTCTAAAAGTGAGGGGTCTCTGAGACCCATAATATTTTTAGTTCAGCGTGATCACTGCCACTTGGATAGCAAATGTAACGGACGGTCCCTAGAATGGAACCTTCAGAACTGATCGGCCTCAGGGGACATAAATTATCCCAACAGAAGCATGTACAGATGGATCGAAACCGGCCTCTTCCGCAGGACCAAGCAAATCAAAGCCCGGATGATAACAATGTTTTCCAAAGGCAGAAAGACCTTCTTCAGGGAGGTGTGGAACAGCATGCCCAGGAATATCACCCTCCTCTGTGACAGGACAAGAACGGTCTCTTTGAAGTTATTAATCCAACAGTGAAATATTAACACCCGATGTGTCAGGCGAACATGAGACTGAATTATGTCCAAGGAAGAAGCCTTATTGACCTCCCTTATATTAATTTTTGGGAATCAGGATGTGAAAAGATGTCTTGTCAGAACTCCTGGCTGGTACTGCAAAATTTATTCTGATACATAAAATAGGAGCCTAACAGGGACAGACTGAGATGTCTCCTGACTCCCCCCACTAGACAGAAACATTTCCCTCATAAGTTTGTACTGACAGAGGACAGAACATTGTTTTAGTGACTGAGCAGGGAGAATATGTCACTCTTTTCTGTAATAAGTGTTTATTACTCACCTGTGCTGATATCTGTAGGGATTTCCTCCTCCTTACACAGCTCATCACCCCTCACATACGTCTCTTCTCCTTCTATATCTTCTGCCTTCATATCAGTCACATACGTCTCTTCTTCTCCCTCTATATCTTCTGCCTTTATATCAGTCACATACGTCTCTTCTTCTCCTTCTATCTCTTCTGCCTTTATATCAGTCACATACGTCTCTTCTTCTCCCTCTACATCTTCTGCCTTTATATCAGTCACATACGTCTCTTCTTTTCCTTCCGTATCTTCTGCCTTCATATCAGTAACATAAGTCTCTTCTTCTCCCTTTATGTCTTCTGCCTTATCAGCCAGATCTTTACCCTAAATAACCCATAAAATATTACCATTGGATCTAAATGAAATAACACAGTCTAAAATCAATAAATAAGACACACAGCTGTTCTACATATCATATAGTGACAGACACTTTGGTATATTGGTGAGACCCTAAATTTCCATCTACCTGATGCTCCTGTGGGATCCTGTGATTCTCTTCTGTACAATCCTGTGAATAAAGAGGACGGGGACATCTCTCTGGTGTATTTCTGTTACTGGGTCCATCTGTAGGAGACACACAGTGACTGAGTACATTGTATATATGTGATTATCAGATGATGTATGTATATAGGGCCCCCCATACCTGCTCTACCCTGTACAATAAATGACAGTCTCCTCTTACCTAGTGATGGGAGGGGCCGGTGATTCTCCATCATCACGTCCTTGTACAGACCCCTGTGTTCCTCTATATACTCCCCCTCCTGCATGGAGACATAGACAGTGACATCCTGACACCTTATAGGAACCTGACACACACAATGATAGTCATCACCCAGACACATCCCTGGTGTTATTGTATCATTTCCCCTTCCCAGCAGTCACCTCTCCAGACATCACCCAGATACATCCCCTGGTGTCACTGTATAATGTCCCATTCCCAGCAGTCACCCCTCCAGTCATCACCCAGACACATCCCCTGGTGTTACTGTATAATGTCCTATTCCCAGCAGTCACCTCTCCAGCCAGCAGCTGAATGATCTTGTTGGTGAGTTCCAAGACCTGTTTTTTGAGTCTCTCATGTATCAGTGAGTGAGGTGGAGGCACCGTGATGGAGCTCTGTGTCCTGCTCAGTCCTCTTGACACACGGGGATGGATGCGGTTTGTCTCACAATCACCGGGTGTCTTCTTCACTACTGTATAATCCTATGTATTGGGGGAGACACCAAATATCACTGCATACACTCCCAGATCTCTCATCTTGCCCCTGTATTATTATTAAAGATATACGTAATGTTACTGTTCCACGACCAGATCCTCTCACCTCCCCAGTCATGTCCCTGTATTATTACTATAGATATAAGTGATGTCACTGTGACACATCCAGATCCCCTCATCTCCCCAGTCATGTCCCTGTATTATTACTAAAGATATCAGTGATGTCACTGTGACACTCCCAGATCCTCTCACCTCCCCAGTCATGTCCCTGTATTATTACTATAGATATAAGTGATGTCACTGTGACACTCCCAGATCCCCTCTCACCTCCCCAGTCATGTCCCTGTATTATTACTATAGATATAAATGATGTCACTGTGACATCCCCAGATCCCCTCACCTCCCCAGTCATGTCCCTGTATTATTACTATAGATATAAATGATGTCACTGTGACATCCCCAGATCCACTCAACTCCACAGTCAGCAGGTTTACTGTATTGACTGAGATTGATTTGATCCAATGACATTAATGTATAACACTGACCATGACAATGTCATTGGACCAAATCAATGTTAGTCAATATAGTAGTAAACTTATTGCCTCCACCTCACATAAAGACACAGGCTGTACATCAGGCTGTAACTGTGAACAAGATAGAGGCAAAACACACGTCAGCAGCAACCCCACTTCTGGGTCCGGAAGCGATCACGTCACCTGCGTCCAATTCATACCAGGGGAATACCCTGTCCCCTCCTGGACACATCTCCACTATTGCTTCACTATAGAGAAAATCTGCACCGGGGGTAAGTGGCACTGATGCCCTACACTGCCTAGCGCATCAGGGTAGCAGGTCACTAACATCTTGTGCTGTCGTCTCCTATTAATCTCTCTCTCCCCAGAGCATGGTCCCCCAGTCTGTCATTCAGCGTTACATGCCCAGCACATCACTGAAAGGCAGGAGTGGGGTGACCTATATAGCGTTGGATGTAACCTCTATTCTTTATCTTATGCTCTTTTCTGTGCCTTATTACAGCCATCCCACTATATGTGATCACCTATACTGAATGCTGACTGTACACTCAGTCTGGGAGTAAATACATGTCTGATACTTCATTGCCATAGACAATATCAGACTGTATAGATCACATCAATAAGCTGCAAGCTATTATACTATTACAGTGACTGGTCCGAGTGTAAGTGTTATAGACATCTATATAATGGTGATCTAAGAATATATTAAGGACACTTTACAAAGCTGTCTAGGAGGAGAGATTATATTCCTATGAATGCAATATTATTACTTAATGCACAATATATGTGTATTATACATTGCACAGCCTAACAATGTGCAATGTTCATATATTAACCTGCTCAATGAAAACCTGCTCCCTGCAGAGCGTAACAAGCTCAGATGTATATTAGATGCCTCTATAATGTCTGATTAGCAATTTGCTCACTGCAGAGCTGAATAATGATTAATACATGTATAATATCCGGCTCGCTGGACAGCTTACCTAAATCTGATGCCTGTATAATAACCGGCTCACTGGGCAGCTTACCTAAATCTGATGCCTGTATAATAACCAGCTCGCTGGACAGCTTACCTACATCTGATGTCTGTATAGTAACCCGCTCGCTGGACATCTTACCTAAATCTGATGCCTGTATAGTAACAGACTCGCTGGACAGCTTACCTAAATCTGATGCCTGTATAGTAACCGGCTCGCTGGACATCTTACCTAAATCTGATGCCTGTATAATAACCGGCTCGCTGGACAGCTTACCTAAATCTGATGCCTGTATAGTAACCGGCCCGCTGGACATCTTACCTAAATCTGATGCCTGTATAATAACCGGCTCACAGGACAGGTTACCTAAATCCGATGCCTGTATAGTAACCGGCTCGCTGGACAGCTTACCTTAATCTGATGCCTGTATAGTACCTGGCTCGCTGGACAGCTTACCTTAATCTGATGCCTGTATAGTAACCCGCTCGCTGGACATCTTACCTAAATCTGATGCCTGTATAGTAACCGGCTCGCTGGACAGCTTACCTAAATCTGATGCCTGTATAATAACCGGCTCGCTGGGCAGCTTACCTAAATCTGATGCCTGTATAGTAACCGGCCCGCTGGACATCTTACCTAAATCTGATGCCTGTATAATAACCGGCTCACAGGACAGGTTACCTAAATCCGATGCCTGTATAGTAACCGGCTCGCTGGACAGCTTACCTTAATCTGATGCCTGTATAGTACCTGGCTCGCTGGACAGCTTACCTTAATCTGATGCCTGTATAGTAACCCGCTCGCTGGACATCTTACCTAAATCTGATGCCTGTATAGTAACCGGCTCGCTGGACAGCTTACCTAAATCTGATGCCTGTATAATAACCGGCTCGCTGGGCAGCTTACCTAAATCTGATGCCTGTATAGTAACCGGCCCGCTGGGCAGCTTACCTACATCTGATGCCTGTATAATAACCCGCTCGCTGGGCAGCTTACCTAAATCTGATGCCTGTATATTAACCGGCTCGCTGGACATCTTACCTAAATCTGATGCCTGTATAGTAACCGGCTCGCTGGGCAGCTTACCTAAATCTGATGCCTGTATAATAACCGGCTCACAGGACAGCTTACCTAAATCTGATGCCTATATAGTAACCGGCCCGCTGGACATCTTACCTAAATCTGATGCCTGTATAATAACCGGCTCACAGGACAGCTTACCTAAATCTGATGCCTGTATAGTAACCGGCTCGCTGGACATCTTACCTAAATCTGATGCATGTATAGTAACCGGCTCGCTGGACAGCTTACCTAAATCTGATGCCTGTATATTAACCGGCTCGCTGGACAGCTTACCTAAATCTGATGTCTGTATAGTAACCGGCTCGCTGGACATCTTACCTAAATCTGATGCCTGTATAGTAACCGGCTCGCTGGGCAGCTTACCTAAATCGGATGCCTGTATATTAACCGGCTCGCTGGACAGCTTACCTAAATCTGATGCCTGTATAATAACCGGCTCACAGGACAGCTTACCTAAATCTGATGCCTGTATAGTAACCGGCTCGCTGGACATCTTACCTAAATCTGATGCATGTATAGTAACCGGCTCGCTGGACAGCTTACCTAAATCTGATGCCTGTATATTAACCGGCTCGCTGGACAGCTTACCTAAATCTGATGTCTGTATAGTAACCGGCTCGCTGGACATCTTACCTAAATCTGATGCCTGTATATTAACCGGCTCGCTGGACAGCTTACCTAAATCGGATGCCTGTATATTAACCGGCTCGCTGGACAGCTTACCTAAATCTGATGCCTGTATAGGAACCGCTCCCGGCTGAGATAAGTAGTATGTGAGGACTGTTACTCATTGCAGAGCTGATCAAGGTTTGATGTGTGAATAGGAAACGCCTCACGGTGGAGCTGAATAACACTTGCACAGTAACCTATACATTATAGAGCTGTATATATTACATACAGAATCCTAAGAAGACGGCGGCATTATCTAATGACACCGAATCCGGCTGATTGGCTAAAATCTATGGATTAGACATTTCTACGTATTACTGTATATAGTTTTTTATATTTTTGCATTCGTTATTGAATAATTAAGGTCAACAGGTGATACATTCCATTACACACAGGTCCCCAATCTTTTTGCTCATTATTTTTCTTTTATAAAAAATAAAGTTAGTTATAAGTCTGATAAATACTAAATATACTTCTATAGACTGTAACGTCTGAGTGGTCTCAACTTATAGGAGGCCCCAATCAGAGTCTCTATTTCTCCGTTATCTGTATTACCAGTCAGACATGTAACACTGAGTGACCAGTATGTCTCCCCTTTCCCTCCAGCCATAGAGCCCTGGTCAGTGTCAGAGGTTCCTGTGACCCAGCTCCATAAGGCTCCTCTGAAGCCGGAACACAACCAGACACCACAGGCTACTCCCTCTGTATAATTATAACAGGACACCACAGGCTGCTCCCCCTGTACAATAACAGGACACCACAGGCCGCTCCCCCTGTATAATAAAAATATTAGGACACCACAGGCTGCGCCCCCTGTAAAGTAGGCACCACAGGCTGCTCCCTCTGTATAGTAGGCACCACAGGCTGCTCCCCCTGTATAGTAGGCACCACAGGCTGCTCCCCCTGTATAGTAGGCACCACAGGCTGCTCCCCCTGTATAGTAGGCACCACAGGCTGCTCCCCCTGTATATTAGGACACTACAAACTACTCCCCCTGTATAGTAGGACACCACAGGCTGCTCCCCCTGTATAGTAGGCACCACAGGGTGCTCCCCCTGTATAGTAGGCACCACAGGTTGCTCCCCCTGTATAGTAGGCACCACAGGGTGCTCCCCCGGCACAGTAGGCACCACAGGGTGCTCCCCCGTAAAGTAGGACACCACAATCTGCTCCCCTTTATAGTAAGACACCACAGGCTGCTTCCCTGTATAGTAGGACACCACAGGCTGCTCCCCCTGTATAGTAGGACACCACAGGCTGCTCCCCCTGTATAGTAGGACACCACAGGCTGCTCCCCCTGTATAGTAAGACACCACAGGCTGCTCCCCCTGTATAGTAAGCACATTACCTGCGGATGCCGGACACAGTGATGTCTCCTCTCTGCGTTTTGCCGCCCGAACAACCTCCCGGAATGTACAGTAATACTTCCTGCCTGTGGAACGCAAACACCGTAAATAGGTGAAGGACACAGACCGGAAGTAAGGTGGAACGCAAACACCGGAAATAGGTGGAGGGCACAGACCGGAAGTAAGGTGGAACGCACAGACCGGAAGTCAGGTGGACCGCACAGACAGATCCTCATTTCCAAAAATTACTGTCCTGACGTCAGGCGCTGGGCGGAGCTGGGGGCGGGGTTACAGGCTGTGTCCGGGTGCACAATCCCATCTGGTATCTGCTCATACTGTAGGGGGAGCTGTGGGGCTGCCCAGTATCTGTGTGAGTGCTGGGAATGCCCCCTACAGTGATGTACAGGGGGACATGCCGCCTACAGCGTTATTTACCCACCACAGGTGCCCTAATACACCTACTACTAAGTGTGCCCAGTAAGGGAGGGAGGGGCTCTAGGTGTGCTCAGTAAGGGAGGAGGGGCTTTAGGTGTTCCCAGTAAGGGAGGGAGGGGCTCTAGCTTTGGCCAGTAAGGGAGGGAGGGGCTCTAGCTTTGGCCAGTAAGGGAGGGAGGGGCTCTAGGTGTGCCCAGTAAGGGAAGGAGGGGCTCTAGGTGTGCTCAGTAAGGGAGGAGGGACTTAAGGTGTGCCCAGTAAGGAAGGAAGGGGCTCTAGGTGTGCCCAGTAAGGGGGGGCGGGGCTCTAGGTGTGCCCAGGGAGGGAGGGGCTCTAGGTGTGCCCAGGAAGGGAGGAGGGGGTGCTAGGTGTGCCCAGTAAGGAAGGAAGGGGCTCTAGGTGTGCCCAGTAAGGGGGGGCGGGGCTCTAGGTGTGCCCAGGGAGGGAGGGGCTCTAGGTGTGCCCAGGAAGGGAGGAGGGGGTGCTAGGTGTGCCCAGTAAGGGAAGGAGGAACTCTAGTTGTGCCCAGTAAAGGAGGAAAGGTGGAGGTCCCATTTTTGACTCATCAGTCCACAGAACATTAGCCCACAAGGCTTGGGATTATCCATGTGGGGTTGGGTATGAAATGTCGGCAGTCAGAATCCCAACGCCGAGATCACTACAGGGCTAATGGAGCGTACACACGGTCAGATTTGTCAGATGAACGATTGAACGATTTGAACGATTTTACCAAAGTTTTGAACGATTTGAACGATTTTTGACTGCATTAAAATGAATGGAATCGTCCAAGTCTGACTGCAAACCCATCAGATGTCAGATATCGTTATCTGACAAACGGGAACGCGCATCGTTGAGCGTCCATCGTTCAGGCATGTCAGATATGAACGATTTTCCTTCAGATATGAACGACTGAATGATTTTTAAATCGTTATCGTTCATATCTGAAGGAAAAATCTGATCGTGTGTATGCACCATAACATACGACACTTGTTGATCAGTATGCTAACCCTTTCTCTTTGGTGCCTAACCCTAACCTCCTCCCCTAGTGCCTGAACCTAACCTCCCCATACCCAAATCTAACCTTGCATCCATAGTGCTAGACCATAACCCTCCCCCCAGACCCTCTACTTACCTTCTGCATCCTGACCGCCATGATGCCGGATACTTCCCATCAATGAGCTTTTGGCACACTCAAACAAACCTTTCTGTGTGTCCTCTTGGCTAGCAGTGGTGGTCACCTTATAACTCTCCCATGGATGCCATCTTTGCCCAGTCTCTTTCTTGTGAAGGAACCCTGACCGGTGACAGTAACTGAGGTGAGCAATACCTGCAGCTCCTTAGGTTATCCTCTGGGTCCTGTTATCTTCTGGGTCCTGTTATCCTCTGGGTCCTGTTATCCTCTGGGTCCTGTTATCCTCTGGGTCCTGTTATCCTCTGGGTCCTGTTATCCTCTGGGTCCTGTTCTCCTCTTATCCTCTGGTCCTGTTATCCCCTGGGTCCTGTTATCTTCTGGGTCCTGTTATCCCCTGGGTCCTGTTATCCCCTGGGTCCTGTTCTCCTCTTATCCTCTGGGTCCTTAGGTTGTCCTCTGGGTCCTTAGGTCGTCCTCTGGGTCCTTAGGTCGTCCTCTGGGTCCTTAGGTCGTCCTCTGGCTCCTGTCATCCTCTGGGTCCTGTTATCCTCTGAGTCCTGTTGTCCTCAGGGTCCTGTTGTCCTCAGGGTCCTGTTATCCTATGTGTCCTGTTATCCTCTGGGTCCTTAGGTTGTCCTCTGGGTCCTTAGGTTGTCCTCTGGGTCCTGTTATCCTCTGGGTCCTTAGGCTGTCCTCTGGGTCCTTAGGCTGTCCTCTGGGTCCTTAGGCTGTCCTCTGGGTCCTTAGGCTGTCCTCTGGGTCCTGTCGTCCTCTGGGTCCTGTCGTCCTCTGGGTCCTGTCATTCTCTGGGTCCTGTTATCCTCTGGGTCCTGTTATCCTCTGGGTCCTTAGGTTGTCCTCTGGGTCCTGTCGTCCTCTGGGTCCTGTCGTCTTCTGGGTCCTGTCGTCTTCTGGGTCCTGTCGACTTCTGGGTCCTGTCGTCCTCTGGGTCCTGTCGTCCTCTGGGTCCTGTTATCCTCTGGGTCCTTAGGTTGTCCTCTGGGTCCTTAGGTTGTCCTCTGGGTCCTTAGGTTGTCCTCTGGGTCCTTAGGTTGTCCTCTGGGTCCTTAGGTTGTCCTCTGGGTCCTTAGGTTGTCCTCTGGGTCCTTAGGTTGTCCTCTGGGTCCTTAGGTTGTCCTCTGGGTCCTTAGGTTGTCCTCTGGGTCCTTAGGTTGTCCTCTGGGTCCTTAGGTTGTCCTCTGGGTCCTTAGGTTGTCCTCTGGGTCCTTAGGTTGTCCTCTGGGTCCTTAGGTTGTCCTCTGGGTCCTGTTATCCTCTGGGTCCTGTTATCTTCTGGGTCCTGTTGTCCTCTGGGTCCTGTTGTCCTCTGGGCCCTGTTGTCCTCTGGGTCCTGTTGTCCTCTGGGTCCTGTTGTCCTCTGGGTCCTGTTATCTTCTGGGTCCTGTTATCCTCTGGGTCCTGTTATCCTCTTGGTCCTGTTATCCTCTGAGTCCTGTTATCCTCTGGGTCCTGTTATCCTCTGGGTCCTGTTGTCCTCTGGGTCCTTAGGTTGTCCTCTGGGTCATGTTATCCTCTGGGTCCTGTTGTCCTCTGGCTCCTGTTATCCTCTGGGTCCTGTTAACCTCTGGGTCCTGTTAACCTCTGGGTCCTGTTGTGACTTCCTGGATGAGCCTGGATGATGGGCACTTGGAGGACCTTTGGGAGCCGACCCCTCCCGGGGATGAGCCACCACTGTTAGATCTCTCTGAGCGGTAGAGTCTCTTTTTGACGTCTGTATATCAATGTGTCTGAGTCTGTATACGAAGTGCAACGTAAATCATTGTGATAAAAAGCTGCGGCTGCTGCATCTTAGCACTCCGTGTACATATTCAGACTCGGTCGCACACAGATATACAAGTGTCACATATCACATTAATCAGCGCAGTCTTGTGCAGCAGTTCTGGGGTATCACGATGCTATCACAACTCAAATTCAGGGAAAAAGACGCTCAGCGTACGGTGCTGCGTGCTGAGACCTTTTATCCAGCCTGACGTTGCTGGAACGGGTCTATGTATGTTATGTTTCCATTGGACAGGACTGGCAGTAACCGAGCCTGATTGTGTCCAGTCTTATTCATCCCAATCATCAGTTCCATTTGGTTCATTATTTGAATGAATGAATAAGGGGCAATTACTATATCACACAGGGCCAGTTGGTGTTGAATAACTTTTTTTCCTTTCCAAAGTCCGGCTGTGATCAGAAGGGCACCAGAGCGCCCCAATAAGGGCAGGGGGCATTTAACACCCTTGGAGCCCCCTGTAAGAGCCTAGCGGGAACATTACCCAGGATGACTTTGTCTTATATTTAGTTTTGTTTGAAGATCTGAAACAAATAAAAGTGACAAATAAACAAAAATAGAAGAAATCAGGAGGGGGGCAAAAACTTTCATGTCACTGTGTGTGTATATCTGTATCACTGACCGACCTGTATCTGACCCACGATACATATGTATACACTGTAGTGCCAAATGTCATGTGATAGCAGTATGTAAAGGTAATGGTAGGTTGCATCACTGTACTGTGACATCTTGGAAATGCCCAGACCTGCATCAGTTTTAGTCTGACATGTCGTGAGTCAGGTTGACCACCATATAGGCTGCTCATGGCAAGGCGATGTGAAATATCAGAGTTCGATTGGAGCATGATGGTGGTTGCTTAGCAAATGGGACATTCCATTTCCGAAGCTGTGTGGACATTCAACATTCCTCAGTCTGCGATGTCACATGTGTACCAGGAATATGTCATGGAAGCCATTACCACCCACCGTGCACAGCGCAGTGGCCGACCACAGGTGCTTAATGATAATGACCATCAGCATCTGGACAGAATTGTCCACAGTAACGGAGAAGCGACACTGGCTTATATCACATCCAAATTCAGTGCAGGAGGTACCAGGCGCATATCCAGCCGGTCAGTGCAGGAGGTACCAGGCGCATATCCAGCCGGTCAGTGTAGGAGGTACCAGGCGTATATCCAGCAGGTCAGTGCAGCGTTCTTTAGCTTCCATGGGATATGTCCACTTGTCTTTCTATGTATGTATAACTTCTGCACAGTTGGGAGTAATGAGTTGGTATTATGAAATGGTTGTATTTCTAGTCATTTCCTTTTTCTACCTTTTACTACATTGACCTTAGTATTAGATAAGAACAGACATGAGTTACCTGTCCGTGTGTAGTGGAAGGTGAGGTTATCTATATAATGGATTGAAGATTAGGAGGTCAGTTTATACGTTTTGTGGGTATTGAGTATAGATGTTGCTGGTGAGACTTTGGTCCTGGTAATGGGTGCCTGTTGTGTAGGGTATGCATGGTTCCCCTGCTTTGCAGGTCTCCTTTCTCAAATTGTGTCATATCCTGCATAGTTTTCCCACAATTCCATCTTTACAAATTCTCCTAGCTGGGTACGTTCTGGTTTTCTCCTGTCTAATCCTATCACTTTCCTTCTCATTCCTTCTAATATCTGGATTAGTTCTGTATTAATGTGATTCTGATCTTTTCCTATCTCAATGATTTCCTGTATACTGTGAAAATATTTATCGGTGTCTTCCTAGGGTTCTATTTCAGACCACTGTGTTTCTCTGTTGTCTGTATTGTGGTCATAGATAAGGTGGTAACACAGCCAGGGGGAGTTATACCTTGTGTTTGAGTTTCATATCACTTTCCTCCCTTCTCTTTCTGAAATAAAAATGATTAAGATAAGTAATGCTGACATGCACATCGCTATGCACAACAGCCAAAATATCTCAGGCTCAGTCCATGTCTTTTTCTTTGTCCTCTTCTCCAATGGGCGCCGAATATGTGGAGCTTTGTCCTGGCCAACTGTGAAGAGAACACCTTGGTTTAAGTCTCTCTCAGAATCAATGTCTTTTCTGCTTCCAAAAGTGATCTTGCTCTGACTTGGCAACCTCCTTGCAGCGTTGTAATGGGAGGACAGAAAATGGTTGCTGAAAGCCATATTGTTGTGTGATTTTATAAATGTATACGGCATTAGACAATGGTTAGACATTAGTAGATGGTAAACATTGCATAAGGTGTTCTTAACAGAAAGAACCTGAGAACAGGACAAAGGTCTCTTTGGCCAGACATATTTAATCCTGAGTAAATATGGTATTACCTTCATATTAATCTAAGCATACACCATAAAATAGTCATGTATTGTTGGGCTGTCCAACATTCATAATTGAGGCAACAGTGTCCCCTACTGTCTATCCTTTCTTTTACTTATATTTCCAAACATGACCTCTATACTTGTTAAATGCTTATGTAGGGAGTTTATTCCCTTATATAAAGCTCTCATTTGTCAGTAAGCCTGCAGCCTACAGCATATAGCCTATGGCCAAGGCCTATGCTCGATGTATGAGATCCCAGCTTCAAGGCTCCTGGGAATAAAACCATTTATGTTCTAAGTAGATGATCTAACGAAGCAAGTTAAATGTTTATTAAAGTTTACTCATTTACTTTGTAATAAATGTTAACTGATATTTGTGGTGTGGCTTGATTAACGTCTTTGTATCCAAAGAATCTTATCTCGTTCCACAGAGAACATATGTGAAGCGTGTATCCAGTTTGTTTTCTCTGTGACATGGTGGGAGGTGGTAGTATCAGCAACACCTTATATGGTCCTTCCCGTTGATCTGCGAGGCAACTAGAATGTAAACATTTTCTTATCATTACATAATCTCCAGGTTAGATTGTGTGACGTGGTCCTTCTGGGCAGTCTTTGATTCGTTTTACATGGTTTTCTTTGTAAGTCCTTTAAATGATGAAACCTTTTTATGACATAGTCCGTTAGTAAATCATGCATCAAGGAAGAGTCTTGCTGGGTTTACAATCACATTTGGGTAGTTTCCAAAAAATATCTCAGAAGGAAAAAGATTAAGGAGAGCTCATGGAACGAAACAGTAGCTATGTAAGACCATTGGCAGTGCCTTTGACCATCCCACTCTTGGCTGTGAAACCACTTTAGAAACCTGTGGACTATACAGGGTTTGAAGTTTGCTTTGTATTCCTGAGTGTAAGCACATTGCCTGGAACACTTTTCCTGTGAATTGAGTAATTCTATCACTATCACCCGTGAGATACTATACCTAGCTACAAATTCCTAAACCACTTTCTTTACTACAAATGCCGCAGTACATGAGGACACTGGATAAGCCTCTGACCTTATTTGAAAAGAGATTTATCACCATTAGGACATAGTGTAAATTTCTTACCTTTGACAATTGTATGAAGTCAACTCACAGGGGTAAATTTACTAAATTTCAATTTGGCATTTTGAGTGATTTGAGGTGCAATTTTCATTCAATTTATATTCGATTTTGCATTTGGGTATTTACTAAAGGCGAAATCAAATGATGGGAACAGCAGGATAAACTTTAGTTACATTGAGTTCAATGGAGTCGTTCATTGCCTGAGAGGCGGGGCCTGACCTCTCTCAGCCAATGAACGCTCAGACACGGACCTTAAAAGGAGAAAGCCGCGTCTGAGCGCTTCATTCGGGAAGTAATAATCATCCTGGTTAGGATGCTTAGTGCGAGGGTCGGGTTTTTTTGTTTTGTTATTTTAACAACACATTGGATGCCTACTGGACAAGGGGACCACTCAAGGTAATATAGGCGAGTATGTGTGAGTGTGTATGTATGTAATAAACTTATACTGTGTAAGGTGTGTGTGTTTCTTTCAACATTTCTTTGCAGGTGAACAACAGGTCCCAGTGGCCCCTTAATGCCCCGCATGCTGGTACTTGTGGTTCTCCAAGTACTAGCATGTGGGGGAGGCTTGCTGGGAACTGCAGTTCTACTGTAAAGATAATATTTTTATTCTATTTTTACACTACACTAACACAATCAACCCGCCACCCACCCCCCAGTGGTGGCGAGGATAGCCCTGGGCTATCAGCCTAGGCTAGGGGTGCCCTGGAGAGGGAGACCCTTTTATTGGGCTGACTAGCAGTCAGGGCTGATGCTGTGGCTGGGAGGCCCGGTTATAGGGCTCCCCTGGCTGTGGCATCAGTCCCCCGTTAGAATGGGGCTGGTTCTGTGAATTACAGGGAGACCCTACGCAATTTTTTCCCTGTAATTCCAGAACCAGCACTGATTCCAATAGCCCAGTGCTGGTTGTACTGAGTAGAGGGAGACCCTACGCAATTTTTTCCCTGTACTTAGTCAACCAGACCTGGGTTTGAACAGTCCGGGGCTGGTTCTGTTTTGGGGGGGGACCTCACATCATTTTTTTTTACTTTTAACTCTTTACTTTTTACAGTCACATACATTCTGGCATCTCACTGATGTCTGCATATATCTGTGTGAGAAGGAACTGCTCATACTGAAAGTGAAAGCATGAAGCAGTTCTATGCTGTCGGGGATTTGCAGTTCGGTTTGAAGTGTGATTTGCCGTTCGATTTGTACATGAACGTGCCAAATCCAACAGCAAATCACTGTTCAAAACTGAATCAAATCGAATTTGTTTTGCAAATCGCAGAACAAATGAACTATAGTAAATCTAGTGAAAAAACGGTTTTAACGCAATTCGATTTGAGTCGGTTTGAGAAGAGCTAAATCATTCTTCAAATCGACCTTTGATAAATTTACCCCACAATCTCTGGAATAAACCAGTGGTGGGAGGGACATGAAGAGAGTCCTGGGGAATACCAGCAGTTTCCAATCATTCTATATCTGTATATCACTCTATTTAGGACTCCATAAAGTACACGGAAGGCTGATATACTATTTACATTTGGAACTACCAATACTTTGTGTATATCTTTTCATTTTTTTCCTATCGACTGAATCTGGCGTATCTATGGAGGTCTGATCTTCAAAAATCGCAACCAGATGAACTGTCACTATTTACATTCGTGGAATTAGCTATATGCAAAACAAGACGGAGCGCAGACGGTTACTGGTATATATTTGTTGTATTATGTTATTTGGTGAATTGGTGGTTCTCCTATACCCAGTGTGGTTGCTAGTCTGTTGCACCTTAGAAATGTATCAGTACACCCATTGATTTTTTTAGAAATGCAAAACATTTATCTTAAATCTTTCCTTTGGTACATTCTATCATCCACCTTATTCTCTTACACGTGTTTTACATACAGCTGTCTAAGGCATTAATATGTTATGTTTTTTCACTTGGGACTTGGTTATATATTCCACCTTCAAGCATTAACCAAAGTAATACCTGAACTCAGCACCTTATCATAAACAGACCCCGGAAAGGCTGGCCCAAATACATACAGACCCCGTAAAGGCTGGCCCAAACACATACAGACCCTGTAAAGGCTGGCCCAAACACATACAGACCCCGTAAAGGCTGGACCAAACACATACAGACCCTGTAAAGGCTGGCCTAAACACATACAGACCCCATAAAGGCTGGCCTAAACACATACACACCCCAGAAAGGTTGACCCAAACAACTACGGACCCCATAAAGGCTGGCCTAAACACATACAGACCCCGTAAAGGCTGGCCCAAACACATACAGACCACGTAAAGGCTGCCCTAAACACATACAGACCCCGGAATGGCTGCCCTAAACACATACAGACCCCGGAATGGCTGCCCTAAACACATACAGACCCCGGAAAGGCTGGCCTAAACACATACAGACCCCGGAAAGGCTGGCCTAAACACATACACACCCCGGAAAGGCTGGCCTAAACACATACACACCCCGGAAAGGCTGGCCCAAACACATACAGACCCCATAAAGGCTGGCCCAAACACATACAGACCCCATAAAGGCTGGCCCAAACACACACAGACCCCAGAAAGGCTGGCCTAAACACACACAGACCCCAGAAAGGCTGGCCTAAACACATACAGACCCCATAAAGGCTGGACTACACACATACAGACCCCATAAAGGCTGGCCCAAACACATACAGAACCCAGAAAGGCTGGCCTAAACACACATAGACTCCAGAAAGGCTGGCCTAAACACATACAGACCCCATAAAGGCTGGCCTAAACACATACAGACCCCATAAAGGCTGGCCTAAACACATACAGACCCCATAAAGGCTGACCCAAACACATACAGAACCCAGAAAGGCTGGCCTAAACACATACAGACCCCGGAAAGGCTGGCCCACATACATACAGACCCCATAAAGGCTGGCCTAAACACATACACACCCCAGAAAGGCTGACCCAAACAACTACAGACCCCATAAAGGCTGGCCCAAACACATACAGACCCCGTAAAGGCTGGCCTAATCACATACAGACCTCGTAAAGGCTGGCCTAAACACACCTCGTAAAGGCTGGCCTAAACACACCTCGTAAAGGCTGGCCTAAACACATACAGACCCCGGAAAGGCTGGCCCAAACACATACAGACCCCGTAAAGGCTGGCCTAATCACATACAGACCTCGTAAAGGCTGACCTAAACACATACAGACCCCGTAAAGGCTGGCCTAAACACATACAGACCCCGTAAAGGCTGGCCCAAACACATACAGACCCCACAAAGGCTGGCCCAAACACATACAGACCTCGGAAAGGCTGGCCCAAACACAGACCCCAGAAAGGCTGGCCCAAACACATACAGACCCCGGAAAGGCTGGCCTAAACACATACAGACCCCGGAACTTTCTGGCCCAAACACATACAGACCCCGTAAGGCTGGCCCACACACATACAGACCCCATAAAGGCTGGCCTAAACACATATAGACCCCGGAAAGGCTGGCCCACACATAGACCCCAGAAAGGCTGGCCTAAACACATACAGACCCTGGAAAGGCTGGCCTAAACACATACAGACCCTGGAAAGGCTGGCCCAAACACATACAGATCCAATAAAGGCTGGCCCAAACAGATACAGACCCCGGAAAGGCTGGCCCAGACACATACAGACCCCGGGACTTTCTGGCCCAAACACATACAGACCCCAGAAAGGCTGGCCTACACACATACAGACCCCGGAAAGGCTGACCCAAACACACACAGACCCCGGAAAGGCTGACCCAAACACACACAGACCCCGGAAAGGCTGGCCCAAACACACACAGACCCCATAAAGGCTGGCCCAAACACATACAGACCCCATAAAAGCTGGCCCAAACACATACAGACCCCATAAAAGCTGGCCCACACACATACAGACACCGGAAAGGCTGGCCCAAACACATACAGACACCATAAACGCTGGCCCACACACATGTAGACCCCGGAAAGGCTGGCCCACACACATACAGACCCCGGAAAGGCTGGTCTAAACACATACAGACCCCATAAAGGCTGGCCCAAACACATACAGACCCCATAAAAGCTGGCCCACACACATACACACCCTGGAAAGGCTGGCCTAAACATATACAGACTCCGGAAAGGCTGGCCTAAACACATACAGACCCCATAAAGGCTGGCCCAAACACATACAGACCCCGGAATGGCTGGCTCACACACATACAGACCCCATAAAGGCTGGCCTAAACACATACAGACCCCATAAAGGCTGGCCTAAACATATACAGACTCCATAAAGGCTGGCCTAAACATATACAGACCCCATAAAGGCTGGCCTAAACACATACAGACCCCAGAATGGCTGGCTCACACACATACAGACCCCATAAAGGCTGGCTCACACACATACAGACCTCATAAAGGCTGGCCTAAACACATACAGACCCCATAAAGGCTGGCCTAAACACATACAGACCCCATAAAGGCTGGCCTAAACATATACAGACTCCATAAAGGCTGGCCTAAACACATACAGACCCCATAAAGGCTGGCCCAAACACATACAGACCCCGGAATGGCTGGCCCAAACACATACAGACCCCATAAAGGCTGTCCTAAACACATACAGACCCCATAAAGGCTGGCTCACACACATACAGACCCCATAAAGGCTGGCCTAAACACATACAGAACCCATAAAGGCTGGCCTAAACACATACAGACCCTGGAATGGCTGGCCCAAACACATACAGACCCTGGAAAAGCTTTCCCAAACACATACACTCATAGGGTGGGGGGAAGGGGAGAGATAGTCTGTTAATATGGATAAGTGTGTAAATAATGTTATGAGTCTATGGGGCCTATTAATCAAAACTAAAGTAACATTTTTAGCACCTTTTTACATATTTATGTTAATTTGAAGTATCACTGCTATTCATCTAACCTGTAACCCTGGATATATCACTGATATCTCCTGGTAGCAGTCCATGTAGAAATTAATGTATCCAAAAAATCACAGACTTTCAGAAATTACACGTGTAACTGTATGCCATCCTCAGATGGTGTACAGCTCCCGAAAGCCTCCACAAGCTGCCGTTTACATGGCTCCTTGTGTGTAGATGTGCAGGGCTGACTTCAGTCTCTGCTTTGAGCTCCTCCATCTCCTCCCACATGCGGCCGCTCCCTCCTCCTGCATTCTTTTCAATGCAGCATTTGTGTACTGACTGCAGTCACTGCTTTGAGAGCTGTCTCCCCCCTGCGTCCGGCCGTTACCTCCGCCTGCTGCTTTATTCCAACCACCACCGCTGATTGCAGGGAGGCATCATCCCACCCTCCTCCATTCCTTCATGGCACTTGTAAGTGTCCTGCAAGCCTGTTATCTTTTTTATTTTAATCATGGCTGCGGTGTATTTGTATAATAAACTTTTTTTAACATTATTTTTTATCTAATGTTATTTATTTATCTCATTTATATGTACTGTATATATTTGTCTGCACCCTCCACCCATAGCTCCTTTGCCCCCTTTAGTTGCCCAGCACAGCCAAATTATTGTCCTGAGCTAGTGCCCAAGACAATACACTGACCTTTCAGGAGGTCCTCACCTGACAGCTACCTGCAGACACACTGGGCCTGTTTCAGACCCGGTCGCAAGCGCTGTGGGCTCGCAACCGGGTCGATGGTGGCCCAGTGTGCATGCGCGAGACCCGGCTAGCGATGGGCAATCCGTCGCTCCTGGTCTCGCACCAAAGGGGGCGAGCTCTCGGTGTTGAGTTACAGCTTGCCCCCTTTGGTGGGCGGGCCAGGGGAGTGGCTGCCCAAACGGAGGCGTTCCCATGTGTGATGTCAGTGGAGAGATTTCGGCTCTGTTAGAGCCGAAATCTCTCTGGGGCTTGCGGCCACGAGACCCTACCACAAGGGTCTCGTCGCAAGCCCGATGGTCGCGATGGTCTTGACCATTGCGACCATCATCATGGCCGCTCACAATAGCTGTGGGTGGTCACCCACAGCTATGCGAGCGGCCAGGAGGCCGTTCAACAAAAAAGCCCAGCCCTGATACAGGGCCACTGTACACAACTTCTGTGGGCGGAAAGCTGCGCACACACAATCAGTAACCATGCAGCGTTAATTAAGGCCAGCAGGAGAAAAGTATCTATCTATAATATAAAAATGGTCTTTGCAAAAATTAATTTTCCGGAAGAGATACTGATGTAGAGGTGCCATAATGAATTACTCTGATATTTAATGAGAACTCTAAGCTACAGTTACACTTTATCATTTTTAGTTTTGATGAAAATATCTAATTATAATTAGTGATAACTATCATGTTGCAAACTGGTTAGAAGTGGTTGTAGAATATAATTTGTAATTTATAATGGACCTGATATAATGTAATATGGATCAAAGGTGACTGATTGTTATGACACTATGTTGTTAGGACTCCAGTTTGGAATTAGAGGTTACGGGGATGACATGGTTGACATTTAGAGGATACTAGGACAGATGGAGTTACATAGTAAAGTGTTACAGAGAATAAATGGATAATTATAGTATAATGAAGGTAAGGAAGGTCCTGGTGTTGGGAATTAGAAGTTACGGGATGATGAGAGACATATAGAAGATAATATACATATCAGATAATAATAAGACAGATGAAGTTACATAGTAAAGTGTTACAGAGAATAGATGGATAATTATAGTACAATGAAGGTAAGGAAGGTCCTGGTGTTGGGGATTAGAAGTTACAGGATGATGAGTGACATATAGATGATATAATACATATCAGATAATAAGACAGATGAAGTTACATAGTAAAGTGTTACAGAGAATAAATGGATAATTATAGTACAATGAAGGTAAGGAAGGTCCTGGTGTTGGGAATTAGAAGTTACGGGATGATGAGTGACATATAGCAGATAATATACATATCAGATAATAATAAGACAGATGAAGTTACATAGTAAAGTGTTACAGAGAATAAATAGATAATTCTAGTACAATGACGGTAAGGAAGGTCCTGGTGTTGGGAATTAGAAGTTACGGGATGATGAGTGACATATAGATGATAATATACATATCAGATAATAATAAGACAGATGAAGTTACATAGTAAAGTGTTACAGAGAATAAATGGATAATTATAGTACAATGACGGTAAGGAAGGTCCTGGTGTTGGGAATTAGAAGTTACGGGATGATGAGTGACATATAGATGATATAATACATATCAGATAATAATAAGACAGATGAAGTTACATAGTAAAGTGTTACAGAGAATAAATGGATAATTATAGTATAATGTAGGTAAGGAAGGTCCTGGTGATGGGAATTAGAAGTTACGGGATGATGAGTGACATATAGATGATAATATACATATCAGATAATAATAAGACAGATGAAGTTACATAGAATAGATAATTATAGTACAATGAAGGTAAGGAAGGTCCTGGTGTTGGGAATTAGAAGTTACGGGATGATGAGTGACATATAGATGATATAATACATATCAGATAATAATAAGACAGATGAAGTTACATAGTAAAGTGTTACAGAGAATAAATGGATAATTATGGTATAATGAAGGTAAGGAAGGTCCTGGTGATGGGAATTAGAAGTTACGGGATGATGAGTGACATATAGCAGATAATATACATATCAGATAATAATAAGACAGATGAAGTTACATAGTAACGTGTTAGAAAATAAATGGATAATTATAGTACAATGAAGGTAAGGAAGGTCCTGGTGTTGGGAATTAGAAGTTACGGGATGATGAGTGACATATAGATGATATAATACATATCAGATAATAATAAGACAGATGAAGTTACATAGTAAAGTGTTGCAGAGAATAAATGGATAATTATAGTGCAATGAAGGTAAGGAAGGTCCTGGTGATGGGAATTAGAAGTTACGGGATAATGAGAGACATATAGATGATAATATACATATCAGATAATAATAAGACAGATGAAGTTACATAGTAACGTGTTACAGAGAATAGATAAGTATAGTACAATGAAGGTAAGGAAGGTCCTGGTGTTGGGAATTAGAAGTTACGGGATGATGAGTGACATATAGAGGATATAATACATATCAGATAATAATAAGAGATGAAGTTACATAGTAAAGTGTTACAGAGAATAAATGGATAATTATAGTACAATGAAGGTAAGGAAGGTCCTGGTGGTGGGAATTAGAAGTTACGGGATGATGAGTGACATAGAGATGATATAATACATATCAGATAATAATAAGACAGATGAAGTTACATAGTAAAGTGTTACAGAGAATAAATGGATAATTATAGTACAATGAAGGTAAGGAAGGTCCTGGTGTTGGGAATTAGAAGTTACGGGATGATGAGTGACATAGAGATGATAATATACATATCAGATAATAATAAGACAGATGAAGTTACATAGTAACGTGTTACAGAGAATAGATAATTATAGTACAATGAAGGTAAGGAAGGTCCTGGTGTTGGGAATTAGAAGTTATGGGATGATGAGTGACATAGAGATGATAATATACATATCAGATAATAATAAGACAGATGAAGTTACATAGTAAAGTGTTGCAGAGAATAAATGGATAATTATAGTACAATGAAGGTAAGGAAGGTCCTGGTGTTGGGAATTAGAAGTTACGGGATGATGAGTGACATATAGCAGATAATATACATATCAGATAATAATAAGACAGATGAAGTTACATAGTAAAGTGTTGCAGAGAATAAATAGATAATTATTGTACAATGACGGTAAGGAAGGTCCTGGTGGGAATTAGAAGTTACGGGATGATGAGTGACATATAGATGATATAATACATATCAGATAATAATAAGACAGATGAAGTTACATAGTAAAGTGTTACAGAGAATAAATGGATAATTATAGTACAATGAAGGTAAGGAAGGTCCTGGTGTTGGGAATTAGAAGTTACAGGATGATGAGTGACATATAGATGATAATATACATATCAGATAATAATAAGACAGATGAAGTTACATAGTAAAGTGTTACAGAGAACAGATGGATAATTATAGTACAATGAAGGTAAGGAAGGTCCTGGTGTTGGGAATTAGAAGTTACGGGATGATGAGTGACATATAGAGGATATAATACATATCAGATAATAATAAGAGATGAAGTTACATAGTAAAGTGTTACAGAGAATAAATGGATAATTATAGTACAATGAAGGTAAGGAAGGTCCTGGTGTTGGGAATTAGAAGTTACGGGATGATGAGTGACATATAGATGATAATATACATATCAGATAATAATAAGACAGATGAAGTTTCATAGTAAAGTGTTGCAGAGAATAAATGGATAATTATAGTACAATGAAGGTAAGGAAGGTCCTGGTGATGGGAATTAGAAGTTACGGGATGATGAGTGACATATAGAGGATATAATACATATCAGATAATAATAAGACAGATGAAGTTACATAGTAAAGTGTTACAGAGAATAAATGGATAATTATAGTACAATGAAGGTAAGGAAGGTCCTGGTGTTGGGAATTAGAAGTTACGGGATGATGAGTGACATATAGATGAAAATATACATATCAGATAATAATAAGACAGATGAAGTTACATAGTAAAGTGTTACAGAGAATAAATGGATAATTATAGTATAATGAAGGTAAGGAAGGTCCTGGTGTTGGGAATTAGAAGTTACGGGATGTTGGGTGACATATAGATGAAAATATACATATCAGATAATAAGACAGATGAAGTTACATAGTAAAGTGTTACAGAGAATAAATGGATAATTATAATATAATGAAGGTAAGGAAGGTCCTGGTGTTGGGAATTAGAAGTTACAGGATGATGAGTGACATATAGATGATAATATACATATCAGATAATAATAATAAGACAGATGAAGTTACATAGTAAAGTGTTACAGAGAATAAATGGATAATTATAGTACAATGAAGGTAAGGAAGGTCCTGGTGATGGGAATTAGAAGTTACGGGATGATGAGTGACATATAGATGATAATATACATATCAGATAATAATAATAAGACAGATGAAGTTACATAGTAAAGTGTTGCAGAGAATAAATGGATAATTATAGTACAATGAAGGTAAGGAAGGTCCTGGTGTTGGGAATTAGAAGTTACGGGATGATGAGTGACATATAGATGATAATATACATATCAGATAATAATAAGACAGATGAAGTTACATAGTAAAGTGTTGGAGATAATAAATGGATAATTATAGTACAATGAAGGTAAGGAAGGTCCTGGTGATGGGAATTAGAAGTTACGGGATGATGAGTGACAGTGAGATGATATAATACATATCAGATAATAATAAGACAGATGAAGTTACATAGTAAAGTGTTGCAGAGAATAAATGGATAATTATAGTACAATGAAGGTAAGGAAGGTCCTGGTGATGGGAATTAGAAGTTACGGGATGATGAGTGACATATAGATATATAATACATATCAGATAATAATAAGACAGATGAAGTTACATAGTAAAGTGTTACAGAGAATAGATAATTATAGTACAATGAATGTAAGGAAGGTCCTGGTGATGGGAATTAGAAGTTACGGGATGATGAGTGACATATAGATGATATAATATACATATCAGATAATAATAAGACAGATGAAGTTACATAGTAACGTGTTACAGAGAATAAATGGATAATTATAGTACAATGAAGGTAAGGAAGGCCCTGGTGTTGGGAAGGGATATATATGAATAAAATGTATGAAGGATATGTAGACAGAAACATAGAATGTGATGGCAGATAAGAACCACTTGGCCCATCTAGTCTGCCCCATTTTTAAACATATTGTTACCTCAACCCTTATTGATCCTTACTTCTTCTGAAGGATATCCTTATGTCTATCCCATGCATGTTTACATTGCTCTACTGTCTTAGCCTCTACCACCTCTGATGGGAGCTATTCCACTTGTCCACTACCCTTTCTGTGAAGTCATTTTTCCTCAAATTTCCCCTGAACCTACCACCCCCCAGTCTCAGTACATGTCCTCTTGTTCTAATACTTCTCTTCCTATGAATAATGTCTCCTTCCTTTACCTTGTTAAAACCTTTTATATATTTGAATGTTTCTATCATGTCCCCCCTTTCCCTTCTCTGCTGCCAACTATACATATTAAGATCTTTTAGTCTTTCCTGGTATGTTTTGTGGTGTAGACCTTGCACCATTTTAGTTGTACAGTCTCTAATGTATTAATATCTTATATATATATATATGTTTGCTTGCCTTTAAGTCATCCTGAAATAGTGACTCCTAGATCCCTTTCCTCTTCAGTACTTACCAGTATAGTGCCATTAATACTATATTTAGCCTTTATGTCACCTCAAATAGGGACTCCTAGATCCCTTTCCTCTTCAGTACTTACCAGTATAGTGCCATTAATACTATATTTAGCCTTTAGGTCACCTGAGATAGTGACTCCTAGATCCCTTTCCTCCTCAGTACTTCCCAGTATAGTGCCATTAATACTATATTTAGCCTTTAGGTCACCTGAGATAGTGACTCCTAGATCCCTTTCCTCCTCAGTAGTTACCAGTATAGTGCCATTAATACTATATTTAGCCTTTATGTCACCTGAAATAGTGACTCCTAGATCCCTTTCCTCCTCAGTAGTTTCCAGTATAGTGCCATTAATACTATATTTAGCCTTTAGGTCACCTGAAATAGTGACTCCTAGATCCCTTTCCTCCTCAGTAGTTACCAGTATAGTGCCATTAATACTATATTTAGCCTTTAGGTCACCTGAAATAGTGACTCCTAGATCCCTTTCCTCCTCAGTAGTTACCAGTATAGTGCCAGTAATACTATATTCAGCCTTTGGATTTTTGAGACCCAAGTGCATGATCTTGCAGTTTTTGGCATTAAACTGTAGTTGCCACATTCTTGACCATTCCTCTAGTCTACCTAGATCATCAATTATTTGTTTTACCCCTCCTGGTGTGTCTACCCTGTTGCATTCCTTTGTGTCATCTGCAGAAAGGCATAGTTTCCCTTCAATACCATTTGCAATGTCACAAATAAAGATATTAAACAGCACTGGTCCCAGTACAGATCCCTGAGGTTCTCCACTGGTAACATTTCCCTCCTGTGAATACACTCCGCTTACTACAACTCTCTGTTTCCTATCCTGCAGCCATGATCTTATCCATTCAGCTATCTTTGTATCCAATCCCAGCTTTCCAGTTTATTTATCAGTCTGCGATGTGGAACAGTGTGAAAAGCCTTACTAAAGTCTAGATAAGCTATATCTATGGCCCCCCTTTATCTGTTTCCTTAGTCATCCAGTCAAAAAAGTCAATAAGATTTGTCTGACATGATCTCCCCCCAGTAAATCCATGCTGTTTGGGATCCTGCAAATTGCTGGATTTGAGATAATCTACAAATCTTTCTTTTAAGAGTGTTTCCATCATTTTTCCCAACTACTGATGTAAGTCTCACTGGTCGCTAGTTGCTGGCCTCTTCCTTGCTTCCACTTTTGTGCAGTGGGACATTTGCTCTTTTCCAGTCCTCTGGAATTACACCAGTAGCTAGTGACTGGTTGAATAATTCTGTTAATGGTGTTACCAGCACCCCTTTAAGCTCATTTAGTATCCTTGGATGTATCCCATCTGGCCCCATTGATTTATCCACTTTCAGTTTTGAGAGTTCTGTTAGGATCTTCTCCTCTGTAAATGTGCTTGTTCCTACCTCATTTTTCTGATTACACCTGTAACTTACCTGTGGCCCCTTTCCCTCTCTCTCAGTAACTGTGGCCCCTTTCCCTCTCTCTCAGTAACTGTGGCCCCTTTCCATCTCTCTCAGTAACTGTGGCCCCTTTCCCTCTCTCTCAGTAGCTGTGGCCCCTTTCCCTCTCTCTCAGTAGTGATTACTGAACAAAAATAATGATTAAGATGATCAGCTATTACATTGTCTCCCTCTTTCTGTCTTTAGTCTTTTTATTCCACCTTTTGCTTATATACTTAAAAAAAAGTTTTGCCCCCTTTACCCACTGACTGTGCCAAATGGCGGCGCGTGTATACGCTGCGGCTGCACTTACCGTTGGTGCCGGTGATGGCGATTCCTATGGTCCGGGTGTCCGTGTGTTGCGCGCTCCGGATGTGGTGTGGTTGTTCCTGTTCCTGCTTGTCGGAGTCCTGTGTGGTGACGGCGGCCGGTGTGGGATCACATACCCCCGCGAGGTGCTCCTTGGTCTCCGCCTGACTGGAGTTTGGAGTGGAGTGGCAGGTTCCGGAGCTGGTGGAGTGGAGCCGCTTGCAGGAGCTGTTGGGTCCGGCGCAGAGGCTGTGCAGGTCTCTGAGGGAGGTACAGCCCCGGGTAACCCCTCAGCCACAGGCATTGTGGGTGGAGCGGGGGTGGCTGGGATTGCTGCCGCTTCTGGAGCTTGTGTGTCTGCTGCCCCTGGAGTTACTGTGCCTGCAAGCGTGGCGGCCCTGGATGGGTCTGTCGCAGCTGGGGTGGTGAGTGGTGGCTGGTCTGGAGACTGGAGTTGTGAGAAGAGCCATGTGCACGGCAATGGAAGTAGAGATTATGGGGGTGGGCAGCGCTCTGGAGGGGGGCATTTCTGGAGACTCGGTTATCCCTGGAGACGCAGGCAGGGTTGGAAGAGGCATCGGAGGAGGGAGAGGAGGCAAAAAAGGGGTAAACGAGCTGGTACTAGAGCCAGGCTCAATTTGTTTTATCAAACCCCCTTTGCCTAGCTTATTTCTAGCAAATGTTCAGTCCCTGACTAGTAAACTGGACGAATTACATGCAGTTCTTTCATACATGAAGCATCTGGAGTCCTGCTCTGTATTAATTTTTACCGAGACTTGGCTAAATGACTTAGTTCTGGATACTGCGGTCTCTTTTGGAAACAGGATTCTGTTCAGAGCAGACAGAACTTCTTCATCAGGGAAAAGTAGGGGTGGGGGGCTGTGTTTGTATGTCCTGCGTACCTGGTGTATTGATGCTATCTGTATTGGTAATCATTGCTCAGTGGATATTGAATATCTGTCTGTCAAATGTAGACCCTTTTATTTGCCCAGAGAAGTTTCGGTGGCAATTATCATTGCCGTTTATATTCCCCCTCAGGCTAATGTGACAATTGCCCTGGGAATTCTTTACGAGGAAATTGCGAAATTACAATCTGTGTATGTTGAGGCAGTTTTTATTATAGCAGGTGATTTCAATCAAGCTGACCTGAGGAAAGTATTGCCTAAGTTATATAAAAATGTATCGGCTCCAACTAGGGGCATGCGTACCTTGGACCAGGTGTATACAAACCTCAAGTCAGCTTATGAAACTGTTGTTTGCCCCCATATTGGCAGATCCGATCATATGTCCCTGTTTCTCATACCTGTTTACAGGTCATTAGTTAGGAGAGTGCGACCGGTCAGACGTCTGGTAACTATATGGCCGGAGGACGCACTGACTAGATTACAGGATATGTTGGAATTCACAAACTGGGATTTGTTTATTGATGAGAGTAGGGTAAATGGCGATATAGATATTGACTCTCTAGCATCATTGATATTAGGTTACATCGGTTGCTGTACGGATAGTGTTACAGTAACAAAGAGTATTAAAATATTTCCCAACGTGAAGCCTTGGTTGAACGGGGAAGTTCGATCTCTACTCAAGGCTCGTGATAGAGCGTTTAAATCTGGTGATTTAGAAATGTTGAAATCTTCCAGGTGTGAATTGCAGAAAGGTATTAGGAGGGCTAAAATTAGTTACTCCGCAAAGATTGAAGCTAGAAGTCATGATAACAGGAATCCGAGAAGCCTGTGGCAGATGATCCAGGATATTACTGGTTGTAAAATAAAAAAGGAGGTGATTAGCAATGACAATAATCTATTAGCTGAAGATTTGAACCTGTTCTACTCTAGGTTTGATCAAGAGAATAGTTTTTCTGTTACGCCCCAAATTCCCCGGGTGGGGGAGTCTCCTCTTATGTTGGAGGAGGAGTATGATGTGATTAAATGTCTACGTCGGGTTGATTTGTGTAAATCAGCCGGCCCGGATGGGATTAGCGGTAAAGTCCTCAAGGGGTGTGCAGACCAGTTAAGTTGGATATTAACGGTCTTATTTAATTTGTCCCTTTTTAATTGTGTAGTGCCGAGATGTTTTAAGAAGGCAAATATTGTTCCAGTTCCAAAAAAGGGGGTAGTAAAATGCCTTAATGATTATCGCCCAATTGCACTAACTTCATTGATAATGAAATGCTTTGAAAGGCTGGTATTAGGACATATTCAATCTTTTTTCCCAGTAGATTTTGATCCTTTTCAGTTTGCATATAGGAAAAATCGTTGCACTGATGATGCGGTACTTACAGCACTTCACTCTATTTTAGCTCATTTGGAAGTGAGGGATTCTTATGTTCGGATACTCTTTGTTGATTTTAGTTCTGCTTTTAATACGGTTATTCCCGTCTCACTAACATCTAAGTTGTTTGACTTGGGGTTAAGTGGGTCTATTTGTAACTGGGTTTTAAACTTTTTAACTGATAGACCACAAGTAGTTAGAATTGGAGGTGCTGTGTCGGGGGAAGTGTTGATTAAGACTGGTGTTCCCCAGGGTTGTGTTCTCAGCCCCCTATTATACTCGCTATTTACCCACGACTGCGTGTCGACTTCTGATTCTGTGAAAATCATCAAATTTGCTGATGATATTGCAGTCGTTGGGTTAATTAGCAGGAATGATGAGTCCCATTATAGGAAAGAGATCAAAAATTTGGTTTCTTGGAGTGGTGATAATCACTTGCTCCTAAATGGTGACAAGACAAAAGAACTGGTAATTGATTTTCGTCGTAGATGTTTAGAGCAGAAATTGCCAGTGTCTATTAACAACCAGGATGTTGATATAGTTGAGTCTTTTAAATTTCTGGGTATCCAGGTTGCGGCAGATTTGACATGGTCTTTAAATACACTGTCCCTAATTAAAAAGGCGCAACAGCGTTTGTTTTTCCTAAGACGTTTGAGGGCCTCGGGAGTTAGCAAAGTAACTATGCTAAACTTTTACAGATGCTCAATTGAGAGCATTCTGACGTTTGGTATCATTATCTGGTATGGCAACTGCACAGCGAGTGAAAGAAGTGCACTGGAACGGGTTGTTAGGACCGCCAGCAAAATCATTGGCGTGCAGTTGCCAACTATTCATGATGTTTATGGGCTTAGGGTTCTAAAGAGAACCAAAGGTATCATATCGGATCCAAGCCATCCATTTCATGAATTTTTTGATAAGCTCCCACCTTTAAAGCGGTTTAGAGTACTTCGGGCACGTACGAGTCGCTTGAGGGTTAGTTTTCTTCCATCTGCTGTGCGCATGTTGAATGCTATGATTGTATCTCTTTAGTTAATTTTAATTTTATTATTTTTGTGAAATTGTTTGTGATAACCTTTACCATGGATTGCTATTCACTGTTTTAAAAAAGTGCAATGTAATTTCGTCTGTCAAACTGGTTTTGCTGATGACAACAATAAATACAATCTTCTCCTCAGGTTTTGCCTTTGCCCATCTGATTACTTTCTTAGCCTCCTTCTGTTTTACAAGATACTCCTCTTTGTCCTCATTACTTTACGTCTGCTTGTATTTCCTAAAGGCCATCTTTTTTGCATTCACAATACTTACTACCTCTTTCCCAAACCACACTGGCTCCTTTTCCTTGTGGTTTTCCTAACCCATTTGATACAAAGGTCTGTTGCCTTTAATATTGCACTTTTTACATTTTCCCACCTCACCTGCTCCTTTCAAGTTCCTCCACTCTGCCAAAGATTCGCTTATACATCTTCCCATCCCTGCAAAATCAGCCTTCCTAAAATCTAACACCGTTGTTTTTGTATGGGGTGAGTCAGTATCTGTCTTTATTCTGAACCATACTGCTTGGTGATCACTGGATCCCAGGTTTTCCCCCACTTTTACATCAGATATTCTGTCTCCATTTGTAAGTATTGTCTAATATTGCGTCTTTCCGAGTGGGCTCCCTCACCAATTGCTGGAGTGAGGCTCCGTGCAATGAATTCAGGATGTCCCTACTTCTAGTGGAACTTGCCACAGACACCTCCCAGTTTATATTGGGTAGAATAAAATCTCCCAAGATTATAACCCCTCATTTTAATGGCATTTTTAGTTATGTCCTGCAATAGTTTATTGTCCAGTTCCTCTTCCTGACCTGATGGTCTGTAGACCACCATAAAACGAAGAATCACTTTCTCCCATTTCTATAGTCACCCAAAGGGACTTGGTTTTTTCTTCAATACTATGTATTAACGTAGTATTTATGCTTTCCTTGACATACATTGCTACTCCTCCGATTCCTCCCATTCTGTCCTTCCTAAATAAATTATATCCCGGTATAGCTATGCCCCTGTCATCATTTTCATTGCACCATGACTCCGTAATAGCCACAATATCCAGATCATCCCTTGTCATTATTGCAATTAGTTCAGGGATTTTGGACCTTATTCAGAGGCGGCCGTACGGTCTATGACCACCTCAATGTTTTGCCAGTGCGCATGCGCACGAGAGAGCCGGCTCCCTCGTGCGCATGCGTGAGACCTGCTACGACCGACAGCACCGGTCGTAGCGGGTCTCTTTCCAAAGGGGGCGAGCTGTCGATGTTGATTGACAGCTCGCCCCGTTTGGAAGGCGGCCCGGGGGGGTTGCAGCCCAAACGGAGGCGTTCCCATGGGAACGCCTACCATTTGGGGGAGGCCCCACTGACATCACTAGTGATGTCAGTGGAGAGCTTCCGGCTCTGACAGAGCCAGAAGCTCTCCGGGGCTTACAAGTGAGACCCTACCCTAGGGTCTCGTCGTAAGCCCCGATGGTCGCTGACCATCGCCCGAGCGGTCGTTAGAGCTGTGGGCCTAACGAGCGAAACAGAGGCGGGCGGTCAGGATGCAAGCGGCCGCCCAGTTTCTGAGCGACCGCTTGCATCCTCCGACAGCCTCTGAATGAGGCCCTTTATTTCCTAAGCTCCTAGCATTTGCACACATTGCTCTTAGAGTTTTATTTGTTTGCTTATTTCTCCTGTTCCTTGGTATGTTCATCTCTCTGCCTATGTTTATTTTGTTCTGAATTGTCCTCTGTTGCTGTGGATAGGCTTCCTGTTACATTTGCCAACAGAAATAATACTTCTTGGTTGGGGGAGCAGATTTCCTTTTTCTTGTTTGGATCACTGTCCCCCTCTTCTAGTTTAAATAGTTCTTGGTGAAACTTTCAAACTGTTCACTCAGTATTGTAGTTCCTTTTGAAGATGGGTGCAGGCCACCATATTTGTATAAGCTTCTATCTTACCAGATTGCGTGGCTATGGACTGTCAATCCAAATCCCTCCTCATACACCACTTCTGTAGCCAAACATTGAAGTTACTGATGCAATGATTTCTATCTCCCCCTCTATGTACTGACAATACTTCTGACAAAGTTACAGTGGGTGCCACCTACTTTAGAGCAATCCTTAACTTCCTGAGTTCATCTCTTACTGCCATGACTTCAGCATTGGCAAGGTCACTTGTCCCTAGGTGGACAATGACATCCACCTCCATCTTTTCTTGCTGCCGTCACAATTCTCAGCATGCGATCTTTATCCCTTGGAGCTGTGGCTCCAGGTAAACACCATACTTGTCTCTCTACTTCAGCAGTGTTTCCCAGATGTACTCCTCTAATAATGGAATCTCCCAAGATAAGTGTAGCCCTATTTGAAGATGTCATTTTCCTGTTCCTATTCCTTTTTCTATAGTCGGTGGAAGACCCCATATCTTCCTGTTTTGTATTGCCTATATTAGCTGTACCTTCCAACCCTGCAAGAGCAGCATATGAGTTTTCCAGTGCCACAGCTTGTGGGAGGTGTTTGTGTCCTTCTGGGAATCTCTGCCTTTCAGAGCCCACAGTAGTCCAGGCAGTATGTCTTCTGGGGGCTCTCTGAGGCAGTGGTGGCCTCAATGACACAGACATCCTACATATGTCAGCATGTAATTTTGCTATCTCCTCCTGCAGCAGAGAAAATTGCTTACAGATTGGGCAGCTGCTGAGTCTCCAGCATTCTTCCTGCAAAACAAATGCATTACATCCCCTGCACTGTACTAGGCCAAACATTGTCTCAGATATAAGTGGTATCGGAAATATGTGTTACGGTTTGTGTAAACTAACTCACCTTTTCATGTATTCTAACTCACCTGCTCCTGTTTCAAACTCACGATGAAAGTCTTTATCGATTAGTGAATATATAAAAGTGGAGTCTGAGGTTATTAATGTAAATGATAAATATCCTGTTCTTAGTGACTATCGGTCAGTATGTATTACGTTGATTCTGATCTAATGGTGTCTAATCTGGTTGTAGTTTCCATGGCTGTGATACCAATTTCCCAGCAGACTGGAGCTGCCAGGGTGAACCCTCCCAACAGCTCACTGATTGCCGCTGCTACGGGAAAGGGGGTCCCTCGGGACATGGAGGCTGCTGCAGCCACTCCACCGGGGATGTAAGGTAAGTGCTCGTTTTTCTATAACACACTCAGTTTCTATACCTACAGCTAGATGGCAGCTAGCACCAGTGGTATTTTGAGAATGGCCCCACAGCACAAGTTTTTAACCCTGCTCAGTGCCGCGACCCATCTTGGTTGCGTGGGCCGGATCCTCAGTCACACCCATATTACATCAGATTTCTTCACAATTACATACAAATTTCACTTTTTGTTTATTCACCAGAGACCAATACGTCAGAGCATGTCCCAGGCCCCTCAGCGTGAGGTAACCATGAAGTCACCATATAAGGTGGATGATGGGAGAGAACAAATATAGCTTCTACCCACTTCTATCGTCTGTCTTATCTAACACGTTCTGACAGGATATTATTGGTTAAGATTTTATCTACAGAGTTAAGATCTTTTAAAGGATTATTCGTAACTTACTCAAGTTCTTATTTTATGATTTCTAGTTCTGTTCTTTTTCTCAGTAGGTTGTTCTTACTATGTAACTATGGTCATTGTCTGTGTGTCTCAGGGTCTCTTAGAAAAAACTCTAATGACCCTGTGACATTCAACGTACTGGTGATGTCATCAAACATAGAATATCAAAATTATATATCCATAAAGAAAATGGAGGCACAAGTGTATAGGTGGGTGATAAGGGCGGCTGTAAGCGGGAGGTGTGACTCGGTGGGTTATACCCCATATATTAGGGCCACTATGGTGAGGATGTAGGATCCACTGATCATTTAGACATGGTAGAATATAGAGAAAAAACTTGAAATTAAGTTTATTTAGAAGTCAGAATTGAATACAGAGTCCCAGAAGAATAACGTTGCTCAATGTACCAAATAATTCAGTGTAATGGGTTCCACAACAGACCCCTGGCACAGGTCAGGTCAAAGATTCTCCTCTTTATACCCCCAGAATAGCCTCAGGTCAGTGATTCTCCTCCTTATACCCCCAGAATAGCCTCAGGTCAGTGATTCTCCTCCTTATACCCCCAGAATAGCCTCAGGTCAGTGATTCTCCTCCTTATACCCTCAGAATAGCCTCAGGTCAGTGATTCTCCTCCTTATACCCCCAGAATAGCCTCAGGTCAGTGATTCTCCTCCTTATACCCTCAGAATAGCCTCAGGTCAGTGATTCTCCTCCTTATACCCCCAGAATAGCCTCAGGTCAGTGATTCTCCGCCTTATACCCCCAGAATAACCTGAGGTCAGTGATTCTCCTTATACCCCCAGAATAGCCTCAGGTCAGTGATTCTCCACCTTATACCCCCAGAATAGCCTCAGGTCAGTGATTCTCCTCCTTATACCCCCAGAATAGCCTCAGGTCAGTAAAACTCCCATCCTTATAACCCCAGAATGTTTCCTCAGGTCATAAGGGTCTCTTGCTGCTTTCTTCAGTGTCTTAAGCTGGGTACACACTTGGTCAACCAATCATCTGCCCAATGTGCCAGGCTTGACATGTCAAATGGGCAGATATTTAAATCTCCCACCTACTTGAGCTGTCAATCACTGCCAGGTCCCCACAGCATGTGTACGGGTGATTGGTGGGTCCCCCGTACACACCAGCAGATGGCAGATATAACTGACACATATATCGTCCATCTGATGTGATGCACAGAAGATTGGATATGGCAGTGTGTACCTAAATAAGGTGATATCAGGCACATTGAGTCCTCCTGTCTGGCTGTATGAGGAGCAGAGGGGAGGAGACACTACAGTAACTACATCTCCTGTGATTTAGGTAACACAGATATCTTCTGTTACACATTAGACTGGTCTACACGACCTAATAATCTAATAATTCATGTATGGTTTCTACCGATCCAGGAACACACATAGCCTTATTACCCTGGCATAATAAGAAGCATTAGGGCTGACATAAATAACCCACTTACAGTGTAAGAGATAACATTGGTAGTATGAGATTGTGGTTAAGGCTTAATCAGACAGTAGGAGGGTGAGTAGAGACATGCTATGGGGAATGATATAACACAGTATGGGGGTGAGCAGAGACATGCTATGGGGAATGATATAACACAGTATGGGGGTGAGCAGAGACATGCTATGGGGAATGATATAACACAGTATGGGGGTGAGCAGAGACATGCTATGGGGAATGATATAACACAGTATGGGGGTGAGCAGAGACATGCTATGGGGAATGATATAACACAGTATAGGGGTGAGCAGAGACATGCTATGGGGAATGATATAACACAGTATAGGGGTGAGCAGAGACATGCTATGGGGAATGATATAACACAGTATAGGGGTGAGCAGAGACATGCTATGGGGAATGATATAACACAGTATAGGGGTGAGCAGAGACATGCTATGGGGAATGATATAACACAGTATAGGGGTGAGCAGAGACATGCTATGGGGAATGATATAACACAGTATGGGGTGAGCAGAGACATGCTATGGGGAATGATATAACACAGTATAGGAGTGAGCAGAGACATGCTATGGGGAATGATAAACACAGTATAGGGGTGAGCAGAGACATGCTATGGGGAATGATATAACAGTATGGGGGTGAGCAGAGACATGCTATGGGGAATGATATAACACAGTATAGGGGTGAGCAGAGACATGCTATGGGGAATAATAAACACAGTATAGGGGTGAGCAGAGACATGCTATGGGGAATGATATAACAGTATGGGGGTGAGCAGAGACATGCTATGGGGAATGATATAACACAGTATAGGGGTGAGCAGAGACATGCTACGGGGAATGATATAACACACAGTATGGGGGTGAGCAGAGACATGCTATGGGGAATGATATAACAGTATGTGGGTGAGCAGAGACATGCTATGGGGAATGATATAACACACAGTATGGGGGTGAGCAGAGACATGCTATGGGGAATGATATAACACAGTATGGGGGTGAGCAGAGACATGCTATGGGGAATGATATAACACAGTATGGGGTGAGCAGAGATATGCTATGGGGAATGATATAACACAGTATAGGGGTGAGCAGAGACATGCTATGGGGAAAGATATAACACAGTATGGGGGTGAGCAGAGACATGCTATGGGGAATGATATAACACAGTATGGGGTGAGCAGAGACATGCTATGGGGAATGATATAACACAGTATGGGGTGAGCAGAGACATGCTATGGGGAATGATATAACACAGTATAGGAGTGAGCAGAGACATGCTATGGGGAATGATAAACACAGTATAGGGGTGAGCAGAGACATGCTATGGGGAATGATATAACAGTATGGGGGTGAGCAGAGACATGCTATGGGGAATGATATAACACAGTATAGGGGTGAGCAGAGACATGCTATGGGGAATAATAAACACAGTATAGGGGTGAGCAGAGACATGCTATGGGGAATGATATAACAGTATGGGGGTGAGCAGAGACATGCTATGGGGAATGATATAACACAGTATAGGGGTGAGCAGAGACATGCTATGGGGAATGATATAACACACAGTATGGGGGTGAGCAGAGACATGCTATGGGGAATGATATAACAGTATGTGGGTGAGCAGAGACATGCTATGGGGAATGATATAACACACAGTATGGGGGTGAGCAGAGACATGCTATGGGGAATGATATAACACAGTATGGGGGTGAGCAGAGACATGCTATGGGGAATGATATAACACAGTATGGGGTGAGCAGAGATATGCTATGGGGAATGATATAACACAGTATAGGGGTGAGCAGAGACATGCTATGGGGAATGATATAACACAGTATAGGGGTGAGCAGAGACATGCCATGGGGAATGATATAACAGTATGGGGGTGAGCAGAGACATGCTATGGGGAATGATATAACACAGTATGGGGTGAGCAGAGACATGCTATGGGGAATGATATAACACACAGTATGGGGTGAGCAGAGACATGCTATGGGGAATGATATAACAGTATGGGGGTGAGCAGAGACATGCTATGGGGAATGATATAACACAGTATAGGGGTGAGCAGAGACATGCTCTGGGGAATGATAT
Organism: Taudactylus pleione; assembly: GCA_031769625.1. NCBI lineage: Eukaryota > Metazoa > Chordata > Amphibia > Anura > Myobatrachidae > Taudactylus > Taudactylus pleione. The sequence goes on from JAUIMM010002576.1 coordinate 98,085, forward strand.
AACACAGTATGGGGTGAGCAGAGACATGCTATGGGGAATGATATAACACAGTATAGGGGTGAGCAGAGACATGCTATGGGGAATGATATAACACACAGTATGGGGGTGAGCAGAGACATGCTATGGGGAATGATAACAGTATAGGGGTGAGCAGAGACATGCTATGGGGAATGATATAACAGTATGGGGGTGAGCAGAGACATGCTATGGGGAATGATATAACACAGTATAGGGGTGAGCAGAGACATGCTATGGGGAATGATATAACACACAGTATGGGGGTGAGCAGAGACATACTATGGGGAATGATATAACACACAGTATGGGGGTGAGCAGAGACATACTATGGGGAATGATATAACACAGTATGGTGATGAGCAGAGACATGCTATGGGGAATGATATAACACAGTATAGGGGTGAGCAGAGACATGCTATGGGGAATGATATAACACAGTATAGGGGTGAGCAGAGACATGCCATGGGGAATGATATAACAGTATGGGGGTGAGCAGAGACATACTATGGGGAATGATATAACACAGTATGGTGATGAGCAGAGACATGCTATGGGGAATGATATAACACAGTATAGGGGAGAGCAGAGACATGCTATGGGGAATGATATAACACAGTATGGGGGTGAGCAGAGACATGCTATGGGGAATGATATAACACAGTATGGGGGTGAGCAGAGACAGGCTATGGGGAATGATATAACACAGTATGGGGTGAGCAGAGACATGCTATGGGGAATGATATAACACAGTATGGGGGTGAGCAGAGACATGCTATGGGGAATGATATAACACAGTATAGGGGTGAGCAGAGACATGCCATGGGGAATGATATAACAGTATGGGGGTGAGCAGAGACATGCTATGGGGAATGATATAACACAGTATAGGGGAGAGCAGAGACAAGCTATGGGGAATGATATAACACAGTATGGGGTGAGCAGAGACATGCTATGGGGAATGATATAACACACAGTATGGGGGTGAGTAGAGACATGCTATGGGGAATGATATAACACACAGTATGGGGGTGAGTAGAGACATGCTATGGGGAATGATATAACACACAGTATGGGGGTGAGTAGAGACATGCTATGGGGAATGATATAACACACAGTATGGGGGTGAGCAGAGACATGCTATGGGGAATGATATAACACACAGTATGGGGGTGAGTAGAGACATGCTATGGGGAATGATATAACACACAGTATGGGGGTGAGTAGAGACATGCTATGGGGAATGATATAACACACAGTATGGGGGTGAGCAGAGACATGCTATGGGGAATGATATAACAGTATGGGGTGAGTAGAGACATGCTATGGGGAATGATATAACACACAGTATGGGGGTGAGCAGAGACATGCTATGGGGAATGATATAACACAGTATAGGGGTGAGCAGAGACATGCTATGGGGAATGATATAACACACAGTATGGGGTGAGCAGAGACATGCTATGGGGAATGATATAACACAGTATAGGGGTGAGCAGAGACATGCTATGGGGAATGATATAACAGTATGGGGGTGAGCAGAGACATGCTATGGGGAATGATATAACACAGTATAGGGGTGAGCAGAGACATGCTATGGGGAATGATATAACACAGTATAGGGGTGAGCAGAGACATGCTATGGGGAATGATATAACACAGTATAGGGGTGAGCAGAGACATGCTATGGGGAATGATATAACACAGTATAGGGGTGAGCAGAGACATGCTACGGGGAATGATATAACACACAGTATGGGGGTGAGCAGAGACATGCTATGGGGAATGATATAACAGTATGGGGGTGAGCAGAGACATGCTATGGGGAATGATATAACACAGTATAGGGGTGAGCAGAGACATGCTATGGGGAATGATATAACACAGTATAGGGGTGAGCAGAGACATGCTATGGGGAATGATATAACAGTATGGGGGTGAGCAGAGACATGCTATGGGGAATGATATAACACAGTATAGGGGTGAGCAGAGACATGCTATGGGGAATGATATAACACAGTATAGGGGTGAGCAGAGACATGCTACGCGGAATGATATAACACACAGTATGGGGGTGAGCAGAGACATGCTATGGGGAATGATATAACAGTATGTGGGTGAGCAGAGACATGCTATGGGGAATGATATAACACACAGTATGGGGGTGAGCAGAGACATGCTATGGGGAATGATATAACACAGTATGGGGGTGAGCAGAGACATGATATGGGGAATGATATAACACGGTATGGGGGTGAGCAGAGACATGCTATGGGGAATGATATAACAGTATGGGGGTGAGCAGAGACATGCAATGGGGAATGATATAACACAGTATAGGGGTGAGCAGAGACATGCTATGGGGAATGATATAACACACAGTATGGGGGTGAGCAGAGACATGCTATGGGGAATGATATAACACAGTATGGGGGTGAGCAGAGACATGCTATGGGGAATGATATAACACAGTATAGAGGGAGTGCAGAAACATGCTATAGGGAATGATATAACACAGTATAGGGGTGAGCAGAGACATGCTATGGGGAATGATATAACACAGTATAGGGGAGAGCAGAGACATGCTATGGGGAATGATATAACACAGTATGGGGTGAGCAGAGACATGCTATGGGGAATGATATAACACACAGTATGGGGGTGAGCAGAGACATGCTATGGGGAATGATATAACACACAGTATGGGGGTGAGCAGAGACATGCTATGGGGAATGATATAACACAGTATAGGGGAGAGCAGAGACATGCTATGGGGAATGATATAACACAGTATGGGGAGAGCAGAGACATGCTATGGCGAATGATATAACACACAGTATGGGGTGAGCAGAGACATGCTATGGGGAATGATATAACACACAGTATGGGGTGAGCAGAGACATGCTATGGGGAATGATGAAACACACAGTATGGGGTGAGCAGAGACATGCTATGGGGAATGATATAACACAGTATAGGGGTGAGCAGAGACATGCTATGGGGAATGATATAACAGTATAGGGGTGAGCAGAGACATGCTATGGGGAATGATATAACACACAGTATGGGGTGAGCAGAGACATGCTATGGGGAATGATATAACACAGTATAGGGGTGAGCAGAGACATGCTATGGGGAATGATATAACAGTATGGGGGTGAGCAGAGACATGCTATGGGGAATGATATAACACAGTATAGGGGTGAGCAGAGACATGCTATGGGGAATGATATAACACAGTATAGGGGTGAGCAGAGACATGCTATGGGGAATGATATAACAGAGTATAGGGGTGAGCAGAGACATGCTATGGGGAATGATATAACACAGTATAGGGGTGAGCAGAGACATGCTATGGGGAATGATATAACAGTATGGGGGTGAGCAGAGACATGCTATGGGGAATGATATAACACAGTATAGGGGTGAGCAGAGACATGCTCTGGGGAATGATATAACACAGTATAGGGGTGAGCAGAGACATGCTATGGGGAATGATATAACACAGTATAGGGGTGAGCAGAGACATGCTATGGGGAATGATATAACACACAGTATGGGGTGAGCAGAGACATGCTATGGGGAATGATATAACACACAGTATGGGGTGAGCAGAGACATGCTATGGGGAATGATATAACACAGTATAGGGGTGAGCAGAGACATGCTATGGGGAATGATATAACAGTATGGGGGTGAGCAGAGACATGCTATGGGGAATGATATAACACAGTATAGGGGTGAGCAGAGACATGCTATGGGGAATGATATAACATAGTATGGGGGTGAGCAGAGACATGCTATGGGGAATGAACAGTATGGGGGTGAGTAGAGACATGCTATGGGGAATGATATAACACACAGTATGGGGGTGAGAAGAGACATGCTATGGGGAATGATAACAGTATAGGGGTGAGCAGAGACATGCTATGGGGAATGATATAACAGTATGGGGGTGAGCAGAGACATGCTATGGGGAATGATATAACACAGTATAGGGGTGAGCAGAGACATGCTATGGGGAATGATATAACACACAGTATGGGGGTGAGCAGAGACATACTATGGGGAATGATATAACACACTGTATGGGGGTGAGCAGAGACATACTATGGGGAATGATATAACACAGTATGGGGGTGAGCAGAGACATGCTATGGGGAATGATATAACACAGTATGGGGGTGAGCAGAGACAGGCTATGGGGAATGATATAACAGTATGGGGTGAGCAGAGACATGCTATGGGGAATGATATAACACAGTATAGGGGTGAGCAGAGACATGCTATGGGGAATGATATAACACAGTATAGGGGTGAGCAGAGACATGCCATGGGGAATGATATAACAGTATGGGGGTGAGCAGAGACATGCTATGGGGAATGATATAACACAGTATAGGGGAGAGCAGAGACAAGCTATGGGGAATGAACAGAATGGGAGTGAGTAGAGACATGCTATGGGGAATGATATAACACACAGTATGGGGGTGAGTAGAGACATGCTATGGGGAATGATATAACACACAGTATGGGGGTGAGTAGAGACATGCTATGGGGAATGATATAACACACAGTATGGGGGTGAGCAGAGACATGCTATGGGGAATGATATAACACACAGTATGGGGTGAGCAGAGACATGCTATGGGGAATGATGAAACACACAGTATGGGGTGAGCAGAGACATGCTATGGGGAATGATATAACACAGTATGGGGGTGAGTAGAGACATGCTATGGGGAATGATATAACACACAGTATGGGGGTGAGCAGAGACATACTATGGGGAATGATATAACACAGTATGGGGATGAGCAGAGACATGCTATGGGGAATGACATAACACAGTATGGGGGTGAGCAGAGACATGCTATGGGGAATGATATAACACAGTATGAGAGTGAGCAGAGACATGCTATGGGGAATGATATAACAGTATGGGGGTGAGTAGAGACATGCTATGGGGAATGATATAACACACAGTATGGGGGTGAGTAGAGACATGCTATGGGGAATGATATAACACAGTATAGGGGAGAGCAGAGACAAGCTATGGGGAATGAACAGAATGGGAGTGAGTAGAGACATGCTATGGGGAATGATATAACACACAGTATGGGGGTGAGTAGAGACATGCTATGGGGAATGATATAACACACAGTATGGGGGTGAGTAGAGACATGCTATGGGGAATGATATAACACACAGTATGGGGGTGAGCAGAGACATGCTATGGGGAATGATATAACACACAGTATGGGGTGAGCAGAGACATGCTATGGGGAATGATGAAACACACAGTATGGGGTGAGCAGAGACATGCTATGGGGAATGATATAACACAGTATGGGGGTGAGTAGAGACATGCTATGGGGAATGATATAACACACAGTATGGGGGTGAGCAGAGACATACTATGGGGAATGATATAACACAGTATGGGGATGAGCAGAGACATGCTATGGGGAATGACATAACACAGTATGGGGGTGAGCAGAGACAGGCTATGGGGAATGATATAACAGTATGGGGTGAGCAGAGACATGCTATGGGGAATGATATAACACAGTATAGGGGTGAGCAGAGACATGCTATGGGGAATGATATAACACAGTATAGGGGTGAGCAGAGACATGCCATGGGGAATGATATAACAGTATGGGGGTGAGCAGAGACATGCTATGGGGAATGATATAACACAGTATAGGGGAGAGCAGAGACAAGCTATGGGGAATGAACAGAATGGGAGTGAGTAGAGACATGCTATGGGGAATGATATAACACACAGTATGGGGGTGAGTAGAGACATGCTATGGGGAATGATATAACACACAGTATGGGGGTGAGTAGAGACATGCTATGGGGAATGATATAACACACAGTATGGGGGTGAGCAGAGACATGCTATGGGGAATGATATAACACACAGTATGGGGTGAGCAGAGACATGCTATGGGGAATGATGAAACACACAGTATGGGGTGAGCAGAGACATGCTATGGGGAATGATATAACACAGTATGGGGGTGAGTAGAGACATGCTATGGGGAATGATATAACACACAGTATGGGGGTGAGCAGAGACATACTATGGGGAATGATATAACACAGTATGGGGATGAGCAGAGACATGCTATGGGGAATGACATAACACAGTATGGGGGTGAGCAGAGACATGCTATGGGGAATGATATAACACAGTATGAGAGTGAGCAGAGACATGCTATGGGGAATGATATAACAGTATGGGGGTGAGTAGAGACATGCTATGGGGAATGATATAACACACAGTATGGGGGTGAGTAGAGACATGCTATGGGGAATGATATAACACAGTATAGGGGAGAGCAGAGACAAGCTATGGGGAATGAACAGAATGGGAGTGAGTAGAGACATGCTATGGGGAATGATATAACACACAGTATGGGGGTGAGTAGAGACATGCTATGGGGAATGATATAACACACAGTATGGGGGTGAGTAGAGACATGCTATGGGGAATGATATAACACACAGTATGGGGGTGAGCAGAGACATGCTATGGGGAATGATATAACACACAGTATGGGGTGAGCAGAGACATGCTATGGGGAATGATGAAACACACAGTATGGGGTGAGCAGAGACATGCTATGGGGAATGATATAACACAGTATGGGGGTGAGTAGAGACATGCTATGGGGAATGATATAACACACAGTATGGGGGTGAGCAGAGACATACTATGGGGAATGATATAACACAGTATGGGGATGAGCAGAGACATGCTATGGGGAATGACATAACACAGTATGGGGGTGAGCAGAGACATGCTATGGGGAATGATATAACACAGTATGAGAGTGAGCAGAGACATGCTATGGGGAATGATATAACAGTATGGGGGTGAGTAGAGACATGCTATGGGGAATGATATAACACACAGTATGGGGGTGAGTAGAGACATGCTATGGGGAATGATATAACACACAGTATGGGGGTGAGTAGAGACATGCTATGGGGAATGATATAACAGTATGGGGTGAGCAGAGACATGCTATGGGGAAGGATATAACACAGTATGGAGGTGAGCAGAGACATGCTATGGGGAATGATATAATACAGTATGGGGGTGAGCAGAGACATGCTATGGGCAATGATATAACACAGTATGGGGTGAGCAGAGACATGCTATGGAGAATGATATAACACAGTATGGGGGTGAGCAGAGACATGCTATGGGGAATGATATAACACACAGTATGGGGTTGAGCAGAGACATGCTATGGGGAATGATATAACACACAGTATGAGGGTGAGCAGAGACATGCTATTGGGATTTATATAACACAGTATGAGGGTGAGCAGAGACATGCTATTGGGAATTATATAACACAGTATGGGGTGAGCAGAGACATGTTATGGGGAATGATATAACACAGTATGGGGGTTAGCAGAGACATGCTATGGGAAATGATATAACACACAGTCTGGTGGTGAGCAGAGACATGCTATGGGGAATGACATAACACAGTATGGGGTAAGCAGACATGTTATAGGGAATGCTATAACACAGTATGGGAGTGAGCAGAGATGTTATGGGGAATGATATAACATACAGTATGGGGTGAGCAGAGACATGCTATGGGGAATGATATAACACAGTATGGGGTGAGCGGAGACATGAAATGGGGAATGATATAACATACTGAACATGGATAGCTATAATGTGTTGGAGGGCAGGTGCTCTAGGGGACATGGGGAAAATATATTTAGCAGGTTTTTTCACAATGATTCTTTCCTGCCACAGAGGCACAAGCCACCTTGCTACCTCCCACCATGCCTCTCCTATTTCCCCATAAAGGACTGCCCCTCCTACGGACTTATAATTTGCCCATGCAGAGTTGGCTGGTACTGTCAGTTATGCCTGCACCTAGATGGGCAAAATGGAGGCTTTCTAACAAAAATATGGTTTTCTTTAACATGTTCAAAACAAAATGTATCATCTCTCTACCAGGTCCTCCACTCCTCCCTCATGGCCTTCCCTAAGATTGCTGCCTGGATGTTATCTTTAACTCCTCCCTGTCCTTTACCTTGCACAGTCTCAATATATCTCATGTTTCTCACCTGTGTGACCTCTCTGATGTCTAACAACATGTGATTTCCATGTAAAACATTTCCCACACTCAGAACATGGAAATGGTTTCTCACCAGTGTGAATTCTCTGATGTGTAACAAGATCTGTTTTCTGTGTAAAACATTTTCCACACTCAGAACATGTTGAAAGATTTTCACCTGTGTGAATTCTCTGATGTATAACAAGATATGATTTCTTTGTATAACATTTTCCACACTCAGAACATGGAAATGGTTTCTCACCTGTGTGAATTCTCTGATGTGTAACAAGATCTGTTTTCTGAGTAAAACATTTCCCACACTCAGAACATGGAAATGGTTTCTCACCTGTGTGACTTCTCTGATGTCTAACAAGAGTTGATAGATCTGTAAAACATTTCCCACACTCAGAACATGGAAATGGCTTCTCCCCTGTGTGAAGTCTCTGATGTGTAACAAGAGCTGATTTCTGTATAAAACATTTCCCACACTCAGAACATGGAAATGGTTTCTCACCTGTGTGACTTCTCTGATGTATAACAAGATCTGATTTCTGTGTAAAACATTTTCCACACTGAGAACATGTTGAAAGATTCTCACCTGTGTGATGTCTCTGATGTGTAACCAGCTTTGATTTCTGTGTAAAACTTTTCTTACACTCAGAACATGGAAATAGTTTCTCACGTGCGTGATTTCTCTGATGTGTAACAAGATCTATTTTCTGTGTAGAACATTTCCCATGCTCAGAGCATGGAAGTGGTTTCTCACCTGCGTGAATTCTCTGATGTGTTACAAGAGATGATTTCTGTGTGAAACATTTCCCACACTCAGAACAGTGAAATGATTTCTCACCTGTGTGACTTCTCTGATGAATTAGAAGAGATGATTTCCGTGTATAACATTTCCCACACAGAGCATGGAAATGGCCTCTCACCTGCCTTAGCTGGCTGATGGGTAATAAGCTTTGTGTTCTGTGTAAAACGTTTGGCATCTACAGAAGAGGGAAATATTTTATCTATTGTACGAGATGTAACAGATGAACCAATATCTGATTTATCAGAACATTCCCCATGATCAGAGGGATCAGGTAATATATCTGCACTGTGAGGTACTGGGGGTATAATTGGGGTAATTGATTTTTCTCCTGGAGAATCTCGGGTGATGTCATCATCATCAATTTCACAATTCTGAGTTATAACAAGATGATCGTCTGAGACATTCTGGCTGCTCCATCTATCTACTGGGAATAAAATATATATACGGAAAAATTAATGTTTGCCCACAAGAAGATTCATTTTACAGACTGTGGTGAAATATCCCAAAATTGCCATGAAATGGGCAGATGTTGGGATAATATATAAATCATTAACAAACCAAAATACACTTATATTGATAGATATAAATATACACATGTGCCAGAAAACTTAGACAGCCGCTTCCATTCCCAGTACATGACACCATCCCCACATTAAATTGTATCTTTCTTGATTTACTATATATAGGCAGATATCTGTGTAATCTTATCATATAATTTGCAGTGAAGATGGCAGCATATTACTATATAAGCGACATTAAACAAGCATTGATAGTAGGTGTATTTATGCTGTCACTAAGACAGGAGAGGTTCTTTCAGCAGGACAATGCACAACCACACAGGTCCACAGCCACCAGATTATGGCCGGAGGAACTGTCCTATGAGTTGGATTCCAGACTATAGATAGACAGTATAAAGGAAGACAATGTCTAGATAGACACCGGATGTTAAAGTGTCAATAGGCCGACAAGGACAAAAGTTCAACACAAAAATGGTTGTCTCTTTTTTTTTTAGGGTTAGGCATTTACCGGACGGTTACAGTTAGGCACCAGGGGGGAGGTTTGGGGTTAGGCACCAAGGGGAGGGTTAAGGTGAAGATGAGCATTAAAAAAAAGAAAAGATGTATAGAAACCCCTCCCCCCTTCCCAGATAATCCTGCATTTGCCGCTGCCCTGGGTTTGGTGCTTTGGGTGTGAACAGGTGGCTGTTGGTGCTGTGGGTAACTTCCTGTGGCTGCTAATGGTGGGTGACCGGCCAGAAGTGGGTACAACCATCTGGCAAAGAATGTGAGAGGGTAGGTGAGGATGGAACAGCTACTATTACTTTAAGCTATCTACCCTTACCCCTTCCCTATCCCCAGCACTGGCTGCCCCTAGCCCCCTCCTTGCCCCCAGCACTGTCGCAAATGCTGTATGCCCTTACTCCCCTCTATCCCCAACTCTACCCCAATATCTTCCCGCCTTTACCCACAGCTCTACACCAACAACTGCTTGCCCTTAACCCCCTCTACCCCAACTGTTACCTGCCACCAGCACTGTCCTAACTGCTACCTGCCCTCACCCTCCCATAATATGTGATGGGGCCCAGAAACAGTGTAGTAGGACCCCAATTTTTTTTAAGTGAGAGCTCCTATGACCCACTTTTTTTTCATTCCGTGCGATCACTGCCACTTGGATAGCAGATGTAACTGAAGGTCCCTGGAAAGGAACCTTCAGAACTGAACAGCCCTCAGAGGACACAAGTTATCCCAACAGAAGCATGAACAGATGGATCGAAACCAATCAAGGCCTGGATGATCACAATCTTTTCCAAAGACAGAAAGACCTTCTTCAGTGAGGTATCAAACAGCATTCCCAGGAGGATCATCCGATGTGTCAGACGAACATGGGACTGAATTATGTCCAAGGAAAGGGCCTTAATGACTTCCCTTGTATTAATGTTTCTGAATAAGAAGGTGAAAAGATGACTTGTAAGAACTCCTGGCTTGTACTGCAAAAACATTACTGTGAGACATAAAACGGGAGTAAAGGGGGCTATTGCTCCAGACCCAATGTCTGACTGAGATGTCTCCTGAATCCCCCACAGGGCAGATACATTTCACTCATTAGTTTGTACTGTAGGAAGGTGTATGATAAGAGATTGTTGCAGTGACTTAGTAAGGAGAATATTTGACTCTTTTTTGTAATAAGTGTTTATTACTCACCTGTGCTGATATCTGTAGGTATTTCCTCCTCCTTACACTGCTGATCACCCCTCACATACGTCTCTTCTTCTTCTTCTATATCTCCTGTCTTATTATCAGTCACATACGTCTCTTCTTCTCCCTCTATATCTTCTGCCTTCACATCGGTCACATATGTCTCTTTATCTCTCTCTATATCTTCTGCCTTTATATCAGTCACATACGTCTCTTCCTCTCCCTCTATATCTTCTGCCTTTATATCAGTCACATACATCTCTTCTTCTCCCTCTATATCTTCTGTCTTCATATCAGTCACATATGTCTCTTCTTCTCCCTCTATATCTTCTGTCTTCATATCAGTCACATATGTCTCTTCTTCTCCCTCTATATCTTCCGTCTTCATATTAGTCACATACGTCTCTTCTTCTCCCTCTATATCTTCTGCCTTTATATTAGTCACATAGGTTTCTTCTACCTTTGTATCTTCTGCCTTTATATCAGTCACATACATCTCTTCTTCTCTCTCTATGTTTTCTGCCTTATTATCAGCCAGATCTTCAACCTAAAAAATCCACAAAATATGATTTCAATGAGAACACATTATAATATCAGTGTATAAGAGACACACAGCTTCTCTTTGGTCACTTTGGTATATTGGTGAAACCCTAAATCCCACCTACCTGATGCTCCTGTGGGATCCTGTGATTCTCCTCTGTACAATCATGCGAATACAGAGGACAGGAACATCTCTGTGGGGTATATCTGCTACTGGGTCCATCTGTTGGAGACACACAGTGACTGAGTACATTGTATATATGCGATTATCAGGTGATCTGTGTATATGGGTGGTCCCCATACCTGCTCTCCCCTGTACAATAAATGACAGTCTCCTCTTACCTAGCGATGTGAGGGGCCGGTGATTCTCCATAATAACGTCCATGTACAGGCCCTTGTGTTCCTCTATATACACCACCTCCTGCATGGAGATATAGACAGTGACATCTTGACACCTTATAGTAACCTGACACACACAATGATAGTCATCACCCAGACATACTCTCTGGTGTTACTGTAGATCTTCTGCTTATTGTCTCTCTCATATATCAGTGAGTGAGGTGGAGGCACTGTGATGGAAATATGGGTCCAGACACACAAGAAGGGCTGCTGGGTGTCTCACACTTACTGGATGCCTTCACTACTGCATAATCCTATGTATTGGGGGAGACACTACATATCACTGCATACAGTCCCAGATCCCTCATCTACCCAATCATTTCCCTGTATAATTATTAAAGCTATATGAGCTCACCGTGACACTGTTATATCCCCTTACCTCCCCAGTCATGTTCTTGTATTATTACTATAGATATGTGATGTCACTGTGACACTCCCAGATCCCCTTACCTCCCCAGTCATGTTCCTGTATTATTACTATAGATATAAGAGATCTCACTGTAACACTCCCAGATCCCCTCACCTCCCCAGTCATGTCCCTGTATCATTACTAGAGATATGTGATGTCACTGTGACACTCCCAGATCCCCTCACCTCCCCAGTCATGTCCCTGTATTATTACTAGAGATATAAGTGATGTCACTGTGACACCCCCAGATTCTCTCACCTCCCCAGTCATGTCCTTGTATTATTACTATATATATATATAGGTGATGTCACTGTGACACACCCAGATCCCCTCACCTCCCCAGTCATGTCCCTGTATTATTACTATAGCTATAAGTGATGTCACTGTGACACTCTCAGATCCCCTCACCTCCACCAGTCATGTCCATGTATTAATACTAGAGATATAAGTGATGTCACTGTGACACTCCCAGATCCCCTCACCTCCCCAGTCATGTCCATGTATTATTACTAGAGATATGTGATGTCACTGTGACACCCCCAGATCCCCTCACCTCCCCAGTCATGTCCCTGTATCATTACTAGAGATATGTGATGTCACTGTGACACTCCCAGATCCCCTCACCTCCCCAGTCATGTCCCTGTATCATTACTAGAGATATGTGATGTCACTGTGACACTCTCAGATCCCCTCACCTCCACCAGTCATGTCCCTGTATTAATACTAGAGATATAAGTGATGTCACTGTGACACCCCCAGATTCTCTCACCTCCCGTGTCATGTCCCTGTATTATTACTATATATATAGGTGATGTCACTGTGACACACCCAGATCCCCTCACCTCCCCAGTCATGTCCCTGTATTATTACTATAGCTATAAGTGATGTCACTGTGACACTCTCAGATCCCCTCACCTCCACTAGTCATTTCCTTGTATTATTACTATAGATATAAGTGATGTCACTGTGACACTCCCAGATCCTCTCACCTCCCCAGGCAGCAGATAATCTCTAAGGTTTAGTACTATATTGACTGAGATTAATTTGGTCCAATGACATTAATGTATAACAACGACCATGACAATGTCATTGGAGCAAATGAATGTTAGTCAATATAGTAGTTAACCGAATGCCTCCACCTCACATAAAGACACAGGCTGTACATCAGGCTATAACTGAATGAGATCGAGGCAAAACACACATCAGCAGCAATCTCACTTCCGGGTCCAGTGGAAGCAATCACATAACCTGCGCCCAATTCATACCAGAGGAATACCCTGTCCCCTCCTGGACACATCTCCACTATTGCTTCACTATAAAGAAGTAGTTGCATCAGGGGTACATTAATAAGCTGAAAGTTATTATACTATTATAGTAACTGGATCAAGTGTAAGTGTTATAGACAGCAATATAATGTTGATCTATGAATATATTAAGGACACTTTACAAAGCTGTCTAGGAGGACAGATCATAGTCCTATGAATGCTGTTTTTAAACTTTGGGCCCGATTCAGACCCGTTCGCACGCAGCCGTCAGCAGGCAAAGGATGCAAATCCTGCAATCGCCCACTAAGATTTGTTGTGCGATCGCGGTATAAAATTAGACGCCCACCAGCCTTACACAAGACGCCCGCTTTCCCTTAGTTCAGGAAGTGTGTTAAACAATCGGTAACATCGGCTGACATCGGACTTATCCGCACTACTTGTGGCTGACCATACCCTAACGCAAGCACTGCGAATGCTGCTGTTTTAATTTTAGCCATGTGACGTGTATGCTGACGATGCGTATTATGCACGCTCCTGAAACGGCAATTAGACGCACAGACACACCTGTGTTCGCACCATCACACCCCCTTTACTCCACCCACAAATGGCAAGTTCTGTCACTCATGCTTACCGACCAACTATATGCTGCGTGCCTTTATAATAACGGGCTCGCTGGACAGCTTACCTAAATCTGATGCCTGTATAGTAACCGGCTCACTGGACAGCTTACCTAAATCCGATGCCTGTATAGTAACCGGCTCACTGGACAGCTTACCTAAATCTGATGCCTGTATAGTAACCGGATCGCTGGACAGCTTACCTAAATCTGATGCCTGTATAATAGCCGGCTTGCTGGGCAGCTTACCTAAATCTGATGCCTGTATAGTAACCGGCTCGCTGGACAGCTTACCTAAATCTGATGTCTGTATAGTAACTGGCTCGCTGGACAGCTTACCTAAATCTGATGCCTGTATAGTAACTGGCTCGCTGGACAGCTTACCTAAATCTGATGTCTGTATAGTAACCGGCTCGCTGGACATCTTAGCTAAATCTGATGCCTGTATAGTAACGGACACGCTGGGCAGCTTACCTAAATCTGATGCCTGTATAGTAACCAGCTCGCTGGACAGCTTACCTAAATCTGATGCCTGTATAGTAACAGGCTCGCTGGACAGCTTACCTAAATCTGATGCCTGTATAATAGCTGGCTCGCTGGACAGTTTACCTAAATCTGATGCCGGTATAGTAACCGGCTCGCTGGGCAGCTTACCTAAATCTGATGCCTGTATAATAACCCACTCGCTAGACAGCTTACCTAAATCTGATGTCTGTATAGTAACCGGCTTGCTGGGCAGCTTACCTAAATCTGATGCCTGTATAGTAACCGGCTCGCTGGACAGCTCACCTAAATCTGATGCCTGTATAGTAACTGGCTCGCTGGACAGCTTACCTAAATCTGATGCCTGTATAGTAACCGGCTCGCTGGACAGCTTACCTAAATCTGATGTCTGTATAGTAACTGGCTCGCTGGACAGCTTACCTAAATCTGATGCCTGTATAGTAACTGGCTCGCTGGACAGCTTACCTAAATCTGATGCCTGTATAGTAACTGGCTCGCTGGACAGCTTACCTAAATCTGATGCCTGTATCATAACCGGCTCGCTGGACAGCTTACCTAAATCTGATGCCTGTATAGTAACTGGCTCGCTGGACAGCTTACCTACATCTGATGCCTGTATAGTAACCGGCTGGCGGATGAGATAAGTAATATATGAGGACTGTTGATCATTGCAGAGTTGATCAAGGTTTGATGTGTGAATAGGAAACGCCTCACGGTGGAGCTGAACAACACTTGCACAGTAACCTATCCATTATAGAGCTGTATATATTACATACAGAATCCTAAGAACACGGCGGCATTATCTACTGACACCGAATCCGGCTGATTGGCTAAAATCTATGGATTATACATTTCTACATATATATAGTTTATATTATTTTTGTCTTTTCTCATCATGAAATTTATTTTTTTAATTGTTATAGAATAATTAACCTCAGCAGGCGATACATCCCATTACACACAGGCCTCAATCTTTGGCTCATTATTTTAATATTATACACAATAAAGGTTGTTTTAAGTCTGATATATACTAAATATACTTCTATATACTGTAACGTCTGAGTGGTCTCCACTTATAGGAGGCCCCAATCAGAGTCTCCGTTATCTGTATAACCACAGTCAGACATGTAACACTGAGTGACCAGTATGTCTCCACTTTCCCCCCAACCATAGAGCCCTGGTCAGTGTCAGAGGTTCCTGTGACCCAGCTCCATAAGGCTCCTCAGAGGCCGGCACACAGAAGGACACCACAGGCTACTCCCTCTGTATAATAATAATCATAGTAATAAAAGGACACCACAGGCTGCTCCCTCTCTATAAAAATATTAGTACACCACATGCTGCTTCCCCTGTATAACAGGACACCACATGCTGCCCCTGGATAATAACAGGACACCACATGCTGCTCCCCCTGTATTATAATAAAAAAAAATTCACCACAGGCTGTTCCCTCTATATTATAATAATAATTAAAATAATAATAATAACAGAACACAATAGGCCGCTCCTCATGTATAACAATAATAAAATGACACCACATGCTGCTACCCCTGTATAATAATAACAGGACACCACAGGCTGCTCTATCGTAAAATTATAACAGGACACCATATGCTGCTCCCTCTGTACAATAACAATATCAGAACACCACAGGCTGCTCCTCCTTTATATTATGCACCAAACTCTGTTTCCCCTGTATAGTAGGACACCACAGGACACTCCCCCTCTATAGTAGGCACCACAGGCTGCTCCCCCTGTATAGTAGGACACCACAGGCAGCTCCCCCTGTATAGTAGGACATCACAGGCTGCTCCCCCTGTATAGTAGGACACCACAGGCCGCTCCCCCTGTATAGTAGGACACCACAGGCCGCTCCCCCTGTATAGTAGGACACCACAGGCTGCTCCCCCTGTATAGTAGGACACCACAGGCTGCTCCCCCTGTATAGTAGGACACCACAGGCTGCTCCCCCTGTATAGTAGGCACCACAGGTTGCTCTCCCTGTATAGTAGGACACCACAGGCTGCTCCCCCTGTATAGTAGGCACATTACCTGCGGATGCCGGACACAGTGATGTCTCCTCTCCGCGTTGTCCCGAAAAACAAACAACCGGAAAGTACAGTCATATATCCTGCCTGTGGAACGCACAGGCCGAAAGTCATGTGAAACACAAAGACCGGAAGTCATGTGGAACGCGCAGACCGGAAGTCATGTGGAATACACAGACCGGAAGTCAGGTGGACCGCACAGACCGAAAGTCAGGTGGAACGCACAGACCGAAAGTCAGGTGGAACGCACAGACCGGAAGTCAGGTGGAACGCACAGTTAGCTCCTCATCTCCGGAATAACTATCCTGACGTCAGGCGCTGGGCGGAGCCGGGGTTACAGGCAGTGTCAGGGTGGGAGGGGCTCCGGGGCCCCCAGGAGAGATGCGGCGGCAGCTGGTGACCCCACTGTGCCCAGAGGAGCAGCTCCATTGTCACTGATAGGTGTGCCCGGTATAGGGGGGGGATAGGTGTGCCCGGTATAGGGGGGGGATAGGTGTGCCCGGTATGGGGGGTGATAGGTGTGCCCGGTATAGGGGGGGGATAGGTGTGCCCGGTATAGGGGGGGTGATAGGTGTGCCCGGTATAGGGGGGGGATAGGTGTGCCCGGTAAAGGGGGGGTGATAGGTGTGCCCGGTAAAGGGGGGGTGATAGGTGTGCCCGGTATGGGGGGGGGGTGATAGGTGTGCCCGGTATGGGGGGAGATAGCTGTGCCTGGTATGGGGGGAGATAGCTGTGCCCGGTATAAGGGTGTGATAGGTGTGCCCTTTATGGGGGGGATAGTTGTGCCCAGTATGGGGGGGGGATAGGTGTGCCTAATAAGGGAGGAGGTGGGGTTATTAGTTTGCCCAGTAAGGGATGAGGGGGGATAGGTGTGCCCAGTAAGGAAGTGGGTGCTAAGTGTGTCCAAAAAGGGAGGAGGGGGGTGCTAAGTGTGCCCGGTAAGGATAGGGGGACACTATTTATGTACAGTAATAGGGTGGTGTTATCAGATGCTGGGTGTGATCATATAGGGAGTGTGTGCCCATTACTAGGAGAAGGGGAGTTGTTGGTGCTACGTTTGCCCTAATTGCTGACTGTAACTGAGGCGACTGATACCTGCGGCTCCTTAGGTGTCCTCTGGGGCCTGTTGTCCTCTGGCTCCTGTTGTCCTCTGGGGCCTGTTGTCCTCTGGCTCCTTAGGTATCCTCTGGGGCCTGTTGTCCTCTGGGGCCTGTTGTCCTCTGGGGCCTGTCGTCCCCTGGGTCCTGTCGTCCCCTGGGTCCTGTTGTGACTTCCTGGATGAGTCTGGATGATGGGTACATTTGGAGATAATTGCTATCACTGAAGTCACAGAGACTTAGACATTGGCCTTTTATCCATTTCCTGTCTGATATTGGTGACCCACCTGCACCGTGCCTCGCAAAATGCCTGCTGCATGGCTTATATTTAGTTGTGTTTGAAGATATGATACAAATATGCAAAAATAGAAGAAGCCAGGAGGGGGCAAAAACTTTCATGCCACTGTGTGTGTATATATCACTGACTAACCTGTATCTGACCCAGGATACATATGTATACACTGTAGTGCCAAAAGTCATGGAATAGCAGTATGTAAAGATAATGGTAGGTTGCATCACTGTACTGTGACATCTTGGAAATTCCCAGACCTGCATCAGTTTTAGGCTCGTATTCAATTTGAGCCGAGCCGCGATATTTTAACGTGGCCCGGACTTTCCGCCGACTTCACCTGTTTTGGAGGCGTTAAAGTATCGCGCGCGTGCACGCTTTACCTCGTATTCAATATGGAAGTACGCATAAACGGGACCCTGCGAACTGAAACAAGCGGAAAGTACTGTCAGTTTTGGGGAAATCAGCCTGACACCCCCCAAATGATGCTCTAACATGGGGGGTTCTCTATGGTACCCCCTGATTTGGCTAGCTGAAGGTATTTGGTGTTTTTAAACGGGCTGAATAGCTGCCAAATACGTTTTTCTATATGTGGTGCAGAATAGTATTTAGGAGTTTTTTTTCCAAGAAAATAACTTATCCCAGCAAATTTGGGGTACTTGAAAATGGGGGACAGCATATTTAAAAGTTGCTAAAGTGAAGTTGAAAAAATCGTGAAAAATCCACCTGCCGCAAACACCTGCAATCAAAAAAAACACTTGGGGCGTACTTGGGGATCCCTCCAGAGTCAAGTTCCCTAGTTTTTAACTTTGTACCCTAACATTTTTTTTTTACCCCCTTTTTCAAAGTCATTTTTTGGGGTGTTCTTAAGTGTTTTTTACAAATTTTTTGACAGTTTACCTTTGGGGGGCTGTCTGAAGGCTGCACTGGGGTTCCCGCAACGTTGCACCCCCAAACCCCATGACAGCATCTCTCCAGAATTGTCCACAGTAACAGGCGACACTGGCTAAAATCACATTCAATGCAGGAGGTACCAGGCGCATATCCAGCAGGTCAGAGCTTCCATGGGATATGGGAGCAGAAGACCCACCAGAGTGCCCCAGGAAACGCTACAACACTGGGCACAGCGTCTCACCAGGGCTTTTGATGTTGCTAATTGGACCCTAGAGGACAAGCAATATGTGGGTGGTCTGATGAGTCATGGTTCCAGTTGTATCAGGCTGATAGTAGGGTTTGGTGCAGATCCCATGAGGCCATGGATCCCAGTAGGTATGCTCATCGGTGGGGTGTCCATCGATGGTTACCACCGTTGGGCCAATCAGGGATTATTGATGACACAAACACCATCTATGGCGAACCATCCATGGTTTGCACCACTGTGCTGGTCACCTCTGCTGTGGTCACAGTGGGTTGCGGGCCAATTAAAAGTGGGGATGGGGCTTAGCGGCCACCTAAGGCGGGTCTAAGCTTCGACAGTTGGTGTTGAATCATCAGAAAAAAGGTTCAGCAAAAGCAAAGAATTTCCTTTGTGGTGCACTCTTATGTAAGACAATATTGTCTAAAATTTAGCTTTTCATTAAATTCATGTATAAAAATGAAAAAATAGGACGTTCATGCAGACGATTTAAACCGATGTATCGCTGCAATAGTCTCCTTTTAAGGAGAATATATTCAAGATAAAGCTTAGCATAGAAATTCTATTAGTATAGTCCTATTCTTGGCTCAAACAAAGAAATATAGACGTCCTGAAGATATAGCAACATATAGCTCTTGAAAAGAAAGCCTTACTACTTATAATATTAACTATTTGTTGCGTTTTTCTCAATAACAGGACATTATAGAACAATAAGTGGAATAGTTGTTATTAACCAATATTTCTAAATACAGATTATATCAAACGTCTGTATTTTGGCCTAAATCTACCTTAGATTTTTACACAAGTCTTAAAAGTAGATAAAGAAACCAAATCAAACAAATGAGCCAAAAAATCTAGACTTGCTCATATTTTTTTTTTAGTAAATTGATCCATCTCATATCTGTGAGTGCCAAAAGTATGTGAACCTTTAGGCTTAGCAGATATTTTAATGGTGAAATAAAGGTGCATACACACGATATATCGTTATGATATGAACGATAACGATATCGTTCAACGATATATCAATTATATCGGTCATTTTTTAATCAGTGAACAACTAACAATGCGCGTTCCCGCATGAACGATAACGATATCTATGATCATCCGTACACGCAGGCCAATCTGGACGGTATTGTCAACTTTGCCTGGTCAGAGATGTGGCAGGATGACTTCACTGAAAGATATCTGTCATGTCGTTGGTGGTACAGATCGTCCCGTGTGTATGCACCTTTAGAGTCAGGTATTGCCGATCTATGGGATGACAATCAGGTGTGAGTGGACAACCTTGTTTAAAGAACAGGGATCTATCGAAGTCTAATGCTCACAACACGTTTGTGGAAGTGTATTATGCCACGAACAATGGAGATTTCTGAGGACCTCAGAAGAAGAGTTGCTGATGCTCATCAGGCTGGAAAAGGTTACAAAAACCATCTCTAAAGAGTTTGGACTCCACCAATCATCAGTCATACAGATTGTGTACAATTGGAGGAAATTCAAGACCATTATTACCCTCCCCAGGAGTGGGCGACCAACAAAGATCACGCCAAGAGCAAGGCGTCTAATAGTTTGCAAGGTCACAAAAGAACCCAACGTAACCTCTAAGCAACTGAAGTCCTTTCTCACATTAATGTTCATGAGTTCACCATCAGGAAGACACTGAACAACAATGGTGTGCATGGCAGGATTGCAAGTAGAAAGCCACTGATCTCCAAAAACAACATTGCTGCACGTCCGCAGTTTGCTAAATATCACCTGGACAAGTTAGAAGATTTTTTGGAACAATGTTTTGTGGACAGATGAGTCCAAAATAAAGTTTTTTTTGTTTAAATGAGAAGCGTTATGTTTAGAGAAAGGAGAACTCTGCATTCCAGCATAATAACCTCATACCATCTGTGAAACACAGTGGTGGTGGTGGTATCATGGTTTGGGTCTGTTTTTGCTACATCTGGCCCAGGACGACTTACCATCATTGATGGGACAATGAATTCTGCATTACACCAGAATATTCTAAAGGAAAATGTCAGGGCATCTGTCCATGAGCTGCATTTCAAGAAAACGTGGGTCATGCAGGAAGAAAACGACCCAAAGCACACAAGTCATTCCACCAAAAAATGGTTAAAGAAGAATAAATGTAAAGTTTTGGAATGGCCAAGTCAAAGTCCTGACCTTAATCCAATGGAAATGTTGTGGAAGGACCTAAAGTGAGCAGCTCGTGGGAGGAAACCCACCAACATAACAGTGTTGAAGCTGTTTTGTATGGAGGCATGGAGTAATGGCCCTCATTCAGAGCCGTACGCTCTGAGCAGAGCGCACGCTCTGAATGAGGGCCGGCCTCCATGAAAATGGAGCGTCCTTCTGGACGCTCGTATAGCTGTGGGTCACCACCCACAGGCTATATGAGCGTGCATTTTGATGGCCGCGATGGTCGAGACCATCGCGACCATCGAATTTGCGAGCCGGAGCCTGCGGTTGAGGTTTTCAACCGCAAGCTCCGGAGTGATTTTGGCTCTATCAGAGCCAAAATCACTCCCACTGACATCACTAGTGATGTCAGTGGGCCGGCTTCTGACGGGAGGCGTTCCCGTGGGAACGCCCCCGTCAGGGAGGCACGCCTACCAAAGGGGGCGTGCTGTCAATCAACATTGACAGCACGCCCCCTTTGATCGGACACAACGAGCGAAGGACTTTCCTTCGCTCGTCGCGTCTGGCGCATGCGCACGACGGAGCTCCCTCCGTCGTGCGCATGCTCAGTCCACAACATCGACCCACTTGCGAGCGGACAGCCGCTCGCGAGTGGGTCTGAATCAGGCCCAATGTTCCCCCAAGCCGATGTTCAGGACTAATCAACAAATACCGGCAATGTTTAGAAGCAGTTATTGCTGCACAAGGGGGTCATTCCAGATACTAAAAGCAAAGGTTCACTTACTTTTGCCACTCACATATGTGATATTGGATCATTTTCCTCAATAAAAAATGAGCATGTCTAATTTCTTTGTCTCATTTGTTTGATTTGGTTCTTTTTATCTACTTTTAGGACTTTTGTGAAAATCTGACTTAGTTTTAGGCCAAATTTCAGCAGAAATATAGCAAATTCTGAAGAGTTCACAAACTTTCAAGCACCACTGTAGATGTTGCTGGTGAGACTTTGGTCCTGGTAATGGGTGCCTGTTGTGTAGGGTATGCATGCCTCCCCTGCTTTGCAGGTCTCCTTTCCCAAAATATGTAATATCCTGCATTGTTTTCCCACAATTCCATCTTTACGAATTCCAGCTGGGTATGTTCTGGTTTTCTCCTGTCTAATCCTATCACTTTCCTTCTCATATCTGGATTAGTTCTGTATTAATGTGATTCTGATCTTTTCCTACCTCAATGTTTTCCTGTATACTGTGAAAATATTAATCTGTGTCTTCCTAGGGTTCTATTTCAGACCACTGTGTTTCTATGATATCCTGTGTTGTCTCTATTGTGGTCATAGGTAAAGTGGGAACATAATATCATATACAAGATGTTCCAGGTATGCGCAAATGACTGCAACTGTGGGATCTAGGCAGATTACTTACTTAGCTCCTATCAACAATAGTATACAAAATAAAGTTTCCACCTTAGCGCAATCAAAGATAAACAAAAGTTTCCTACTCTAATAAATCAAGTCCATAAATGAGAGGATTTTCTTAAAATATAATCCACAGAGGGGATCCCCACAGAGAAGTTCCTTTTCCTCCTTCCTATTTAACTCCTTTGACACAATCAGTGTTCCCTTGTACCGGTAGGTAATCTCAAATGAGAAGAAATTTGCAAGAGATAGTGCACTGATATCTTTAAAAGATACATATAATTTTATCAATAAGACACACATTTACATTCTCAATAAGGTATAAAAGCATATAGCATCGCCAAGTTGATGCAATACAATGGAATAGAGGTACCAGTGATGTTTCTGGATGTAGACTAGTGTAGAGCGATGGTCCCGGACACCAAACACCACCTCACTTGATCCACAGTTTCCCCGATCGTAATGTTCAGTCTGTTTCACCCGCTTAACGCGTTTCGGACGTTTCCGTCCTTCATCAGACGCGTGGTGAATGCTCATGTTGGTGGTTTTAAATACCCTTAGCTAATAAAAGACCCTCCCACAACCTGATCATCAAATCCCGCCAATTCCGAAGCTCGCGGATGCCAGAAGTGATGTCATTCCACTTCCGATTATCACTTTCCGGCTGTAATGCATTCCAAATGGCCGGAAGTGGTCACCCTTGTGCGTTCCAGGACCCGGAAGTGGTCATCGCGGCTCTCTGTTTTTGATGTTGCTTACGTGCAGAAATATCAGTGTCATCGATGTAGATTGAGCAGCCATCTTGCCCTTTGGAAGCTCTGACCTGCTGCAGCCTTGGGAGCTCTCCTGACACGCAGCATTGCATAGGAGGTCACTTGAGCTGATTTATGCACGCCCATGAAACGACGGTCGCGCGGACAGATACTCCTGCGTTTTTCAGACCACCCCCAAACCCTGCCAGCCTGTCAGTCACATTGCCCATAATCATCATTGCGTCCATGATCTAAATCAGGCCCATTGCCCCTAAAGTGCAGAGGGGAGTGGTCAGTCCTCTGCAGGTGAGCATCTATGGGTGTGACCAAATCTCCAGTGCCTGCAAATGATCTGTTATCTCTTCATCTACTTCCAGGAATCTCCCCAGGCTACTCTCTTTGGCCAAATATGGGCTCAATGAGAGACGAGCAGCCAGTCCCTCTGCTACCAAGTTGGAGCTCTTTGGACTTCTATTGTAGAAACGAGCTGGCTATGACCCTCTCTCACTTATTGCCGCTGCTAAGGGAAGAGGGTCCCTCAGGACCTGGAGGCTGCTGCAGCTACTCCACCGGGGAGGTAAGATAAGTGCTCATTATTATATTACACACTCAGTTTCTATATCTACAGTTAGATGGCAGCTAGCACCAGTGGTATTTTGAGAATGGCCTCATAGCACAAGTTATTACCTCCCCTCAGTGCCGCGGCCCATCTTGGCCACATGGGCCGGGTCCCCAGTCACACCCATATTATATCAGATTTCTTCCCAATTACAGAAGTAACCAACACATCAGAGCATGTCCCAGGCCCCTCAGCATGAGGGAACCATGAAGTCACCATACAAGGTGGATGATGGAAAGAACAAATACAGCTTCTACTCACTTCTATCGTCTGTCTTATCTAACACGATCTGGCAGGATATTATTGATTAAGATATCTATAAAGAGTTACGATCTTTTAAATGATTATTTGTAACTTACTCAAGTATTTGACTTTATGGTTTCTAGTTCTGTTCTCCATTTCTCTATAGGTTGTTCTTACTATGTAACTATCGTCATTGTCTGTGTCTCTCAGGGTCTTTTACATCTACTCTTACAAAGTGTCAATGCTGAGTCTTTCACATAATACACTAATGACCCTGTGACAGTCACCGTACTGCTGATGTCATCACATAATACACTAATGCCCCTGTGACATACACCGTACTGCTGATGTCATCACATAATACACTAATGTCCCTGTGACCTTCACCGTACTGCTGGTGTCATCACATAATACACTAATGCCCCTGTGACATACACCGTACTGCTGATGTCATCACATAATACACTAATGTCCCTGTGACATACACCGTACTGCTGATGTCATCACATAATACACTAATGTCCCTGTGACATACACCGTACTGCTGATGTCATCACATAATACACTAATGTCCCTGTGACATACACCGTACTGCTGATGTCATCACATAATACACTAATGTCCCTGTGACATACACCGTACTGCTGATGTCATCACATAATACACTAATGTCCCTGTGACATACACCGTACTGCTGGTGTCATCACATAATACACTAATGCCCCTGTGACATACACCGTACTGCTGGTGTCATCACATAATACACTAATGTCCCTGTGACATACACCGTACTGCTGGTGTCATCACATAATACACTAATGTCCCTGTGACATACACTGTACTGCTGATGTCATCACATAATACACTAATGTCCCTGTGACATACACCGTACTGCTGATGTCATCACATAATACACTAATGCCCCTGTGACATACACCGTACTGCTGATGTCATCACATAATACACTAATGTCCCTGTGACACTCACCGTACTGCTGATGTCACCACATAATACACTAATGTCCCTGTGACACTCACCGTACTGCTGATGTCATCACATAATACACTAATGTCCCTGTGACATACACCGTACTGCTGGTGTCATCACATAATACACTAATGTCCCTGTGACATACACCGTACTGCTGATGTCATCACATAATACACTAATGTCCCTGTGACATACACCGTACTGCTGATGTCATCACATAATACACTAATGTCCCTGTGACATACACCGTACTGCTGATGTCATCACATAATACACTAATGTCCCTGTGACATACACTGTACTGCTGATGTCATCACATAATACACTAATGTCCCTGTGACATACACCGTACTGCTGGTGTCATCACATAATACACTAATGTCCCTGTGACATACACCGTACTGCTGATGTCACCACATAATACACTAATGTCCCTGTGACATACACCGTACTGCTGATGTCATCACATAATACACTAATGTCCCTGTGACAGTCACCGTACTGCTGATGTCATCACATAATACACTAATGTCCCTGTGACAGTCACCGTACTGCTGATGTCATCACATAATACACTAATGCCCCTGTGACATACACCGTACTGCTGATGTCATCACATAATACACTAATGCCCCTGTGACATACACCGTACTGCTGGTGTCATCACATAATACACTAATGTCCCTGTGACATACACTGTACTGCTGATGTCATCACATAATACACTAATGTCCCTGTGACATACACCGTACTGCTGATGTCATCACATAATACACTAATGTCCCTGTGACATACACCGTACTGCTGATGTCATCACATAATACACTAATGCCCCTGTGACATACACCGTACTGCTGATGTCATCACATAATACACTAATGTCCCTGTGACATACACCGTACTGCTGATGTCATCACATAATACACTAATGCCCCTGTGACATACACCGTACTGCTGATGTCATCACATAATACACTAATGTCCCTGTGACATACACCGTACTGCTGATGTCACCACATAATACACTAATGTCCCTGTGACATACACCGTACTGCTGGTGTCATCACATAATACACTAATGTCCCTGTGACAGTCACCGTACTGCTGATGTCATCACATAATACACTAATGCCCCTGTGACATACACCGTACTGCTGATGTCATCACATAATACACTAATGTCCCTGTGACATACACCGTACTGCTGATGTCACCACATAATACACTAATGTCCCTGTGACATACACCGTACTGCTGATGTCATCACATAATACACTAATGTCCCTGTGACAGTCACCGTACTGCTGATGTCATCACATAATACACTAATGTCCCTGTGACATACACCGTACTGCTGATGTCATCACATAATACACTAATGTCCCTGTGACATACACCGTACTGCTGGTGTCATCACATAATACACTAATGCCCCTGTGACATACACCGTACTGCTGGTGTCATCACATAATACACTAATGTCCCTGTGACATACACCGTACTGCTGGTGTCATCACATAATACACTAATGTCCCTGTGACATACACTGTACTGCTGGTGTCATCACATAATACACTAATGTCCCTGTGAAATACACCGTACTGCTGGTGTCATCACATAATACACTAATGTCCCTGTGACATACACCGTACTGCTGGTGTCATCACATAATACACTAATGTCCCTGTGACATACACTGTACTGCTGATGTCATCACATAATACACTAATGTCCCTGTGACATACACTGTACTGCTGATGTCATCACATAATACACTAATGTCCCTGTGACATACACCGTACTGCTGGTGTCATCACATAATACACTAATGTCCCTGTGACATACACCGTACTGCTGGTGTCATCACATAATACACTAATGCCCCTGTGACATACACCGTACTGCTGGTGTCATCACATAATACACTAATGTCCCTGTGACATACACTGTACTGCTGATGTCATCACATAATACACTAATGTCCCTGTGACATACACCGTACTGCTGATGTCACCACATAATACACTAATGTCCCTGTGACATACACCGTACTGCTGGTGTCATCACATAATACACTAATGTCCCTGTGACAGTCACCGTACTGCTGATGTCATCACATAATACACTAATGTCCCTGTGACATACACCGTACTGCTGGTGTCATCACATAATACACTAATGTCCCTGTGACATACACCGTACTGCTGGTGTCATCACATAATACACTAATGCCCCTGTGACATACACCGTACTGCTGGTGTCATCACATAATACACTAATGTCCCTGTGACATACACCGTACTGCTGGTGTCATCACATAATACACTAATGTCCCTGTGACATACACCGTACTGCTGGTGTCATCACATAATACACTAATGTCCCTGTGACATACACCGTACTGCTGATGTCATCACATAATACACTAATGTCCCTGTGACATACACCGTACTGCTGGTGTCATCACATAATACACTAATGTCCCTGTGACATACACTGTACTGCTGATGTCATCACATAATACACTAATGTCCCTGTGACATACACCGTACTGCTGGTGTCATCACATAATACACTAATGTCCCTGTGACATACACCGTACTGCTGGTGTCATCACATAATACACTAATGCCCCTGTGACATACACCGTACTGCTGATGTCATCACATAATACACTAATGTCCCTGTGACATACACCGTACTGCTGGTGTCATCACATAATACACTAATGCCCCTGTGACATACACCGTACTGCTGATGTCATCACATAATACACTAATGTCCCTGTGACACTCACCGTACTGCTGATGTCACCACATAATACACTAATGTCCCTGTGACACTCACCGTACTGCTGATGTCATCACATAATACACTAATGTCCCTGTGACATACACCGTACTGCTGATGTCATCACATAATACACTAATGTCCCTGTGACATACACCGTACTGCTGGTGTCATCACATAATACACTAATGTCCCTGTGACATACACTGTACTGCTGATGTCATCACATAATACACTAATGTCCCTGTGACATACACCGTACTGCTGGTGTCATCACATAATACACTAATGCCCCTGTGACATACACTGTACTGCTGGTGTCATCACATAATACACTAATGTCCCTGTGACATACACCGTACTGCTGATGTCATCACATAATACACTAATGTCCCTGTGACATACACTGTACTGCTGATGTCATCACATAATACACTAATGTCCCTGTGACATACACCGTACTGCTGGTGTCATCACATAATACACTAATGTCCCTGTGACATACACCGTACTGCTGGTGTCATCACATAATACACTAATGTCCCTGTGACATACACTGTACTGCTGATGTCACCACATAATACACTAATGTCCCTGTGACACTCACCGTACTGCTGATGTCATCACATAATACACTAATGTCCCTGTGACATACACCGTACTGCTGATGTCATCACATAATACACTAATGTCCCTGTGACATACACCGTACTGCTGATGTCATCACATAATACACTAATGCCCCTGTGACATACACCGTACTGCTGATGTCATCACATAATACACTAATGTCCCTGTGACATACACCGTACTGCTGATGTCACCACATAATACACTAATGTCCCTGTGACACTCACCGTACTGCTGATGTCACCACATAATACACTAATGTCCCTGTGACATACACTGTACTGCTGATGTCATCACATAATACACTAATGTCCCTGTGACATACACCGTACTGCTGATGTCATCACATAATACACTAATGTCCCTGTGACATACACCGTACTGCTGGTGTCATCACATAATACACTAATGTCCCTGTGACAGTCACCGTACTGCTGATGTCATCACATAATACACTAATGCCCCTGTGACATACACCGTACTGCTGATGTCATCACATAATACACTAATGTCCCTGTGACATACACCGTACTGCTGATGTCATCACATAATACACTAATGCCCCTGTGACATACACCGTACTGCTGATGTCATCACATAATACACTAATGTCCCTGTGACATACACCGTACTGCTGATGTCACCACATAATACACTAATGTCCCTGTGACATACACCGTACTGCTGGTGTCATCACATAATACACTAATGTCCCTGTGACATACACCGTACTGCTGGTGTCATCACATAATACACTAATGTCCCTGTGACATACACCGTACTGCTGATGTCATCACATAATACACTAATGACCCTGTGACAGTCACCGTACTGCTGATGTCATCACATAATACACTAATGCCCCTGTGACATACACCGTACTGCTGATGTCATCACATAATACACTAATGTCCCTGTGACATACACCGTACTGCTGGTGTCATCACATAATACACTAATGTCCCTGTGACATACACTGTACTGCTGATGTCACCACATAATACACTAATGTCCCTGTGACATACACCGTACTGCTGATGTCATCACATAATACACTAATGTCCCTGTGACAGTCACCGTACTGCTGATGTCATCACATAATACACTAATGCCCCTGTGACATACACCGTACTGCTGATGTCATCACATAATACACTAATGTCCCTGTGACATACACCGTACTGCTGATGTCATCACATAATACACTAATGTCCCTGTGACATACACCGTACTGCTGGTGTCATCACATAATACACTAATGCCCCTGTGACATACACCGTACTGCTGGTGTCATCACATAATACACTAATGTCCCTGTGACATACACCGTACTGCTGGTGTCATCACATAATACACTAATGTCCCTGTGACATACACCGTACTGCTGGTGTCATCACATAATACACTAATGTCCCTGTGACATACACCGTACTGCTGATGTCATCACATAATACACTAATGTCCCTGTGACATACACCGTACTGCTGGTGTCATCACATAATACACTAATGTCCCTGTGACATACACCGTACTGCTGATGTCATCACATAATACACTAATGTCCCTGTGACATACACCGTACTGCTGGTGTCATCACATAATACACTAATGCCCCTGTGACATACACCGTACTGCTGGTGTCATCACATAATACACTAATGTCCCTGTGACATACACCGTACTGCTGGTGTCATCACATAATACACTAATGCCCCTGTGACATACACCGTACTGCTGGTGTCATCACATAATACACTAATGTCCCTGTGACATACACCGTACTGCTGGTGTCATCACATAATACACTAATGTCCCTGTGACATACACCGTACTGCTGATGTCATCACATAATACACTAATGTCCCTGTGACATACACCGTACTGCTGGTGTCATCACATAATACACTAATGTCCCTGTGACATACACCGTACTGCTGGTGTCATCACATAATACACTAATGTCCCTGTGACATACACCGTACTGCTGGTGTCATCACATAATACACTAATGCCCCTGTGACATACACCGTACTGCTGATGTCATCACATAATACACTAATGTCCCTGTGACATACACCGTACTGCTGATGTCATCACATAATACACTAATGTCCCTGTGACATACACCGTACTGCTGATGTCATCACATAATACACTAATGTCCCTGTGACATACACCGTACTGCTGGTGTCATCACATAATACACTAATGTCCCTGTGACAGTCACCGTACTGCTGATGTCATCACATAATACACTAATGTCCCTGTGACATACACCGTACTGCTGATGTCATCACATAATACACTAATGTCCCTGTGACATACACCGTACTGCTGATGTCATCACATAATACACTAATGTCCCTGTGACATACACCGTACTGCTGGTGTCATCACATAATACACTAATGTCCCTGTGACATACACCGTACTGCTGGTGTCATCACATAATACACTAATGTCCCTGTGACATACACCGTACTGCTGATGTCATCACATAATACACTAATGTCCCTGTGACATACACCGTACTGCTGATGTCATCACATAATACACTAATGTCCCTGTGACATACACCGTACTGCTGGTGTCATCACATAATACACTAATGTCCCTGTGACATACACCGTACTGCTGGTGTCATCACATAATACACTAATGCCCCTGTGACATACACCGTACTGCTGATGTCATCACATAATACACTAATGTCCCTGTGACACTCACCGTACTGCTGATGTCACCACATAATACACTAATGTCCCTGTGACACTCACCGTACTGCTGATGTCATCACATAATACACTAATGTCCCTGTGACACACACCGTACTGCTGATGTCATCACATAATACACTAATGTCCCTGTGACATACACCGTACTGCTGGTGTCATCACATAATACACTAATGTCCCTGTGACATACACTGTACTGCTGATGTCATCACATAATACACTAATGTCCCTGTGACATACACCGTACTGCTGGTGTCATCACATAATACACTAATGCCCCTGTGACATACACCGTACTGCTGATGTCATCACATAATACACTAATGTCCCTGTGACATACACCGTACTGCTGATGTCATCACATAATACACTAATGTCCCTGTGACATACACCGTACTGCTGGTGTCATCACATAATACACTAATGTCCCTGTGACATACACCGTACTGCTGGTGTCATCACATAATACACTAATGTCCCTGTGACATACACTGTACTGCTGATGTCACCACATAATACACTAATGTCCCTGTGACACTCACCGTACTGCTGATGTCATCACATAATACACTAATGTCCCTGTGACATACACCGTACTGCTGATGTCATCACATAATACACTAATGTCCCTGTGACATACACTGTACTGCTGATGTCATCACATAATACACTAATGTCCCTGTGACAGTCACCGTACTGCTGATGTCATCACATAATACACTAATGTCCCTGTGACATACACCGTACTGCTGGTGTCACCACATAATACACTAATGCCCCTGTGACAGTCACCGTACTGCTGGTGTCATCACATAATACACTAATGCCCTGTGACATACACCGTACTGCTGATGTCATCACATAATACACTAATGCCCCTGTGACATACACCGTACTGCTGGTGTCATCACATAATACACTAATGCCCTGTGACATACACCGTACTGCTGATGTCATCACATAATACACTAATGTCCCTGTGACATACACTGTACTGCTGATGTCATCACATAATACACTAATGCCCCTGTGACATACACCGTACTGCTGATGTCATCACATAATACACTAATGTCCCTGTGACATACACCGTACTGCTGATGTCATCACATGTAGAATATCAAAATGAAAGATCCTTAAAGAAAATGGAGGCACATTGTATAAGTGTATAGGTGGGTTACAAGGTGGCTCGGTGGGTTATCCCCCACTATTGTGAGGATATAGGGTCCACAGATCATTTAGACACGGTAGAATATAGAAATATGTAGACACAATACATGAAGGGAAGAGGCAGATACAACTGCAGGGCTCAGCGCAGACATCAATGCATCACCGCGATGTCCACAGATTGATGCAAAAAGGGTCCTCAAGCAATACAGGGTCCTAGATGAATAATGTTGCTCAATGTCCCAAATAATCCAGTGCAATGGGTTCCACACCAGACCCCTGACAGAGGTCAGAGGTCAGGTCAGTGATTCTCCTCCTTATACCCCCAGAATAGCCTCAGGTCAGTGATTCTCCTCCTTATACCCCCAGAATAGCCTCAGGTCAGTGATTCTCCTCCTTATACCCCCAGAATAGCCTCAGGTAAGTGATTCTCCTCCTTAAACCCCCAGAATAACCTCAGGTAAGTGATTCTCCTCCTTAAACCCCCAGAATAACCTGAGGTCAGTGATTCTCCTCCTTATACCCCCAGAATAGCCTCAGGTCAGTGATTCTCCTTAAACCCCCAGAATAGCCTCAGGTCAGTGATTCTCCTCCTTATACCCCCAGAATAGACTCAGGTCAGTGATTCTCCTCCTTATATGCCCAGAATAGCCTCAGGTCAGTGATTCTCCTCCTTATACCCCCAGAATAACCTCAGGTCAGTGATTCTCCTCCTTATACCCCCAAGAATAGCCTCAGGTCAGTGATTCTTCTCCTTATACCCCCAGAATAACCTCAGGTCAGTGATTCTCCTCCTTATACCCCCAGAATAGCCTCAGGTCAGTGATTCTCCTCCTTATACCCCCAGAATAGCCTCAGGTCAGTGATTCTCCACCTTATTCCCCCAGAATAACCTCAGGTCAGTGATTCTCCTCCTTATACCCCCAGAATAACCTCAGGTCAGTGATTCTCCTCCTTATACCCCCAGAATAACCTCAGGTCAGTGATTCTCCTCTTTATACCCCCAGAATAGCCTCAGGTCAGTGATTCTCCTCCTTATATGCCCAGAATAGCCTCAGGCTCTAGGGATGAGTTTTGCTTTCCTCTGATAATCTAATTATTGATGTACGGTGTGAGGATACGGGAATCTCTCAATCACCCAGACACCGAGCAGATGAAACCAAAGTGATGGTTTATTTTTCACGGCACAGAAAAATAGATAATATGCAAGAACAAGAGGTAAATAGAGCAAACAGGCAATATGCAGGTAGCAGTCCAGACAGAGCCAGTCTCGGTAGAGGATAAAGTTCCACAACAATTCCACGCAAAAGTTCAAGACATACAGTTCCACACAGGAAAAACTATCACAGATCCCGCACAGCTGTGATAGCGTATAAGTCCACATAGGAGTTAACGATGTAGAAGTCCACACAGAACTGGTGATGCGTTCCACTAAGCACCTTGGAAGAGTGATACCTTTTAGCCAGTCAGTGACTAACACGAGGAGCTGCTCTCGGTGACCACTTTTAAAACCTCCCAGGGGAGTTGCAGTTTTCTGATTGGTGTGGGTCCCTTATCCTGTCCCTTCCACCTACCTCCCCCAGATATAATTTTCCTGATGAACACATGCTGGCACGGCTCCGTACCAACTGCCAAACTCCAGAGAGGAACAAAGGTGGGCAAATAGAAGGAACAATGACAGGGTAATATAACACAGTATGGGGTGAGCAGAGACATGCTATGGGGAATGATATAACACAGTATGGGGATGAGCAGAGACATGCTATGGGGAATGATATAACACAGTATGGGGGTGAGCAGAGACATGCTATGGGGAATGATATAACACAGTATAGGGGTGAGCAGAGACATGCTATGGGGAATGATATAACACAGTATGGGGATGAGCAGAGACATGCTATGGGGAATGATATAACACAGTATGGGGGTGAGCAGAGACATGCTATGGGGAATGATATAACACAGTATGGGGGTGAGCAGAGACATGCTATGGGGAATGATATAACACAGTATGGGGGTGAGTAGAGACATGCTATGGGGAATGATATAACACAGTATGGGGGTGAGCAGAGACATGCTATGGGGAATGATATAACACAGTATGGGGGTGAGCAGAGACATGCTATGGGGAATGATATAACACAGTATGGGGGTGAGCAGAGACATGCTATGGGGAATGATATAACACAGTATGGGGGTGAGTAGAGACATGCTATGGGGAATGATATAACACAGTATGGGGGTGAGCAGAGACATGCTATGGGGAATGATATAACACAGTATGGGGTGAGCAGAGACATGCTATGGGGAATGATATAACACAGTATGGGGGTGAGCAGAGACATGTTATGGGGAATGATATAACACAAAGTATGGGGGTGAGCAGAGACATGCTATGGGGAAAGATATAACACACAGTATGGGGGTGAGCAGAGACATGCTATGGGGAATAATATAACACAGTATGGGGTGAGCAGAGACATGCTATGGGGAAAGATATAACACACAGTATGGGGGTGAGCAGAGACATGCTATGGGGAATAATATAACACAGGATGGGGTGAGCAGAGACATGCTATGGGGAATGATATAACACAGTATGGGGTGAGCAGAGACATGCTATGGGGAATGATATAACACAGTATGGGGGTGAGCAGAGACATGCTATGGGGAATTATATAACAGTATGGGGGTGATTAGAGACACGCTATGGGGAATGATATAACACAGTATGGGGGTGAGCAGAGACATGCTATGGGGAATGATATAACACAGTATGGGGTGAGCAGAGATACGCTATGGGGAATGATATAACACAGTATGGGGTGAGCAGAAACACGCTATGGGGAATGATATAACACAGTATGAGGGTGAGCAGAGACATGCTATGGGGAATGATATAACACAGTATGGGGGTGAGCAGAGACATGCTATGGGGAATTATATAACAGTATGGGGGTGATTAGAGACACGCTATGGGGAATGATATAACACAGTATGGGGGTGAGCAGAGACATGCTATGGGGAATGATATAACACAGTATGGGGTGAGCAGAGATACGCTATGGGGAATTATATAACACAGTATGGGGTGAGCAGAAACACGCTATGGGGAATGATATAACACAGTATGAGGGTGAGCAGAGACATGCTATGGGGAATGATATAACACAGTATGGGGGTGAGCAGAGACATGCTATGGGGAATTATATAACAGTATGGGGGTGATTAGAGACACGCTATGGGGAATGATATAACACAGTATGGGGGTGAGCAGGGACATGCTATGGGGAATGATATAACAGTATGGGGTGAGCAGAGACATGCTATGGGGAATGATATAACACACAGTATGAGGGTGAGCAGAGACATGCTATGGGGAATGATATAACATACAGTATGGGGGTAAGCAGAGACATGCTATGGGGAATGATATAACACAGTATGGGGTGAGCAGAGACATGCTATGGGGAATGACATAACACAGTATGGGGTGAGCAGAGACATGCTATGGGGAATGATATAAAACAGTAAGGGGGTGAGCAGAGACATGCTATGGGGAATGACATAACACACAGTATGGGGGTGAGCAGAGACATGCTATGGGGAATGATATAACACAGTATGAGGGTGAGCAGAGACATGCTATGGGGAATGATATAACACAGTATGGGGGTGAGCAGAGACATGCTATGGGGAATTATATAACAGTATGGGGGTGATTAGAGACACGCTATGGGGAATGATATAACACAGTATGGGGGTGAGCAGGGACATGCTATGGGGAATGATATAACAGTATGGGGTGAGCAGAGACATGCTATGGGGAATGATATAACACACAGTATGAGGGTGAGCAGAGACATGCTATGGGGAATGATATAACATACAGTATGGGGGTAAGCAGAGACATGCTATGGGGAATGATATAACACAGTATGGGGTGAGCAGAGACATGCTATGGGGAATGACATAACACAGTATGGGGTGAGCAGAGACATGCTATGGGGAATGATATAAAACAGTAAGGGGGTGAGCAGAGACATGCTATGGGGAATGACATAACACACAGTATGGGGGTGAGCAGAGACATGCTATGGGGAATGATATAACATACAGTATGGGGGTGAGCAGAGACATGCTATGGGGAATGATATAACACAGTATGGGGTGAGCAGAGACATGCTATGGGGAATGACATAACACAGTATGGTAGTGAGCAGAGACATGCTATGGGGAATGATATAACACAGTATGGGGGTGAGCAGAGACATGCTATGGGGAATGATATAACACAGTATGGGGTGAGCAGAGACATGCTATGTGTAATGATATAACACAGTATGGGGGTGAGCAGAGACATGCTACGGGGAATGACATAACACAGTATGGGGGTGAGCAGAAACACGCTATGGGGAATGATATAACACAGTATGGGGTGAGCAGAGACATGTTATTAGGAATGATATAACACAGTATGAGGGTGAGCAGAGACATGCTATGGGGAATGATATAACACAGTATGGGGGTGAGCAGAGACATGCAATGGGGAATTATATAACAGTATGGGGGTGATTAGAGACACGCTATGGGGAATGATATAACACAGTATGGGGGTGAGCAGGGACATGCTATGGGGAATGATATAACAGTATGAGGGTGATTAGAGACACGCTATGGGGAATGATATAACACAGTATGAGGGTGAGCAGAGACATGCTATGGGGAATGATATAACACAGTATGGGGGTGAGCAGAGACATGCAATGGGGAATTATATAACAGTATGGGGGTGATTAGAGACACGCTATGGGGAATGATATAACACAGTATGGGGGTGAGCAGAGACATGCTATGGGGAATGATATAACATACAGTATGGGGGTGAGCAGAGACATGCTATGGGGAATGATATAACACAGTATGGGGTGAGCAGAGACATGCTATGGGGAATGACATAACACAGTATGGGGTGAGCAGAGACATGCTATGGGGAATGATATAAAACAGTAAGGGGGTGAGCAGAGACATGCTATGGGGAATGATATAATACAGTATGGGGGTGAGCAGAGACATGCTATGGGGAATGATATAACACAGTATGGGGGTGAGCAGAGACATGCTATGGGGAATGATATAACACAGTATGGGGGTGAGCAGAGACATGCTATGGGGAATGATATAACACACTATAGGGGTGAGCAGAGACATGCTATGGGGTATGATATAACACACAGTATGGGGTGAGCAGAGACATGCTATGGGGAATGACATAACACAGTATGGGGTGAGCAGAGACATGCTATGGGGAATGATATAAAACAGTATGGGGGTGAGCATAGACATGCTATGGGGAATGATATAACACATTATGGGGGTGAGCAGAGACATGCTATGGGGAATGACATAGCACACAGTATGGGGGTGAGCAGAGACATGCTATGGGGAATGATATAACACAGTATGAGGGTGAGCAGAGACATGCTATGGGGAATGATATAACACAGTATGGTGGTGAGCAGAGACATGCTATGGGGAATGATATAACACAGTATGAGGGTGAGCAGAGACATGCTATGGGGAATGATATAACACAGTATGGGGGAGAGCAGAGACATGCTATGGGGAATGACATAACACAGTATATGGGTGAGCAGAGACATGCTATGGGGAATGACATAACACACAGTATGAGGGTGAGCAGAGACATGCTATGGGGAATGTTATAACACAGTATAGAGGTGAGCAGAGACATGCTATGGGGAATGATATAACACAGTATGGGGGTGAGCAGAGACATGCTATGGGGAATGATATAACACAGTATAGGGGTGAGCAGAGACATGCTATGGGGAATGATATAACAGTATGGGGGTGAGCAGAGACATGCTATGGGGTATGATATAACACACAGTATGGGGTGAGCAGAGACATGCTATGGGGAATGACATAACACAGTATGGGGTGAGCAGAGACATGCTATGGGGAATGATATAAAACAGTATGGGGGTGAGCAGAGACATGCTATGGGGAATGATATAACACAGTATGGGGGTGAGCAGAGACATGCTATGGGGAATGATATAACACATTATGGGGGTGAGCAGAGACATGCTATGGGGAATGACATAACACACAGTATGAGGGTGAGCAGAGACAGGCTATGGGGAATGATATAACACAGTATGGGGGTGAGCAGAGACATGCTATGGGGAATGATATAACACATTATGGGGGTGAGCAGAGACATGCTATGGGGAATGACATAACACACAGTATGAGGGTGAGCAGAGACATGCTATGGGGAATGATATAACACAGTATGGGGGTGAGCAGAGACATGCTATGGGGAATGATATAACACATTATGGGGGTGAGCAGAGACATGCTATGGGGAATTATATAACAGTATGGGGGTGATTAGAGATACGCTATGGGGAATGATATAACACAGTATGGGGTGAGCAGAAACACGCTATGGGGAATGATATAACACAGTATGAGGGTGAGCAGAGACATGCTATGGGGAATGATATAACACATTATGGGGGTGAGCAGAGACATGCTATGGGGAATTATATAACAGTATGGGGGTGATTAGAGATACGCTATGGGGAATGATATAACACAGTATGGGGTGAGCAGAAACACGCTATGGGGAATGATATAACACAGTATGGGGGTGAGCAGAGACATGCAATGGGGAATTATATAACAGTATGGGGGTGATTAGAGACACGCTATGGGGAATGATATAACACAGTATGGGGGTGAGCAGGGACATGCTATGGGGAATGATATAACAGTATGGGGTGAGCAGAGACATGCTATGGGGAATGATATAACACACAGTATGAGGGTGAGCAGAGACATGCTATGGGGAATGATATAACATACAGTATGGGGGTGAGCAGAGACATGCTATGGGGAATGATATAACACAGTATGGGGTGAGCAGAGACATGCTATGGGGAATGACATAACACAGTATGGGGTGAGCAGAGACATGCTATGGGGAATGATATAAAACAGTAAGGGGGTGAGCAGAGACATGCTATGGGGAATGATATAATACAGTATGGGGGTGAGCAGAGACATGCTATGGGGAATGATATAACACATTATGGGGGTGTGCAGAGACATGCTATGGGGAATGACATAACACACAGTATGAGGGTGAGCAGAGACATGCTATGGGGAATGATATAACACAGTATGGGGGTGAGCAGAGACATGCTATGGGGAATGATATAACATACAGTATGGGGGTGAGCAGAGACATGCTATGGGGAATGATATAACACAGTATGGGGGTGAGCAGAGACATGCTATGGGGAATGATATAACACAGTATGGGGGTGAGCAGAGACATGCTATGGGGAATGATATAACACACTATAGGGGTGAGCAGAGACATGCTATGGGGTATGATATAACACACAGTATGGGGTGAGCAGAGACATGCTATGGGGAATGACATAACACAGTATGGGGTGAGCAGAGACATGCTATGGGGAATGATATAAAACAGTATGGGGGTGAGCAGAGACATGCTATGGGGAATGATATAACACAGTATGGGGGTGAGCATAGACATGCTATGGGGAATGATATAACACATTATGGGGGTGAGCAGAGACATGCTATGGGGAATGACATAGCACACAGTATGGGGGTGAGCAGAGACATGCTATGGGGAATGATATAACACAGTATGGTGGTGAGCAGAGACATGCTATGGGGAATGATATAACACAGTATGAGGGTGAGCAGAGACATGCTATGGGGAATGACATAACACACAGTATGGGGGTGAGCAGAGACATGCTATGGGGAATGATATAACACAGTATGAGGGTGAGCAGAGACATGCTATGGGGAATGACATAACACACAGTATGAGGGTGAGCAGAGACATGCTATGGGGAATGATATAACACAGTATGGGGGAGAGCAGAGACATGCTATGGGGAATGACATAACACAGTATAGGGGTGAGCAGAGACATGCTATGGGGAATGACATAACACACAGTATGAGGGTGAGCAGAGACATGCTATGGGGAATGTTATAACACAGTATAGAGGTGAGCAGAGACATGCTATGGGGAATGATATAACACAGTATGGGGGAGAGCAGAGACATGCTATGGGGAATGACATAACACAGTATAGGGGTGAGCAGAGACATGCTATGGGGAATGACATAACACACAGTATGAGGGTGAGCAGAGACATGCTATGGGGAATGTTATAACACAGTATAGAGGTGAGCAGAGACATGCTATGGGGAATGATATAACACAGTATAGGGGTGAGCAGAGACATGCTATGGGGAATGATATAACAGTATGGGGGTGAGCAGAGACATGCTATGGGGTATGATATAACACACAGTATGGGGTGAGCAGAGACATGCTATGGGGAATGACATAACACAGTATGGGGTGAGCAGAGACATGCTATGGGGAATGATATAAAACAGTATGGGGGTGAGCAGAGACATGCTATGGGGAATGATATAACACAGTATGGGGGTGAGCAGAGACATGCTATGGGGAATGATATAACACATTATGGGGGTGAGCAGAGACATGCTATGGGGAATGACATAACACACAGTATGAGGGTGAGCAGAGACAGGCTATGG
This sequence comes from Taudactylus pleione, assembly GCA_031769625.1. NCBI lineage: Eukaryota > Metazoa > Chordata > Amphibia > Anura > Myobatrachidae > Taudactylus > Taudactylus pleione. Next base: position 139,638 of record JAUIMM010002576.1, read on the forward strand.
GGAATGATATAACACAGTATGGGGGTGAGCAGAGACATGCTATGGGGAATGATATAACACACAGTATGGGGGTGAGGAGAGACATGCTATGGGGAATGATATAACACAGTATGAGGGTGAGCAGAGATATGCTATGGGGAATGACATAACACACAGTATGGGGGTGAGCAGAGACATGCTATGGGGAATGACATAACACAGTATGGGGTGAGCAGAGACATGCTATGTGGAATGATATAAAACAGTATGGGGGTGAGCAGAGACATGCTATGGGGAATGATATAATACAGTATGGGGGTGAGCAGAGACATGCTATGGGGAATGATATAACACAGTATGGGGGAGAGCAGAGACATGTTATGGGGAATGATATAACACAGTATGGGGGTGAGCAGAGACATGCTATGGGGAATGATATAACACAGTATGGGAGTGAGCAGAGACATGCTATGGGGAATGACATAACACAGTATAGGGGTGAGCAGAGACATGCTATGGGGAATGACATAACACAGTATAGGGGTGAGCAGAGACATGCTATGGGGAATGACATAACACACAGTATGGGGGTGAGCTGAGACATGCTATGGGGAATGACATAACACAGTATAGAGGTGAGCAGAGACATGCTATGGGGAATGATATAACACAGTATAGGGGTGAGCAGAGACATGCTATGGGGAATGATATAACACAGTATGGGGGTGAGCAGAGACATGCTATGGGGAATGATATAACACACAGTATGGGGGTGAGCAGAGACATGCTATGGGGAATGATATAACACAGTATGGGGGTGAGCAGAGACATGCTATGGGGAATGATATATAACACAGTATAGGGGTGAGCAGAGACATGCTATGGGGAATGATATAACACAGTATGGGGGTGAGCAGAGACATGCTATGGGGAATGATATAACACACAGTATGGGGGTGAGCAGAGACATGCTATGGGGAATGATATAACACAGTATGGGGTGAGCAGAGACATACTATGGGGAACGATATAACACAGTGTGGGGGTGAGCAGAGACATGCTATGGGGAATGATATAACACAGTATGGGGGTGAGCAGAGACATGCTATGGGGAATGATATAACACAGTATGGGGGTGAGCAGAGACATGCTATGGGGAATGACATAACACAGTATGGGGGTGAGCAGAGACATGCTATGGGGAATGATATAACACAGTATGGGGTGAGCAGAGACATACTATGGGGAATGATATAACACAGTATGGGGGTGAGCAGAGACATGCTATGGGGAATGATATAACACAGTATGAGGGTGAGCAGAGACATGCTATGGGGAATGATATAACACAGTATGGGGGTGAGCAGAGACATGCTATGGGGAATGATATAACACAGTATGGGGGTGAGCAGAGACATGCTATGGAGAATGATATAACACAGTATGGGGATAAGCAGAGACATGCTATGGGGAATGATATAACACAGTATGGGGGTGAGCAGAGACATGCTATGGGGAATGATATAACACAGTATAGGGGTGAGCAGAGACATGCTATGGGGAATGATATAACACAGTATAGGGGTGAGCAGAGACATGCTATGGGGAATGATATAACACAGTATGGGGGTGAGCAGAGACATGCTATGGGGAATGATATAACACACAGTATGGGGGTGAGCAGAGACATGCTATGGGGAATGATATAACACAGTATGGGGGTGAGCAGAGACATGCTATGGGGAATGATATATAACACAGTATAGGGGTGAGCAGAGACATGCTATGGGGAATGATATAACACAGTATGGGGGTGAGCAGAGACATGCTATGGGGAATGATATAACACACAGTATGGGGGTGAGCAGAGACATGCTATGGGGAATGATATAACACAGTATGGGGTGAGCAGAGACATACTATGGGGAATGATATAACACAGTATAGGGGTGAGAAGAGACATGCTATGGGGAATGATATAACACACAGTATGGGGGTGAGCAGAGACATGCTATGGGGAATGATATAACACAGTATGGGAGTGAGCAGAGACATGCTATGGGGAATGATATAACACAGTATGGGGGTGAGCAGAGACATGCTATGGGGAATTATATAAAACAGTATGGGGGTGAGCAGAGACATGCTATGGGGAATGATATAACACAGTATGGGGGTGAGCAGAGACATGCTATGGGGAATGATATAACACATTATGGGGGTGAGCAGAGACATGCTATGGGGAATGATATAACACAGTATGGGGGTGAGCAGAGACATGCTATGGGGAATGACATAACACAGTATGGGGGTGAGCAGAGACATGCTATGGGGAATGATATAACACAGTATGGGGTGAGCAGAGACATACTATGGGGAATGATATAACACAGTATGGGGGTGAGCAGAGACATGCTATGGGGAATGATATAACACAGTATGGGGTGAGCAGAGACATGCTATGGGGAATGATATAACACAGTATAGGGGTGAGAAGAGACATGCTATGGGGAATGATATAACACAGTATAGGGGTGAGAAGAGACATGCTATGGGGAATGATATAAAACAGTATGGGGGTGAGCAGAGACATGCTATGGGAAATGATATAACACAGTATGGGGGTGAGCAGAGACATGCTATGGGGAATGATATAACACAGTATGGGGTGAGCAGAGACATGCTATGTGTAATGATATAACACAGTATGAGGGTGAGCAGAGACACGCTATGGGGAATGATATAACACAGTATGGGGTGAGCAGGGACATGCTATGGGGAATGATATAACAGTATGGGGGTTAGCAGAGACATGCTATGGGGAATGGTATTACACAGTATGGGGGTGAGCAGAGACATGCTATGGGGAATGACATAACACACAGTATGAGGGTGAGCAGAGACATGCTATGGGGAATGATATAACACAGTATGGGGGAGAGCAGAGACATGTTATGGGGAATGATATAACACAGTATGGGGGTGAGCAGAGACATGCTATGGGGAATGATATAACACAGTATGGGAGTGAGCAGAGACATGCTATGGGGAATGACATAACACACAGTATGAGGGTGAGCAGAGACATGCTATGGGGAATGATATAACACAGTATAGGGGTGAGCAGAGACATGCTATGGGGAATGACATAACACACAGTATGGGGGTGAGCTGAGACATGCTATGGGGAATGATATAACACAGTATGGGGGTGAGCAGAGACATGCTATGGGGAATGATATAACACAGTATGGGGTGAGCAGAGACATGCTATGGGGAATGATATAACACACAGTATGGGGTGAGCAGAGACATGCTATGGGGAATGATATAACACAGTATGAGGGTGAGCAGAGACATGCTATGGGGAATGACATAACACAGTATAGAGGTGAGCAGAGACATGCTATGGGGAATGATATAACACAGTATGAGGGTGAGCAGAGACATGCTATGGGGAATGATATAACACAGTATAGGGGTGAGCAGAGACATGCTATGGAGAATGATATAACACAGTATGGGGGTGAGCAGAGACATGCTATGGGGAATGATATAACACAGTATGGGGGTGAGCAGAGACATGCTATGGGGAATGATATAACACACAGTATGGGGGTGAGCAGAGACATGCTATGGGGAATGATATAACACAGTATGAGGGTGAGCAGAGACATGCTATGGGGAATGACATAACACACAGTATGGGGGTGAGCAGAGACATGCTATGGGGAATGATATAACACAGTATGGGGGTGAGCAGAGACATGCTATGGGGAATGATATAACACAGTATGGGGGTGAGCAGAGACATGCTATGGGGAATGATAAAACACAGTATGGGGGAGAGCAGAGACATGCTATGGGGAATGACATAACACAGTATAGGGGTGAGCAGAGACATGCTATGGGGAATGACATAACACACAGTATGAGGGTGAGCAGAGACATGCTATGGGGAATGTTATAACACAGTATAGGGGTGAGCAGAGACATGCTATGGGGAATGATATAACACAGTATGGGGTGAGCAGAGACATACTATGGGGAATGATATAACACAGTATGGGGGTGAGCAGAGACATGCTATGGGGAATGATATAACACAGTATGAGGGTGAGCAGAGACATGCTATGGGGAATGATATAACACACTATGGGGGTGAGCAGAGACATGCTATGGGGAATGATATAACACAGTATGGGGGTGAGCAGAGACATGCTATGGAGAATGATATAACACAGTATGGGGATAAGCAGAGACATGCTATGGGGAATGATATAACACAGTATGGGGGTGAGCAGAGACATGCTATGGGGAATGATATAACACACAGTATGGGGGTGAGCAGAGACATGCTATGGGGAATGATATAACACAGTATGGGGTGAGCAGAGACATACTATGGGGAACGATATAACACAGTATGGGGGTGAGCAGAGACATGCTATGGGGAATGATATAACACAGTATGGGGGTGAGCAGAGACATGCTATGGGGAATGATATAACACATTATGGGGGTGAGCAGAGACATGCTATGGGGAATGATATAACACAGTATGGGGGTGAGCAGAGACATGCTATGGGGAATGACATAACACAGTATGGGGGTGAGCAGAGACATGCTATGGGGAATGATATAACACAGTATGGGGTGAGCAGAGACATACTATGGGGAATGATATAACACAGTATGGGGTGAGCAGAGACATGCTATGGGGAATGATATAACACACAGTATGGGGTGAGCAGAGACATGCTATGGGGAATGATATAACACAGTATGAGGGTGAGCAGAGACATGCTATGGGGAATGATATAACACAGTATGGGGGTGAGCAGAGACATGCTATGGGGAATGACATAACACAGTATAGGGGTGAGCAGAGACATGCTATGGGGAATGATATAACACAGTATAGGGGTGAGCAGAGACATGCTATGGGGAATGATATAACACAGTATGGGGGTGAGCAGAGACATGCTATGGGGAATGATATAACACACAGTATGGGGGTGAGCAGAGACATGCTATGGGGAATGATATAACACAGTATGGGGGTGAGCAGAGACATGCTATGGGGAATGATATATAACACAGTATAGGGGTGAGCAGAGACATGCTATGGGGAATGATATAACACAGTATGGGGGTGAGCAGAGACATGCTATGGGGAATGATATAACACACAGTATGGGGGTGAGCAGAGACATGCTATGGGGAATGATATAACACAGTATGGGGGTGAGCAGAGACATGCTATGGGGAATGATATAACACAGTATGGGGTGAGCAGAGACATACTATGGGGAATGATATAACACAGTATGGGGGTGAGCAGAGACATGCTATGGGGAATGATATAACACAGTATGAGGGTGAGCAGAGACATGCTATGGGGAATGATATAACACAGTATGGGGGTGAGCAGAGACATGCTATGGGGAATGATATAACACAGTATGGGGGTGAGCAGAGACATGCTATGGAGAATGATATAACACAGTATGGGGATGAGCAGAGACATGCTATGGGGAATGATATAACACAGTATGGGGGTGAGCAGAGACATGCTATGGGGAATGATATAACACAGTATAGGGGTGAGCAGAGACATGCTATGGGGAATGATATAACACAGTATAGGGGTGAGCAGAGACATGCTATGGGGAATGATATAACACAGTATGGGGGTGAGCAGAGACATGCTATGGGGAATGATATAACACACAGTATGGGGGTGAGCAGAGACATGCTATGGGGAATGATATAACACAGTATGGGGGTGAGCAGAGACATGCTATGGGGAATGATATATAACACAGTATAGGGGTGAGCAGAGACATGCTATGGGGAATGATATAACACAGTATGGGGGTGAGCAGAGACATGCTATGGGGAATGATATAACACACAGTATGGGGGTGAGCAGAGACATGCTATGGGGAATGATATAACACAGTATGGGGTGAGCAGAGACATGCTATGGGGAATGATATAACACATTATGGGGGTGAGCAGAGACATGCTATGGGGAATGATATAACACAGTATGGGGGTGAGCAGAGACATGCTATGGGGAATGACATAACACAGTATGGGGGTGAGCAGAGACATGCTATGGGGAATGATATAAAACAGTATGGGGGTGAGCAGAGACATGCTATGGGGAATGATATAACACAGTATAGGGGTGAGAAGAGACATGCTATGGGGAATGATATAAAACAGTATGGGGGTGAGCAGAGACATGCTATGGGGAATGATATAACACAGTATGGGGGTGAGCAGAGACATGCTATGGGGAATGATATAACACATTATGGGGGTGAGCAGAGACATGCTATGGGGAATGATATAACACAGTATGGGGGTGAGCAGAGACATGCTATGGGGAATGACATAACACAGTATGGGGGTGAGCAGAGACATGCTATGGGGAATGATATAACACAGTATGGGGTGAGCAGAGACATACTATGGGGAATGATATAACACAGTATGGGGGTGAGCAGAGACATGCTATGGGGAATGATATAACACACAGTATGGGGTGAGCAGAGACATGCTATGGGGAATGATATAACACAGTATAGGGGTGAGAAGAGACATGCTATGGGGAATGATATAACACAGTATAGGGGTGAGAAGAGACATGCTATGGGGAATGATATAACACAGTATGGGGTGAGCAGAGACATGCTATGGGGAATGATATAACACAGTATAGGGGTGAGAAGAGACATGCTATGGGGAATGATATAACACAGTATAGGGGTGAGAAGAGACATGCTATGGGGAATGATATAACACAGTATGGGGGTGAGCAGAGACATGCTATGGGAAATGATATAACACAGTATGGGGGTGAGCAGAGACATGCTATGGGGAATGATATAACACAGTATGGGGGTGAGCAGAGACATGCTATGGGGAATGATATAACACAGTATGGGGGTGAGCAGAGACATGTTATGTGTAATGATATAACACAGTATGAGGGTGAGCAGAGACATGCTATGGGGAATGATATAACACAGTATGGGGTGAGCAGAGACATGCTATGGGGAATGATATAACACAGTATGGGAGTGAGCAGAGACATGCTATGGGGAATGACATAACACAGTATAGGGGTGAGCAGAGACATGCTATGGGGAATGACATAACACACAGTATGAGGGTGAGCAGAGACATGCTATGGGGAATGTTATAACACAGTATAGGGGTGAGCAGAGACATGCTATGGGGAATGACATAACACACAGTATGGGGGTGAGCTGAGACATGCTATGGGGAATGATATAACACAGTATGGGGGTGAGCAGAGACATGCTATGGGGAATGATATAACACAGTATGGGGTGAGCAGAGACATGCTATGGGGAATGATATAACACACAGTATGGGGTGAGCAGAGACATGCTATGGGGAATGATATAACACAGTATGAGGGTGAGCAGAGACATGCTATGGGGAATGACATAACACAGTATAGAGGTGAACAGAGACATGCTATGGGGAATGATATAACACAGTATGAGGGTGAGCAGAGACATGCTATGGGGAATGATATAACACAGTATGGGGGTGAGCAGAGACATGCTATGGGGAATGATATAACACAGTATGGGGGTGAGCAGAGACATGCTATGGGGAATGATATAACACAGTATGAGGGTGAGCAGAGACATGCTATGGGGAATGACATAACACACAGTATGGGGGTGAGCAGAGACATGCTATGGGGAATGATATAACACAGTATGAGGGTGAGCAGAGACATGCTATGGGGAATGACATAACACACAGTATGAGGGTGAGCAGAGACATGCTATGGGGAATGATAAAACACAGTATGGGGGAGAGCAGAGACATGCTATGGGGAATGACATAACACAGTATAGGGGTGAGCAGAGACATGCTATGGGGAATGACATAACACACAGTATGAGGGTGAGCAGAGACATGCTATGGGGAATGTTATAACACAGTATAGGGGTGAGCAGAGACATGCTATGGGGAATGATATAACACAGTATGGGGGAGAGCAGAGACTTGCTATGGGGAATGACATAACACACAGTATGGGGGTGAGCTGAGACATGCTATGGGGAATGATATAACACAGTATGGGGGTGAGCAGAGACATGCTATGGGGAATGATATAACACAGTATGGGGTGAGCAGAGACATGCTATGGGGAATGATATAACACACAGTATGGGGTGAGCAGAGACATGCTATGGGGAATGATATAACACAGTATGAGGGTGAGCAGAGACATGCTATGGGGAATGACATAACACACAGTATGAGGGTGAGCAGAGACATGCTATGGGGAATGATATAACACAGTATGAGGGTGAGCAGAGACATGCTATGGGGAATGATATAACACAGTATGGGGGTGAGCAGAGACATGCTATGGGGAATGATATAACACAGTATGGGGGTGAGCAGAGACATGCTATGGAGAATGATATAACACAGTATGGGGATAAGCAGAGACATATTATGGGGAATGATATAACACAGTATGGGGGTGAGCAGAGACATGCTATGGGGAATGATATAACACAGTATAGGGTTGAGCAGAGACATGCTATGGGGAATGATATAACACAGTATAGGGGTGAGCAGAGACATGCTATGGGGAATGATATAACACAGTATGGGGGTGAGCAGAGACATGCTATGGGGAATGATATAACACACAGTATGGGGGTGAGCAGAGACATGCTATGGGGAATGATATAACACAGTATGGGGGTGAGCAGAGACATGCTATGGGGAATGATATAACACAGTATGGGGTGAGCAGAGACATACTATGGGGAATGATATAACACAGTATAGGGGTGAGCAGAGACATGCTATGGGGAATGATATAAAACAGTATGGGGGTGAGCAGAGACATGCTATGGGGAATGATATAACACAGTATGGGGGTGAGCAGAGACATGCTATGGGGAATGATATAACACATTATGGGGGTGAGCAGAGACATGCTATGGGGAATGATATAACACAGTATGGGGGTGAGCAGAGACATGCTATGGGGAATGACATAACACAGTATGGGGGTGAGCAGAGACATGCTATGGGGAATGACATAACACAGTATGGGGGTGAGCAGAGACATGTTATGGGGAATGATATAACACAGTATGGGGTGAGCAGAGACATACTATGGGGAATGATATAACACAGTATGGGGGTGAGCAGAGACATGCTATGGGGAATGATATAACACAGTATGGGGTGAGCAGAGACATGCTATGGGGAATGATATAACACAGTATAGGGGTGAGAAGACATGCTATGGGGAATGATATAACACAGTATAGGGGTGAGAAGAGACATGCTATAGGGAATGATATAAAACAGTATGGGGGTGAGCAGAGACATGCTATGGGGAATGATATAACACAGTATGGGGGTGAGCAGAGACATGCTATGGGGAATGATATAACACAGTATGGGGTGAGCAGAGACATGCTATGTGTAATGATATAACACAGTATGAGGGTGAGCAGAGACACGCTATGGGGAATGATATAACACAGTATGGGGTGAGCAGGGACATGCTATGGGGAATGATATAACAGTATGGGGGTTAGCAGAGACATGCTATGGGGAATGGTATTACACAGTATGGGGGTGAGCAGAGACATGCTATGGGGAATGATATAACACAGTATAGGGGTGAGACATGCTATGGGGAATGATATAACACACAGTATGAGGGTGAGCAGAGACATGCTATGGGGAATGATATAACACAGTATGGGGGTGAGCAGAGACATGCTATGGGGAATGATATAACACAGTATGGGGTGCGCAGAGACATGCTATGGGGAATGATATAACACAGTATGGGGGTGAGCAGAGACACGCTATGGGGAATGATATAACACAGTATGAGGGTGAGCAGAGACATGCTATGGGGAATGATATAACATACAGTATGGGGGTGAGCAGGGACATGCTATGGGGAATGATATAACAGTATGGGGGTGAGCAGAGACATGCTATGGGGAATGATATAACACACAGTATGGGGGTGAGCAGAGACATGCTATGGGGAATGATATAACACAGTATAGGGGGTGACCAGAGACATGCTATGGGGAATGATATAACACAGTATGGGGGTGAGCAGAGACATGCTATGGGGAATGATATAACACAGTATGGGGTGAGCAGAGACATGCTATGGGGAATGATATAACACAGTATAGGGGTGAGAAGAGACATGCTATGGGGAATGATAACACAGTATGGGGTGAGCAGAGACATGCTATGGGGAATGATATAACACACAGTATGAGGGTGAGCAGAGACATGCTATGGGGAATGATATAACACAGTATGGGGTGAGCAGAGACATGCTATGGGGAATGATATAAAAGAGTATGGGGGTGAGCAGAGACATGCTATGGGGAATGACATAACACAGTATGGGGTGAGCAGAGACATGCTATGGGGAATGATATAACACAGTATGGGGTGAGCAGAGACATGCTATGGGGAATGACATAACACACAGTATGGGGTGAGCAGAGACATGTTATGGGGAATGATATAAAACAGTATGGGGGTGAGCAGAGACATGCTATGGGGAATTATATAACACAGTATGGGGTGAGCAGAGACATGCTATGGGGAATGATATAACACAGTATGGGGGTGAGCAGAGACATGCTATGGGGAATGATATAACAGTATGGGCTGAGCAGAGACATGCTATGGGGAATGATATAACAGTATGGGGGTGAGCAGAGACATGCTATGGGGAATGATATAACACAGTATGGGGTGAGCAGAGACATGCTATGGGGAATGATATAACACAGTATGGGGGTGAGCAGAGACATGCTATGGGGAATGATATAACACATAGTATAGGGGGTGAGCAGAGACATGCTATGGGGAATGATATAACACAGTATGGGGGTGAGCAGAGACATGCTATGGGGAATGATATAACACATAGTATAGGGGGTGAGCAGAGTCATGCTATGGGGAATGATATAACACACAGTATAGGGGTGAGCAGAGACATGCTATGGGGAATCATATAACACAGTATGGGGGTGAGCAGAGACATGTTATGGGGAATGATATAACACACTATATAGCTATAATGTGTGGTAGGACAGACGCTACGAGGACATGGAGAAAGTTCATATTCAGCAGGTTTTCTCACAATGATCCTTTTCTGCTACATAGGCAGTAGTCACCTCGCCTTTGTCCGAAAGGGATCACCCACCTAGCTTTATATCATAGGCCACTTTTAACTTCCCATATGGAAATCACCCACCAAACCTCCCCAGCTCCATTACAGGCAGCACCAACCTAGCTACCTCCCACTTGATGCCAAAACACCATGCCTCTCCTTTATCCCCACATATAGGTCACCCAACTAGCCCGCCCCTCCTCTGGACCACACTTGCATATGTGCCTATGCAGGGTTGGGAGATTTTGCCAGTTATGTCTTCCTGCACCTGGATGGGCGATACAGGCAGGCTAACCTAAGCCGGGTATGGTTTTTTTCAAATATGTTCAAAACAGAATTAATCATCTTTCCCCTTGCCAAATCCCCAACCTCTCCCCCTCTCTCGCTTTCTGATAACCTATTCTTCCTAGCCATCCCCCAAGTATGCTGCCTGCATGACATCTTCAACTCCTCCTTGTCCTTTACCCCACACATTCTTAATATATATGTCACTGTTGCTGCATTTCCCACACTCAGAAGACTATGTCACCTTTGTGACGTCTCTGATGTCTAACAAGAGCTGATTTCTGTGTAAAACATTTCCCACACTCAGAACATGGAAATGGTTTCTCACCTGTGTGACTTCTCTGATGTGTAACAAGATCTGATTTCTGTGTAAAACATTTACCACACTCAGAACATGGAAATGGTCTCTCACCTGTGTGACGTCTCTGATGTCTAACAAGATCTGATTTCTGTATAAAACATTTCCCACACTCAGAACATGGAAATAGCTTCTCGTCTGTGTGATATCTCTGATGTTTAACAAGATCTGATTTCTGTGTAAAACATTTCCTACACTCAGAGCATGGAAATGGTTTCTCACCTGTGTGATGTCTCTGATGTATTACAAGAGCTGATTTCTGTGTAAAACATTTCCCACACTCAGAACATGGAAATGGATTCTCACCTGTGTGACATCTCAGATGTCTAATAAGAGCTGATTTCTGTGTAAAACATTTCCCACACTCAGAGCATGGAAATGGCCTCTCACCTGTGTGACTTTTCTGATGTGTAACAAGATCTGATTTTAGTGTAAAACATTTTCCACACTCAGTACATGGAAATGGCTTCTCACCTGTGTGACGTCTTTGATGTGTAACAAGATCTGATTTCAGTGAAAAACATTTCCCACATCCAGTGCAAGGAAATGGCTTCTCACCTGTGTGACTTCTCTCATGTATGATTAAATATGATTTATATCTAAAATATTTTCCACACTCAGAACACAAAAAAGGCTTCTCACCTGTGTGATATCTCTGATGTATAACAAGAGTTGATTTCTTTGTAAAACATTTCCCACACTCAGGACATGGAAATGGCCTCTCACCTGTGTGACTTCTCTGATGTATAACAAGAGCTGATTTGCGTGTAAAATGTTTTCCACACTCAGAACATGGAAATTGTTTCTCAACTGTGTGACTTCTCCGATGTCTAACAAGTTCTGATTTCTGTGTAAAACCTTTCCCACACTCAGAACATGGAAATGGTCTCTCACCTGTATGAAGCCTCTGATGTGCAACAAGAGCTGTTTTGCGTGTAAAATATTTTACACACTCAGAACATGGAAATTGTTTCTCACCTGTGTGACTTCTCTGATGTCTAACAAGATCTGATTTCTGTGTATAACCTTTCCCACACTCAGAACATGGAAATGGCCTCTCACCTGCCTTAGCTGGCTGCTGGGTGGTAAGTTTTGTGTTCTGTTTAAAACAGGGAAATATTTTATCTATTGTACGAGATGTAACAGATGCACCAATATCTGATTTATCAGAACACTCCCCATGATCAGAGGGCTCAGATGATATATCTGCACTGTGAGGTACTGTAGGTATACTTGGGGTAATTGGGTTTTCTTCTGAAGAATCTCGGGTGATGTCGTCATCATCAATTTTACAATGATCCTCTGAGACATTCCGGCTGTTACATCCATCTGCTGGGAATAAAATAAATATAAGGGAATATAAATGTTTGCCCACAACAAGTTCCATTTATTAATAAAGACTGTGGTGAAATGTCTCCAAATTTCCAGGAATGTAATCACTTTGATAAGGGCTTAATCATTATGGCCAGATGACTTGGTCAGAGCATTTTCAAAACAGCAAGGCTCAAAATCAGCCATGGAGAGTACCTGACTGAGGTCTGAGGAGGGTAAAGCCATGAACCGCCGACAGGGTTTTGGGCAGCCAACATTCATAAATGAGGTCAACAATGGTTATCCAATCTGGAACAAACCGAACAACAGGAATTTTGTACTTACCAGTAAAATCCCTTCCTCTAATTCCATGGGGGACGCTGGGGTATAGATGATTAGTGGAGACTCTGCAATTGAAATCCCCCTCTATGGCCCACCTGACTCAGTTAACTTTAAGCAAGCCCAAGAGGAGACAGAGAACAGAAGAAAAGGAACCCCTGATTAACAAGATAACATTACAACAGGCAACACCCAGTAGGATCACACAACAAGAACCATAGCAGCACCGGGAGGGAGCCCAGAGTCACTAATAAAATTGGAGGACAGGATTATACTAGCAAGTACAAAAATCCTGTTTTCTCCTACTTCCACTGGGGGAAACTGGAGTCTGGGGACAGAGAAGTCCTCACGGAAGGAAGTGCGCTGTAGCAGTACGGAGCACCTTGCGTCCAAAGTTCACTTCTTTAAAATCAAAGGTGTCAAAATGATAGAATTTGGCAAAAGAATACACAGAAAACCAGGTGGCTGTACAACACAGTTGGTCCACCAAGTCCCCATGGTACGCAGCCAAAGAGGCACTCACCGGCCGAGTAAAATGAGCCATAACTCTGGAAGGAACTTACTAGCGTCCAGCAATGTAAGTCTGGATGTATAACAGCACAAAGCCAACGAAAACCACTTTGAAGCCGGCCAATCCATATTTGTAAGAATCATAGACAAACAAGTTGTCTGCCTTACGAATGTCACAGGTGCGGCGAACATAGGTACGATAGGCACGGACAACATCCAAAGAACGACAAGCCTCAAATTCAAGGGAAGAATAATCACCAGACAAAACTGGAACCACGATCAGAAATGAAAAACCACCTTTGGTAAGTAGTAGGGCTGTGTACGAAGCACACCATCTTGTCATCATGAAATACAAGAAAGGATGAACAACAAGATAGAGCACTGAGCTCAGAACCCCTTCCAACTGAGGCAAAGGCAATGAGGTAGACATTGTTCCATGTGAGATATATGGGATTGAGGCCTTCCAATTTTTGACCCAGGGAATGAACACAGAGAATATAGCCAGCAGGTGGTCCTCTGCTCATTGCAAAATGTTGGCCATTTCCCATATTGCCAAGCAACTCTTTGTGCCCCCCTGGTGATTGAGATATGCCACAGCCGTGGCATTGTCTGAATAAATCTTCACCGGAAACCGGAGAAGATCGAGATGAGATGCTATGAAGATTTGGAAGATATCCCTGAGTTAATGCAAAAAAGGAAAGAAAAGCAGTATCGTGGTGCACAAATCGAGAGATAGTAATAAAAATTTTACTTTTAATAATTAAAAATAAATCCCCTTGACGAAAAACATCATTAGCGAAATATTAAACAAAATCTACACTAATAAAGAAAGTAAATAAACAGAAATATTTTAATTGTTAAATGATTAAAAAATGCACTAAGGGTCATATCCGCTTCAAAATTGGACTTCCTATGATTGTTAATTATTAAAGATAATCTACTCTGTATTGATATTATCCTGGTTAGATGGTAGTAAATACCAGATTATCTCTTTCTTATAAGACCACTTTAATAAAACAATGTTGCATGTTGAGTTGTTACACTATTTTGCTGCTAATCAGCAGGCATACCGCAGAATATTGTATATTGCGTTGCTATAATTGTTATATTAAATTGTTACAACAATGTTTTACTTATTGGCAAATATGTAACTCATCTATTTTTAAAGATGGTTATAATTTATTTAATCATTCATTAACATACAATACATAATTCGTATATGGAGTCCATGAGTAAGCAATAGGCGAAATGCGCATCGGGGGAACTATGCACTAAGAGCTCACCCGCTTCAATCTATTGGCTGGTACTGCAAAAATGATTGTAAGACAGAACAGGAGTCTAGCAGGAGCTATGGCTCCAAACCCAGTGTCTAAGTCAGATGTCTCCTGACTCCCCCACTGGACAGAGACATCTTTCCCATTAGTCTGTACTGACAGAGGAGGGTGTATGATAAGAAATTGTTGTAGTGACTAAGCAAGGAAAATATGTGACTCTCTACTGTAATAAGTGTTTATTACTCACCTATGCTGATATCTGTAGGGATTTCCTCCTCCTTACACTGCTGATCACCCCTCACATACGTCTCTTCTTCTCCATCTATATCTTCTTCCTTTATATCAGTCACATACGTGTAATCTTCTCCCTCTAAATCTTCTGCCTTTATATCAGTCACATACGTCTCTTCTTCTCCCTCTATATCTTCTGCCTTTATATCAGTCACATACGTCTCTACTCCCTCTATATATTCTGCCTTTATATCAGTCACATACGTCTCTTCTTCTCCCTCTATATCTTCAGCCTTTATATCAGTCACATACGTCTCCTCTTCTCCCTCTATATCTTCTGCCTTTATATCAGTCAGATACGTCTCTTCTTCTCCCTCTATATCTTCTGTCTTTATATCAGTCACATACATCTCTTCTCCCTCTGTATCTTCTGCCTTATCAGTCACATATGTCTCTTCTTCTCCCTCTATATCTTCTGCCTTTATATCAGTCACATACGTCTCTTCTTCTCCCTCTATATCTTCTGCCTTTATATCAGTCACATACGTCTCTTCTTCTCCCTCTGTATCTTCTGCCTTTATATCAGTCACATACGTCTCTTCTTCTCCCTCTATATCTTCTGCCTTTATATCAGTCACATACATCTCTTCTCCCTCTGTATCTTCTGCCTTATCAGTCACATATGTCTCTTCTCCCTCTGTATCTTCTGCCTTATTATCAGTCACATACGTCTCTTCATCCTCTGTAACTTCTGCTTTATTATCAGATAGATCTTCACCCTAAATAACCCATAAAATAATACCATCAGATTTCATTGAGATTACACAGTATAAAATCACTGTATAAGACAAACTCAGCTGTTCTACAGATCATATTGTGACAGTCACTATGTTATATTGGTGAGACCCTAAATACCACCTACCTGATCCTCCTGTGGGATTCTCTGCTTCTCCTGTGGGATCCTGTCAGTCTCCTCTGTACAATCCTCTGAATAAAGAGGACGGGGACATCTCTCTGGAGTGTTTCTGTTACTGGGTCCATCTGTAGGAGACACACAGTGTCTGAGTAAATTGTATATATACATATAATTATCAAGTGATGTGTGTATAAAGGGCCCCCTTACCTGATCTCCCCTGTACAATAAATGAGTCTCCTCTTACCCAGTGATGTGAATGGCCATTGATTCTCCATCATCCCGTCTTTGTACAGACCCCTGTGTTCCTCTATATAGTCCCCCCCCCCTGCATGGAGACATAGACAGTGACATCCTTACAGAAACCTGACACAGACAATGATACAGTCATCACCCAGACACATCCCCTGGTGATATTGTGTAATGTCCCATTCCCAGCATTCACCTCTCCAGTCAGCAGCTGAATGATCTTTTTGGTGAGTTCTAAGATCTTCTGGTCTTTGTTTCTCTTATGTATGAGTGAGGTGGAGGCACCGTGATGGGGCTCTGGGTGCTGCTCAGACCTCCTGACACACGGGGATGGCTGCTGTGTGTCTCACACACACCGTATGTCTTCTTCACTACTGTGTAATCCTGTGTATTGGGGGAGACACCAAATATCACTGCATACACTCCCAGATCCCTCATCTACACAGTCATGTCCCTGTATTATTACTAGATATAAGTGATATCACAGTGACACTCCCAGACCCTCTCACCTCCCCAGTCATGTTACTGTATTACTACTAAAGACAGAAGTGATGCCACTGTTATGCTCCCAGATCCCCTCAGCTTCCCAGTCAAGCCGCAGTATTATTACTATAGATATGTGATGTCACTGTGACACTCCCAGATCCCCTCACCTCCCAGTTATGTCCCTGTATTATTAGTATAGATATAAGTGATGTCACTGTGACACTCCCAGATCCCCTCACCTCCCCAGTCATGTCCTGTATTATTACTATAGATATAAGTGATGTCACTGTGATACCCCCAGATCCCCTCACCTCCCCAGTCATGTCCCTGTATTATTACTATAGATATAAGTGATGTCACTGTGACACTCCCAGATCCCCACACCTCCCCAGTCATGTCCCTATATTATTACTATAGATATAAGTGATGTCACTGTGATACCCCCAGATCCCCTCACCTCCCCAGTCATGTCCCTGTATTATTACTATAGATATAAGTGATGTCACTGTGACACTCCCAGATCCCCTCACCTCCCCAGTCATGTCCCTATATTATTACTATAGATATAAGTGATGTCACTGTGATACCCCCAGATCCCCTCACCTCCCCAGTCATGTCCCTATATTATTACTATAGATATAAGTGATGTCACTGTGATACCCCCAGATCCCCTCACCTCCCCAGTCATGTCCCTGTATTATTACTATAGATATAAGTGATATCACAGTCACTCTCCCAGATCCCCTCACCTCCCCAGTCATGTCCCTGTATTATTACTATAGATATAAGTGATGTCACTGTGACACTCCCAGATCCCCTCACCTCCCAGTTATGTCTCTCTATTATTACTATAGATATAAGTGATGTCACTGTGACACTCCCAGATCCTCTCACCTCCCCAGTCATGTCACTGTATTATTACTATAGATATAAGTGATGTCACTGTGACAGTCCCAGATCCCCTCACCTCCCCAGTCATGTCCCTGTATTATTACTATAGATATGTGATGTCACTGTGACAGTCCCAGATCCCCTCACCTCCCCAGTCATGTCCCTGTATTATTACTATAGATATAAGTGATGTCACTGTGATACCCCCAGATCCCCTCACCTCCCCAGTCATGTACCTGTATTATTACTATAGATATAAGTGATGTCACTGTGACACTCCCAGATCCCCTCACCTCCCCAGTCATGTCCCTATATTATTACTATAGATATAAGTGATATCACTGTGACACTCCCAGATCCCCTCACCTCCCCAGTCATGTCCCTGTATTATTACTATAGATATAAGTGATGTCACTGTGACACTCCCAGATCCCCTCACCTCCCCAGTCATGTCCCTGTATTATTACTATAGATATAAGTGATGTCACTGTGATACCCCCAGATCCCCTCACCTCCCCAGTCATGTCCCTGTATTATTACTATAGATATAAGTGATGTCACTGTGACACTCCCAGATCCCCTCACCTCCCCAGTCATGTCCCTGTATTACCACTATAGGGGGTAAATTTACTAAAGTGAGAGTTTTTAGAAGTGAATTTTAAAAGTGATGTTGCCCATATCAACCAATCAGATTCTAGCTATTATCTTCTAGCAGCTGCTAGTTAAATGTTAAGTAGAATCTGATTGGTTGCTATGGGCAACATCACTTTTAAAACTCATTTCTAAAAACTCTCACTTTAGTAAATTTACCCCTAGATATTAGTGATGTCACTGTGACACTCCCAGATTCTCTCACCTCCCCAGTCAGCACATAGATGATCACCAGGGTTTACTACTATATTGACTGACACTGATTTGGTCCAATAACGATCATGTATAACACTGACCAAGACAATGTCAGTGGACCAAATCAATGCTATTCAAAATAGAGGTAAACCGATTGGCTCCATCTCAATATAAGAGACAACCTGGTGTGCTCTCCATTCCCGCTAGGCTGTTTTAGCGGGGCGCGGCGCCCTGCCCTCCAGAAGGGCAAAAAGCGCCCTGCCCTCGCAGCCTGTGGGTGCTGTCTTCACCCACGGGTCATTGTGTCCCACGGGTGGGGAAATGTGCGCTGACACGGTCACCGCCAGAGAATAGACACCATGCACATGCGCCCAGCATCTATTCTCCCTGGCGGCAGCGCTTGGGGGCTGCCGGCGTGTCCGTAAGTGCAGGG
Source organism: Taudactylus pleione (assembly GCA_031769625.1). NCBI lineage: Eukaryota > Metazoa > Chordata > Amphibia > Anura > Myobatrachidae > Taudactylus > Taudactylus pleione. Next base: position 158,988 of record JAUIMM010002576.1, read on the forward strand.
CACGCCCCCAACAGTGACAAAAAGGGGATACGTCTTATAGACGCGCCCCCTTTTCAATGGCCATGCCCCCTTTTAGGGCGCGCGCACGGAAGTGCCCTTTCTAGCTCCGGCGCAATGCCTGCCACCGGAGCTAGAGTGAACCCTAAGGGTGTACTGTGAGCAATCTAAGGTAAAACGCGCATCAGCAGCAATCCCACTACCGAGTCCAGTATCTGATGCCTGTATAGTAACCGGCTCGCTGGACAGCTTACCTAAATCTGATGCCTGTATAGTAACCGGCTCGCTGGACAGCTTACCTAAATCTGATGCCTGTATAATAACCGGCTCGCTGGACAGCTTACCTAAATCTGATGCCTGTATAGTAACCGGCTCGCTGGACAGCTTACCTAAATCTGATGCCAGTATAGTAACCGGCTCGCTGGACAGTTTACCTAAATCTGATGCCTGTATAGTAACCGGCTCGCTGGACAGCTTACCTAGATCTGATGCCTGTATAGTAACCGGCTCGCTGGACAGCTTACCTAAATCTGATGCCTGTATAGTAACCGGCTCGCTGGACAGCTTACCTAAATCTGATGCCTGTATAGTAACCGGCTCGCTGGGCAGTTTACTTAAATCTGATGCCTGTATAGTAACCGGCTCGCTGGGCAGTTTACCTGAATCTGATGCCTGTATAGTAACCGGATCGCTGGACAGTTTACCTAAATCTGATGCCTGTATAGTAACCGGCTCGCTGGGCATCTTACCTAAATCTGATGCCTATATAGTAACCGACTCGCTGGACAGCTTACCTAAATCTGATGCCTGTATAGTAACCGGCTCGCTGGACAGCTTACCTAAATCTGATGCCTGTATAGTAACCGGCTCGCTGGACAGCTTACCTAAATCTGATGCCTGTATAGTAACCGGCTCGCTGGACAGCTTACCTAAATCTGATGCCTATATAGTAACCGACTCGCTGGACAGCTTACCTAAATCTGATGCCTGTATAGTAACCGGCTCGCTGGACAGCTTACCTAAATCTGATGCCTGTATAGTAACCGGCTCGCTGGACATCTTACCTAAATCTGATGCCTGTATAGTAACCGGCTCGCTGGACAGCTTACCTAAATCTGATGCCTGTATAGTAACCGGCTCGCTGGACAGCTTACCTAAATCTGATGCCTGTATAATAACCAGCTCGCTGGACAGCTTACCTAAATCTGATGCCTGTAGAGTAACCGGCTCGCTGGACAGCTTACCTAAATCTGATGCCTGTAGAGTAACCGGCTCGCTGGGCAGCTTACCTAAATCTGATGCCTGTATAGTAACCGGCTCGCTGGGCAGCTTACCTAAATCTGATGCCTGTATAGTAACCGGCTCGCTGGGTAGTTTACCTAAATCTGATGCCTGTATAGTAACCGGCTCGCTGGGCAGTTTACCTAAATCTGATGCCTGTATAGTAACCGGATCGCTGGACAGCTTACCTAAATCTGATGCCTGTATAGTAACCGGCTCGCTGGGCAGTTTACCAAAATCTGATGCCTGTATAGTAACCGGCTCGCTGGGCATCTTACCTAAATCTGATGCCTGTATAGTAACCGACTCGCTGGACAGCTTACCTAAATCTGATGCCTGTATAGTAACCGGCTCGCTGGACAGCTTACCTAAATCTGATGCCTGTATAGTAACCGGCTCGCTGGACATCTTACCTAAATCTGATGCCTGTATAGTAACCGGCTCGCTGGACAGCTTACCTAAATCTGATGCCTGTATAGTAACCGGCTCGCTGGACAGCTTACCTAAATCTGATGCCTGTATAGTAACCGGCTCGCTGGACAGCTTACCTAAATCTGATGCCTGTATAGTAACCGGCTCGCTGGACAGCTTACCTAAATCTGATGCCTGTATAGTAACCGGCTCGCTGGACAGCTTACCTAAATCTGATGCCTGTATAGTAACCGGCTCACAGGACAGCTTACCTAAATCTGATGCCTGTATAGTAAACGACTCGCTGGACAGCTTACCTAAATCTGATGCCTGTATAATAACCGGCTCGCTGGACAGCTTACCTAAATCTGATGCCTGTATAGTAACCGGCTCGCTGGACAGCTTACCTAAATCTGATGCCTGTAAAGTAACTGGTTCACTGGACAGCTTACCTAAATCTGATGCCTGTATAGTAACTGGCTCGCTGGACAGCTTACCTAAATCTGATGCCTGTATAGTAACCGGCTTGCTGGACAGTTTACCTAAATCTGATGCCTGTATAGTAACCGGCTCGCTGGACAGCTTACCTAAATCTGATGCCTGTATAGTACCTTGCTCGCTGGATAGCTTACTTAAATCTGATGCCTGTATAATAACTGGCTTGCTGGACAGCTTACCTAAAACTGATGCCTGTACAATAACTGGCTCGCTGGACAGCTTACCTAAATCTGATGCCTGTATAGTAACCGGTTCACTGGACAGCTTACCTAAATCTGATGCCTGTATAATAACCGGCTCGCTGGACAGCTTACCTAAATCTGATGCCTGTATAGTAACCGACTCACTGGACAGTTTACCTAAATCTGATGCCTGTATAATAACCGGTTCGCTGGACAGCTTACCTAAATCTGATGCCTGTATAGTAACCGGCCGGCTGGACAGGTTACCTAAATCTGATGCCTGTATAGTAACCGGCCGGCTGGACAGGTTACCTAAATCTGATGCCTGTATAGTAACCGACTCGCTGGACAGTTTACCTAAATCTGATGCCTGTATAGTAAACAGCTCGCTGGACAGCTTACCTAAATCTGATGCCTGTATAGTAACCGGATCGCTGGACAGCTTACCTAAATCTGATGCCTGTATAGTAACCGGCTCACAGGACAGCTTACCTAAATCTGATGCCTGTATAGTAACCGGCTCATAGGACAGCTTACCTAAATCTGATGCCTGTATAGTAACCGGCTCGCTGGACAGCTTACCTAAATCTGATGCCTGTATAGTAACCGGCTCGCTGGACAGCTTACCTAAATCTGATGCCTGTATAGTAACCGGATCGCTGGACAGCTTACCTAAATCTGATGCCTGTATAGTAAGCGGCTCGCTGGACAGCTTACCTAAATCTGATGCCTGTATAGTAACCGGATCGCTGGACAGCTTACCTAAAACTGATGCCTGTTTAGTAAATGGCTCGCTGGACATCTTACCTACATCTGATGCCTGTATAGTAACCGGCTGGCGGATGAGCTAAGTAATATGTGAGGACTGTTGCTCATTGCAGAGCTGATCAAGGTTTGACGTGACTAGGAAACGCCTCACGATGGAGGTGAATAATACTTGCACAGTAACCTATCCATTAAAGAGCTACCTTTCCCGCTAGGCTGTTTTAGCGGGGCGCTGCGCCTTGCCGTCACCACGCAGCACTAAGACAGAATGCGGGTGCCATCTTTGGTGTCCCGTGGGTGGGGAAATGTGCGGTGACCCGGTCATCGCTGGTGATCAGACGCTGGGCGCATGCGCCCGGCATCTATTCTACCTCTCAGCAGCGCTTGGGGGCTGCCCTGCGCATCCGTAAGTGCCAGGCACGCCCCCAAGAGTAAAGAGAAGGTGACGCGTCTTATAGACATGCCCCCTTTTCAATGGCCACGCCCCTTTTTCAGTTGCCTTCGGCGCGCGGAAGTGCCCTCTCTAGCTCCGGCGCCCTGCCTGTCCCCGGAGCTAGAGTGAACACTACAAAGCTGTATAAATTACATACAGAATCCTAAAATGGCGGCATTATGTACTGACACCAAATCCAGCTGATTGGCTAAAATCTATGAATTACAGAAATATTTTTTTATATTTTTTCTCATTAAGAGATTAAATTATATAATTCTTATTGAATAATTAACCTTAACAGGTGAGATAGTCCATTACACACAGCCGTTTTAAGTGTGACATATACTAAAAATATTTCTATAGGCTGTAACGACTGAGCAGTGATCGCAAAATACGCGCTACAGCTGTGTTGTAGCCGGTCAATAACATCTTCAGTGTCTCCCCGCGTCCCCAACCAATCACTGAGGATGGCAGCATCTCCCTGTCCAATAGCCGCCTGAGACCTCCGTATCCCGTACATATGACTTTCCGGGCTTGCTCTCCTATCTGCTCATGGATCTGAGTATGGTCGGCCCCACCATTTATCCCCGAGCCTGCAGACTGTCCCCGTCTCTCTCCCCCGCTTCCACCACTCCCCTGGGCTCCAGATCAGTACGGGCAGCGCTGCTGCTACTATTAGGGAGTCACACTGCCACCTGCTGTCACCGGGAGGCAGCTCTCGGTAAGTACAAGTTTTTCTCCGTTATCTGTATAACCACAGTCAGACATGTAACACTGAGTGACCAGTAAGTCTCCCCTTTCCCCCAGCATAGAGCCCTGTTCAGTGTCAGAGGTTCCTGTGACCCAGCCCCATAAGGATCCTCAGAGGCCGGCACACAACAGGACACCTCAGGCTACTCCCTCTGTATAATAATAATAATTATAATGATAACAACAGGACACCACAGGCTGCTCCCCCTGTATTGAAATATCAGTACACAAAAGACTGCTCACTAAATAGTAATAACAGGACACCACAGGTTGCTCCCCCTGTATTGAAATATCAGTACACAAAAGACTGCTCACTAAATAGTAATAACAGGACACCACAGGTTGCTCCCCCTGTATAATAATAATAACAGGACACTCCATGCTGCTCCCCCTGTATAATAATAATGACAGGCTACTTTTTTGTATAACAGGCCATCACAGGCTGCTCCTCCTGTATAGCAGGGCAACATATGCCATTTCCAATGTATAGTAGGGCACTAGAGGCCTTTCCCCTATATAGAAGGCACCACAGGCTGCTCCTTCTGTATAGTAGGAATCCACAGGCCGCTACCCCAGTATAGTAGGCACAACAGGCCACGCCCATGTATAGTAGAAATCCACAGGTCGCTCACCCTGCATAGTAGGCACCACAGGCCGCTCCCTGTTTAGTAGGCACCAGAGGTCGCTCCCCCTGTATAGTACACACCACAGGCTGCTCCCCCTGCATAGTAGGCACCACAGGCCGTTCCCTCTGTAGTTGGCACCACAGGCTGCTCCGCTTATATAGTAAGCACCACAAGACGCTCCCCCTCTATAGTAGGCAGCAAAGGCCGCTCCTGCTGTATAGTAGGCACCACAGGCCACTCCCCCTGTATAGTAGGCACCACAGGTCGCTCCCCCTATACAGAAGGCACCACAGGCTGCTCCCCCTGTATAGTAGGACACCACAAGCAGCTACCCCTGTATAGTACGCACCACAGGCTGCTCGACCTGTATAGTAGGACACCACAGGCTGCTCCCCCTCTAAAATAGGCATCACAGGCTGCTCCTCCTGTACAGTAGGCACCACAGGCTGCTCCCCCTACAGAGTAGGCACCACAGACTGCTCCCCCTATATAGTTGACACCAAATGCCTCTCCCGCTGTATACTAGGCACAACAGGCTCCTCCCCCTTTATAGTAGGACAAAACAGGCTGCTCCCCGTTTAGTAGGACCACAGGCCGTTCCCCTTGTATACTAGGCACCACAGTCAGCTTCCTCTGTATAGCTGACACCACAGGCTGCTCCACCTGTATAGAAGAACACAATAGGCTGCTCCCCGTTTAGTAGGCACCACAGGTCGCTCCCCCTGTACAGTTGGCACCACAGGCTGCTCCGCTTATATAGTAAGCACCACAAGACGCTCCCCCTGTATAGTAGGTGCCAAAGGCCACTCCCCCTGTATAGTATGCACCACAGGCTGCTCCCCCTGTAAAGTAGGCACCACAGGCCGCTCCCCTATATAGGATACCAAAGGCTGCTTCCACTGTATAGCATGCACCACAGGCCGCTCCCCCTGTATAGTAGGCACCACAAGTCGCTCCCCCTGTATAGTAGGCACCACAGGCTGCTCCCCCTGTATAGTAGGACACCACAGGTCTCTCCCCCTGTATAGCAGGCACCACAGGCCGCTCCCCCTGTATAGCAGGCACCACAGGCCGCTCCCCCTGTATAGTAGGCACCACAGGCTGCTCTCCCTGTATAATAGGCACCACAGGCTGCTCCCCCTGTATAATAGGCACCACAGGCAGCTCCCCCTGTATAATAGGCACCACAGGCTGCTCCCCCTGTATAGTAGGCACCACAGGCTGCTCCCCCTGTATAGTAGGCACCACCGGCTGCTCCCCCTGTATAGTCGGCACCGCAGGCTGCTCCCCCTGTATAGTAGGCACCACAGGCTGCTCCCCCTGTATAGTCGGCACCGCAGGCTGCTCCCCCTGTATAGTAGGTACATTACCTGCGGTAGCCGGACACAGTGATGTCTCCTCTCTGCGTTGTCTCGAAAATTACAGAACCAGAAATTACTATACTACTTCCTGTCGGTGAAACGCACGACCCGGAAGTCAGGTGGAACGCACAGATAGATCTTCATCTCCGGAATAACTATCCTGACGTCAGGCGCTGGGCGGAGCCGGGGGCGGGGTTACAGGCAGTGTCAGGGTGGGAGGGGCTCCGGGGCCCCCAGGAGAGATGCGGCGGCAGCTGGTGACCCCACTGTGCCCAGAGGAGCAGCTCCATTGTCACTGATAGGTGTGCCCGGTATGGGGGGGGGATAGGTGTGCCCGGTATGGGGGGTGATAGGTGTGCCCGGTATGGGGGCTGGTGATAGGTGTGCCTGGTATGGGGGGGTGATAGGTGTGCCCGGTATGGGAGGGCGATAGGTGTGCCAGGTATGGGGGGTGATAGGTGTGCCCGGTATGGGGGCTGGTGATAGGTGTGCCTGGTATGGGGGGGTGATAGGTGTGCCCGGTATGGGAGGGCGATAGGTGTGCCAGGTATGGGGGGTGATAGGTGTGCCTGGTATGGGAGGGTGATAGGTGTGCCCGGTATGGGGGCTGGTGATAGGTGTGCCTGGTATGGGGGGGTGATAGGTGTGCCCGGTATGGGAGGGCGATAGGTGTGCCAGGTATGGGGGGTGATAGGTGTGCCTGGTATGGGAGGGTGATAGGTGTGCCAGGTATGGGGGGTGATAGGTGTGCCCGGTATGGGGGCTGGTGATAGGTGTGCCCGGTATGGGAGGGCGATAGGTGTGCCAGGTATGGGGGGTGATAGGTGTGCCTGGTATGGGAGGGTGATAGGTGTGCCAGGTATGGGGGGTGATAGGTGTGCCCGGTATGGGGGGTGGTGATAGGTGTGCCTGGTATGGGGGGGTGATAGGTGTGCCCGGTATGGGAGGGTGATAGGTGTGCCAGGTATAGGCGGTGATAGGTGTGCCTGGTATGGGAGGGTGATAGGTGTGCCAGGTATGGGGGGTGATAGGTGTGCCCGGTATGGGGGGTGGTGATAGGTGTGCCTGGTATGGGGGGGTGATAGGTGTGCCCGGTATGGGGGGGTGATAGCTGTGCCCGGTATGGGCTGGTGATAGCTGTGCCCTGTATGAAGGGATGATAGGTGTGCCCTGTATGGGGGAGTGATGGGTGTGCCAGGTATGGGGGGTGATAGGTGTGCCTGGTATGGGAGGGTGATAGGTGTGCCAGGTATGGGGGGTGATAGGTGTGCCCGGTATGGGGGCTGGTGATAGGTGTGCCTGGTATGGGGGGGTGATAGGTGTGCCCGGTATGGGAGGGCGATAGGTGTGCCAGGTATGGGGGGTGATAGGTGTGCCTGGTATGGGAGGGTGATAGGTGTGCCAGGTATGGGGGGTGATAGGTGTGCCCGGTATGGGGGCTGGTGATAGCTGTGCCCTGTATGAAGGGATGATAGGTGTGCCCTGTATGGGGGAGTGATGGGTGTGCCAGGTATAGGCGGTGATAGGTGTGCCTGGTATGGGAGGGTGATAGGTGTGCCAGGTATGGGGGGTGATAGGTGTGCCCGGTATGGGGGCTGGTGATAGGTGTGCCTGGTATGGGGGGGTGATAGGTGTGCCCGGTATGGGAGGGCGATAGGTGTGCCAGGTATGGGGGGTGATAGGTGTGCCTGGTATGGGAGGGTGATAGGTGTGCCAGGTATGGGGGGTGATAGGTGTGCCCGGTATGGGGGGTGGTGATAGGTGTGCCTGGTATGGGGGGGTGATAGGTGTGCCCGGTATGGGAGGGTGATAGGTGTGCCAGGTATAGGCGGTGATAGGTGTGCCTGGTATGGGAGGGTGATAGGTGTGCCAGGTATGGGGGGTGATAGGTGTGCCCGGTATGGGGGGTGGTGATAGGTGTGCCCGGTATGGGGGGGTGATAGGTGTGCCCGGTATGGGAGGGCGATAGGTGTGCCAGGTATAGGGGGTGGTGATAGGTGTGCCTGGTATGGGAGGGTGATAGGTGTGCCTGGTATGGGAGGGTGATAGGTGTGCCAGGTATAGGCGGTGATAGGTGTGCCCGGTATGAGGGGGTGATAGGTGTGCCCGGTATGGGAGGGTGATAGGTGTGCCAGGTATAGGCGGTGATAGGTGTGCCCTGTATGGGGGGGTGATAGGTGTGCCAGGTATGGGGGGTGATAGGTGTGCCTGGTATGGGAGGGTGATAGGTGTGCCAGGTATGGGGGGTGATAGGTGTGCCCGGTAGGGGCTGGTGATAGGTGTGCCCGGTATGGGGGGGCGATAGGTGTGCCAGGTATGGGGGGTGATAGGTGTGCCTGGTATGGGAGGATGATAGGTGTGCCAGGTATGGGGGGTGATAGGTGTGCCCGGTATGGGGGCTGGTGATAGCTGTGCCCTGTATGAAGGGATGATAGGTGTGCCCTGTATGGGGGAGTGATGGGTGTGCCAGGTATGGGGGGGTGATAGGTGTGCCAGGTATAGGCGGTGATAGGTGTGCCTGGTATGGGAGGGTGATAGGTGTGCCAGGTATGGGGGGTGATAGGTGTGCCCGGTATGGGGGCTGGTGATAGGTGTGCCTGGTATGGGGGGGTGATAGGTGTGCCCGGTATGGGAGGGCGATAGGTGTGCCAGGTATGGGGGGTGATAGGTGTGCCTGGTATGGGAGGGTGATAGGTGTGCCAGGTATGGGGGGTGATAGGTGTGCCCGGTATGGGGGGTGGTGATAGGTGTGCCTGGTATGGGGGGGTGATTGGTGTGCCCGGTATGGGAGGGTGATAGGTGTGCCAGGTATAGGCGGTGATAGGTGTGCCTGGTATGGGAGGGTGATAGGTGTGCCAGGTATGGGGGGTGATAGGTGTGCCCGGTATGGGGGGTGGTGATAGGTGTGCCTGGCATGGGGGGGTGATAGGTGTGCCCGGTATGGGAGGGCGATAGGTGTGCCAGGTATGGGGGGTGGTGATAGGTGTGCCTGGTATGGGAGGGTGATAGGTGTGCCTGGTATGGGAGGGTGATAGGTGTGCCAGGTATAGGCGGTGATAGGTGTGCCCGGTATGAGGGGGTGATAGGTGTGCCCAGTATGGGAGGGTGATAGGTGTGCCAGGTATAGGCGGTGATAGGTGTGCCCTGTATGGGGGGGTGATAGGTGTGCCCGGTATGGGGGGTAGTGATAGGTGTGCCCAGTATGGGGGGTGATAGCTGTGCCCTGTATGGGGGGGTGATAGGTGTGCCCGGTATGGGGGGGTGATAGGTGTGCCAGGTATAGGCGGTGATAGGTGTGCCCGGTATGGGGGGGTGATAGGTGTGCCCAGTATGGGGGGTGATAGCTGTGCCCTGTATGGGGGGGTGATAGGTGTGCCCGGTATGGGGGGGTGATAGGTGTGCCCGGTATGGGAGGGTGATAGGTGTGCCAGGTATGGGGGGTGATAGGTGTGCCCGGTATGGGGGGTATAGCTGTGCCCTGTATGGGGGAGTGATAGGTGTGCCCGGTATGGGGGGTATAGCTGTGCCCTGTATGGGGGTGAGATGGGTCTGCCCGGTATGGGGGGGTGTTATCAGATGCTGAATGTGCCCAGCTAAGGTTAATATTAATAAGAGAAGGGTAGTTGGTGGTGGTAAGTTCGCCCTGATCGCTGACAGTAACTGAGGCCAAACCACTGTACAGTAACCAGGCTGTAAGCTATACCGGGGCCAGACAGCTCTAACACTAAGTGACTTGCGGTAGGAGCTGATTAGAGCCCCATCACGGGGGAGGTCAGTGAGCAGCCTCATTGTGCCCCTGGTCATCACTGCTCATCCCGGCATTAAGTACACGGAAGCCGGTTCCCTTGATTTATACTGGAGACCTGGAAACTACCACCCACCCCAGTACCTGAGGACACAGACCGCACAGCAAACCCGAGGTGACATCTTCCATATTTACTGGCCGAGTCAGACGCCGCAAGCGGTCCTAAAGGACAGCCCCCAGAGAATCGTGTATTACCGGGTACATGTGGCCGTGTGACGTCATACAGGACTCTATGGGACTTACAATTCCAGGTCTAGCGAACTGAACCTGAGAGTCATTACGAGGCTGAAGTTGGCTTCTTATTCAGAAAATGTTATATTAAAACATGTAAATAAAGTTATATCACTAAACTAACACAATGTAAGTAAAGAATTATGTCCCTTACACAGTTTTCAATTGTTATTTCCCTGGCACAACACGGATTTGGGCATAAATAGGGCAGTAAAGTGGGCACGGGCACAGGCACCACATTTTGTCATTTTGAATAAGAAGCTGTAGTTGTGCAGGGGTTAACTAGCTTCGGTCATCAAATGTTACACTTGAAACCCACAGAGGGTGGTCTGGTACATATGACCTACATACATATTTTGGCCCCTTAAAAAGTGGGAGGCACATATAGAAACCGTTGTAATTCCTACACCGGTCACCTGATATGGATGTAATTACCCTCAAATTAAATCTGAAAGTCTGCAGGTAAATCACATCTTGTTTGTTTCATTACACAGCCATTGTGGTGGTGACTAGAGGCTGTCACTGTCCCAATATTTATGCACCTGACTGTAGTTTAGTTCCTTTGGAAATGTATTTATTGATATTTTGTGAGAAAGCTGGTTGATATACAAGTCCTAGAAGTCTCATGCCCTTAGCTTGATTGGTTATGGGACCCAGGGTGGGCGCTAACCCCTTGTGGTATGGTGTGTGAGAACGGGATAAAGACAGAGCCTGTGAGCCCTGAGTGTGTATCCTCTGAACATCCGGAAGGACTGTACTTCTGTCACATCTGTAGGCTGTGATTACTATCCTGATTGTTGTGAGGGAGAGTTGTCTATTGCAAGACATCAGGTAATACACATCATGCTTTCAAGACGAATCCTCTGCTGTATCCTATGACAACTAGAATGATGAATCATTTTTAGTTTCTCCAGCTGTTCTGGATTGAGCCCAGTGTCTCCTAGCTAAAGCCCTCTGCCAGCTCCCCTGCAGAGACTGGTCCATAGTGAGGGAATTAGCTGACACCAACCAGGAGGTGCCCACACACATACCCAGAAATACTGTAAGTGGTTCCAGATGCCAGGTGCCGATGGTAGGAGCCTGGGAGTAGGTAAGTGGTTCAACGTGCCAGTCGTAGAAGTTTGGTGGTGGTAGAAAGTTATCTGCCCACTGCGTGGTGGGTGGAGTCAGTAACAGGCGGTTACTGAAAGTGAATCCCTAGGAGTCGTGACGCAAGGCCACTCAGGAACAAGGAACCATCCTCTACTCTGGTCAGTGATTTAAATTATCTGTGTTCATTTGGCGGGGTGAGGTCATCCAGGCACAGTCCCCTCTCCTGATTTCTTCAATCTTTGCATATTTGTCACACTTCATTGTTCTAGATCCTTTATGTTCCTCTTGGTTAGTAGTGGTATTTTGCCTTGCTACACTCCCATGCATACTACACAATCTGTATATTATGGTGGAACCACAAATGGTGAGCGGGGCCTGCAGTTCCTCAGATGTCCATCTGGGTTATTTTGTCACTTCCAGGGTGAGTATTTGATGTGCTCTTGGAGTAGTTTTGGTTCCAGTTGTTGCTGCTGAAGATGGCACAGCCAGTTATCAAGTTGAGGGGGGGCAATTGATGTTTCACATGGGCGATAGAGGCGTTGGATAACTTTTTTCCTTCAATAAACAAAATTATAATTTTATTTTGGACTTATTCAGGTTGTCCTGATCATATATTTAATTTCGTTTCAAGATCTGAAACAATTGCATGTGACAAATAGCAAAAATAGAACAAATCAGGAGGGGGCATAAACTTTTTTTTATGCCACTGTATAAGTAACCCGCAGCGGAGCGGTATCTGTTACCTAATGGTCTGTCCTCCATCATGTTTGGACCTTCCCGGAAACAGCCATGCCATTACACCAAACCCCCTCCGGTTGTGCCATACACATACACATCTAGCACCGGTATAGACAAACATATTTAATAAAAAAAGTCCAAATATAAAGTGAGGTCGGAGGAGTCATAAAAACAAATTTACAATGCAGCCTGTATGAGAATATCGCTATTCAAAATGACAATTGTGTGACAGCCTCTTTCTTTGTTATATCTCTGAGTAACTACAAGTGATTCTCAGGTGTCCATATCTTACACACCATGGCTTACGATGGCCATATCGTACACCCATGTCCTACGGTGGCCATATCTTCCACCAATGATTTACAGCAGCCATATCTTACACCCATGACTTACGATGGTCATATCTTACACACATGACTTACGGCGGCTAAATCTTACACCTATGACCTACAGTGGCCATATCTTACACCAATGGCTTACGGTGGCCATATCTTACATCCATGACTTACGGTGGCCATACCTTACACCCATGACCTACGGTGGCCATATCTTACACCCATGACTTACGGTGGCCATATCTTACATCCATGACTTATGGCGGATAAATCTTACACCCATGACTTACGGTGGCCATATCTTACACCCATGACCTACAGTGGCCATATCTTACACCCATGACTTACGGTGGCCATATCTTACACCCATGACTTACGGTGGCCAAATCTTACACCCATGACCTACGGTGGCCATATCTTACACCCATGACTTACGGCGGCCATATCTTACACCCATGACTTACGGCGGCCATATCTTACACCCATGACCTACGGCGGCCATATCTTACACCCATGACCTACGGCGGCCATATCTTACACCCATGACTTACGGCGGCCATATCTTACACCCATGACTTACGGCGGCCATATCTTACACCCATGACCTACGGCGGCCATATCTTACACCCATGACTTACGGCGGCCATATCTTACACCCATGACTTACGGCGGCTAAATCTTACACCCATGACCTACGGCGGCTAAATCTTACACCCATGACCTACGGCGGCTAAATCTTACACCTATGACCTACGGCGGCCAAATCTTACACCCATGACCTACGGCGGCCATATCTTACACCCATGATTTACGGCGGCCATATCTTACACCCATGACTTACGGCGGCCATATCTTACACCCATGACTTACGGCGGCCATATCTTACACCCATGACTTACGGCGGCCATATCTTACACCCATGACTTACGGCGGCCTTATCTTACACCCATGACTTACGGCGGCCATATCTTACACCCATGACTTACGGCGGCCATATCTTACACCCATGACTTACGGCGGCCATATCTTACACCCATGACTTACGGTGGCCATATCTTACACCCATGACTTACAACTGATGGTAGTGACTGTGTCTCACCTGGGCATTCACAATTAGGTTGAGACCCGTGGGTGTATAGATGCAATTGGGAGCTAATATTATTATATTAATGAGGTCTAAAATGTCCATTTAGAGCCTCACATTCCTGTGCGTACCTGAACTCCTCTTTCCATAAATGGAGGTCTCAGGTTTCAGAAGAAAATTAACAAATGCACAACTATTTAGTAACTGAAATGACACCATAACGAAAAAGAAATGTAAAGAGGTCAGTAAAGATCCTGTGACAGAAGAAATACTATGCTTACTGAGGTCTATTCTTTGGATAAATATTCTCACAAATATACAAAGTGTCACCTGAGTATCTCCACTTACTCAGAGCATTAAACTGGTTTCTCACCTGTGTGACTTTTTTGATGTGTAACAAGCTCATATTTTTGTGCAAAACATTTGCCACACTCAGGACATGGAAATGGCTTCTCTCCTGTGTGATATCTCAAATGTCTAACAAGGTCATGTTTCTGGTTAAAACATTTCCAACACTCAGAACATGTAAATGGCCTCTCACCTGTGTGATGTCTCTGATGTCTGACAAGATGTGATTTTTGTTTAAAACATTTCTCACACTCAGAACATGAAAATGGCCTCTCACCTGTGTGACTTCTCTCATGTCTAAGAAGATGTGATTGTAGTGGAAAACATTTCCCACACTCAGAACATGGAAATGGTTTCTCACCTGTGTGACTTCTCTGATGTTTATTAACATATGATTTCTGTGTAAAACATTTCCCACACTCAGGACATGGAAATGGTTTCTCACCTGTGTGACTTCTCTCATGGGTAATTAAATTTGATTTATATTTAAAACATTTGTCACACCCAGAACATGGAAATGGCCTCTCACCTGGCTGATGGGTAATAAGCTTTGTGTTCTGTGTAAAACATCTGGCATATATAGAGCAGGTAAATATTTTATCTACTGTACGAGATGTAACAGATGCACCAATATCTGAGTTATCAGGAGAACATTCCCCATGATCAGGTGATATATCTGCACTGTGAGATACTGGATGTATAATTGGGGTAACTGGGTTTTCTCCTGGAGAATCTCGGGTGATGTCACCATCCTCAATTTCACAATTTTGAGTTATAACGAGATGATCCTCTGAGACATTCTGGATCCTACATCCATCTGCTGGGAATAAATTACATATATGGAATTATAAATGTCTGCCCACAAGATTCATTTTACAATACAGACTATGGTGAAATGTCCCCAAAATACCAGGAAATGGGCAGATGTTGGGGTAATATATAAATCATTAACTGGCACCAAAATACACTGATATCGATAGATATAACTATATATTTGTGCCAGAAAAGTGATAGCCGCTTCCATTCCCAGTACATGACACCCCATCTAGCATTAAATAATATATTCCTCAATTGATTTACTATATATAGGCTATCTGTGTAATACGGCTTGATAGTAGGGGCAGTCACTCAGATGGGAGAGGCTCTTTCAGCAGGACAATGCTCCAATGTACAGATCTGTAGCCACAATATTATGGCTGGAGGAGCTTTCCTTTGAGTTTTGCACCATAGGATGGCCCCTTGCTTGCTGGGCCTGAACCCAAGAGAACATGTGTGGGATGCAGGTTTCCACCACTGGTGAATATTACAGAGTTGTGGATTATTACTCAGGAGGCCCGGTGTACACTATCTGCACAATACTTCAGAAAGCTTGTGGAGTTCATGCCCCATCATGTGGATGCTGTAATCTGATCGAAAGGAGGATGTACGTGTTACTGGATGGCACATGAGTGTAATATATGAGTCACTGACTCATCGTGGCTGCAGCACAGTTCAGGATTAAAACACCAACTGTCACCCCAAGTGCTGCCAAACATCACCGGCAGTTGGTTTGTATAGTGAGGGAAGGGAATATGTTACTACACAGGTGAGAGAGGAAAATGTTTTACTATGGGGTGAAGGAAAGGAATGTGTTACAACAATGGGTGAGGGAGTGGAATGTGTTACTACAGCGGTGAGAGAATTTTTTTTTACAACAGCAGTGAGAGGGGAATGTGTTACTACACAGATGAGAGAGGTGGGTGTGTTACTACACAGATGAGGAAGGGGGATGTGTTACTATAGTGGTGAGGGAGGGGGAAGTGTTACTATACAGGTAGGAGAGGGGAATGTTTTACTACACAGGTGAGGGAGGGAAACGTGTTACTACACAGGTGAGGGAAGAAAATGTCAAATGTGTTACTACGGGGTGAGAGAAGGGAATGTGTTACTCCAGAGGTAAGGGAGGGGAATAAGTTACTGTAGGGGTGAATGAGGGTACAACATGTGTGAGGAAGGGATTGTTTTTCTACACAGGTGTGGGAGGGGAATGTCAAATGTGTTACAACACGGGCGAGGGAAGGAAATGTGTTACTACAGAGGTGAGCAAGGATAATGTGTTACTACAGTGGTGAGGGAGTGGGATATGTTAGTACACAGGTGAGGGAGGGTAATGTCTTACTGTAACAGTGATGCAATACTATAGAGGTGAAGGATCATGTTACTGAAGTGGTGAGATGGAACTGTAACAGTAAATATCTAAAGGTCTACCAAGCAATGTAAGTAGGTGAGATACAATCTTAATTAGGGGGAAAGATTTACATTGAGTAACCTAAAAAAGAATGAACAGATTACAATTAGACCAGCAGACAAGGGGGGAGCTGTTGTTGTACAGAGTACCATTTATTATGACGCTGAAGTAAAAAGACAGCTGTCCGACCAGATGACGTACCAGAAATTACGAGGTGGTCCAGCCATCCTCTTCAAAAAAAAAAGAAGCTTAGATGACACTTGAACAATGGTGGTTAGATCAGGGTGAGTATGAGTTCCTAAAAACTGATTTTCCAGATACATAAATCTTTTATAAATCCACCAGGAAGGGCAATTATTTTGGCAAGGAACTCTCTTTTCTCTCATGTCACACAGTATTTAAAATTTTCACCAGCTGTCTTAAAAATACAGATAGTTTTGTAAGAAACACCAAAGATTTCATTGAAGGTATCATCGTTACCAAAATTTGTAAACACTTTGTTGGTAACGATGGATGCATCAACCTTATATATGGTTATTCCCCATGGGGGAGGGTATCAATGCCATTCGAAATACTTTGGTTGGATCACATATAGAAAATCCCCCCGTTGAGTTTTTGATACAACTAATCAAACGAACTCTAACTTGCAACTATTTCAAATACGGTCAACTATATTATCTCCAAGTAGCGGGAACTGCGATGGGCAGCAAAACTGTGCCATAATATGCAAAATTCTACATGGATGCATATTATCCCGTGATTTGGAGATAGTCTTATTTATTGCTGCTGCTACATTGATGATGGATTTTTGTTTGGTGGGGTACCATGGATGAGCTTAATATCATGTTGGTATACATGAATATGCTTGATACACCAATCAGATTTACTATGAATGCTCTTATTGATCAAATTGATTTTTTTAGATGTTACGATTTATACCATGAGAGCTCTAAGGAACAACTCAACTATATGGCCAATCGCTTTACCCAATGGAGTTACAACAGCTCTGTCGTTTTCACTGTGCCTCGCCAAAGCACAGACTATTATCAAAGATGACAATATGAGGAGGAAGAAAGATTTGGACAAACCCTTTGTAGTTACTGCCAATTACCATAGAGTCAGTCCATAATGCAACATTGGCCGATTGTGGCCATGGACCCGGCATCCCTTATTAGTTATAAATAGGGCACAACTTGAGGAATCTCCTCTTGCACCCATAACTACTGTATGCTCATTATAGAACCCTACTACGTGCCTCAAGTCTCACAAAATGGGATGATATAGATGTATTGGCTGTACCACCCGCAGAAGAATGCTTACTAGTGAAATTTTATATCATCCACATATGGGACATCAGTTAAAGATTCTATATAGTTTAACTTCTACCTCCAACCATGTTATCTATAATTTGAGTTGCCCATGTTAATTGATGTATGTTAGCAAGGCCATTTGCCCATTTTGTGACCGTATAGCTAACCATAGGTCTTCTAGTTGGGTAGAAATTGAGAGTTGTGTCTCAGACACACCGGTGGCGAAACACTTTTATAGTGCACAGCACCCTTTAGCTACACGGAGATGTATGATTAACTATTGGATCGCATCCCCTGCACGGGGTGGTAGTCATGCAAAAGCACTACTACGAAGAGAGACGATGTGGATCTACAAGATGGATACGACCAACCCACGTGGACTTAATGACTCTAGATATTTTGGAATTTTTCAGGAATAACTGTTTACTTTGGAGTGAATAGTGTTTTTCAATTTTTTCTTTTATTAAATGTTTTTTTTGAGTCCTTGAGAAGGTAGTAGTCGTGGTCTGTTTTATTCGCTGAACTCTCTACTTCTGTTTTTTTTTTCATATGGCTTGTGGTTCTTATTTCATTATTATTTAATGTTTGTATATGTTGTTAATATTTTGATGTGGGCAATTTGGGCTAATTAGCCACCATATCCCCCTACTTGGGTACTTATACAGAGTGCTCAACGGTGCCTATCCATCCCTAAACTTCAGTAGTCTTACACTTACCTATGATATCTGTAGCTTGTTTACCTATAAAAGTTTACATATTTGTTACCACTTATGTGTTAGTACAGACAGATGCTTAGCTGTTTATTTATGTCAGCATTGCCTGTGATATTAGTAGCCTATTAGGATATATTAATTATATGATTGCTACTCAGATCGATGGTGCAGGCTTACCGCCGGAATCTATGAACATGGGTGGTTGCCTAGCAACCAGTGATTAGCATATGATTTGCTCCGGGGCCGTTTATCATTGTAAAATTGCGGCTTAATCCCTGAAAGAACCCATCTTAACCTGTCCTATGGGCTACTTATCGCAAAACTTACCGGGAGAGGGTTACTAGCAACATTTGAATTTGTTTGCATTTCACAACTCAAAATTATAGATATTATACATATATATTTATATATCTATATATATATTGTGATAGGATCACTGGTAAAGTGGTCTGTGGCAGGTACATTTGTCCCAGATTCCTGTCTTATGTGTTCTAAACCCCCAGGAGAAAGTCTGCAGTGTAGCAGGCTTGAGTCTCGGCTTTTTGAAAAGCCGGTTTGGGACCTGGGGGTTGTGGGTGAGAGGAGAGGGAGGGCTCCACCCACGGCCACTCCAGGTTTTGGTTCTCGCAGCCTGGTAACAGGCTTGTTAGGGTTCCCACCTGAGAGTGGCCAATATAAGCCTTGTGTGTTTAGGGCTGAGTGTCTCACCTGGGAGAGCAGACAGGGAGTTTACTCAGAGACACTTGAAAACCTAACTGTGAGTGTTGTGCTGTGCCTTTGTTGCTGGTGAGGGCATTAGGCCCTGCCAGGTTCTGGTAGTGAGGGAACAACCTGTGAAGTTAGTGCCCCGACAGGGCTAGGATTTATGTTTATGTTTTCTTTATGTTTTTCTGACATTGTACAATAAAGACTGGCGCCGACCAGCTTGTACTCGCATCCAGACTGGTGTGCTGCTTCCCTGCTGCTGTGTGTGTGTGTAAGGAAGGAGTCCTCTACCCAGGAGAGGGACCCCTAATCTGACGGTGTCACAATATCTATCTATCTATATATATATATATATATATATATAAAGCAATCCACAATGTCCGCACTCCACAAAACAATCATGAAGGTGGGGTGCTCAATTTTGAGACACAAAATCCATATAATATATATAATATAAAAATGCAATGGAATCGGCACTCACCAGGTTTATGACAAAAAAAAAATCACAGTTTAATCACCACTCATGAGTAAAGACGTAAAGTGCACAGCCAACGTTTCGGTCCTAAACGGACCATCCCCAGGACAGAGCAGCAAGAATAAGCCAACAGACAGCCAAATAGAAAGTGAACACCATCACCACAGAAGCTGACATATATGCCCACCCGAATAAACCCCAGGACCGCCCCCCTGACCACACAGCCCTCTGGGTCAGACAAAATCTAGTAACAAATAACGATGGTATAAAGGACCCGATTCAGACCCGGTCGCTAAGTTGCGCTCGCCCGTTCTGAGCGATTTTTGTCCATCTGCACATGCGTATAATTCGTACTGCGCGTGAGCAAGCGAGTCTTTGCGATCTGTTTTTGGTTACTCATAAGCCACTATCAGGTCGCTGCTTTGAGTGACAGATATTGCCGTTTGTGGGTGGTAACTGGGAAAGGTGCTTGTAAACGGGGGTGTGGTATTGCAGATGCAGGCGTGCTGATGGCTCCTGATGTATGAGATACACTAGAGAGTGTGTGGAGGAGAATGGTCAGATCTCTGGGCTGGTAACACACAGTGCATGATGCGAGGAGGAGAGCAGGAGTATAATAGGGGCTGATGGCTCCTGATGTATGAGATACACCAGAGAGTGTGAGGAGGAGACTGGTCAGATCTCTGGGCTGGTAACACACAGTGACATGATGTGAGGGGGAGAGCAGGAGTATAATAGGGACTGATAGCTCCTGATGTATGAGATACACCAGAGAGTGTGGGGAGGAGATTGGTCAGATCTCTGGGCTGGTAATACACAGTGACATGATGTGAGGAGGAGAGCAGGAGTATAATAGGGGCTGATGGCTCCAGATGTATGAGATACACCAGAGAGTGTGGGGAGGAGACTGTTCAGATATCTGGGCTGGTAACACACAGTGACATGATGTGAGGGGGAGAGCAGGAGTATAATAGGGACTGATGGCTCCTGATGTATGAGATACACCAGAGAGTGTGGGGAGGAGACTGGTCAGATCTCTGGGCTGGTAACACACAGTGACATGATGTGAGGGGGAGAGCAGGAGTATAATAGGGACTGATAGCTCCTGATGTATGAGATACACCAGAGAGTGTGGAGAGGAGACTGGTCAGATCTCTGGGCTGGTAACACACAGTGACATGATGTGAGGAGGAGACCAGGAGTATAATAGGAGCTGATGGCGCCTGATGTATGAGATACACCAGAGTGTGTGGGGAGGAGACTGGTCAGATCTCTGGGCTGGTAACACACAGTGACATGATGTGAGGGGGAGAGCAGGAGTATAATAGGGGCTGATGTCTCCTGATGTATGAGATACACAAGAGAGTGTAGGGAGGAGACTGGTCAGATCTCTGGGCTGGTAACACACAGTGTCATGATGTGAGGGGGAGAGCAGGAGTATAATAGGGGCTGATGGCTCCTGATGTATGAGATACACTAGAAAGTGTGGGGAGGAGACTGGTCAGATCTCTGTTATGGTAACACACAGTGACATGATGTGAGGGGGAGAGCAGGAGTATAATAGGGGCTGATGGCTCCTGATGTATGAGATACACCAGAGAGTGTGGGGAGGAGACTGGTCAGATATCTGGGCTGGTAGCACACAGTGACATGATGTGAGGGGGAGAGCAGGAGTATAATAGGGGCAGATCGCTCCTGATGTATGAGATACACCAGAGAGTGTGAGGAGGAGACTGGTCAGATCTCTGGGCTGGTAACACACAGTAACATGATATGAGGGGGAGAGCAGGTGTATATTAGGGGCTGATGGCTCCTGATGTATGAGATACACTAGAGAGTGTGGGTAGGAGACTAGTCAGATCTCTGGGCTGGTAATACACAGTGACATGATGTGAGGAGGAGAGCAGGAGTATAATAGGGGCTGATGGCTCCTGATGTATGAGATACACCAGAGAGTGTGGGGAGGAGACTGGTCAGATCTCTGGGCTGGTAGCACACAGTGACATGATGTGAGGGGGAGAGCAGGAGTATAATAGGGACTGATATCTCCTGATGTATAAGATACACCAGAGAGTGTGGGGAGGAGACTGGTCAGATCTCTGGGCTGGTAACACACAGTGACATGATGTGAGGGGGAGAGCAGGAGTATAATAGGGGCTGGTGGCTCCTGATGTATGAGATACACCAGAGAGTGTGGGGAGGAGACTGGTCAGATCTCTGGGCTGGTAACACACAGTGACATGATGTGAGGGGGAGAGCAGGAGTATAATAGGGGATGATGGCTCCTGATGTATGAGATACACCAGAGAGTGTGGGGAGAAGACTGGTCAGATCTCTGGGCTGGTAACACACAGTGACATGATGTGAGGAGGAAAGCAGGAGTATAATAGGGGTTGATGGCTCCTGATGTATGAGATACACCAGAGAGTGTGGTGAGGAGACTGGTCACATCTCTGGGCTGGTAACACACAGTGACATGATGTGAGGAGGAGAGCAGGAGTATAATAGGGGCTGATGGCTCCTGATGTATGAGATAAACCAGAGAGTGTGGAGAGGAGACTGGTCAGATCTCTGGGCTGGTAACACACAGTGACATGATGTGAGGAGGAAAGCAGGAGTGTAATAGGGACCGATGGCTCCTGATGTATGAGATACACCAGAGAGTGTGGGGAGGAGACTGGTCAGATCTCTGGGCTGGTAACACACAGTGACATGAAGTGAGGGGGAGAGCAGGAGTATAATAGGGGCTGATGGCTCCTGATGTATGAGATACACCAGAGAGTGTGGGAAAGAGACTGGTCAGATCTCTGGGCTGGTAACACACAGAGACATGATGTTAGAGGGAGAGCAGGAGTATAATAGGGGCTGATGGCTCCTGATGTATGAGATACACCAGAGAGTGTGGGGAGGAGATTGGTCAGATCTCTGGGCTGGTAACACACAGTGACATGATGTGAGGGGGAAAGCAGGAGTATAATAGGGGCTGATGGCTCCTGATGTATGAGATACACCAGAGAGTGTGGGGAGGAGACTGGTCAGATCTCTGGGCTGGTAACACACAGTGACATGATGTGAGGGGGAGAGCAGGAGTATAATAGGGGCTGATGGCTCCAGATGTATGAGATACACCAGAGAGTGTGGGGAGGAGACTGATCAGATCTCTGGGCTGGTAACACCTCTGGGTCAGACAAAATCTAGTAACAAATAACGATGGTATAAAGGACCTGATTCAGACCCGGTCGCTAAGTTGCGCTCGCCCGTTCTGAGCGATTTTCGTCCATCTGCACATGCGTATAATTCGTACTGCGCGTGAGCAAGCGAGTCTTTGCGATCTGTTTTTGGTTGCTCATAAGCCACTATCAGGTCGCTGCTTTGAGTGACAGATATTGCCGTTTGTGGGTGGTAACTGGGGAAGGTGCTTGTAAACGGGGGTGTGGTATTGCAGATGCAGGCATGCTGATGGCTCCTGATGTATGAGATACACCAGAGAGTGTGTGGAGGAGAATGGTCAGATCTCTGGGCTGGTAACACACAGTGACATGATGTGAGGGGGAGAGCAGGAGTATAATAGTGGCTGATGGCTCCTGATGTATGAGATACACCAGAGAGTGTGGGGAGGAGACTGGTCAGATTTCTGGGCTGGTAACACACAGTGACATGATGTGAGGGGGAGAGCAGGAGTATAATAGGGGCTGATGGCTCCTGATGTATGAGATACACCAGAGAGTGTAGGGAGGAGACTGGTCAGATCTCTGGGCTGGTAACACACAGTGACATGATGAGAGGGGGAGAGCAGGAGTATAATAGGGGCTGATGGCTTCTGATGTATGAGATACACCAGAAAGTGTGGGGAGGAGACTGGTCAGATCTCTGGGCTGGTAACATACAGTGACATGATGTGAGGAGGAGAGTAGGAGTATAATAGGTGCTGATGGCTCCTGATGTATGAGATACACCAGAGAGTGTGGGGAGGAGACTGGTCAGATCTCTGTTATGGTAACACACAGTGACATGATGTGAGGGGGAGAGCAGGAGTATAATAGGGGCTGATGGCTCCTGATGTATGAGATACACCAGAGAGTGTGGGGAGGAGACTGGTCAGATCTCTGGGCTGGTAACACACAGTGACATGATGTGAGGGGGAGAGCAGGCGTATAATAGAGGCTGATGGCTCCTGATGTATGAGATACACCAGAGTGTGTGGGGAGGAGACTGGTCAGATCTCTGGGCTGGTAACACACAGTGACATGATGTGAGGGGGGAGAGCAGGAGTATAATAGGGGCTGATGGCTCCTGATGTATGAGATACACCAGAGAGTGTGGAGAGGAGACTGGTCAGATTTCTGGGCTGGTAACACACAGTAACATGATGTGAGAGGGAGAGCAGGAGTATAATAGGGGATGATGGCTCCTGATGTATGAGATACACCAGAGAGTGTGGGGAGGAGACTGGTCAGATCTCTGGGCTGGTAACACACAGTGACATGATGTGAGGAGGAGAGCAGGAGCATAATAGGGGTTGATGGCTCCTGATGTATGAGATACACCAGAGAGTGTGGTGAGGAGACTGGTCAGATCTCTGGGCTGGTAACACACAGTGACATGATGTGAGGAGGAGAGCAGGAGTATAATAGGGGCTGATGGCTCCTGATGTATGAGATACACCAGAGAGTGTGGTGAGGAGACTGGTCAGATCTCTGGGCTGGTAACACACAGTGACATGATGTGAGGGGGAGAGCAGGAGTATAATAGGGGCTGGTGGCTCCTCATGTATGAGATACACCAGAGAGTGTGGAGAGGAGACTGGTCAGATCTCTGGGCTGGTAACACACAGTGACATGATGTGAGGGGGAAAGCAGGAGTATAATAGGGGCTGATGGCTCCTGATGTATGAGATACACCAGAGAGTGTGGGGAGGAGACTGGTCAGATCTCTGGGCTGGTAACACACAGTGACATGATGTGAGGGGGAGAGCAGGAGTATAATAGGGGCTGATGGCTCCAGATGTATGAGATACACCAGAGAGTGTGGGGAGGAGACTGATCAGATCTCTGGGCTGGTAACACCTCTGGGTCAGACAAAATCTAGTAACAAATAACGATGGTATAAAGGACCTGATTCAGACCCGGTCGCTAAGTTGCGCTCGCCCGTTCTGAGCGATTTTCGTCCATCTGCACATGCGTATAATTCGTACTGCGCGTGAGCAAGCGAGTCTTTGCGATCTGTTTTTGGTTGCTCATAAGCCACTATCAGGTCGCTGCTTTGAGTGACAGATATTGCCGTTTGTGGGTGGTAACTGGGGAAGGTGCTTGTAAACGGGGGTGTGGTATTGCAGATGCAGGCATGCTGATGGCTCCTGATGTATGAGATACACCAGAGAGTGTGTGGAGGAGAATGGTCAGATCTCTGGGCTGGTAACACACAGTGACATGATGTGAGGGGGAGAGCAGGAGTATAATAGTGGCTGATGGCTCCTGATGTATGAGATACACCAGAGAGTGTGGGGAGGAGACTGGTCAGATTTCTGGGCTGGTAACACACAGTGACATGATGTGAGGGGGAGAGCAGGAGTATAATAGGGGCTGATGGCTCCTGATGTATGAGATACACCAGAGAGTGTAGGGAGGAGACTGGTCAGATCTCTGGGCTGGTAACACACAGTGACATGATGAGAGGGGGAGAGCAGGAGTATAATAGGGGCTGATGGCTTCTGATGTATGAGATACACCAGAAAGTGTGGGGAGGAGACTGGTCAGATCTCTGGGCTGGTAACATACAGTGACATGATGTGAGGAGGAGAGTAGGAGTATAATAGGTGCTGATGGCTCCTGATGTATGAGATACACCAGAGAGTGTGGGGAGGAGACTGGTCAGATCTCTGTTATGGTAACACACAGTGACATGATGTGAGGGGGAGAGCAGGAGTATAATAGGGGCTGATGGCTCCTGATGTATGAGATACACCAGAGAGTGTGGGGAGGAGACTGGTCAGATCTCTGGGCTGGTAACACACAGTGACATGATGTGAGGGGGAGAGCAGGCGTATAATAGAGGCTGATGGCTCCTGATGTATGAGATACACCAGAGTGTGTGGGGAGGAGACTGGTCAGATCTCTGGGCTGGTAACACACAGTGACATGATGTGAGGGGGGAGAGCAGGAGTATAATAGGGGCTGATGGCTCCTCATGTATGAGATACACCAGAGAGTGTGGAGAGGAGACTGGTCAGATTTCTGGGCTGGTAACACACAGTAACATGATGTGAGAGGGAGAGCAGGAGTATAATAGGGGATGATGGCTCCTGATGTATGAGATACACCAGAGAGTGTGGGGAGGAGACTGGTCAGATCTCTGGGCTGGTAACACACAGTGACATGATGTGAGGAGGAGAGCAGGAGCATAATAGGGGTTGATGGCTCCTGATGTATGAGATACACCAGAGAGTGTGGTGAGGAGACTGGTCAGATCTCTGGGCTGGTAACACACAGTGACATGATGTGAGGAGGAGAGCAGGAGTATAATAGGGGCTGATGGCTCCTGATGTATGAGATACACCAGAGAGTGTGGTGAGGAGACTGGTCAGATCTCTGGGCTGGTAACACACAGTGACATGATGTGAGGGGGAGAGCAGGAGTATAATAGGGGCTGGTGGCTCCTCATGTATGAGATACACCAGAGAGTGTGGAGAGGAGACTGGTCAGATCTCTAGGCTGGTAACACACAGTGACATGATGTGAGGGGGAGAGCAGGAGTATAATAGGGGATGATGGCTCCTGATGTATGAGATACACCAGAGAGTGTGGGGAGGAGACTGGTCAGATCTCTGGGCTGGTAGCACACAGTGACATGATGTGAGGAGGAGAGCAGGAGTATAATAGGGGTTGATGGCTCCTGATGTATGAGATACACCAGAGAGTGTGGTGAGGAGACTGGTCAGATCTCTGGGCTGGTAACACACAGTGACATGATATGAGGAGGAGAGCAGGAGTATAATAGGGGCTGATGGCTCCTGATGTATGAAATACACCAGAGAGTGTGGAGAGGAGACTGGTCAGATCTCTGGGCTGGTAACACACAGTGACATGATGTGAGGAGGAAAGCAGGAGTATAATAGGGACTGATGGCTCCTGATGTATGAGATACACCAGAGAGTGTGGGGAGGAGACTGGTCAGATCTCTGGGCTGGTAACACACAGTGACATGATGTGAGGAGGAAAGCAGGAGTATAATAGGGGCTGATGGCTCCTGATGTATGAGATACACCAGAGAGTGTGGGGAGGAGACTGGTCAGATCTCTGGGCTGGTAACACACAGTGACATGATGTGAGGAGGAAAGCAGGAGTATAATAGGGGCTGATGGCTCCTGATGTATGAGATACACCAGAGAGTGTGGGGAGGAGACTGGTCAGATCTCTGGGCTGGTAACACACAGTGACATGGTGTGAGGAGGAGAGCAGGAGTATAATAGGGGTTGATGGCTCCTGATGTATGAGATACACCAGAGAGTGTGGTGAGTAGACTGGTCAGATCTCTGGGCTGGTAACACACAGTGACATGATATGAGGAGGAGAGCAGGAGTATAATAGGGGCTGATGGCTCCTGATGTATGAGATACACCAGAGAGTGTGGAGAGGAGACTGGTCAGATCTCTGGGCTGGTAACACACAGTGACATGATGTGAGGAGGAAAGCAGGAGTATAATAGGGACTGATGGCTCCTGATGTATGAGATACACCAGAGAGTGTGGGGAGGAGACTGGTCAGATCTCTGGGCTGGTAACACACAGTGACATGATGTGAGGAGGAAAGCAGGAGTATAATAGGGGCTGATGGCTCCTGATGTATGAGATACACCAGAGAGTGTGGGGAGGAGACTGGTCAGATCTCTGGGCTGGTAACACACAGTGACATGATGTGATGAGGAAAGCAGGAGTATAATAGGGGCTGATGGCTCCTGATGTATGAGATACACCAGAGAGTGTGGGGAGGAGACTGGTCAGAACTCTGGGCTGGTAACACACAGTGACATGTTGTGAGGGGGAGAGCAGAAGTATAATAGGGGCTGGGGGCTCCTGATGTATGAGATACACCAGAGAGTGTGGGGAGGAGACTGGTCAGATCTCTGGGCTGGTAACACACAGTGACATGATGTGAGGGGGAGAGCAGGACTATAATAGGGGATGATGGCTCCTGATGTATGAGATACACCAGAGAGTGTGGGGAGGAGACTGGTCAGATCTCTGGTCTGGTAACACACAGTGACATGATGTGAGGAGGAGAGCAGGAGTATAATAGGGGTTGATGGCTCCTGATGTATGAGATACAACAGAGAGTGTGGTGAGGAGACTGGTCAGATCTCTGGGCTGGTAACACACAGTGACATGATGTGAGGAGGAAAGCAGGAGTATAATAGGGACTGATGGCTCCTGATGTATGAGATACACCAGAGAGTGTGGGGAGGAGACTGGTCAGATCTCTGGGCTGGTAACACACAGTGACATGATGTGAGGAGGAAAGCAGGAGTATAATAGGGGCTGATGGCTCCTGATGTATGAGATACACCAGAGAGTGTGGGGAGGAGACTGGTCAGATCTCTGGGCTGGTAACACACAATGACATGATGTGAGGAGGAGAGCAGGAGTATAATAGAGGCTGATGGCTCCTGATGTATGAGATACACAAGAGAGTGTGGAGAGGAGACTGGTCAGATCTCTGGGCTGGTAGCACTCAGTGACATGATGTGAGGAGGAGAGCAGGAGTATAATAGGGGCTGATGGCTCCTGATGTATGAGATACACCAGAAAGTGTGGGGAGGAGACTGGTCAGATCTCTAGGCTGGTAACACACAGTGACATGATGTGAGGGAGAGAGCAGGAGTATAATAGGGGCTGATGGCTCCTGATGTATGAGATACACCAGAGAGTGTGGGGAGGAGACTGGTCAGATCTCTGGGCTGGTAACACACAGTGACATGAAGTGAGGGGGAGAGCAGGAGCATAATAGGGGCTGATGGCTCCTGATGTATGAGATACACCAGAGAGTGTGGGGAAGAAACTGGTCAGATCTCTGGGATGGTAACACACAGTGACATGATGTTAGAGGGAGAGCAGGAGTATAATAGGGGCTGATGGCTCCTGATGTATGAGATACACCAGAGAGTGTGGTGAGGAGACTGGTCAGATCTCTGGGCTGGTAACACACAGTGACATGATGTGAGGAGGAGAGCAGGAGTATAATAGGGGCTGATGGCTCCTGATGTATGAGATACACCAGAGAGTGTGGGGAGGAGACTGGTCAGATCTCTGGGCTGGTAACACACAGTGACATGATGTGAGGAGGAAAGCAGGAGTATAATAGGGGCTGATGGCTCCTGATGTATGAGATACACCAGAGAGTGTGGGGAGGAGACTGGTCAGATCTCTGGGCTGGTAACACACAGTGACATGATGTGAGGGGGAGAGCAGGAGTATAATAGGGGCTGATGGCTCCTGATGTATGAGATACACCAGAGAGTGTGGGGAGGAGACTGCTCAGATCTCTGGGCTGGTAACACACAATGACATGATGTGAGGAGGAGAGCAGGAGTATAATAGGGGCTGATGGCTCCTGATGTATGAGATACACCAGAAAGTGTGGGGAGGAGACTGGTCAGATCTCTGGGCTGGTAGCACTCAGTGACATGATGTGAGGAGGAGAGCAGGAGTATAATAGGGGCTGATGGCTCCTGATGTATGAGATACACCAGAAAGTGTGGGGAGGAGACTGGTCAGATCTCTAAGCTGGTAACACACAGTGACATGATGTGAGGGAGAGAGCAGGAGTATAATAGGGGCTGATGGCTCCTGATGTATGAGATACACCAGAGAGTGTGGGGAGGAGACTGGTCAGATCTCTGGGCTGGTAACACACAGTGACATGAAGTGAGGGGGAGAGCAGGAGTATAATAGGGGCTGATGGCTCCTGATGTATGAGATACACCAGAGAGTGTGGGGAGGAGATTGGTCAGATCTCTGGGCTGGTAACACACAGTGACATGATGTGAGGGGGAGAGCAGGAGTATAATAGGGGCTGATGGCTCCTGATGTATGAGATACACCAGAGAGTGTGGGGAGGAGACTGGTCAGATCTCTGGGCTGGTAACACACAGTGACATGATGTGAGGGGGAGAGCAGGAGTATAATAGGGGCTGATGGCTCCTGATGTATAAGATACACCAGAGAGTGTGGGGAGGAGACTGGTCAGATTTCTGGGCTGGTAACACCTCTGGGTCAGACAAAATCTAGTAACAAATAACGATGGTATAAAAGACCTGATTCAGACCTGGTCGCTAAGTTGCGCTCGCCCGTTCTGAGCGATTTTCGTCCATCTGCACATGCGTATAATTCGTACTGCGCGTGAGCAAGCGAGTCTCTTTGCGATCTGTTTTTGGTTGCTCATAAGCCACTATCAGGTCGCTGCTTTGAGTGACAGATATTGCCGTTTGTGGGTGGTAACTGGGGAAGGTGCTTGTAAACGGGGGTGTGGTATTGCAGATGCAGGCATGCTGATGGCTCCTGATGTATGAGATACACCAGAGAGTGTGTGGAGGAGAATGGTCAGATCTCTGGGCTGGTAACACACAGTGACATGATGTGAGGGGGAGAGCAGGAGTATAATAGGGGCTGATGGCTCCTGATGTATGAGATACACCAGAGAGTGTGGGGAGGAGACTGGTCAGATCTCTGGGCTGGTAACACACAGTGACATGATGTGAGGGGGAGAGCAGGAGTATAATAGGGGCTGATGGCTTCTGATGTATGAGATACACCAGAAAGTGTGGGGAGGAGACTGGTCAGATCTCTGGGCTGGTAACATACAGTGACATGATGTGAGGAGGAGAGTAGGAGTATAATAGGGGTTGATGGCTCCTGATGTATGAGATACACTAGAGAGTGTGGGGAGGAGACTGGTCAGATCTCTGTTATGGTAACACACAGTGACATGATGTGAGGGGGAGAGCAGGAGTATAATAGGGGCTGATGGCTCCTGATGTATGAGATACACCAGAGAGTGTGGGGAGGAGACTGGTCAGATCTCTGGGCTGGTAACACACAGTGACATGATGTGAGGGGGAGAGCAGGAGTATAATAGGGGATGATGGCTCCTGATGTATGAGATACACCAGAGAGTGTGGGGAGGAGACTGGTCAGATCTCTGGGCTGGTAACACACAGTGACATGATGTGAGGGGGAGAGCAGGCGTATAATAGGGGCTGATGGCTCCTGATGTATGAGATACACCAGAGTGTGTGGGGAGGAGACTGGTCAGATCTCTGGGCTGGTAACACACAGTGACATGATGTGAGGGGGAGAGCAGGAGTATAATAGGGACTGATGGCTCCTGATGTATAAGATACACCAGAGAGTGTGGGGAGGAGACTGGTCAGATCTCTGGGCTGGTAACACACAGTGACATGATGTGAGGGGGGAGAGCAGGAGTATAATAGGGGCTGATGGCTCCTGATGTATGAGATACACCAGAGAGTGTGGGGAGGAGACTGGTCAGATCTCTGGGCTGGTAACACACAGTAACATGATGTAAGAGGGAGAGCAGGAGTATAATAGGGGATGATGGCTCCTGGTGTATGAGATACACCAGAGAGTGTGGGGAGGAGACTGGTCAGATCTCTGGGCTGGTAACACACAGTGACATGATGTGTGGGGGAGAGCAGGAGTATAATAGGGGCTGATGGCTCCTGATGTATGAGATACACCAGAGAGTGTGGGGAGGAGACTGGTCAGATCTCTGGGCTGGTAACACTCAGTGACATGATGTGAGGAGGAGAGCAGGAGTATAATAGGGGCTGATGGCTCCTGATGTATGAGATACACCAGAAAGTGTGGGGAGGAGACTGGTCAGATCTCTGGGCTGGTAACACACAGTACATGATGTGAGGAGGAGAGCAGGAGTATAATAGGGGCTGATGGCTCCTGATGTATGAGATACACCAGAGAGTGTGGGGAGGAGACTGGTCAGATCTCTGGGCTGGTAACACTCAGTGACATGATGTGAGGAGGAGAGCAGGAGTATAATAGGGGCTGATGGCTCCTGATGTATGAGATACACCAGAAAGTGTGGGGAGGAGACTGGTCAGATCTCTAGGCTGGTAACACCCAGTGACATGATGTGAGGGGGAGAGCAGGAGTATAATAGGGGCTGATGGCTCCTGATGTATGAGATACACCAGAGAGTGTGGGGAGGAGACTGGTCAGATCTCTGGGCTGGTAACACACAGTGACATGAAGTGATGGGGAGAGCAGGAGTATAATAGGGGCTGATGGCTCCTGATGTATGAGATACACCAGAGAGTGTGGGGAAGAGACTGGTCAGATCTCTGGGCTGGTAACACACAGTGCATGATGCGAGGAGGAGAGCAGGAGTATAATAGGGGCTGATGGCTCCAGATGTATGAGATACACCAGAGAGTGTGGGGAGGAGACTGGTCAGATCTCTGGGCTGGTAACACACAGTGACATGATGTGAGGGGGAGAGCAGGAGTATAATAGGGGCTGATGGCTCCTGATGTATGAGATACACCACAGAGTGTGGGGAGGAGACTGGTCAGATCTCTGGGCTGGTAACACCTCTGGGTCAGACAAAATCTAGTAACAAATAACGATGGTATAAAAGACCTGATTCAGACCTGGTCGCTAAGTTGCGCTCGCCCGTTCTGAGCGATTTTCGTCCATCTGCACATGCGTATAATTCGTACTGCGCGTGAGCAAGCGAGTCTCTTTGCGATCTGTTTTTGGTTGCTCATAAGCCACTATCAGGTCGCTGCTTTGAGTGACAGATATTGCCGTTTGTGGGTGGTAACTGGGGAAGGTGCTTGTAAACGGGGGTGTGGTATTGCAGATGCAGGCATGCTGATGGCTCCTGATGTATGAGATACACCAGAGAGTGTGTGGAGGAGAATGGTCAGATCTCTGGGCTGGTAACACACAGTGACATGATGTGAGGGGGAGAGCAGGAGTATAATAGGGGCTGATGGCTCCTGATGTATGAGATACACCAGAGAGTGTGGGGAGGAGACTGGTCAGATCTCTGGGCTGGTAACACACAGTGACATGATGTGAGGGGAAGAGCAGGAGTATAGTAGGGGCTGATGGCTCCTGATGTATGAGATACACCAGAGAGTGTAGGGAGGAGACTGGTCAGATCTCTGGGCTGGTAACACACAGTGACATGATGTGAGGGGGAGAGCAGGAGTATAATAGGGGCTGATGGCTTCTGATGTATGAGATACACCAGAAAGTGTGGGGAGGAGACTGGTCAGATCTCTGGGCTGGTAACATACAGTGACATGATGTGAGGAGGAGAGTAGGAGTATAATAGGGGTTGATGGCTCCTGATGTATGAGATACACCAGAGAGTGTGGGGAGGAGACTGGTCAGATCTCTGTTATGGTAACACACAGTGACATGATGTGAGGGGGAGAGCAGGAGTATAATAGGGGCTGATGGCTCCTGATGTATGAGATACACCAGAGAGTGTGGGGAGGAGACTGGTCAGATCTCTGGGCTGGTAACACACAGTGACATGATGTGAGGGGGAGAGCAGGAGTATAATAGGGGATGATGGCTCCTGATGTATGAGATACACCAGAGAGTGTGGGGAGGAGACTGGTCAGATCTCTGGGCTGGTAACACACAGTGACATGATGTGAGGGGGAGAGCAGGCGTATAATAGGGGCTGATGGCTCCTGATGTATGAGATACACCAGAGTGTGTGGGGAGGAGACTGGTCAGATCTCTGGGCTGGTAACACACAGTGACATGATGTGAGGGGGAGAGCAGGAGTATAATAGGGACTGATGGCTCCTGATGTATAAGATACACCAGAGAGTGTGGGGAGGAGACTGGTCAGATCTCTGGGCTGGTAACACACAGTGACATGATGTGAGGGGGGAGAGCAGGAGTATAATAGGGGCTGATGGCTCCTGATGTATGAGATACACCAGAGAGTGTGGGGAGGAGACTGGTCAGATCTCTGGGCTGGTAACACACAGTGACATGATGTAAGAGGGAGAGCAGGAGTATAATAGGGGATGATGGCTTCTGATGTATGAGACACACCAGAGAGTGTGGGGAGGAGACTGGTCAGATCTCTGGGCTGGTAACACACAGTGACATGATGTGAGGAGGAGAGCAGGAGTATAATAGGGGCTGATGGCTCCTGACTCCCCCAGTAGGCAGATACATTTCCCTTAATTTGTATTGATTTAGGAGTGCTTGAGCATATGTGACTTTTATCTGTATTAAGTGTTTATTACCCACCTGTGCTGATATCTGTAGGGATTTCCTCCTCCTTACACTGCTGATCACCCCTCACATACATCTCTTCTTCTCCATCTATAACTTCTATCTTCATAACAGCCAGATCTTTAGCCTAAATTACCCACAAGATAGTCAAATATCACTTACGTAATATATGATTTCATTGATACAGATAACACAGTATAATATATCAGTATATAAGACACACACAGCTTCTGTACAGATAATATAGTGACAGTCACTTTGGTATATTGGTGAGACCCTAAATCCCACCTACCTGATCCTCCTGTGGGATCCTGTGATTCTCCTCTGTACAATCCTGGGAATAAAGAGGACGGGGACATCTCTCTGGGGTATTTCTGTTACTGGGTCCATCTGAAGGAGACACACAGTGACTGAGTACATTGTATATATGTGATTATCAGGTGATGTGTGTATATAGGAGGCCCCAATACCTGCTCTCCCCTGTACAATAATGACAGTCTCCTCTTACCCAGTGATGTGAGAGGTCATTGATTCTCCATCATCACGTCCTTGTACAGACCCTTGTGTTCCTCTATATACTCCCCCTCCTGCATGGAGACATAGACAGTGACATCCTGTCACCTTATAGGAACCTGACACACACAATGATACAGTCATCACCCAGACACATCCCTGGTGTTACTGTATAATGTCCCATTCCCAGCAGTCACCTCTCCAGTCATCATCCAGACACATCCCCTGGTGTTACTGTATAATGTCCCATTCCCAGCAGTCACCTCTCCAGTCATCACCTAGACACATCCCCCGGTGTTACTGTAATATGTCCCATTCCCAGCAGTCACCTCTCCGGTTATCACCCAGACACATCCCCCGGTGTTACTGTATAATGTCCCCTTCCCAGCAGTCACCTCTCCAGTCATCACCCAGACACATCCCCCGGTGTTACTGTATAATGTCCCATTCCCAGCAGTCACATCTCCAGTCATCACCCAGACACATCCCCCGGTGTTACTGTATAATGTCCCATTACCAGCAGTCACCTCTCCAGTCATCACCCAGACAGATCCCCCGGTGTTACTGTATAATGTCCCATTCCCAGCAGTCACCTCTCCAGTCATCACCCAGACACATCCCCTGGTGTTACTGTATAATGTCCCATTCCCAGCAGTCACCTCTCCAGTCATCACCCAGACACATCCCCTGGTGTTACTGTATAATGTCCCATTCCCAGCAGTCACCTCTCCAGTCATCACCCAGACACATCCCCCAGTGTTACTGTATAGTGTCCCATTCCCAGCAGTCACCTCTCCAGTCATCATCCAGACACATCCCCCGGTGTTACTGTATAATGTCCCATTCCCAGCAGACACCTCTCCAGTCCTCACCCAGATACATCCCCTGGTGTTACTGTATAATGTCCCATTCCCAGCAGTCACCTCTCCAGTCAGCAGCTGAATGATCTTGTTGGTGAGTTCCATGATCTTCTGGTCATTGTGTCTCTCATGTATCAGTGAGTGAGGTGGAGGCACCGTGATGGGGCTCTGGGTCCTGCTCAGTCCTCCTGACACATGTGGACTTCTGCTGGTTGTTTCACACTCACCGGATGTCTTCTTCACTACTGTGTAATCCTGTGTATTGGTGAGACAACAAATATCACTGCATACACTCCCAGATCCCCTCACCTCCCCAGTCATGTCCCTGTATTATTACTATAGATATACGTGATGTCACTGTGACACCCCCAGATCCCCTCACCTCCCCAGTCATGTCCCTGTATTATTACTATAGATATAAGTGATGTCACTGTGACACTCCCAGATCCTCTCACCTCCCCAGTCATGTCCCTGTATTATTACTATAGATATAAGTGATGTCACTGTGACACTCCCTGTATTATTACTATAGATATAAATGATGTCACTGTGACTCCCCCAGATCCCCTCACCTCCCCAGTCATGTCCCTGTATTATTACTATAGATATAAGTGATGTCACTGTGACACCCCCAGATCCCCTCACCTCCCCAGTCATGTCCCTGTATTATTACTATAGATATAAGTGATGTCACTGTGACACTCCCAGATCCTCTCACCTCCCCAGTCATGTCCCTGTATTATTACTATAGGTATAAGTGATGTCACTGTGACACTCCCAGATCCCCTCACCTCCCCAGTCATGTCCCTGTATTATTACTATAGGTATAAGTGATGTCACTGTGACACTCCCAGATCCCCTCACCTCCCCAGTCATGTCCCTGTATTATTACTATAGATATAAGTGATGTCACTGTGACACCCCCAGATCCCCTCACCTCCCCAGTCATGTCCCTGTATTATTACTATAGATATAAGTGATGTCACTGTGACACTCCCAGATCCCCTCACCTCCCCAGTCATGTCCCTGTATTATTACTATAGATATAAGTGATGTCACTGTGACACCCCCAGATCCCCTCACCTCCCCAGTCATGTCCCTGTATTATTACTATAGATATAAGTGATGTCACTATGACAGTCCCAGATCTCCTCACCTCCAGTCATGTCCCTGTATTATTACTATAGATATAAGTGATGTCACTGTGACACTCCCAGATCCCCTCACCTCCCCAGTCATGTCCCTGTATTATTAATATAGATATAAGTGATGTCACTGTGACACTCCCAGGTCCCCTCACCTCCCCAGTCATGTCCCTGTATTATTACTATAGATATAAGTGATGTCACTGTTACACCCCCAGATCCCCTCACCTCCCCAGTCATGTCCCTGTATTATTACTATAGATATAAGTGATGTCACTGTGACACTCCCAGATCTCCTCACCTCCCCAGTCATGTCCCTGTATTATTACTATAGATATGTGATGTCACTGTGACACTCCTAGATCCCCTCACCTCCCCAGTCATGTCCCTGTATTATTACTATAGATATAAGTCATATCACTGTGACACTCCCAGATCCTCTCACCTCCAGTCATGTCCCTGTATTATTACTATAGATATAAGTGATATAACTGTGACACTCCCTGGTCCCCTCACCTCCCCAGTCATGTCCCTGTATTATTACTATAGATATAAGTGATGTCACTGTGTCACTCCCAGATCCTCTCACCTCACCAGTCATGTCCCTGTATTATTACTATAGATATAAGTGATGTCACTGTGACACTCCTAGATCCCCTCACCTCCCCAGTCATGTCCCTGTATTATTACCATAGATATAAGTGATGTCACTGTGACACCCCCAGATCCCCTCACCTCCCCAGTCATGTCCCTGTATTATTACCATAGATATAAGTGATGTCACTGTGACACCCCCAGATCCCCTCACCTCCCCAGTCATGTCCCTGTATTATTACTATAGATATAAGTGATGTCACTGTGACACTCCCAGATCCTCTCACCTCCCCAGTCATGTCCCTGTATTATTACTATAGATATAAGTGATGTCACTGTGACACCCCCAGATCCCCTCACCTCCCCAGTCATGTCCCTGTATTATTACTATAGATATAAGTGATGTCACTGTGACACCCCCAGATTCCCTCACCTCCCCAGTCATGTCTGAGTATTATTACTATAGATATAAGTGATGTCACTGTGACACTCCCTGGTCCCCTCACCTCCCCAGTCATGTCCCTGTATTATTACTATAGATATAAGTGATGTCACTGTTACACCCCCAGATCCCCTCACCTCCCCAGTCATGTCCCTGTATTATTACTATAGATATAAGTGATGTCACTGTGACACCCCCAGATCCCCTCACCTCCAGTCATGTCCCTGTATTATTACTATAGATATAAGTGATGTCACTGTGACACTCCCAGATTCCCTCACCTCCCCAGTCATGTTCCTGTATTATTACTATAGATATAAGTGATGTCACTGTGACACATCCAGATCCCCTCACCTCCCCAGTCATGTCCCTGTATTATTACTATAGATGTAAGTGATGTCACTGTGACACTCCCAGATCCCCTCACCTCCCCAGTCATGTCCCTGTATTATTACTATAGATATAAGTGATGTCACTGTGACACCCCCAGATCCCCTCACCTCCCCAGTCATGTCCCTGTATTATTACTATAGATATAAATGATGTCACTGTGACACCCCCAGATCCCCTCACCTCCCCAGTCATGTCCCTGTATTATTACTATAGATATAAGTGATGTCACTGTGACACCCCCAGATCCCCTCACCTCCCCAGACATGTCCCTGTATTATTACTATAGATATAAGTGATGTCACTGTGACGCCCCCAGATCCCCTCACCTCCCCAGTCATGTCCCTGTATTATTACTATAGATATAAGTGATGTCACTGTGACACTCCCAGATCCCCTCACCTCCCCAGTCATGTCCCTGTATTATTACTATAGATATAAGTGATGTCACTGTGACACTCCCAGATCCCCTCACCTCCCCAGTCATGTCCCTGTATTATTACTATAGATATAAGTGATGTCACTGTGACACTCCCAGATCCCCTCACCTCCCCAGTCATGTCCCTGTATTATTACTATAGATATAAGTGATGTCACTGTGACACTCCCAGATCCCCTCACCTCCCCAGTCATGTCCCTGTGTTATTGCTATAGATATAAGTGATGTCACTGTGACACCCCCAGATCCTCTCCCCTCCCCAGTCATGTCCCTGTATTATTACTATAGATATAAGTGATGTCACTGTGACACCCCCAGATCCCGTCACCTCCCCAGTCATGTCCCTGTATTATTACTATAGATATAAGTGATGTCACTGTGACACCCCCAGATCCCCTCACCTCCCCAGTCATGTCCCTGTATTATTACTATAGATATAAGCGATGTCATTGTGACACTCCCAGATCCCCTCACCTCCCCAGTCATGTCCCTGTATTATTACTATAGATATAAGCGATGTCACTGTGACGCCCCCAGATCCTCTCCCCTCCCCAGTCATGTCCCTGTATTATTACTATAGATATAAGCGATGTCACTGTGACGCCCCCAGATCCTCTCCCCTCCCGAGTCATGTCCCTGTATTATTACTATAGATATAAGCGATGTCACTGTGACGCCCCCAGATCCCGTCACCTCCCCGGTCATGTCCCTGTATTATTACTATAGATATATAAGTGATGTCACTGTGACACTCCCAGATCCCCTCACCTCCCCGGTCATGTCCCTGTATTATTACTATAGATATAAGTGATGTCACTGTGACACTCCCAGATCCTCTCACCTCCCCGGTCATGTCCCTGTATTATTACTATAGATATAAGTGATGTCACTGTGACACCCCCAGATCCCCTCACCTCCCCGGTCATGTCCCTGTATTATTACTATAGATATAAGTGATGTCACTGTGACACTCTCAGATCCCCTCACCTCCCCAGTCATGTCCCTGTATTATTACTATAGATATAAGTGATGTCACTGTGACAATCCCAGATCCCCTCACCTTCCCATTCATGTCCCTGTATTATTACTATAGATATAAGTGATGTCACTGTGACACTCCCAGATCCCCTCACCTCCCCAGTCATGTCCCTGTATTATTACTATAGATATAAGTGACGTCACTGTGACACCCCCAGATCCCCTCACCTCCCCAGTCATGTCCCTGTATTATTACTATAGATATAAGTGATGTCACTGTGACACTCCCAGATCTCCTCACCTCCCCAGTCATGTCCCTGTATTATTACTATAGATGTAAGTGATGTCACTGTGACACTCCCAGATCTCCTCACCTCCCCAGTCATGTCCCTGTATTATTACTATAGATGTAAGTGATGTCACTGTGACACTCCCAGATCCCCTCACCTCCCCAG
This sequence comes from Taudactylus pleione, assembly GCA_031769625.1. Taxonomy (NCBI): domain Eukaryota; kingdom Metazoa; phylum Chordata; class Amphibia; order Anura; family Myobatrachidae; genus Taudactylus; species Taudactylus pleione. Next base: position 198,470 of record JAUIMM010002576.1, read on the forward strand.
TCATGTCCCTGTATTATTACTATAGATGTAAGTGATGTCACTGTGACACTCCCAGATCCCCTCACCTCCCCAGTCATGTCCCTGTATTATTACTATAGATATAAGTGATGTCACTGCATACACTACCAGATCCCCTCACCTCCCCAGTCATGTTCCTGTATTATTACTATAGATGTAAGTGATGTCACTGTGACACTCCCAGATCCCCTCACCTCCCCAGTCATGTCCCTGTATTATTACTATAGATATAAGTGATGTCACTGTGACACTCCCAGATCCCCTCACCTCCCCAGTCATGTCCCTGTATTATTACTATAGATATATAAGTGATGTCACTGTGACACTCCCAGATCCCCTCACCTCCCCAGTCATGTCCCTGTATTATTACTATAGATATAAGCGATGTCACTGTGACACTCCCAGATCCCCTCACCTCCCCAGTCATGTCCCTGTATTATTACTATAGATATAAGTGATGCCACTGTGACGCCCCCAGATCCCCTCACCTCCCCAGTCATGTCCCTGTATTATTACTATAGATATAAGTGATGTCACTGTGACGTCCCCAGATCCTCTCCCCTCCCCAGTCATGTCCCTGTATTATTACTATAGATATAAGTGATGTCACTGTGACACTCTCAGATCCTCTCACCTCCCCAGTCATGTCCCTGTATTATTACTATAGATATAAGTGATGTCACTGTGACACTCTCAGATCCTCTCACCTCCCCAGTCATGTCCCTGTATTATTACTATAGATATAAGTGATGTCACTGTGACATTCCCAGATCCCCTCACCTCCCCAGTCATGTCCCTGTATTATTACTATAGATATAAGTGATGTCACTGTGACACTCCCAGATCCTCTCACCTCCCCAGTCATGTCCCTGTATTATTACTATAGATATATAAGTGATGTCACTGTGACACTCCCAGATCCCCTCACCTCCCCAGTCATGTCCCTGTATTATTACTATAGATATATAAGTGATGTCACTGTGACACTCCCAGATCCCCTCACCTCCCCAGTCATGTCCCTGTATTATTACTATAGATATAAGTGATGTCACTGTGACACTCCCAGATCCCCTCATCTCCCCAGTCATGTCCCTGTATTATTACTATAGATATAAGTGATGTCACTGTGACCCTCCCAGATCCCCTCACCTCCTCAGTCATGTCCCTGTATTATTACTATAGATATAAGTGATGTCACTGTGACACCCCCAGATCCCCTCACCTCCCCAGTCATGTCCCTGTATTATTACTATAGATATAAGTGATGTCACTGTGACACTCCCAGATCCCCTCATCTCCCCAGTCATGTCCCTGTATTATTACTATAGATATAAGTGATGTCACTGTGACACTCCCAGATCCCCTCATCTCCCCAGTCATGTCCCTGTATTATTACTATAGATATAAGTGATGTCACTGTGACACTCCCAGATCCCCTCATCTCCCCAGTCATGTCCCTGTATTATTACTATAGATATAAGTGATGTCACTGTGACACTCCCAGATCCTCTCACCTCCCCAGTCATGTCCCTGTATTATTACTATAGATATAAGTGATGTCACTGTGACACCCCCAGATCCCCTCACCTCCCCAGTCATGTCCCTGTATTATTACTATAGATATAAGTGATGTCACTGTGACACCCCCAGATCCCCTCACCTCCCCAGTCATGTCCCTGTATTATTACTATAGATATAAGTGATGACACTGTGACACCCCCAGATCCCCTCACCACCCCAGTCATGTCCCTGTATTATTACTATAGATATAAGTGATGTCACTGTGACACTCCCAGATCCCCTCACCTCCCCAGCCATGTCCCTGTATTATTACTATAGATATAAGTGATGTCACTGTGACACTCCCAGATCCCCTCACCTCCAGTCATGTCCCTGTATTATTACTATAGATATAAGTGATGTCACTGTGACACTCCCAGATCCTCTCACTCCCCCAATCATGTCCCTGTATTATTACTATAGATATAAGTGATGTCACTGTTACACCCCCAGATCCCCTCACCTCCCCAGTCATGTCCCTGTATTATTACTATAGATATAAGCGATGTCACTGTGACACTCCCAGATCCTCTCACTCCCCCAATCATGTCCCTGTATTATTACTATAGATATAAGTGATGTCACTGTTACACCCCCAGATCCCCTCACCTCCCCAGTCATGTCCCTGTATTATTACTATAGATATAAGCGATGTCACTGTGACACTCCCAGATCCTCTCACCCCCCCAATCATGTCCCTGTATTATTACTATAGATATAAGTGATGTCACTGTGACACCCCCAGATCCCCTCACCTCCCCAGTCATGTCCCTGTATTATTACTATAGATATAAGTGATGTCACTGTGACACTCCCAGATCCTCTCACCTCCCCAGTCATGTCCCTGTATTATTACTATAGATATAAGTGATGTCACTGTGACACTCCCAGATCCCCTCACCTCCCCAGTCATGTCCCTGTATTATTACTATAGATATAAGTGATGTCACTGTGACACTCCCAGATCCCCTCACCTCCCCAGTCATGTCCCTGTATTATTACTATAGATATAAGCGATGTCACTGTGACACTCCCAGATCCCCTCACCTCCCCAGTCATGTCCCTGTATTATTACTATAGATATAAGCGATGTCACTGTGACACTCCCAGATCCCCTCACCTCCCCAGTCATGTCCCTGTATTATTACTATAGATATAAGCGATGTCACTGTGACACTCCCAGATCCCCTCACCTCCCCAGTCATGTCCCTGTATTATTACTATAGATATAAGTGATGTCACTGTGACACCCCCAGATCCTCTCACCTCCCCAGTCATGTCCCTGTATTATTACTATAAATATAAGTGATGTCACTGTGACACCCCCAGATCCTCTCACCTCCCCAGTCATGTCCCTGTATTATTACTATAGATATATGTGATGTCACTGTGACACCCCCAGTCCTCTCACCTCCCCAGTCATGTCCGTGTATTATTACTATAGATATAAGCGATGTCACTTTTACACCCCCAGATCCCCTCACCTCCCCAGTCATGTCCCTGTATTATTACTATAGATATAAGTGATGTCACTGTGACACTCCCAGATCCCCTCACCTCCCCAGTCATGTCCCTGTATTATTACTATAGATATAAGTGATATAACTGTGACACTCCCAAATTCCCTCACCTCCCCAGTCATGTCCCTGTATTATTACTATAGATATAAGTGATGTCACTGTGACACTCCCAAATCCCCACACCTCCCCAGTCATGTCCCTGTATTATTACTATAGATATAAGTGATGTCACTGTGACACTCCCAGATCCCCTCACTTCCCCAGTCATGTCCCTGTATTATTACTATAGATATAAGTGATGTCACTGTGACACTCCCAGATCCCCTCACCTCCCCAGTCATGTCCCTGTATTATTACTATAGATATAAGTGATGTCACTGTGACACTCCCAGATCCCCTCACCTCCCCAGTCATGTCCCTGTATTATTACTATAGATATAAGTGATGTCACTGTGACACTCCCAGATCCCCTCACCTCCCCAGTCATGTCCCTGTATTATTACTATAGATATAAGTGATGTCACTGTGACACTCCCAGATCCCCTCACCTCCCCAGTCATGTCCCTGTATTATTACTATAGATATAAGTGATGTCACTGTGACACTCCCAGATCCCCTCACCTCCCCGGTCATGTCCGTGTATTATTACTATAGATATAAGTGATGTCACTGTGACACTCCCAGATTCCCTTACCTCCCCAGTCATGTCCGTGTATTATTACTATAGATATAAGTGATGTCACTGTGACACTCCCAGGTCCCCTCACCTCCCCAGTCATGTCCCTGTATTATTACTATGGATATGTGATGTCACTGTGACACCCTCAGATCCCCTCACCTCCCCAGTCATGTCCCTGTATTATTACTATAGATATAAGTGATGTCACTGTGACAGTCCCAGATCTCCTCACCTCCAGTCATGTCCCTGTATTATTACTATAGATATAAGTGATGTCACTGTGACACTCCCAGATTCCCTCACCTCCCCAGTCATGTTCCTGTATTATTACTATAGATGTAAGTGATGTCACTGTGACACTCCCAGATCCCCTCACCTCCCCAGTCATGTCCCTGTATTATTACTATAGATATAAGTGATGTCACTGTGACACCCCCAGATCCCCTCACCTCCCCAGTCATGTCCCTGTATTATTACTATAGATATAAGTGATGTCACTGTGACACCCCCAGATCCCCTCACCTCCCCAGTCATGTCCCTGTATTATTACTATAGATAAAAGTGATGTCACTGTGACACTCCCAGATCCTCTCACCTCCCCAGTCATGTCCTTGTATTATTACTATAGATATAAGTGATGTCACTGTGACACTTCCAGATCCCCTCACCTCCCCAGTCATGTCCCTGTATTATTACTATAGATATAAGTGATGTCACTGTGACACTCCCAGATCACCTCCCCAGTCATGTCCCTGTATTATTACTATAGATATAAGTGATGTCACTGTGACACTCCCAGATCCCCTCACCTCCCCAGTCATGTCCCTGTATTATTACTATAGATATAAGTGATGTCACTGTGACACTCTCAGATCCCCTCACCTCCCCAGTCATGTCCCTGTATTATTACTATAGATATAAGTGATGTCACTGTGACACTCCCAGATCCCTCTCACCTCCCCAGTCATGTCCCTGTATTATTACTATAGATATAAGTGATGTCACTGTGACACTCCCAGGTCCCCTCACCTCCCCAGTCATGTCCCTGTATTATTACTATAGATATAAGTGATGTCACTGTTACACCCCCAGATCCCCTCACCTCCCCAGTCATGTCCCTGTATTATTACTATAGATATAAGTGATGTCACTGTGACACTCCCAGATCCCCTCACCTCCCCAGTCATGTCCCTGTATTATTACTATAGATATAAGTGATATAACTGTGACACTCCCAAATTACCTCACCTCCCCAGTCATGTCCCTGTATTATTACTATAGATATAAGTGATGTCACTGTGACACTCCCAAATCCCCACACCTCCCCAGTCATGTCCCTGTATTATTACTATAGATATAAGTGATGTCACTGTGACACTCCCAGATCCCCTCACCTCCCCAGTCATGTCCCTGTATTATTACTATAGATATAAGTGATGTCACTGTGACACTCCCAGATCCCCTCACCTCCCCAGTCATGTCCCTGTATTATTACTATAGATATAAGTGATGTCACTGTGACACTCCCAGATCCCCTCACCTCCCCAGTCATGTCCCTGTATTATTACTATAGATATAAGTGATGTCACTGTGACACTCCCAGATCCTCTCACCTCCCCAGTCATGTCCGTGTATTATTACTATAGATATAAGTGATGTCACTGTGACACTCCCACATTCCCTCACCTCCCCAGTCATGTCCGTGTATTATTACTATAGATATAAGTGATGTCACTGTGACACTCCCAGGTCCCCTCACCTCCCTAGTCATGTCCCTGTATTATTACTATGGATATGTGATGTCACTGTGACACCCTCAGATCCCCTCACCTCCCCAGTCATGTCCCAGTATTATTACTATAGATATAAGTGATGTCACTGTGACAGTCCCAGATCTCCTCACCTCCAGTCATGTCCCTGTATTATTACTATAGATATAAGTGATGTCACTGTAACACTCCCAAATTCCCTCACCTCCCCAGTCATGTTCCTGTATTATTACTATAGATGTAAGTGATGTCACTGTGACACTCCCAGATCCCCTCACCTCCCCAGTCATGTCCCTGTATTATTACTATAGATATAAGTGATGTCACTGTGACACCCCCAGATCCCCTCACCTCCCCAGTCATGTCCCTGTATTATTACTATAGATATAAGTGATGTCACTGTGACACTCCCAGATTCCCTCACCTCCCCAGTCATGTCTGAGTATTATTACTATAGATATAAGTGATGTCACTGTGACACCCCCAGATCCCCTCACCTCCTCAGTCATGTCCCTGTATTATTACTATAGATATAAGTGATGTCACTGTGACACTTCCAGATCCCCTCACCTCCCCAGTCATGTCCCTGTATTATTACTATAGATATAAGTGATGTCACTGTGACACTCCCAGATCACCTCCCCAGTCATGTCCCTGTATTATTACTATAGATATAAGTGATGTCACTGTGACACTCCCAGATCCCCTCACCTCCCCAGTCATGTCCCTGTATTATTACTATAGATATAAGTGATGTCACTGTGACACTCTCAGATCCCCTCACCTCCCCAGTCATGTCCCTGTATTATTACTATAGATATAAGTGATGTCACTGTGACACTCCCAGATCCCTCTCACCTCCCCAGTCATGTCCCTGTATTATTACTATAGATATAAGTGATGTCACTGTGACACTCCCAGGTCCCCTCACCTCCCCAGTCATGTCCCTGTATTATTACTATAGATATAAGTGATGTCACTGTTACACCCCCAGATCCCCTCACCTCCCCAGTCATGTCCCTGTATTATTACTATAGATATAAGTGATGTCACTGTGACACTCCCAGATCCCCTCACCTCCCCAGTCATGTCCTTGTATTATTACTATAGATATAAGTGATGTCACTGTGACAGTCCCAGATCTCCTCACCTCCAGTCATGTCCCTGTATTATTACTATAGATATAAGTGATGTCACTGTGACACTCCCAGATTCCCTCACCTCCCCAGTCATGTTCCTGTATTATTACTATAGATGTAAGTGATGTCACTGTGACACTCCCAGATCCTCTCACCTCCCCAGTCATGTCCCTGTATTATTACTATAGATATAAGTGATGTCACTGTGACACTCCCAGATCCCCTCACCTCCCCAGTCATGTCCCTGTATTATTACTATAGATATAAGTGATGTCACTGTGACACTCTCAGATCCCCTCACCTCCCCAGTCATGTCCCTGTATTATTACTATAGATATAAGTGATGTCACTGTGACACTCCCAGATCCCTCTCACCTCCCCAGTCATGTCCCTGTATTATTACTATAGATATAAGTGATGTCACTGTGACACTCCCAGGTCCCCTCACCTCCCCAGTCATGTCCCTGTATTATTACTATAGATATAAGTGATGTCACTGTTACACCCCCAGATCCCCTCACCTCCCCAGTCATGTCCCTGTATTATTACTATAGATATAAGTGATGTCACTGTGACACTCCCAGATCCCCTCACCTCCCCAGTCATGTCCTTGTATTATTACTATAGATATAAGTGATGTCACTGTGACAGTCCCAGATCTCCTCACCTCCAGTCATGTCCCTGTATTATTACTATAGATATAAGTGATGTCACTGTGACACTCCCAGATTCCCTCACCTCCCCAGTCATGTTCCTGTATTATTACTATAGATGTAAGTGATGTCACTGTGACACTCCCAGATCCTCTCACCTCCCCAGTCATGTCCCTGTATTATTACTATAGATATAAGTGATGTCACTGTGACACCCCCAGATCCCCTCACCTCCCCAGTCATGTCCCTGTATTATTACTATAGATATAAGTGATGTCACTGTGACACCCCCAGATCCCCTCACCTCCCCAGTCATGTCCCTGTATTATTACTATAGATATAAGTGATGTCACTGTGACACCCCCAGATCCCCTCACCTCCCCAGTCATGTCCCTGTATTATTACTATAGATATAAGTGATGTCACTGTGACACCCCCAGATCCCCTCACCTCCCCAGTCATGTCCCTGTATTATTACTATAGATATAAGTGATGTCACTGTGACACCCCCAGACTCTCTCACCTCCCCAGTCATGTCCCTGTATTATTACTATAGATATAAGTGATGTCACTGTGACACCCCCAGATCCCCTCACCTCCCCAGTCATGTCCCTGTATTATTACTATAGATATAAGTGATGTCACTGTGACACTCCCAGATCCCCTCACCTCCCCAGTCATGTCCCTGTATTATTACTATAGATATATGTGATGTCACTGTGACACTCCCAGATCCCCTCACCTCCCCAGTCATGTCCCTGTATTATTACTATAGATATATAAGTGATGTCACAGTGACAAGCCCAGATCCCCCTCACCTCCCCAGTCATGTCCCTGTATTATTACTATAGATATAAGTAATGTCACTGTGACACTCCCAGATCCCCTCACCTCCCCAGTCATGTCCCTGTATTATTACTATAGATATAAGTGATGTCACTGTGACACTCCCAGATCCCCTCACCTCCCAGTCATGTCCCTGTATTATTACTATAGATATAAGTGATGTCACTGTGACCCTCCCAGATCCCCTCACCTCCCCAGTCATGTCCCTGTATTATTACTATAGATATAAGTGATGTCACTGTGACACTCCCAGATCCTCTCACCTCCCCAGTCATGTCCCTGTATTATTACTATAGATATAAGTGATGTCACTGTGACACCCCCAGATCCCGTCACCTCCCCAGTCATGTCCCTGTATTATTACTATAGATATAAGTGATGTCACTGTGACACCCCCAGATCCCCTCACCTCCCCAGTCATGTCCCTGTATTATTACTACAGATATAAGCGATGTCACTGTGACACTCCCAGATCCCCTCACCTCCCCAGTCATGTCCCTGTATTATTATAATAGATATAAGCGATGTCACTGTGACACCCCCAGATCCCCTCACCTCCCCAGTCATGTCCCTGTATTATTACTATAGATATAAGTGATGTCACTGTGACACTCCCAGATCCCCTCACCTCCCCAGTCATGTCCCTGTATTATTACTATAGATATAAGTGATGTCACTGTGACACTCCCAGATCCTCTCACCTCCCCAGTCATGTCCCTGTATTATTACTATTGATATAAGCGATGTCACTGTGACACTCCCAGATCCTCTCACCTCCCCAGTCATGTCCCTGTATTATTACTATAGATATAAGTAGGGGTGTGCACCGGCCACTTTTCGTGTTTTGTGTTTTGGTTTTGGATCTGGATCTTTCTTCGTGTTTTGGATCTGGATTGGTTTTGCCAAAACCACCCTTCCGTGTTTTGGGTTCTGGGTTTTGTGTTTTGGATCTGTATTTTTTTTTTAAAAAGCATAAAAACAGCTAAAATCACAGAATTTGTTGGTTTCTCTGCTCCTATGCTATTATTAACCTCAATAACCTTAATTTCCACTCATTTCCAGTCTATTCTGAACACCTCACACCTCACAATAGTGTTTTCATGTCCAAAAGGTTGCACCGAGGTAGCTGGATGACTATGCTAAGCGACACGAGTGGGCGGCACAAACACGTGAGCCATCTAGGAGTGACACTGCAGTGGCAGACAGGATGGCAGTTAGAAAAACTAGGCCCCAAACTGTACATAATGCAAAGAAAAAAAAGAAGTGCAAGATGGAATTGTCCTTGGGCCCTCCCACCCACCCTTATGTTGTATAAACAGGACATGCACACTTTAACAAATCAATCATTTCAGCGCCAGGGTCTGCCACACAACTGTGGCTGAAATGATTGGTTCGTTTGGGCCCCCACAAAACAAGCTGGCAATTAATGTGTCCCTGCACAAACTGGCTCTACGGAGGCAAGATGTCATCCTCATCCTCCTCATCCACCGATTCCTCACCCTCTTCAGTGTGTACATCCTCATCCTCACAAAGTATTAACTCGTCCCCACTTGAATCCACCACCACAGGTCCCTCTGTACCTTCTGGAGGCTGGTCTCCCTGGAAGAGCTGATAATTCATTTTGATGAACATCATCTTCTCCACATTCTGTGGAAGCAACCTCCTACGCCTTTCGCTGACAAGGTTCCCGGCTGCACTAAACACTCTTTCGGAGTACACACTGGAGGGGGGGCAACTCAGGTAAAATAGAGCCAGCTTGTACAGGGGCCTCCAAATTGCCTCTTTTTCCTGCCAGTACAGGTATGGACTGTCTGACATGCCTACTTGGATGCTGTCACCGATGTAATCCTCCACCATTCTGTCAATGGTGACAGTATCATATGCAGTGACAGTAGACATGTCAGAAATTGTTGCCAGGTCCTTCAGTCCGGACCAGATGTCCAAACTTGGTCCTGCCTGCCCTGCATCACCGCCAGCGGGTTGCTTAGGATACCTAAGTTTTTTCCTGGCAGCCCCAGTTGCGGGAGAAAATGAAGAAGGAGCCGTTGACGTGTCACGTTCCGCTTCAGCTGACAGTGTGCTCACCAGCAGGTCTTTGCACCTCTGCAGGCTTGTGTCGGCCGGAAAGAGAGACACCACATAGGCTTTAAACCTAGGATCAAGCACGGTGGCCAAAATGTAGTGGTCTGATTTCAACAGATTGACCACCCTGGAATCCTGGCAAAGCGAATGAAGGGCTTCATCCACAAGTCCCACATGCCGAGCGGAATCGCTCTGTCTTAGCTCCTCCTTCACTTTCTCCAGCTGCTTCTGCAAAAGCCTGATGAGGGGAATGACCTGACTCAAGCTGGCTGTGTCTGAACTGACTTCACGTGTGGCAAGTTCGAAGGGCTGGAGAACCTTGCACAACACGGAAATCATTTTCCACTGCGCTTGAGTCAGGTGCATACCCCCTCCTTTGCCTATGTCATAGGTGGATGTATAGGCTTGTATGGCCTTTTGCTGCTCCTCCATCCTCTGAAGCATATAGAGGGTTGAGTTCCACCGCATCACAACCTCTTGCTTCAGGTGATGGCGGGGCAGGTTCAAGAGTGTTTGCTGGCGCTCCAGTCTTCGGCACGCAGTCGCTGAATGGCGAAAGTGGCCAGAAATTTTTCGGGCCACCCAAAGCGTCTCCTGCACGCCCCTGTCGCTTTTCAGAAAATTCTGCACCACCAAGTTTATTGTGTGAGCAAAACATGGGACGTGCTGGAATTTGCCCAGATGTAATGCCCGCACAATATTGGTGGCGTTGTCAGATATCACAAATCCCCAGGAGAGTCTAAGTGGGGTAAGCCACTGGGCGATGATTTCCCTCAGTTTCTCTAAGAGGTTGTCGGCGGTGTGCCTCTTACTGAAACCGGTGATACACAGCGTAGCCTGCCTTGTAACGAGCTGGCGTTTCTGAGATGCTGCTACTGGTGACGCTGCTGCTGTTGCTGCGTAAGGTGATACATCTACCCAGTGGGCTGTCACAGTCATATAGTCCTTAGTCTGCCCTGTTCCACTTGTCCACATGTCCGTGGTTAAGTGGACATTGTGTACAACGGCATTTTTCAGGACACTGAGGACACTTTTTCTGACGTTTCTGTACAGTCTCGGTATCGCCTGCCTAGTGAAGTGGAATCTAGACGGGATTTGGAACCGGGGACACACTACCTCCATCAATTGTCTAAATCCCACTGCACTAATGGCGGATACCGGATGCACGTCTAACACCAACATAGCAGTCAAGGCCTCAGTTATACGTTTTGCTTCAGGATGACTGCTGTCGTACTTCATCCTCCTCGCTAAGGACTGTTGGAGGGTCAATTGTTTAGTAAAAGTAGTGGTGTTCCTACTTCCTCTCTGGGATGATGAACGACTCCCAGCAGCAGCAACAGCAGCAGCGGCAGCAGTAGGCGTAGCAATGCAGGATCCTCCAGAGGAATCCCGGATAGGAGAGTCAGTCATGCCAGTGACATGGCCTGCAGGACTACTTCCGATCCTGACTAAGGAGGAAATTGACGAGGAGGGAGTTGACGGTGTGGTTTGCAGGCGCTTGGATACAACAGGACAACGGGATTTAGGTGTCCCTGGACTGCTTACGGTCTTAGCCAAAGTTTCTGAACTTGACAGTAACTTTTTATGAACGCGCTGCAGGTGCCGTATAAGGGAGGATGTTCCTAGGTGGTTGACGTCCCTACCCCTACTTATTTCACCTTTACATATGGTACATATGGCAAGACAGTTGTTGTCCGGATTTGGATAGAAATATTGCCAGACCAAAGAGGTGGAATGTTTGGTCTTCTGCCCAGGCATGACCGTGATGGGCTTTTTCATCCCACGGACAACAACTGTCTCCCCCGGAGCCTGATTTAAACAAACCGCATCACCATCAGAATCCTCCTCGCCAACTTCCTCCTCAGCGCCAGCTACACCAGTATCCTCATCCTGTTGTACTTCAACAGTGACATCTTCAATTTGCATATCAGCAAGTGGACTGTGGGTGCTCCTTTCAGCACTTGCAGGGGGCGTGCAAATGGTGGAAAGAGCCACCTCTTCCCGTCCAGTGCTGGGAAGGTCAGGCATCGCAACCACCACCACACTTGGACTCTCCTTGGGGATTTGTGATATCTTCTTAGAAAGCACAGTTCTTCGCTGTGCTTTTGCCAGCTTAACTCTTTTGATTTTTTTAGTGGGAGGAGGGCTTCCATCGTCATGTGAAGCTGAACCACTAGTCATGAACATACTAGGGATCGACCTTAGCCGTTCCTTGCCACTCCGTGTCGTAAATGGCATATTGGCAAGTTTACGTTTCTCTTCAGCTGATTTAAATGTCTTTTTCAAGGTCATTTTCCTGAACTTTGCCATTTGGGATTGTATGTGCCCTCTACTATGACATTGGGCATCGGCCTTGGCAGACGACGTTGATGGCATGTTATCGTCTATGTCATGACTAGTGGCAGCAGCTTCAGCACTAGGAGGAAGTGGTTCTTGATCTTTCTCTATTTTATTTTTATCGGAGAAAGTTTGGTCCTCCATTTATGTTATATCGATTTGATATATACGTGCGGCTAAACCCAGAAAATAATTTTTTTTTTGGTTTGGACTGGAGTGTACTTTGGGGGTTACAGCACCCTTTAACGGTCAAGCCAGCCGGCCCTTTACTTATGACACAGGCGCACTCTTGGCACTACTTTGTTGATGCACGTGCGGCTACTGCGCACACAATTCACAAACACAGAAAATAATTTTTTTTTTGGTTTGGACTGGAGTGTACTTTCGGGGGTTACAGCACCCTTAACGGTCAAGCCAGCCGGCCCTTTACTTATGACACAGGCGCACGCTTGGCACTACTTTGTTGATGCACGTGCGGCTACTGCGCACACAATTCACAAACACAGAAAATAATTTTTTTTTTGGTTTGGACTGGAGTGTACTTTCGGGGGTTACAGCACCCTTAACGGTCAAGCCAGCCGGCCCTTTACTTATGACACAGGCGCACGCTTGGCACTACTTTGTTGATGCACGTGCGGCTACTGCGCACACAATTCACAAACACAGAAAATAATTTTTTTTTTGGTTTGGACTGGAGTGTACTTTCGGGGGTTACAGCACCCTTAACGGTCAAGCCAGCCGGCCCTTTACTTATGACACAGGCGCACACTTGGCACTACTTTGTTGATGCACGTGCGGCTACTGCGCACACAATTCACAAACACAGAAAATAATTTTTTTTTTGGTTTGGACTGGAGTGTACTTTCGGGGGTTACAGCACCCTTAACGGTCAAGCCAGCCGGCCCTTTACTTATGACACAGGCGCACGCTTGGCACTACTTTGTTGATGCACGTGCGGCTACTGCGCACACAATTCACAAACACAGAAAATAATTTTTTTTTTGGTTTGGACTGGAGTGTACTTTCGGGGGTTACAGCACCCTTAACGGTCAAGCCAGCCGGCCCTTTACTTATGACACAGGCGCACGCTTGGCACTACTTTGTTGATGCACGTGCGGCTACTGCGCACACAATTCACAAACACAGAAAATAATTTTTTTTTTGGTTTGGACTGGAGTGTACTTTCGGGGGTTACAGCACCCTTAACGGTCAAGCCAGCCGGCCCTTTACTTATGACACAGGCGCACGCTTGGCACTACTTTGTTGATGCACGTGCGGCTACTGCGCACACAATTCACAAACACAGAAAATAATTTTTTTTTTGGTTTGGACTGGAGTGTACTTTCGGGGGTTACAGCACCCTTAACGGTCAAGCCAGCCGGCCCTTTACTTATGACACAGGCGCACGCTTGGCACTACTTTGTTGATGCACGTGCGGCTACTGCGCACACAATTCACAAACACAGAAAATATATTATTTTTTTAGCACTTGGGGGGAGCACCCCTGATGGACAGAGCACCCCCTGGACAACACTGCAGCACTCCTTTAGGACTGGGACACTGCACAGGACTTTGGAGTGGACACAGCCCCTATGGAGAACTGACTGCACAACACAGTCCAGCCAGCCCCTATGGACTTTGAAGTAGTGGACACAGCCCCTATTAACAACAGCAGCACAGCACAACACAGCCAGCCCCTATGGACTTTGAAGTAGTGGACAACAGCAGCACTACACTACACTACACTACACAGCCCTAACTCCCACCCTCCCTCTTCACTGTCCACAGCCGAGTGAGAAAATGGCGCCGACGTGGGTACCTTATATAGGATCCAAAACCCGCGAGACTCGGAAGGCGGGATGATGACGTTTTGCCTCGATTTCAGATCCGAGTCAGGCGGGAAAAGTCGAGCCTGATTCGGATCGGACTCGGATCGGGGGGGCTCGGGGGGGTTCGGATTTCAGAAATCCGAACCCGCTCACCCCTAGATATAAGCGATGTCACTGTGACACTCCGAGATCCTCTCACCTCCCCAGTCACGTCCCTCTATTATTACTATAGATATAAGTGATGTCACTGTATTATTACTATAGATATAAGTGATGTCACTGTGACACTCCCAGATCCCCTCACCTCCCCAGTCATGTCCCTGTATTATTACAATAGATATAAGTGATGTCACTGTGACACCCCCAGATCCCCTCACCTCCCCAGTCATGTCCCTGTATTATTACTATTGATATAAGCGATGTCACTGTGACACTCCCAGATCCTCTCACCTCCCCAGTCATGTCCCTGTATTATTACTATAGATATAAGTGATGTCACTGTGACACTCCCAGATCCTCTCACCTCCCCAGTCACGTCCCTCTATTATTACTATAGATATAAGTGATGTCACTGTATTATTACTATAGATATAAGTGATGTCACTGTGACACTCCGAGATCCTCTCACCTCCCCAGTCACGTCCCTCTATTATTACTATAGATATAAGTGATGTCACTGTGACACTACCAGATCCCCTCACCTCCCCAGTCATGTCCCTGTATTATTACTATAGATATAAGTAATGTCACTGTGACACTACCAGATCCCCTCACCTCCCCAGTCATGTCCCTGTATTATTACTATAGATATAAGTAATGTCACTGTGACACTCCCAGATCCCCTCACCTCCCCAGTCATGTCCCTGTATTATTACTATAGATATAAGTGGTCACTGTGACACTCCCAGATCCCCTCACCTCCCCAGTCATGTCCCTGTATTATTACTATAGATATAAGTGATGTCACAGTGACACCCCCAGATCCCCTCACCTCCCCAGTCATGTCCCTGTATTATTACTATAGATATAAGTGATGTCACAGTGACACCCCCAGATCCCCTCACCTCCCCAGTCATGTCCCTGTATTATTACTATAGATATAAGTGATGTCACAGTGACACTCCCAGATCCCCTCACCTCCCCAGTCATGTCCCTGTATTATTACTATAGATATAAGTGGTCACTGTGACACTCCCAGATCCCCTCACCTCCCCAGTCATGTCCCTGTATTATTACTATAGATATAAGTGATGTCACTGTGACACTCCCAGATCCCCTCACCTCCCCAGTCATGTCCCTGTATTATTACTATAGATATAAGGGATGTCGCTGTGACACGCCCAGATCCTCTCACCTCCCCAGTCATGTCCCTGTATTATTACTATAGATATAAGTGATGTCACTGTGACACCCCCAGATCCCCTCACCTCCCCAGTCATGTCCCTGTATTATTACTATAGATATAAGTGATGTCACTGTGACACTCCCAGATCCCCTCACCTCCCCAGTCATGTCCCTGTATTATTACTATAGATATAAGTGATGTCACTGTGACACTCCCAGATCCCCTCACCTCCCCAGTCATGTCCCTGTATTATTACTATAGATATAAGTGATGTCACTGTGACACTCCCAGATCCCCTCACCTCCCCAGTCATGTCCCTGTATTATTACTATAGATATAAGTGAGGTCACTGTGACACTCCCAGGTCCCCTCACCTCCCCAGTCATGTCCCTGTATTATTACTATAGATATAAGTGATGTCACTGTGACACTCCCAGGTCCCCTCACCTCCCCAGTCATGTCCCTGTATTATTACTATAGATATAAGTGATGTCACTGTGACACTCCCAGATCCCCTCACCTCCCCAGTCATGTCCCTGTATTATTACTATAGATATAAGTGATGTCACTGTGACACTCCCAGATCCCGTCACCTCCCCAGTTATGTTCCTTATATTATTACTATAGATATAAGTGATGTCACTGTGACACTCCCAGATCCTCTCACCTCCCCAGTCATGTCCCTGTATTATTACTATAGATATAAGCGATGTCACTGTGACACTCCCAGATCCCCTCACCTCCCCAGTCATGTCCCTGTATTATTACTATAGATATAAGTGATGTCACTGTGACACCCCCAGATCCCCTCACCTCCCCAGTCATGTCCCTGTATTATTACTATAGATATAAGCGATGTCACTGTGACACTCCGAGATCCTCTCACCTCCCCAGTCATGTCCCTGTATTATTACTATAGATATAAGTGATGTCACTGTGACACCCCCAGATCCTCTCACCTCCCCAGTCATGTCCCTGTATTATTACTATAGATATAAGTGATGTCACTGTGACACCCCCAGATCCTCTCACCTCCCCAGTCATGTCCCTGTATTATTACTATAGATATAAGTGATGTCACTGTGACACCCCCAGATCCCCTCACCTCCCCAGTCATGTCCCTGTATTATTACTATAGATATAAGTGATGTCACTGTGACACTCCCAGGTCCCCTCACCTCCCCAGTCATGTCCCTGTATTATTACTCTAGATATAAGTGATGTCACTGTGACACTCCCAGATCCCCTCACCTCCCCAGTCATGTCCCTGTATTATTACTATAGATATAAGTGATGTCACTGTGACACTCCCAGATCCCGTCACCTCCCCAGTTATGTTCCTTATATTATTACTATAGATATAAGTGATGTCACTGTGACACTCCCAGATCCTCTCACCTCCCCGGTCATGTCCCTGTATTATTACTATAGATATAAGCGATGTCACTGTGACATTCCCAGATCCCCTCACCTCCCCAGTCATGTCCCTGTATTATTACTATAGATATAAGTGATGTCACTGTGACACTCCCAGATCCCCTCACCTCCCCAGTCATGTCCGTGTATTATTACTATAGATATAAGTGATGTCACTGTGACACTCCCAGATCCCCTCACCTCCCCAGTCATGTCCCTGTATTATTACTATAGATATAAGTGATGTCACTGTGACACCCCCAGATCCCCTCACCTCCCCAGTCATGTCCCTGTATTATTACTATAGATATAAGCGATGTCACTGTGACACTCCGAGATCCTCTCACCTCCCCAGTCATGTCCCTGTATTATTACTATAGATATAAGTGATGTCACTGTGACACCCCCAGATCCTCTCACCTCCCCAGTCATATCCCTGTATTATTACTATACATATAAGTGATGTCACTGTGACACCCCCAGATCCTCTCACCTCCCCAGTCATGTCCCTGTATTATTACTATAGATATAAGTGATGTCACTGTGACACCCCCAGATCCCCTCACCTCCCCAGTCATGTCCCTGTATTATTACTATAGATATAAGTGATGTCACTGTGACACCCCCAGATCCTCTCACCTCCCCAGTCATGTCCCTGTATTATTACTATAGATATAAGCGATGTCACTGTGACACCCCCAGATCCCCTCACCTCCCCAGTCATGTCCCTGTATTATTACTATAGATATAAGTGATGTCACTGTGACACCCCCAGATCCTCTCACCTCCCCAGTCATGTCCCTGTATTATTACTATAGATATAAGCGATGTCACTGTGGCACCCCCAGATCCTCTCACCTCCCCAGTCATGTCCCAGTATTATTACTATAGATATAAGTGATGTCACCGTGACACCCCCAGATCCCCTCACCTCCCCAGTCATGTCCCTGTATTATTACTATAGATATAAGTGATGTCACTGTGACACCCCCAGATCCTCTCACCTCCCCAGTCATGTCCCTGTATTATTACTATAGATATAAGCGATGTCACTGTGGCACCCCCAGATCCTCTCACCTCCCCAGTCATGTCCCTGTATTATTACTATAGATATAAGTGATGTCACCGTGACACCCCCAGACCCTCTCACCTCCCCAGTCAGTAGGTAGATGATCTCCAGGGTGAGATGTAAGATCCTCTCAGTCCTGTGACTTCTGTCCTTGTCCATCCTCAGTGAGAATACAGAACATGTGACAGTAATAAGTCTCTGGCTCCTCACAGCAGGACTGTATTGGAATCAATATA
This sequence comes from Taudactylus pleione, assembly GCA_031769625.1. Taxonomy (NCBI): domain Eukaryota; kingdom Metazoa; phylum Chordata; class Amphibia; order Anura; family Myobatrachidae; genus Taudactylus; species Taudactylus pleione. The sequence continues at coordinate 216,968 of JAUIMM010002576.1, forward strand.
ATACACATCAAAGAAAAGACAGGTAACACTGAGTGACCAGTAAGTCTCCTCAGTACCCTCAGCCACAGAAACCTGGTCAGTGTCTGTCAGACGTTTCTGTGTCCTAGCCCCATAAGGCTCCTCAGAGGCCATCACACAGCGCTTTACTGCTTTATTGTATCCTCCCTAATACACTACTCACAACAATATCACACTCAACAGCCTGCTCCTCCTATATAATAATAACAGGACACCACAGGCTGCTCCCTCTGTATAATAATAACAGGACACCACAGGCTGCTCTCCCTGTATAATAATAATAACAATAGGACACCACAGGCTGCTCCCCCTGTATAATAATAACAGGACACCACAGGCTGCTCCTACTGTATAATAACAATAAGACGCCGTAGGCTGCTCCTACTGTATAATAATAATAACAGGACACAACAGGCTGCTCCCCATGTTTAATAAAAATAACAGGACACTACAGGCTGCTCCCCTGTATAATAACAGGACACTACAGGCTACTCTACCTGTATAATAATAAGAGGGCACCACAGGCTGCTCCCCTGTATAATAATAATAGCAGGACACCACAGGCTGCTCCCCTGTATAATAATAACAGGACACCACAGGCTGCTCCCCCTGTATAATAATAATAACAGGACACCACAGGCTGCTCCCCCTGTATAATAATAATAATAACAGGACACCACAGGCTGCTCCCCTGTATAATAATAATAATAATAATAATAACAGGACACCACAGGCTGCTCCCCCTGTAGAGTTACCTACTGCCAGTAGCAACAATGGCTCCTCTCTGTTTCCCGGAAGTGACGGCAGTTGGAGGAGTTTAGGGCAGACGCGTGACCCGGATGTTGGGCACAGATACCGGAAGTCGGGTGGAACATAACGCCGGGAGCCGGGTTCCGGGAAAGATGAGGAGGAGATGTGTAATATTATGGCTGCTGCTTCATGTCCTCCTCCCTGTAACCTGGAGCCGCAGTACCGGGGGGAGCACCGGCCTGTGTAGTCTGGGTACCTGCAGCTAACAGACACTTTTCCTACTCATTCAAGTGGATCCTGCCCGGTATGGAGGGTGGTAGGTGTGCCCGGTATGGGGGGGTGTTAGGTGTGCCCGGTATGGGGGGGTGGTAGGTGCGCCCGGTATGGGGGGGGTGGTAGGTGCGCCCGGTATGGGGGGGGTGGTAGGTGCGCCCGGTATGGATGGGTGATAGGTGCGCCCGGTATGGAGGGGTGATAGGTGTGCCCGGTATGGGGGGGTGTTAGGTGTGCCCGGTATGGGGGGGTGGTAGGTGTGCCCGGTATGGGGGGGTGGTAGGTGTGCCCGGTAGATGGAGGCTGAGGGTGCTAGGTGTGACCCATAAGGAAAGGAGGTGAGGGTGATAAGTGTCCCCAGTAGAAGAAAGGAGGAGAGGGTGATAAGTGTGCCCAGTAAGGAAAGGAGGTGAGGGTGATAAGCGTGCCCAGTAAGGAAAGGAGGTGAGGGTGATAAGTGTGCCCAGTAAGGAAAGGAGGTGAGGGTGATAAGCGTGCCCAGTAAGGAAATGAGGTGAGGATGATAAGTGTGCCCAGTAAGGAAATGAGGTGAGGATGATAAGTGTGCCCAGTAAGGAAAGGAGGTGAGGATGATAAGTGTGCCCAGTAAGGAAAGGAGGTGAGGGTGATAAGCGTGCCCAGTAAGGAAATGAGGTGAGGATGATAAGTGTGCCCAGTAAGGAAAGGAGGTGAGGGTGATAAGCGTGCCCAGTAAGGAAAGGAGGTGAGGATGATAAGTGCCCAGTAGAAGAAAGGAGGTGAGGGTGATAAGAGAGCCCAGTAATGAAAGGAGGTGAGGGTGATAAGTGTGCCCAGTAAGGAAAGGAGGTGAGGGTGATAAGCATGCCCAGTAAGGAAAGGAGGTGAGGATGATAAGCGTGCCCAGTAGAAGAAAGGAGGTGAGGGTGAGAAGTGTGCCCAGTAAGGAAAGGAGGTGAGGATGATAAGTGAGCCCAGTAGAAGAAAGGAGGTGAGGGTGATAAGTGTGCCCAGTAAGGAAAGGAGGTGAGGGTGATAAGCGTGCCCAGTAAGGAAAGGAGGTGAGGATGATAAGCGTGCCCAGTAGAAGAAAGGAGGTGAGGGTGAGAAGCGTGCCCAGTAAGGAAATGAGGTGAGGATGATAAGTGTGCCCAGTAAGGAAAGGAGGTGAGGGTGATAAGTGTGCCCAGTAAGGAAAGGAGGTGAGGGTGATAAGTGTGCCCAGTAAGGAAAGGAGGTGAGGGTGATAAGTGTACCCAGTAAGGAAAGGAGGTGAGAGTGATAAGTGTGCCCAGTAAGGAAAGGAGGTGAGGGTGATAAGTGTGCCCAGTAGTGAAAGGAGGTGAGGATGATAAGTGTGCCCAGTAAGGAAAGGAGGTGAGGGTGATAAGTGTGCCCAGTAAGGAAAGGAGGTGAGGGTGATAAGCGTGCCCAGTAAGGAAAGGAGGTGAGGGTGATAAGCGTGCCCAGTAAGGAAATGAGGTGAGGGTGATAAGTGTACCCAGTAAGGACAGGAGGTGAGGGTGATATGCTAATGAATGCATACGCACGGCCTAGGCAGCAGAATAAGGAGACGCCCAGCACTACATAATACCACCCACTTCCCTTTACGTGTGTCCTTTATACCTGGTAAGGCAGCAGAAACATTGGTAACATCGAGAACCATCGGACCTATATGCACAATAGTGGATGACCTGACCCTCCCGCAGAGATAGCGAGACTTCCTCTATGCAACTAGACCTCAGGCTGCGTCCTTTGCCATAAGGGCTTATGTACATCCATGAAACGCGTCCAAATGCCCAGGCATGCATACGTTTACCCGACCACACCCCCGTCATCACTCACAAGCGGCACTTCCTGTCCATCACTTGTCCATGGGGCTGCGGACTTCCTGCGTACACATTCACCATCGCACTGGCCGGTTTGCGCACGCGCATTTCAATGCATGCGCAGACCAAAACCATCGACCAATTGCATACGTCTGCATCCGTGCGTTCCTTGCTGAACCAGGCCCAAAGTGCTAAGTCCTCCACCATGCACCAGGCCCTGCACGGTAGCTGGCAGAGGTCTTAAGCTTGGAGACACTGAGCTCAATTCCAGACCAGCTGGAGAACGGGGATAGCATTTGGCGCAATTCTGTTTTCACAGGATACAGATGGAGTCGACTTAAATGCGAGATGTTTATTGCTCAAATAGTCTTCAAGAATACTTCCCCTTTACAAGTATTGCATTGTGGGTACAGCATACAGATGTTCACAGCAGTACAACTCTGCTCACAGGCTCTTATTTTATCTTACGCCAATACACAAAGTCCGCCATGTGTTTTTTACCCAATCAAGTTACGTGCCTGTGCCTGGCATGCACAAGGTATGCTCACTTATAAAGGCTTGGGTATCCTGACAGGATGAAATCCAGACACCGGCTGTTAAGTACCCTAACCCGCCCCTCTACCCCACCTAACCCTCTTTTAGGGGTGCTTAACACTTCCGGGCTGGCGTAAAACACATTTTATTATATATACACATTTGTAATACTAGTCCCAGTACCGGGACTTTAACCATCTTACTGCTGGGCTACCTGCCCTGGCCCCGGCACACACAGCGCTCAGTACTGGACACCCCTAGCACAGCAGGTCTGGGACTCTCCCCTGGTAAAGCTTGAATGGCCACACTGGGAGGCACCTTTACTGGTCTTCCCATCCTGCAACTCAGGTCGCTCTCCCCCTTTACAGTGCATCGGGGGTTAAACATACTGTCTGCCCTCAGTGCTGGGGGTATGAAGAGCAGGCTGTCCCTGTCCCCCAGCAATGCATGCAGGCTCCAGACGGTAGCCGCTCCCTTTAACACTGAAACACCGCACTGGTGCGCCGGGAGTTAGGCTTTTGGTCCTCAGCGTGGAACAGTCAGCCCCACATTGACTCAACCGAAAGACATGGTCCTAGGTTGCGGCACCTGAAAATGCGTTTATTGAAAATGACACCTTGCCGGTAACATTCAAATATGGCGCTGTTTACCCCTTTAGTGCCATGGCCTTGTGTACTGGGGCACAGTCATTTTGGAATAGAAATGGGCCTTCCCCACACTGTTACCACAAAGTTGGAAGCATAGCATTGTCCAAAATGTCTTGGTCTGCTGAAGCATTAAGATTGTCCTTCACTGGAGATAAAGGGCCTAGCCCAAACCCTGACACACAGCCCCATGTACCATTATCCCTCCACCAAACTTCACAGTTGGCACAATGCAGTCAGACAAGTAACGTTCTCCCGGCACCCACCAAACCCAGACTCGCCCATCTTACTGCCAAACAGAGAAGCGTGATCCGTCACTCCACAGGACACGTTTCCACTACTCCACAGTCCAGTGTCCGTGTGCTTTACACCACTCCATCCGACGTTGGCATTGAGCGTGGTGATGTGAGACTGGCATGCAGCTACTCGGCCATGGAAACCCATTCCATTAAGCTCCCGCCGCAAAGTTGTTGTGCTTACATTGATGCCAGTGGAAGTTTGGAACTCTTTAGCTATGGAATCAGCAGAGCGTTGGCGACTTTTATGCACCATGCGCCTTAGCAGTCACTGACCCAGCTGTGATTTTATAGGGTTGATGTTGTTTTTAAATGTTTCCACTTTCTAATAATATCACTTACAGTTGACCATGGAATATCCAGCAGGGATGACATTTCATAAACCATCTTATGGTAAAGGTGGCATCTTATCACAGTACCACGCTTCCTATCACAGTACCACGCATGCTATCACAGTAATACCACACTTCCTATAACCGTACCACGCTTCCTATCACAGCACCGCGCATCCTATCAGCACCGCGCTTCCTATCACAGCACCACACATCCTATCACAGTACCACGCATCCTATCACAGTACCACGCTTCCTATCACAGTACCACGCATCTTATCACAGCACCACGCTTCCTACCACAGCACAACACATCCTACCACAGTACCACGCTTCCTACCACAGCACCACGCATCCTATCACAGCACCACGCTTCCTATCACAGCACCACTCTTCCTATCACAGCACAACGCATCCTATCACAGCACCACGCATCCTATCACAGTATCGCGCTTCCTATCACAGTACCACGCTTCCTATCACAGTACCACGCATCTTATCACAGTACCACGCTTCCTACCACAGCACCACACATCCTATCACAGTACCACGCTTCCTACCACAGCACCACCCATCCTATCACAGTACCACGCTTCCTATCACAGCACCACGCTTCCCACACTTCCTATCACAGTACCACGCTTCCTATCACAGTACCACGCTTCCTACCACAGCACCACACATCCTATCACAGTACCACGCTTCCTACCACAGCACCACCCATCCTATCACAGTACCACGCTTCCTATCACAGCACCACGCTTCCCACACTTCCTATCACAGTACCACGCTTCCTATCACAGTTCCACGCTTCCTATCACAGCTCCATGCTTCCTATCACAGCACCGCGCTTCCTATCACAGCACCGCGCTTCCTATCACAGCACCACGCTTCCTATCACAGCACCGCGCTTCCTATCACAGCACCACACATCCTATCACAGCACCACGCATCCTATCACAGTACCACACTTCCTACCACAGCACCACGCTTCCTACCACAGCACCACGCATCCTACCACAGCACCACGCTTCCTATCACAGTACCAAGCTTCCTATCCAAGTACCACGCTTCCTATCCCAGTACCACGCATCCTACCACAGTACCACGCATCCTACCACAGTACCACGCATCCTATCACAGTACCACGCATCCTACCACAGTACCACGCATCCTACCACAGTACCACGCATCCTATCACAGTACCACTCTTCCAATCACAGTACCACGCTTCCCACACTTCCTATCACAGTACCACGCTTCCTATCACAGCACCACACATCCTATCACAGCACCACGCTTCCTATCACAGTACCACGCATCCTATCACAGTACCACGCTTCCTATCACAGTTCCACGCTTCCAATCACAGCACCACACTTCCTATCACAGCACCGCGCATCCTATCAGCACCGCGCTTCCTATCACAGTACCACGCTTCCTATCCCAGTACCACGCTTCCTATCCCAGTACCACGCTTCCTACCACAGCACCACGCTTCCTATTACAGTACCACGCTTCCTATCACAGTACCACGCATCCTACCACAGTACCACGCATCCTATCACAGTACCACTCTTCCAATCACAGTACCACGCTTCCCACACTTCCTATCACAGTACCACGCTTCCTATCACAGCACCACGCTTCCTATCACAGTACCACGCATCCTATCACAGCACAACACATCCTATCACAGTTCCACGCATTCTATCACAGTACCGCGCATCCTATCACAGTACCGTGCATCCTATCACAGTACCGTGCATCCTATCACAGTACCGCGCATCCTATCACAGCACCGCGCTTCCTATCACAGCACCACTCTTCCTATCACAGCACCGCGCATCCTATCACAGTATCGCGCATCCTATCACAGTACCGCGCTTCCTATCACAGTACCGCGCTTCCTACCACAGCACCATGCTTCCTATCACAGCACCACGCTTCCTATCACAGTACCAAGCTTCCTATCCCAGTACCACGCTTCCTATCCCAGTACCACGCTTCCTACCACAGCACCACGCTTCCTATCACAGTACCACGCATCCTACCACAGTACCACGCATCCTATCACAGTACCACTCTTCCAATCACAGTACCACGCTTCCCACACTTCCTATCACAGTACCACGCTTCCTATCACAGCACCACACATCCTATCACAGCACCACGCTTCCTATCACAGTACCACGCATCCTATCACAGTACCACGCATCCTATCACAGTACAACACATCCTATCACAGTACCACGCTTCCTATCACAGTACCACGCATCTTATCACAGTACCACGCTTCCTACCACAGCACAACACATCCTATCACAGTTCCACGCATCCTATCACAGTACCGCGCATCCTATCACAGTACCGCGCATCCTATCACAGCACCACGCTTCCTATCACAGTACCACGCATCCTATCACAGTACTACGCTTCCTATCACAGTACCAAGCATCTTATCACAGTACCACACTTGAAGTCACTGAGCTCTTCAGAATAACCCATTTTGTATCAAAAATGTTTGCAAATGGAGACTGCATGGCTAGGTGCTTAATATTATACACCTGTGGCAACGGGTTTTATTGAAACACCTGAATTCAATAATTAACAGGTGTGGCCAAATACCTTTGTCCATATAGTGTGTGGGTATATATATATATATATATATATATATATATATATCTTTTTTATTTTATTTTTGCATATTTCATCATTGTTTTTAGGTCTAGACATATAAACTTAGTACCCTGTATGATGTATGTTGAACCTATATATTACACTATAACATCATTTTAAACTTTAATATATTTATACATGTTAGTGAAGTAAGCTTTAAGGTCTATTTTATCCTTGGGAATAAAAACCACTTTTTACAGAACAACCATCAGTTCTCTTTGTTATGGGTTTGTGGCCTCTGAACTGATCATTTTTCCACACAACTAATTCTACAATATCCTTTCTGATCCCCTCTACGCATCTTTTATACATCTACAGTACGTCTAACACCTCACCATTGCTTCATCCCTACCAATCATACCCCATAGCCGTGTGCAGGGTATGGGAGATTGGCGTAACATGCAGGGGGTGACAAGTTCTAGGGAGAAACCTTTGCAGGTCAGTGGCATAGTCAGTCTTTGACCAGATAGGGAGTGAAGTTGGAATAGGCATCTCAAGCAATGGTGGTGGGTATTACTAAACACCAGGGTGAACTAGGAATAGAGCCTATTTTTATTTAAAGAGGGCACTATATGCTAGGTGTTTTTAGTATGATCCCAGCACTTCAATGAAACTCTGAGCTTTATTAAAAAAAAAAGACTAGGTTACTATGTAATATTTTTATCCACGCTATATAGATCATCCCATCCTCCATTCCCCAGACCCTGACCCCCCATAGATATTATGATCACCTCCAATCCCTCTCACCTACTGGAAGGGCTGAGATTTTGTATGTCATAGTCCTGTGTTAGCCGCCTATTGATGACTTTCACTTGTCTAGTTGCCTGCTGCCAAGGTGGCAACATATTTTCATCGGGAAGGTGGAGGGGAGCAGTCACTCCACCTTAAACTCTGCCGGCTACGCCACTGAGTCCTCTCAGTAATTTCCCTGATGAGTTTTCTCCTTGTCATCAACTTTGGAAGAATGTCTCGATCATAGGAATGTTCCTGTTGTGCCATATTTTCCACCCTATTGATGATAGTTTTTAGAATTCTCCATGGTACATGTAATGGCTTTTAACATTACCACATAGTTGTTTGAAAGCTCCTTGCAGACTATCCCAGTAATCAAGGACTTCATACTGGAACAGCTGATCTGTATTTGGGTTTAATCACAATCACATTTTCTTTCAAAAATTTTTATGTTTATTGGCACAAAAAGAAATATACAAAATAGTGCGAAAACCATCATAGGTCAGAAACCAATATGGAAAATATACTAGGAATTACAATTTAACGGGTAAAAACAATGTAGAATAGTACAGGATTATAACAAGGTTACACACATAGTTCAAAAATGCAGATTAATCTGTCTACAGAAGAAATGCAATAACATTGAAAGATAAAATAGGAACAGACTATTTTGTGGCAGAAAAGGAGAGGAAAAAAAACCCCAAAAAATAAAACTAAAGTATACAGTAATCTAAATACAGGGTATACGAATAATAAGTAAATAGAAAACAAACAGATAATGGTCATAGCCGTAATGGTATTAACACGCTCATCATGAACACATTTATTAGAGATACGAAGCCAAAAGATGACTTTAGCCTCCAGCTCCCCCGCTCCTCCCACAGCAGAAACACTGCAGCAAAGTAGATAGACCAAAAAGAAATTAAGATGTTATGAAATTTGTATACAAAAGATACCAAGTAGTCATTTCAAATAACTTCCTAATATGATTTTGAGTAGATGTATTTGGGGTTTCAATGTACAACATCCATTTTGTGTAAAAGCAGATAATCTCCTTCTGGTAATGTGGCTCTATGATCAAAATATAGAATCTGGAATTACATGGATTTTACTGTGCCCAGAAATGCTGGAGGTGGCCACAGTCCAAGTTTTTATAATTACCTTCTTGGCAACTGTCAAAACCAGGGTAAGGAGAGGGACAAACTCATTACGCCTAGGTCCTAAATACCAAGATTTGAAATGACAACAAAGCATTGCCAAAGGGTCGGTCGCGCCCAAGATAAAGATGTGTGACTGAGCCAATGAACGAGAGGACCTTATCGTAAAGTTTGCTAATTTTCCTGCACCCCCAGAATTGATGATAAAAATCAGCAGCCAAGTGTTTACATTTACGGCAGTTATTCCAGTTTAATCACAATCATTTTTATTGCTGGTAGATATATAATTACCTTTGGACATGATATTAATTGTCGCAGATTAACCACAGAGCGATCGTCCAATCATGAACTTTTTTATTGTGCTTCTTGCTAAATATTGCCTAATTGTTACTGACGTGCATTTCATGTATTAAAGGAAAAAAGTTATCCAACACCTATATTACCCATATGAAACATTAATTGCCCCCTCCCCCTAAACTTAATAACCAATTGTCCGACCTTTAGCAGCAACAACTGCAATGGAACGCTTCCGATAACTGGAGATCAGTCTTTCCCATCACTGTGGAGGAATTTTGGCCGATTCTTATTTGCAAAATTGCTTTAACTCAGCCACATTGGTGGGTTTTCGAGCATGAACTTCCCATTTAGGGTCCTGCCACAGTATCTCATTTGAATTCAAGTCAGGATTTTAACTAGGCCACTCCAAAACTTTAATTTTGTTAATTTAGAGCCATTCAGAGGTGGACTTGTTCTTGTGCCTCAGATCATTGTCTTGCTGCATAATCCAATTGTGTTTGTGCTTCAGATCATGGTCGGATGACCGGACATTATCCCTCTTTTCGATAGAGAGCAGAATTCATGATACCACTTATTATGGCAAGTTACTTAGGTTCTGAAGCTGGAAAACATCCCCCCTCCATCACACCACCATGTGCCAGATGTAGCAGGAGGACCTGTGTCTTCTAAAGAGTAACAGTTTTTGCTCATCAGTCCACAGAACATTAGCATAGAAGGCTTGCGGGTCATCAGTGTGAGAGCAGCCTTGATGTTCCTCTTGTCTAGCAGTGGTATTTGCCTTGCAGCTCTTCCATAGATACAATTTTTGCCCATTCTGTATATTACGGGGGACTCACAAATACTGACAGTAACTAAGGTGAGTAGGGTCTGCAGTTCCTTAGATGTCCATCTGGATTCTTTAGGGACTGCCTGGATGAGTCATTGATGCACTATTGGAGGAACTTTGATTGCAATTGTTGCTGCTAAAGGTGGCACACCCAGTTATCATGTTTAGGGGGGCAATTAATGTTTAATATGGGTGTTGTATAACGTTTTTCCTTCAATAAATGAAATTATAAATTAAAAACTATTTTATTTTAAATTAAAAACTATGCTGGTTGTCTTTGTCTTATATTTAACCACTTAACTGATGATTTGTTTTTTCGAAAAACCGCTCCAAAATTGTTGGGTGTTTTTTATGAGTGAATTAGGTGAGGAACATCCATTTTAACTTATCCAAAATGGTTTAATAAAAAAACCAAAACTTTTTTTTTAAGATTTGTAAAAAAAAAATAGCTTTTTAAAATAACTGAACATCGGAAACATCGCAACATTCAATTAGAGACCGGATACAGGAACCAGGTATGTCAGGGGCGTTACGGGGAGGTTAAACTTACTTTTCCCCGCTGCTGCTCAGTTCTAAAGGCTGGGTAGGGGGTCTTGCTTTGCTGACTGATCAGCAGTGATTGGCCGCATAGCAGACAGGGGGAGAGGGTGCTGGCAAGCAGAGGGACCGGAAGGTCCCTCTGAGAGCAGCAGCTGCGGGAAGGTTCTCTTCCTGCAGCCGACCTCATGTTTGTCTGGATGAAATTTTACATCCAGTACAGATAAAGAACTAATGATAATTTACACACAGAAAAGACAGTCAGCGCTCACATGCAAGGGACAGTTATTACCACTAGCTGCTTTCCCGGAAGGTGTCCTAAACTCTCCCAATAGCAGAAAATACAAGAAAAAAGAGAAGCGCTCTGTGGTAAAGGGGTATATAGATGTAAGAATGTGTACAGGATTTGTGGTCTGGGTATTGTGATCTTAATGGCTGTAGTGTTTAGTATAAGTGGAGAATGTGAATTTTATGGTAAATATATATAAATATATACACACATGTATACACACATATATATATATATATATATATATATATATATATATATATAGTTCTCTTTGAAGATAGATGTATGACGTCAGGTAGGCAATAACTTGAGGCTGGTAGTTGACAAATACCGTATATACTCGAGTATAAGCCGAGTTTTTCAGCACAAAAAATGTGCTGAAAAAGTCCCTCTCGGCTTATACTCGAGTCAAGTGTAGCGCTGACCGGACGGAGTTCGGTCAGCGCTACACACTGCCAAACACACAGCCGCCGGAGCCGGCAGCTGCGTGTTTGGTGTAATCAGCAGCCACTGAGAGTCTGTCAGACTCTCAGCGGCTGCTGCTGCTCCCACTGCGGGAGCCATCTTCCGGCTCCCGCAGTGGGTGATGGGAGACACGTCGTCATGACGACGTGTCTCCCATGCAAAGCGGCCGGAGGAGCGGACAGCGGCGGGACCATGAGCGGGAGTTTCAGGTAAGTGTTTATTTTTTTTTTTATTGTTATCACGTCTCTCTCTACTAGGGGGGGGGGACTACAGGGGGCACTACCAGAGGGCGATGACTACAGGGGGCACTACCAGGGGACATTATCAGGGGGCGATTACTACAGGGGGCACTACCAGGGGGGGATTACTACAGGGGGCACTACCAGGGGGGATTACTACTGGGAGCACTAAAAGGGGGGATTACTACAGGGGGCACTAAAAGGCGGGATTACTACTGGGGGCACTACCAGCTGTTGCCATTTCCCACACTAGGCTTATACTCGAGTCAGTAAGTTTTCCCAGTTTTTTTGGGTAAAAGTAGGTACCTCGGCTTATATTCGGGTCGACTTATACTGGAGTATATACGGTAATTAGGAATTTGTCCAATGATTGTTTTAATTATTAAGACATTCGCAACAATCAGTCTCTCTGATTCTGACAGGTGGGCAACAACTGTAGGCTGGGTGTTGTAAATTTAAAAGATGATATAATATAGGCCTTATAACATAGGATCATCTGTCCTTATGTAATTGATATAAAATACTGTCAATCTATCTTGCTATACAGGTAGACAAAAACTGTAGGCTGGATGTTGCAGTAATAACTTTGTATTATGATGAAAGCTGTATGCTGTGGATACCACCTCCTCTGTAGTCAACGCCACCTTATAAATAGGAAACGCGGTATCAGGATGTCTTATGACACTATATTGCAGTGTTAGGTAAGTGAGACCTACTTACCCTGAGTGGATGTCTGCTGGTCTGACTCCTCCTTGCGTCCAGGTGGGCTAGGTGTGTGTGGTCGAGGGATCCATAATTATGTAGCATACAGATAAGCCAGTAATTGACTAAAAACGAATTTATTGAAAAATAGAATTGAACAGAATGACCATACACCGTATGGTATTGTAATCATAAATAGTCAGCATATGTCAGATAACGTCCCAACGCGTTTCATCCCTATTGTGGGACTTCTTCAAGGGCAAAAGTTCTTTAGTGTGACCCTACCTTCTATTTATAGATCAGTGATCCTGTGAAAGGCGCCAGAATGCGGTGGTGAGTCGCACTTCCGGGTTCCGTGATGTTCGCATGCGCACATCGCGCGTCTATGTACATAGAGGTAAAGTTTCAGTGGCAGGATTGTGTCCCCTACTGTGTGGATAAGCGGAGTCCTCCCATAGTATGACTGTGCCTTGTGGTGACACTGTTGCAATGTGTCTGCATTTATGACGGTGGCCATCTTTGTTGTGTTGGATCAGACAGAGACAGGTTATAGCTATCAGTTGCTATGTCCCTGGTTCACTGATCGCGGTGAATAGTAAACAAGGGGGGGGGAGAGAGGATACCTATGTATATGCTTAATACATTGATTGGGAGACAGAGCGGAATTGGAAAACAGACCCAATAAATAAATTAATTAATACAATAGCAGAGCCCTATTGTATAAAAAAATAGTGTCCATACATAAATTCTGTTGATTACGCACCAATAAATATAGATTAAAGTATAATGAAAAGGTCATTCTGTGTGTGATCCTAGCTGAAATAAAATTATGCCTTAATTTTATAATCAGTATAACGATCGATGAACATGATGCAGATAAATAAGTGTAATTGGAGCATAACTGGAGTTAATAGAAATAAATAGGAATAGATGAGAATAAATATAGTCATAGAGGTTCATGTCTTATAGTTAATACGGATAGATCAATAAAATTGTAGTAATATGCTGAATGAATGTGTATATTAAATTATATTTAAATATAGACCCTTAAGCCGATAAAGCCAGACGTGTGTTCCACCCACGCATATATATTTCTCAATTATGAGATAGGTAATTTTGTCCCTCGTATTAGTGTTCTGGGTAGTATTGTTGAACCCATGGCTTCCAGTGATGACTGACCAAATCATCAACTCAATTGATATACACATTCATTCAGCATATTACTACAATTTTATTGATCTATCCGTATTAGCTATAAGACATGAACCTCTATGACTATATCTATTCCTATTTATTTTTATTAACTCCAGTTATGCTCCAATTACACTTATTTATCTGCATCATGTTCATCGATCGTTATACTGATTATAAAATTAAGGCATAATTTTATTTCAGCTAGGATCACACACAGAATGACCTTTTCATTATACTTTAATCTATATTTATTGGTGCGTAATCAACAGAATTTATGTATGGACACTATTTTTTTATACAATAGGGCTCTGCTATTGTATTAATTAATTTATTTATTGGGTCTGTTTTCCAATTCCGCTCTGTCTCCCAATCAATGTATTAAGCATATACATAGGTATCCTCTCTCCCCCCCCCTTGTTTACTATTCACCGCGATCAGTGAACCAGGGACATAGCAACTGATAGCTATGACCTGTCTCCGTGTGATCCAACACACCAAAGATGGCCACCGTCATAAATGCAGACACATTGCAACAGTGTCACCACAAGGCACAGTCATACTATGGGAGGACTCCGCTTATCCACACAGTAGGGGACACAATCCTGCCACTGAAACTTTACCTCTATGTACATAGACGCGCGATGTGCGCATGCGCACATCACGGAACCGGGAAGTGCGGCTCACCACCGCATTCTGGCGCCTTTCACAGGATCACTGATCTATAAATAGAAGGTAGGGTCACACTAAAGAACTTTTGCCCTTGAAGAAGTCCCACAATAGGGATGAAACGCGTTGGGACGTTATCTGACATATGCTGACTATTTATGATTACAATACCATACGGTGTATGGTCATTCTGTTCAATTCCATTTTTCAATAAATTCGTTTTTAGTCAATTACTGGCTTATCTGTATGCTACATAATTATGGATCCCTCGACCACACACACCTAGCCCACCTGGACGCAAGGAGGAGTCAGACCAGCAGACATCCACTCAGGGTAAGTAGGTCTCACTTACCTAACACTGCAATATAGTGTCATAAGACATCCTGATACCGCGTTTCCTATTTATAAGGTGGCGTTGACTACAGAGGAGGTGGTATCCACAGCATACAGCTTTCATCATAATACAAAGTTATTACTGCAACATCCAGCCTACAGTTTTTGTCTACCTGTATAGCAAGATAGATTGCCAATATTTTATATCAATTACATAAGGACAGATGATCCTATGTTATAAGGCCTATATTATATCATCTTTTAAATTTACAACACCCAGCCTACAGTTGTTGCCCACCTGTCAGAATCAGAGACTGATTGTTTTAATTATTAAGACATTATTCGCAACAATCATTGGACAAATTCCTAATTATTTGTCAACTACCAGCCTCAAGTTATTGCCTACCTGACGTCATACATCTATCTTCAAAGAGAACTATATATATATATATATATATATATATATATATATGTGTGTATATATTTATATATATTTACCATAAAATTCAGATTCTCCACTTATACTAAACACTACAGCCATTAAGATCACATTTAAGATCACAATACCCAGACCACAAATCCTGTACACATTCTTACATCTATATACCCCTTTACCACAGAGCACTTTTCTCTTTTTTCTTGTACAGATAAAGAACTGCCTGGTGTGGATAGAAAATTACGTCCATGCCAGGCAAGTGGTTAATTATTTTTGAAGATCTGAAACATTTAAATGTGACTAATAGACAAAAATAAGAAGAAATCAGGAGGGGGCTAAAAAATTTTCATGACCCTGTATAAGTAACCTCAGTGGTGCGGTGTCTGTTACCTAGTGGTCTGTCCTCCATCATATGTTTAGTCCTTCCCAGAACCAGCCCTGCCATTACACCACAACCATTTTAGTTATATCAAACCTATCCACATCTAGCAAACACATAGACACTAAATACAGTCCTATAATAACTGTATTTTTTAAAACATTTAATAAAAAATTCAAAATATAAAAAGACAGAAAAATAAAATTACAATGTAGCCTGTACGAAAATATCGCTATATAATTTTTTTTATTGCGTTTACTTATGAAAAAGGTTTTTTCCAAACAGAAAAAAAACAGTACAAAAATCAAAATCCCCCCACCCCCAATAAACCTAAAAGAGAAAAAAATAAATAAAAAACATTTGTAGTATACAGCCATTATCATATGAACCCATGAAAATAGATCATAATTAAAATAACTGCACAATAATTCTCAACCATCAAAAACAGCAGAAAAATTGCAAGTAAAGATTTAGAATACCAAAACATTGTGTCGCCCCGCCGGGTGCCAACCCATCAGTGTCTGAAATCCCACTCCCTCCAGCAACATAATGGGAAGAAGCAATCCATGGGCCCCAAATACAATCATATTTGCGAATAAAATTTGGCTTAGTATTTAAAAATCGTCCATGCCCCACAACTTCATTCATCAGCCTACACCACTCTGCAAAAGTAGGTCCCCTAGATGCCATCCAAGTGCGGGCAATACAAACCTTTGCCAGAGTCAATGCATTCATTATGCATTGGCCCGTTAAGTGATTAACCCTGTCCAGGAGACCCAAACCAAAAATACACATTTTAGGGAATAAAAGAATTCCTCCTCCGGTTCTAGTGAGACAATTGGTGACTCGGGACCAAAACACTTGGACAGCAGAGCATTCCCAGAGGAGATGCCAGAATGAGCCATGTGCAGTAGAACATTTAGGACAACTGTCAGAGGCAACAGACTCAAATCTACTCAATAGTAAGGAGGTAAGATACACCCTGTGTAATAAAAAAACTGAATCTGTTGAAATCCCACTGCAGAGGTGGCAGACAGAGGACTATTCAACATTAAAGACCACTCTTCATCCTCTAATGGTTAAAAATCCTCCACCCATTTAGTCTAAGCAGTGCTAGGGCATCATCTGAGTTAACAGTAAGGAGGTAGGAGTAAATCTGGAAATCAATCTCTTACCACTAGTTACTTGCAACAAAGCCTTAACAGGATCAGGAGCAAATTGTGGAGGGCCAGAAGAAAACTGGAGAGATAGGGCAAGTTGAAGCTGTAAACAGTGGAAAAACAGAATTTGTGACCCCAAATTCAATCTTAAGAGTATCAAAGGTTTTAAAAACCCTGTCACTATACAAGTGTCCAAGGGAGAAGTCCCCCCTCCTGGACCACAAAGAGCTGCCATCAAATAGGGCCAGATCTCCAAGAGTGGAAGAATACCATAAGGACAATTCAGAGTCAATAGCTTCTGCCCCCACTAAAGTACGGGCCTGTTTCCACAATGTATGAGCCTGTGTGACCAGTGGAGCCCCCCCCAAGACAACTGTTTTCAAGTAAGAGCTGCAAAAGGGAACATCTTCTAGAAACAGTAGGTAAATCCTGGCTCTCCTGACCCAAAACCCATCCCCGCAAATGGACTAACTGAGCAGCCAAATAATAAAGGCAGAAATTTAGCAGTGCCAGGCCACCCAACCCTCTCGGCCTACATAGAGCCTTCAGTTTAATTCAAGATTGTTTATTTGGCCATACTAAAGAAGACAGTCAAAAATACAAGGAGAAGTATAAACACGGGCCTGCTGGAAAACATAAAAATTTGAGAACTATCATTTTAACCAAATTTACCCGACCTGTAATGTTCAAGGGATGTTATTCCAAACGTACAACTTAGATTTCAAAAGGTCAACTTGTGGCCGGTCATTAAATGGGAGAAAGTCCAATATAGATGACGTAATCCAAATTCCCAAATATTTAAACCTGGAGATCCATTCCTAGAGAGTATTCACAGCCCCAGTGTAAGAGGAAGGACCATGAACAGGAAGAATGCAAGATTTACACCAGTTAATGTGCAGCCCAGAAAACTGTCTAAAAGAATCTACCACGGAGAGGAGGGTGACCAACGACTCAGATGCATCAGTCAAAAATAGCAGCATGTCATCTGCATAGAGAGCCACCGTGTTGACCCTTTGCTGTATCCGAATACTGTGTATGCTTGGGTGACTTCTAATAAGACATGCTAAAGGTTCAATGGCCAGTGCAAAAATGCTCGTTGAAAAAGGACAGCTCTGTCTTGTACCTCTAGAGAGGCAAAAAGGAGAAACATACCCATTAATGCTGACCTGCTCTAAAGGGGAAGAATATAGTAATTTAACCCAGACTATAAATCTAGGTCCCATCCTAAAATGGAGCAGAATCTCCCAAAGATAGTGCCACTCCACAGAATCAAAGTCCATGGTGGCATCCAAGGACACCACCACTGACCCATCATCAATTGAGTCTGCCAGCTACAAAATCGAATACAATCTCTTAAGATTCTGTGAGGTAGACTTCCCTGGCATAAAACCTGTCTGATCAGGATGCACAACCTCACCAATCACCCTATTAAGTCTAAGTGCAAGCATTTTAGCCAATATTTTAAGATCTGTGGAAAAAGGGAGATCGGGCAATAAGAGGCAGGATCAAGAGGGTCTTTGCCAGATTTTTTGATCATAACAATAATGGCCTCTGACATAGAACAGGGAAGAGAATCTAGGTCACATAGTGCATTAAAAAGTTCAAGGAGACTAGGGAAAAAGAAAAGGGTATACTTCTTATATAGCTCAATAGGAATCCCGTCCACCCCTGGGATCCTACCCATCTGGAAATGAAGAAACGGCCACCCCAATTTCCTCTATAGTAATTAGAGAATCAAGGAATGCCCTACGACCCAGGGAAATGAATGGGAGGGATATATATCCCAAATATTCTTATAACTTCCAAAGTATAGTGAGCCTGGGAAAAATAAAGACTAGCAAATACTCAAAAAACACATTCGCAATAGCAGGTATAGAGGAGTGCAAATTACCTAAAGAGTCCCAAATTTAAGCTATAACTGTAACAGGCCGAAAGATAAGCCAAGAAAGCTCCAGATTTATCCGAATCTGAATAATGACTATGTTAAACAAATAGCAGGTGCTTTCTGGACTTATCTAAAAGAAAATCAGATAATAGTTTAGCAGCCCCATAAAGGAGGATCTAGCAATACTGGAGCCAGAGGACAGATATTGCTGTTCAAGCAGTTTACAATGATTTTCAAGTTCCCCTTCTTTTTCCTATGAAAAGTTTTGATACTTATCACCCTCCCAATTAAAGAACCGCGTAGGACAGACTTAAAGGCATCCCACAAAATATCAAAAGAAATGGAACCGGTATTCTCAGAGAAAAAAAATCACACCATTGGGATTCCAATTCCGAACCAGCACCCATTAATGTGAGCCAGAAAGGATTGAACTTCTAAAAAGAGTGACCTAGTGAGGCAGCAATATAAATAGCCAACACTAAAGGGGCATGATTCGACACACCACATGACCGGTACTCCACCTCAACAACCTGCGTCACTAGCCTCCCCGGTTATCAGAGCAAAATCAATCCTAAAAAAAATTATGAGAGGCTAAAAAGCAAGAGTACTGAGCCAGGTGAGGATGCCGAACCTGCCAATTATCCACCAAACCAAGTTCCTCCACTAAATTGGCAAAAGAATGGGGTGAAGGACCAGGCACAACCGAACTCTCATGCCACCTATCCAAGGTAGGGTGTAACACATTATTAAAAAATCCCCTACAGAAATAACCACGGTATCAAGGGACAAAGACATAAATTCAGCAGAATTTTTCAGGACTTCACTAGTGTAAAGAAGGGGAATATAAACATCAAGGATATGGAGTAGAGAGGAGTAACTAGATGCCCGAATGAAGTCATATCTACCCAAGGGGTCAATCCTAACATCATCAAGCACAAAACCGAGGGACCTACGGACAAGTACTGATGCTCCTCTAGAATACAAGGAATGTGTGGAGTGATAAGCCCAGTCTATCCAAGGTTTATGCAAATCCAAGACTTTCCCACCCACCAAGTATGTTTCCATCAAACATATAATATCTGCCAGAGCATTTTTTCACCTGATTCAAAACTAAAGAGCGCTTGACCTGTTCATTGAGGCCCTAGACATTCCAGGAGAGAACTTGGAACGAGGGACCCAAGCTAGTAGACATTATGGGGAAGCCACACAACAGTGGGAGGAGGAGACACAGACACCTGAAACAGCACAGATGGAGGCACCCAGCGAGACATGGCAGACACAGTAAAAAAAAAAGGCACAGTAGAAACTGAATATATAAAAAATGAAAGCATAACAGTTTTGAGTAAATCACGACAATGGCATAAAATAGAAACAAAAAATAAAATCCCAAACAATAACCCCAAAAATTGGCAAAAAATATAAACATAAAATAAAATCCCATACAATGACCCCAAGAAGAGCCCCACCCTGTATACCCATCCCAACCTTTTATACCTAAATCCTGAACCTACCAACTACAAACCCCAGAACCTAATATCTACAAAAACTAACAAACCCTAGTTCATTTTAGGGGTAAGAGAGGGGGAGCAAGTCTTACCTTGGCTGAAAAATAAACTATTGTCCAGGCCGAAGGCAAAATTACCAACCCCAGCACCCAGAAGAACAGACCCGAAAGGTCGCAATATAACAAATACCTCAATATAATAGCAATGTACAGAGTGCAGTAGAATGAATAAACATAAGGCTAGTCATATCCAAGAACATAGTATTGCAATAGAGTCCAATGAAAAAAAATAACACACAAAAAACAAGCACAACTGATGAGACAGCAAGTCCAGGTCAGTCCAGAGGAGCATCACCGCCACATCCCCTGAGCTTCAGCCATGATGTAGACTCATGGGGGAAATCAAAGAAATGGGATTGACCATCAGCCACCACACGCAGACATGCAGGAAACAACATGGCATAGGAATGACCCAGATCATGGAGGCGACGTTTAACCTGAACTAATTAAGATTAGATTTTTCGACATCAACAGGAAAGGCCGGGAACACAGCCACCCGATTTCCATTGTATTCCAAAGGACCATGTAATTGTGCCAGATGAAGGATTGCATCTCTGTCTTTGAAATGCAGAATCTTGGCAATAAAAGTGTATGGAGCACCAGGAGGAAGAGCCCTGGCAGCAATACGGTGCCCCCTTACCACTGCAAATTCAGCAGTGAAATCCTCCCTGCCAAAGGTGTCCACCAGTCATTTTTCTAGAAACATCTCTGGAAGGGAACCCTCTGCCTTCTCGGGCAAACCAACAAATCGAACAATGTTTCTGTGAAGTAGGCCATCCATATCAGAGATTTTAGTGCGACAGGCCACCATCTGGGACTCCAGTGCCAGAAGCCGTACCGCAACCGGAGCAGTGACATCTTCCAAAGTAGATATGCGAATCTCGGCCTCACCAACACGCTCTTGCATTGTCTGCATATCATGACGGATGTGTGAAAGTTCCACATGGACCTTAGAAATCTTGCCAGACAGCGTTTTTCCTGAAGAGGTGATTGCCGGCATTAAGTTTTGCATAGTGATCTCAGGCTCCAAAGGAGGGTCAGGAGCAGGCAGAGAGGAGGGTTGAGAGGAGCGAGATGAAGTATCAGAAGTGCTGGATCCTAAAACACCCCCAGCCCCTGAACGGGAAAATCGTTCCAGCCACACAGTGGCCGACTGCTGGGAATTCTTCCCCATCAAATGTCACAAACTATAACAGATCAAAGGAAAGATGCAAAAATATATATGTGTAGGGCAGGAACAGTAGGGATCAGGAGTATCAAAACCCCCACTTCACCAGCTCAGAATCCAGCAGGATACAAAAGGAATTTTGAAAAACAGCTTTCCAAGCCTCTTCTTTCCTCAGATAACAGAGAGAATTGTCTCATACAGACACGCTTCTACATACTGCAACTCCATCCGGAGTCCCTACATAAAGGACAGTCCTTATTCCTCACTGTTGCTGTGACCTCATGGTGTGACAGCCTCTTTCTTTGTTATATCTCTGAGTAACTACAAGTGATTCTGAGGTGGCTATATCTTACATGCATGACTTACAGCTCAGTGACTGTGTCTATGCTGGGCATCCACACGTAGGTTGTGTCTTGAGGGCTCAGAATCAGGCCTAAAAAGTCCATTTATAGCCTCATATACCATGGGGAACCTGGTCTCGCTGTATAAATGTGAATTGGGGGGAGGTTTATTGCAGGAACATGTCTGTCAGGTTTCAGAAGATAATTAACAAATACACAAGAATAAAATTTGAGCAATAACTGAAATGAGGCCATAACAGAAAATAAATGTGAATAGGTCAATAAAGAGTCTGTATTAGGAGAAATACTATGTTTACTAATATTTAGTCTTTGGATAAATATTCTCACTTACAAACACACAGAGTAACACCTTAGTAACTCTACTTACTCAGAGCATGGAAATGGTTTCTCACCTGTGTGACTTCTCTGATGTTTAACAAGATGTGATTTCTGTGCAAAACATTTCCCACACTCAGGACATGGAAATGGCTTCTCACCTGTGTGACTTCTCTGATGTATAACAAGATATGATTTCTGTGTAAAACATTTCCCACACTCAGGACATAGAAATGGCTTCTCACCTGTGTGACTTCTCTGATGTCTAACAAGATGTGATTTCTTTGCAAAACATTTCCCACACTCAGGACATGGAAATGGCTTCTCACCTGTGTGACTTCTCTGATGTCTAACAAGATATGATTTCTGTGCAAAACATTTCCCACACTCAGGACATGGAAATGGTTTCTCACCTGTGTGACTTCTCTGATGTCTAACAAAATTTGATTTCTGTGCAAAACATTTCCCACACTCAGGACATGGAAATCGTTTCTCACCTGTGTGAATTCTCTGATGTACAACAAGGTCGGATTTATATGCAAAACATTTCCCACACTCAGAACATGGAAATGGTTTCTCACCTGTGTGACTTCTCTGATGTATAACAAGATGTGATTTAAGTGTTAAACATTTCCCACACTCAAGGCATGGAAATGGTTTCTCACCTGTGTGAATTCTCTGATGTACAACAAGGTCGGATTTATATGCAAAACATTTCCCACACTCAGAACATGGAAATGGTTTCTCACCCGTGTGACTTCTCTGATGTATAACAAGATGTGATTTGTGTGTTAAACATTTCCCACACTCAGGACATGGAAATGGCTTCTCACCTGTGTGACTTCTCTGATGTCTAACAAGTTCGGATTTATATGCAAAACATTTCCCACACTCAGAGCATGGAAATGGTTTCTCACCTGTGTGAATTCTCTGATGTATAACAAGTTCGGATTTATATGCAAAACATTTCCCACACTCAGAACATGGAAATGGTTTCTCACCCGTGTGACTTCTCTGATGTATAACAAGATTTGATTTCTGTGCAAAACATTTCCCACACTCAGGACATGGAAATGGTTTCTCACCTGTGTGACTTCTCTGATGTTTAACAAGATCTGATTTCTGTGCAACACATTTCCCACACTCAGGACATGGAAATGGTTTCTCACCTGTGTGAATTCTCTGATGTCTAACAAGTTCGGATTTATATGCAAAACATTTCCCACACTCAGAACATGGAAATGGCTTCTCACCCGTGTGACATCTCTGATGTACAACAAGATCTGATTTCTGTGCAAAACATTTCCCACACTCAGGACATGGAAATGGTTTCTCACCTGTGTGACATCTCTCATGTATAATAAGAGCTGATTTCTGTCTAAAACATTTCCCACACTCAGGACATGGAAATGGCCCATCACCTGCATTAACTGGCTGATGGGTAATAAGGTTTGTGTTCTGTGTAAAACATTTGGCATCTATAGAAGGAAATATTTTATCTACTGTACAAGATGTAACAGTTGCACCAATATCTGAGTTATCAGGAGAACATTCCCCGTGATCAGAGGTAGCAGGTGATATATCTGCACTGTGAGGTACTGGATGTATAATTGGGGTAACTGGGTTTCCTCCTGTAGAATCTCGGGTGATGTCATCATCATCAATTTCAAAATTTTGAGTAAAACTGAGATGATCCTCTGAGACATTCCGACTGTTACACCCATCTGCTGGGAATAAAAAACATATACAGAAACATGAATGTCTGCTTACAAGTTTCATTATACATATAAAGATTTTGGTGAAATGTCCCCAATTTGTAATAAAATGGGCAGATGTAAAGTAACATATACATCATTAACTAGCACCAAAATATACTGATATCGATATATACTCATGTGCCAGAAAACTGAGACAGCCTCTTCCATTCCTAGTACATCCCACCCCATCCTGCATGACATGGTATCTTCCTCAGAGAAAATACAACATCTAGGTAGACATCTTAACATCCATTGTATAATTTACAGTAAAGATGGCAGCAAATAACGATATAAGTGACTTTAGTGAGTATTAATAGTAAGTCCTTTCACATAAGGACATGATGTAAGGGGAGATGATGGCTCCTGATGTATGAGATACACCAGTATGGGGAGGAAACTGGTCAGATCTCTGGGCTGGTAACACACATTGAGTGAAATGATGTGAGGAGGAGAGCAGGAGTATAATAGGGGCTGATGGCTCCTAATGTATGAGATACACCAGAGAGTGTGGGGAGGAGACTGGTCAGGTCTCTGGGCTGGTAACACACATTGACATGATGTGAGGAGGAGAGCAGGAGTATAAGAGGGGCTGATGGCTCCTGATGTATGAGATACACCAGAGAGTGTGGGGAGGAGACTGGCCAGATCTCTGGGCTGGTAACATACAGTGACATGATGTGAGGGGGAGAGCAGGAGTATAATAGGAGCTGATGGCTCCTGATGTATGAGATACACCAGAGAGTGTGGGGAGGAGACTGGTCAGATCTCTGGGCTGGTAACACACATTGACATGATGTGAGGAGAGCAGGAGTATAATAGGGGCTGATGGCTCCTGATGTATGAGATACACCAGAGAGTGTGGGGAGGAGACTGGTCAGATCTCTGGGCTGGTAACACAGTGACATAATATGAGGGAGAAAATTGGAGTATAATAGGGGCTGATGGCTGCTGACTCACCCACTGGGCAGATACATTTCCCTCATTAGTTTGTACTGACAGAGGAGAGTGTAGGATGAAAGATTGCTGTAGTGACTAAGCAAGGAGAATATGTGACTCTTTTCTGTAAAAAGTATTTATTACTCACCTTTGCTTACATCTATAGGGATTTCCTCCTCTTTACACTGCTGATCACCTCTCACATACGTCTCTTCTTTTCCCTCTATATTTTCTGTATTTATAAAAGTCATATACATCTCTTCTTCTCCCTCTGTGTCTTCTGTCTTCATATGAGTCACATACGTCTCTTCTTCTCCCTCTATATCTTCTGCCTTTATATCAGTCACATACGTCTCTTCTTCTCCCTCTATATCTTCTGCCTTTATATCAGTCACATACGTCTCTTCTTCTCCCTCTATATCTTCTGCCTTCATATCAGTCTCCTCTGTACAGTCCGGTGAATAAAGAGGATGGGGACATCTCTCTGGGGTATTTCTGTTACTGGGTCCATCTGTAGGAGACACACAGTGACTGAGTACATTGTATATATGTGATTATCAGGTGATGTGTATATAGGGGGCCCCCATACCTGCTCTTCCCTGTACAATAAATGACAGTCTCCTCTTACCCAGTGATGTGAGAGGTTGGTGATTCTCCATCATCACATCCTTGTACTGACCCTTGTGCTCCTCTATATACTCCACCTCCTGCATGGAGACATAAACAGTGACATCCTGACATCTTATAGGAACCTGACACACACAATGATACAGTCATCTCCCAGACATCCCCTGGTGTTACTGTATAATGTCCCATTCCCAGCAGTCACCACCCAGACACATCCCCTGGTGTTACTGTATAATGTCCCATTCCCAGCAGTCACCTCTCCAGTCATCACCCAGACACATCCCCCGGTGTTACTGTATAATGTCCCATTCCCAGCAGTCACCTCTCCAGTCATCACCCAGACACATCCCCCGGTGTTACTGTATAATGTCCCATTCCCAGCAGTCACCTCTCCAGTCATCACCCAGACACATCCCCCGGTGTTACTGTATAATGTCCCATTCCCAGCAGTCACCTATTCAGTCATCACCCAGACACATCCCCTGGTGTTACTGTATAATGTCACATTCCCAGCAGTCATCTCTCCAGTCAGCAGCTGAATTATCTTGTTGATGAGTTCCAGGATCTTCTGATCATTATGTCTCTCATGTATCAGTGAGTGATGTGGAGGCACGGTGATGGGGCTCTGGGTCCTGCTCAGTTCTCCTGAGACATTGGGACCCAGATTCCCTCACTTTCCCAGTCATGTCCCTGTATATTAATTATATATAGATATAAGCGATGTCACTGTGACACCCCCAGATCCTCTCACCTCCCCAGTCATGTCCCTGTATTATTACTATAGATATAAATGATGTCACTGTGACAGTCCCAGATCCCCTCACCTCCCCAGTCATGTCCCTGTATTATTACTATAGATATAAGTGATGTCACTGTGACACCTGCAGACCATTTCACCTCCCCAGTCAGCACGTAAATGATCTCCAGGGTGAGATGTAAGACACTCAGTCTTTTGACTCCCGTCATTGCCCATCCTCAGTGAATCAGTGAGAATACAGAGCTTGTGATGTGTACTAAAGACTCTGGACCTCATTCAGAGTCGGTCGTTGTGGCCGCACGGCCGTACGCCACCGATGTTCGCTAAACTGCGCATACGTAAAGTTCGCAATGCGCGTGCGCAAACTAGCTGCTACGATCAGAAATTTCTCTCTCCTTGAACACAGCCAGGTCGGTAGTTTGAGTGACTGGATGAGGCGTTTGTGGGTGGTAACAGGGGAAGGTGCTTGAAAACGGGGGAGTGGAGATCCGAACGCAGGCGTGCCTCATTATGCGAACGGCGTTTAATGGGAGTGCATAATTACAAAGTAGTGTCATGGCACACGTGACATGGGTGGTTTTGTACACTGACCTGATCGTAGTGCTTAAGAGAGGGTATGGTCAACCTTTAGCTCTACGACCAGTTCCGATGGTCTCGATTAATCCTTATATGCCCGGAGATGACGTGTAATGCATACGAGAAGGGGGCGTATTTTTTGTCTTACGGCCGCATCCTCCCCTTGGTCGGCCAGCTAATGATCCGATCTTAAGGTCGCAACTTGCGAGTGCATCATTTGCATATCCGGCCCCTTTTCCCTTACGACCGTGCGGCCGCAACAACCGACTCTGAATGAGGTCCTCTGTTTATTATTATTATACAGGGGGAGCTGTCTGCAATGTCCTGTTGTTGTTTTTGTTATTATTATTACTACTACTACTACAGGACACCGCAGGCTGATCCTACTGTATATTAATAATAATAATAATAATAATAATAATACCAGGACACCACAGGCTGATCCTACTGTATAATAATAATACCAGGACACCACAGGATGATCCTACTGTATAATAATAATAATAATAATAATAATACCAGGACACCACAGGCTGATCCTACTGCATGATAATAATAATAATACCAGGACACCACAGGCTGATCCTACTGCATGATAATAATAATAATACCAGGACACCACAGGCTGATCCTACTGCATAATAATAATAATAATAATACCAGGACACCACAGGCTGATCATACTGCATAATAATAATAATACTAGGACACCACAAGCTGATCCTACTGTATAATAATAATAATACCAGGACACCACAGGCTGATCCTACTGTATAATAATAATAATACCAGGACACCACAGGCTGATCCTACTGCATAATAATAATAATACCAGGACACCACAGGCTGATCCTACTGTATAATAATAATAATAATACCAGGACACCACAGGCTGATCCTACTGTATAATAATAATAATACCAGGACACCACAGGCTGATCCTACTGTATAATAATAATACCAGGACACCACAGGCTGATCCTACTGTATAATAATACCAGGACACCACAGGCTGCTCCCCCTGTATAATAACAATAAGAAATAACAACACCAGGCTGATCCTCCTATATTATAAGGGCACAGTGGTGTGTATACATAGGCACAGTGGTGTATATATATATATATATATATATATAATATATAATGGTACAGTGGTGTATATACATAGGCACAGTGGTGTATATATATATATAATATAAGGGCACAGTGGTGTATATACATGGGCACAGTGGTGTATATATATAATATAAGGGCACAGTGGTGTGTATACATAGGCACAGTGGTGTATATATATATATATATATATATATAATATAAGGGCACAGTGGTGTATATACATAGGCACAGTGGTGTATATAAATAGGCACAGTGGTGTATATATATATATATATATAATATAAGGGCACAGTGGTGTATATACATAGGCACAGTTGTGCCCTTATATTAAGGCTGCATCTAAAAAAAACAGATTTCTCCATACAGAATTCTGGAGGGGGGGGGACATGGCGTTTAAGGGGTTACACCTCAAAAGCTATTAGAGGTACGGAGCTGAAATTTGGCATGGCCGGGTAGAACTGTCACTGGGTGCTGCATGCCAAATTTCAGGGCATAAACATAAAAGATGAGGACATGGCAGTAATCTAAATCTCCAACTGTCACTTTTTTCTGACATTGTCAGTTAGGAACCCTTTTCTGCTGTAGTCTATGGGGGATATTTGGGAGGCAAAACTCAGGGTAGGGGGTGGAATTTAGACTTGGGGTTTATTTCATTAGGTAGCTATTGTGCCAGGGTACGTGCTTTTGGGGTTCAGGTAAATTAGAAAGTTACAGTTTTTAAACTATTACCTCAAGAATGTGCCATTGTAGAGATAGGACTTTTCAACTTGTTGCGCAGCCGCAGCAGGGGGTGTATGTACTGTGGCTTCATTGGGAGCACAAACATGGCTGCCTTTAGTTATTAGGCAGCCACACATAGAACAGTGAATGCGAAATACACGCTGCTACGGGCAATGAGGAAATCAGGGAGGACTATGCATGAGGTGCTGACCCAGAGGCGCAGAAGCTGGAGCATGTGCACCTCCGATCTCCTCCCCCAGCACTGGCAGCACCTCCGATCCTTCCCCAGCACTGGCAGCACCTCTGATCCTCCCCCAGCACTGGCAGCACCTCTGATCCTCCCCCAGCACTGGCGGCACCTCCGATCTCCTCCCCCAGCACTGGCGGCACCTCCGATCTCCTCCCCAGCACTGGCAGCACCTCCGATCTCCTCCCCCAGCACTGGCGGCACCTCCAATCTCCTCCCCCAGCACTGGCGGCACCTCCGATCCTCCCCCAGCACTGGCAGCACCTCCGATCTCCCCAGCACTGGCGGCACCTCCTATCTCCTCCCCAGCACTGGTGGCACCTCTGATCTCCTCCCCCAGCACTGGCGGCACCTCCGATCTCCTCCCCCAGCACTGGCGGGACCTCCGATCTCCTTCCCCAGCACTGGCGGGACCTCCGATCTCCTCCCCCAGCACTGGCAGCACCTCCGATCTCCTCCCCCAGCACTGGCAGCACCTCCGATCCTCCCCCAGCACTGGCAGCACCTCCGATCTCCTCCCCCAGCACTGGCAGCACCTCCGATCCTCCCCCAGCACTGGCAGCACCTCCGATCTCCTCCCCAGCACTGGCGGCACCTCCGATCTCCTCCCCCAGCACTGGCGGCTCCTCCGATCTCCTCCCCAGCACTGGCGGCACCTCCGATCTCCTCCCCAGCACTGGCGGCACCTCTGATCTCCTCCCCAGCACTGGCGGCACCTCCGATCTCCTCCCCCAGCACTGGCGGCACCTCCGATCCTCCCCCAGCACTGGCGGCACCTCCGATCTCCTCCCCAGCACTGGCGGCACCTCCTATCTCCTCCCCAGCACTGGCGGCACCTCCGATCTCCTCCCCAGCACTGGCGGCACCTCCGATCTCCTCCCCAGCACTGGCGGCACCTCCGATCTCCTCCCCCAGCACTGGCGGCACCTCTGATCCTCCCCCAGCACTGGCGGCACCTCTGATCCTCCCCCAGCACTGGCGGCACCTCCGATCTCCTCCCCCAGCACTGGCGGCACCTCCGATCTCCTCCCCCAGCACTGGCGGCACCTCTGATCCTCCCCCAGCACTGGCGGCACCTCCGATCTCCTCCCCCAGCACTGGCGGCACCTCCGATCTCCTCCCCCAGCACTGGCGGCACCTCCAATCTCCTCCCCCAGCACTGGCGGCACCTCCGATCTCCTCCCCCAGCACTGGCGGCACCTCCGATCTCCTCCCCCAGCACTGGCGGCACCTCCGATCTCCTCCCCCAGCACTGGCGGCACCTCCGATCTCCTCCCCAGCACTGGCAGCACCTACACAATCAACCTCCCATTCCAAATGGTACCTCCGATTTCCCCTCCCCCCGTACAGGCACTGGCAGCACCTGCACCCCGGACAAGAAGTGCAAGCAGTATCTCCGATCCTCCCCACAGTCCATGTGGCACCTGCATCTCGGCTACAAGCAGTAGAAGCCGGTGTCAGGGGAGCTGTGTGCCGTGGAGCCCTCTCCCCAGTCACCACCGTCTGCACTCTCCCTGCAGCTGATGGTGGAAGCCCTGCCCCCTTGCTGTCATAATGCCGCAATTCGCCAGTGTATCGGCAGGGGGAGGGCCTAAAGCCGTGGAGTGCCTGCCCCTATTTGAAGCCTGTCCTGCTGCAGTACATAGAGGTGGGTAGGAAATTGTGCATGAACGCTCTGTCTCTCCTCCATACTCCTGCCAGCACCCCCCCTCTACTCTGTGCCCCTGCCCCCACTACCTCCTGTATCCCCCTGCACCCCTCTGTTCTGTGACCCTGCTCCCACTACCCTCTATACCCCTGCACCCCCCTTCTCCTCTGTGCCCCTGCCTCCTCTATGCCCCTCATCTGTGCTCCTACTGCCTCCTCTATACCCCTGCACACCCTCTCCTGTGCTCCTGCCCCCACAACCCTCTACAACCCCTCTCCTCTGTGCTCCTACTGCCTCCTCTATACCCCTGCACACCCTCTCCTCTGTGCTCCTGCCCCCACAACCCTCTACAACCCCTCTCCTCTGTGCCCCTACTGCCTCCTCTATACCCCTGCACACCCTCTCCTCTGTGCTCATGCCCCCACAACCCTCTACAACCCCTCTCCTCTGTGCCCCTACTGCCTCCTCTATACCCATGCACCCCCTCTCCTCTGTGTTCCTGCCCCACAACCCTCTACAACCCCTCTCCTCTGTGCACATACTGCCTCCTCTATACCCCTGCACCCCCTCTCCTGTGCTCCTGCCCCCACAACCCCTCTCCTTTGTGCCCCTACTACCTCCTCTACACCCCTGCACCCCCTCTCCTCTGTGCCCCTACTGCCTCCTCTACACCCCTGCACCCCCTCTCCTCTGTGCCCCTACTGCCTCCTCTATACCCCTGCACGCCCTCTCCTCTGTGCTCCTGCCCCCACAACCCTCTACAACCCCTCTCCTCTGTGCCCCTACTGCCTCCTCTATACCCCTGCACCCCCTCTCCTCTGTGCCACTACTGCCTCCTCTATACCCCTGCACACCCTCTCCTCTGTGCTCCTGCCCCCACAACCCTCTACACCCCCTCTCCTCTGTGCCCCTACTGCCTCCTCTACACCCCTGCACCCCCTCTGCTGTGCCCCTACACCCCTGCAGCCCCTCTCCTCTGTGCCCCTACTGTCTCCTCTACACCTCTGCACCCCCTCTCCTCTGTGCCCCTGCCTCCTCTACACCCCTGCACCCCCTCTCCTCTGTGCCCCTACTGCCTCCTCTATACCCCTGCACATCCTCTCCTGTGCTCCTGCCCCCACAACCCTCTATACCCAGCACCCCCTCTCCTCTGTGCCCCTACCCCCACTACCTCCTGTATCCTCCTGCACCCCACTCTGCTCTGTGCCCCTACTGCCTCCTCTATACCCCTGCACCCCCTCTCCTCTGTGCTCCTGCCCCCACAACCCTCTATACACCAGCACCCCCTCTCCTCAGTGCCCCTACCCCCACTACCTCCTGTATCCTCTCGCACCCCACTCTGCTCTGTGCCTCTGCTCCCACTACCCTCTATACCCCTGCACTCCCCTCTCCCCTGTCACCTCTATGGCCCCGTCTTCTGTGTCCCTGCCCCTACCACCTCCTCTATACCCCTGTGCCCGTTTCCTCTGTGTCAATGCTCCCCTCTCTGTGCCAATGCCCCCCCTGCACCCCTTCTCCTTTTTGCCCCACCACCTCTATGGGCCACCTTTCCTGTGCCCCTGCTCCCACTACCCCCTCAATACACCAGCACCCCCCTCTCTTCTGTGCCCAAGCTACCACTACCCCCTTTACTACACCCCTCTCAACTGTGCCCTTCCCCCATTAGCTCCTCTATACCCCTACACACCCTCTCCTCTGTGCCCCTTCCCCCATTACCCCCTCTATGCCCCTGCTCCCACTTATATACCACAGCACCTCCCTCTCCTCTGTGCTCGTGCCTCATCTATGGCACCTTCTCTGTGCCTTTGCCCCAACTACTGCCTTTTTACATCAGCACCCCCTCTCTTCTGTGCCCGTCCCCACAACCCTCTATACCCCTGCACCCCCCATCATCTCTGTGCTCCTGCCCCCACAACCCTCTATGCCTCTGAATCCTCAATGCCTCCTCTCCTCTGTATCCCCCTCAGTTCCGTGCCACTACTCCAACTAACCCTTCTATACCCCTGCACACCCCTCTCCTCTCTGTTCTTGTTACCTCTATGGCCCCCTGTCATCTGTGCCCCTGCCCCCACTATACCCCTGCACCACCCTTCTCCTCTGTGCCCCTGCCTCATCTATGCCCCTCCTCTGTGCTCCTACTGCCTCCTCTATACCCTTGTACATCCTCTCCTCTGTGCTCCTTCCCCCACAACCCTCCCCTGCACCCCCTCTCCTCTGTGCCCCTACTGCCTCCTCTACACCCCTGCACCCCCTCTTCTCTGTGCCCCTACTGCCTCCTCTACACCCCCTCTCCTGTGCCCCTACTGCCTCCTCTACACCCCTGCACCCCCTCTCCTCTGTGCCCCTACTGCCTCCTCTACACCCCTATACCCCCTCTCCTCTGTGCTCCTGCCCCCACAACCCTCCTCTACACCCCTGCACACCCTCTCCTCTGTGCTCCTGCCCCCACAACCATCTACACCCCTGCACACCCTCTCCTCTGTGCCCCTACTGCATTCTCTACACCCCTGCACCCCCTCTCCTCTGTGCCCCTACTGCCTCCTCTACACCCCCTCTCCTCTGTGCCCCTACTGCCTCCTCTACACCCCTGCACCCCCTCTCCTCTGTGCCCCTACTG
This sequence comes from Taudactylus pleione, assembly GCA_031769625.1. NCBI lineage: Eukaryota > Metazoa > Chordata > Amphibia > Anura > Myobatrachidae > Taudactylus > Taudactylus pleione. The sequence goes on from JAUIMM010002576.1 coordinate 250,009, forward strand.
CCTCCTCTACACCCCCTCTCCTCTGTGCCCCTACTGCCTCCTCTACACCCCGGCTCCTCTGTGCCCCTACTGCCTCCTCTACACCCCCTCCCCTCTGTGCCCCTACTGCCTTCTCTACACCCCTGCACCCCCTCTCCTCTGTGCCCCTACTGTCTCCTCTACACCCCTGCACCCCCTCTCCTGTGCCTACTGTCTCCTCTACACCCCTGCACCCCCTCTCCTCTGTGCCCCTACTGTCTCCTCTACACCCCTGCACCCCCTCTCCTCTGTGCTCCTGCCCCCACAACCCTCTATACACCAGCACCCCCTCTCCTCTGTGCCCCTACCCCCACTACCTCCTGTATCCTCCTGCACCCCACTCTGCTCTGTGCCCCTACTGCCTCCTCTATACCCCTGCACCCCCTCTCCTCTGTGCTCCTGCCCCCACAACCATCTATACACCAGCACCCCCTCTCCTCTGTGCCCCTACTGCCTCTACACCCCTGCACCCCACTCTGCTCTGTGCCCCTACTGCCTCCTCTATACCCCTGCACCCCCTCTCCTCTGTGCCCCTACCCCCACTACCTCCTGTATCCTCACGCACCCCACTCTGCTCTGTGCCTCTGCTCCCACTACCCTCTATACTCCAGCACTCCACTCTCCCCTGCCACTGCACCCACTACCCCCTCTATATCCCTGCACCTATCCTTTGCCCGTGCACCTCTCCTCTGTACCCCTGTTCCCACTACCTCTTCTTTACCACCGCACCCCCCTCCCCTCTATACCCCTACACTCCCTCTCCTCTGCCCCTGCTCCCCTCTCTATACTCCTGCACCCAACTCGCATCTGTGCCCCTGCCCCCACTATACCCCTGCACCCCCCTCTCTTCTGTGCCACTGCTCCCATTAGCTCCTCTATACCCCTGCAAACCCCCTCCATGGCTCGCAACGTCATTGCCTCGCCCCCTAGTCATCGCCCCTATAAGCCAGCAGTATGGCAGTCAGACGGCCGGGAGGGATCCTGAAGAAAGAAGATGCCAAAAGTCCTAGTGGGCGGTGGCCATGTAAAAGAGCTGACACAGGCTGCCGCCCATTAGGCGAAGACACCGAAGCCCTGGCGGGTTGGCGCCCACCAGGTGAAGAAGCCAAAGCCCTGTCAGGTTGGCGCCCGCCAGGCAAAGATGCCGAAGTCCTGGGGCGGCGGCCTTTAAGCTATTTTTCATGGCCGCCACCCTCCAGGTAATGCTGCGGTTGGGGGGCCCGGTGAAAGGGCTCCCCTGGCTGTAGCATTAGTGCGCCGCTAGAAAAAGCCCGATGCTGGTTCTGGAAAATACAAGGGAACCCTACTAATTTTTCCCCCTGTATTTCCAAAACCAGGACCAGATCAGAGCGAAGTGCTGGTTGTTCAAAGTACAGGGGACTCCTACGTCGTTTGTTCCTCATATTTTGGCAACTAGGGCTGGTTCTGACTAGACCGATGCTGGTTGTGCTTAAGTACAGGGGACCCCAATATCATTTGTCCCTGTATTCAAGCACAACCAGGACTGGCCGATAAAAGCCTGATGCTGGTTGTGCTTTGGGGGCACAGGGCACCTTTTTTTATTTTACACATTCAATTTTTAACAGATGCATAGATGGATCTCACTGCTGCGTTCGTGCATCTGTGACTTATTGATTTTATTTTCTCAGGTGCATGCGCAGTACCGGTGAGCCTTCTGTCACCCACTGATGCCCCCTTTGCACTGCTGCCACTGCTCTGCACCACCACTGCTGCCACTAACCCGCATGCCTACAGCCTGCCCCTGCAGCCGTCTCGCACTCTGCACCTCCCAAACAACCTGTGTGCTGGCCCCTCTTCCACCTGCGCTAGTGTACCATTTTGTTTCCCTTCTCCCCTGCAGGTGGTCGGTTTGCACCTCCAAACCCTGATAGTTAATGAATTTTAAAAAAGCTATGAAATTCCATAGACAAAAAAACCTTACGGTTTCACATGTCAAATTAAGGCTTCTTAGACATGATCTGAAATTTTACAAAACCTACAGATTTTGTGCCCCTACAACCAAAAAAATGCAATGAAATTACAATCATTAAGGCTGACGCCTTAATGGACGTTGTCCTTACGCAATACAGATATGGTATGCCATCACACCCTGTGGTTAACTGCAGATTCAGCACTCTCACAAAATGGTGGAGCTGCTAATTCACAGAACTGTGTGCTCATTGGAATACACACATGCAGTCTATGCAACTGAGTTCTGAGCAGTTATGTGGCTCCCACATCCCACTCAGTGCCCACAATCTTCCCATTCATTTACCACAACAATCCCACTGGGTTCCTACATCCTTGTCACTCCATACATCCATCTCATTTACTATTATTAATAGGATACCACGGGGCACTCCCCCACTTAATAAAAACAACAGGACACCAAAGACTGCTCCCCCTGTATACTAATGCTACTACTACTAATAATACATATTTTCATTATCAGGGCAAGCAACCTATGGTGTCCTGTTATTGTTGTTATGCAGGTAGAGTGGACTGTGGTGTCCTGGTATTATTATTATTAAAATAATAATAATACTAATAATAATGACAACACAGGCTGCTTCCCCTGATAATAACAATAGTAATATTACTATTACTAATAATACCAGGGCACCACAGGGCATGCCCACCTGCCTAATATTACTAATAATAACAGAACACCAGAGACTGCTCCCCCTGTAAACTACTACTACTACTAATAATAATATGAGATATGGTAAGAACTTATCTCTATTTCTACGAAGCCCATAGGGTTCCACAGGATACCTTGGGGTATAGGTGATGATGTCAGGCATCATAGAGTTAAAGTTTTCAGCCTCCCAGGATGCACTGGGGTCCCTCTCCTATACCCCGCCCACGAGCCTCAGGCACTCGGTTACGTCACAAGCCATAGGCCGTAAGAGGAGAAAAGAGAGAGAAGAAAGTCTGGAACACACAAGAAATCACATTCTCACCAGAAGTAGACTGAAAAACCAGTGACCAGAGTAAAGCCCAACTGCAGTACAGGTGCGACAGGGCGGGAGTCCTGTGGAACCCTATGGACTTCGTAGAAATAGAGAAAACAAGGGTAAGTTCTTACCATATCTCTTATTTTCTACTGCAGGGTCCATAGGGTATCCACAGGATACCTTGGGGATGTCCCAAAGCAGTATCCTTTAAGGGTGAGGACGCTCTTGTGCTGAAAGGAGAATCCGACACCCAAAGGAAGCATCCTGAGAGGCGAAGGTAACAAATGCATAATATAGCGTTCCCGCTAGGCTGTTTTAGCGGGGCGCGGCGCCCTGCCATCCTTCTGGAGGGCAAAAAGCACCCTGCCCTCCAGGAGGAGAGCAAAAAGCGCCCTGCCCTAACAGCCTGCGGGAGCCATTCTCACCCGCGGGATGCAGGGTCCCGCGGGTGGACAAACATGCGGTGACCCGGTCACCGCCAGAGAATAGACGCCTGGCGCATGCGCCCGGCATCTATTCTCCCTTTCTGCAGCGCTTGGGGGCTGCCCGGCATGTCCGTAAGCGCCGGGCACGTCCCCAAGTATGACAAAAAGGGGACGCGTCTTATAGACACGCCCTTTTCATAACCAGCCCCCTTTTCGGACACGCGCGCCGAAGGCGAGCGCACAAGATTGCCCTCTCTAGCTCCGGCGCCCTGTCTGCCGCCGGAGCTAGAGGGAACACTATAATACCTTACGAAAGTATGGACAGATGACCATGTGGCTGCCTTACACAGCTGAACCGCTGAGGCACCACGTCGAGCTGCCCACGAAGGACCCACAGACCTAGTGGAATGAGCCCTAACTGAAGATGGAACAGGAAGGCCTTCATGAACATAAGCTTCAGAAATAACCATGCAAATCCATCCTGCCAACGTTTGCTTAGTGGCAGGCCAACCCTTCTTCCGGAAGCCATAAAGGACAAACAAAGAGTCCGACTTCCTAAAAGTAGCGGTGCAGTCAACATAAATTTTTAAGGCCCGCACCTCATCCAAAGTGGCCTCACCAACCGATAGGTCAGGTGAATTAAATGCCGGCACAATCATTTCCTCGTTGATGTGGAAACTAGACCACCTTTGGAAGAAACCCAAAAGCGAAGCACAGCCGTTTCTATGAAAAATGAGAAATGGAGGCCGACATGAGAGAGCCCCCAATTCTGAGACCCTTCCAGCCGAAGCAATGGCCAGAAGGAATACAGTCTTAAATGTAAGCCATTTCAAATCCACTGAGTCCAGTGGTTAAAATGGTGGTCCTTGGAGGTCTTCAGTGTGTCTCTATGTACAATACCCCTGCAAGTTGGGGAAATCAAGTTGTTTGCGTTTAGGAAGCTTCTATGTTGTGTAAGAGCTTAGAAGGTGCTAAGACTTAGGAAGCCCAAACTGGTTTAGTCATAGACATGCGAAAGGATGAATGCCCTTGAAATTTGCATTATATTTACCTTTTACGAGACAGTATATGGTAACTCAATTTATGTTTTAGGAAGCCAACTGATTTTGGGTGGTGAAGAGGAAATTAGGTTAGTATCTTTAAAATGTAAGATGTGTTTATTTATTTATATTTATATTTGTGAGCTAGCATGATTGGCTAGAAGGAACCCAGGGCGGAACTTACCCCTCTGTGATATTGTGTGTAAGAATGATATAAAAAGAGGGCCTGTATGCTGATTATTCCCCTTCAACTTGAAGGAAAGTCGTTTTTAAGACTTTGAGCAATAAACATCTTGCCTGACTTCAACTGCCTCAATGTTGCGACCAACCGAATTGAGCCAAACGCTATTCCGTTCTCCGGCTGTTCTGGGTAAGAGCTCAGTGTCTTCAAGTTCAAGCCCTCTGCCAGCTACCGTGCAGACCTGGTCCATTGCGAGGGATCAGGAGGAATCAGCCAACACCAATCAGTGGGTGTGGCTGCAGCTAGTCAAACGCATACGCAGCAGAAGCGGTTCCAGGTGCCGAGGTAGGAGCCTGACTGTACGTAAAAAGCGGTTCCAAGTGCCACTGAAAGGAGCTTGGTGGTGGCAGCTTCAGTAAACGCCCACGGTGCAGTGGGTGGAGTCAGTGACAGGCGGTCACTGACGGTGAGTGGGAGTCCGAAAGCGCTAACCAGTGACCAGGGCTGGCCTAGACGAAAGGCGTCCGGACACATTTGGTGGCATAGCGGTGGGATAATCCCAGGCGGCTTTTCGGTCACCCAACGAGAGAAGCCGAGTAACTCAGGAGAGGAGTAACTGCAGTTCAGGAGAACGTGCAGGATGGCTGATTACAGCGGAACGTCTAAGAATTATCTTGAGATGGTGTGCCAGGAAAAGGGCATTCCACTCCCCTATAACGCAAACGCAAGCAACATGAGGAAGGCGCTCAGGGGCTGGGAGGAGTCGAACCATATGGAGATGGGAGATGCTGCAGACGGCAGCACCCACGAGAACGACCCTCAGGACCGGGTGAGATCCCCAAGTCCCGCCCCCTCGCAGAGCAGTGACCTTTCCCAGCATTCCCCAGCATGGCAGGGATCCCAATGAATGGATACCCTAGTGGATCGGCTAGCAGAATTGGGAGAAAGGGCAACGGAGCAGGAACGTATGCTCATCATTCGGATGTGGCATGACGAGTGGGCACCACTGTCTGTGGTACCCCGAGCACCGTTGCACACTGCTGTACCAGGATCAGATCGTATACAGTTTGCAGACAGCAATGGGGACATTGATGGACATTTGCAAGTATTTGAAAGGACTTGTAAACTACATGATTTACCCAAGCAGGAGTGGGTCAGACACCTAGTGCCCACACTGCACGGAGAGGCCCTGGAGGCCTATCGAGGAGTGGCCACCGAGGACTGCGGTGACAATGAGAAAGTCGTAAGGGCCCTCCTACAGCGATACTTTGTCACTCCTGAGTCCTACAGGAAAAAGTTCCGGGACTTGCCCAAGAACCCTACCAGCACCCATGAGCAGTTCGCCACCCAGCTGAGGCAGTACGTGGTGAAGTGGGTGAAGGGATCTGGTGCCACTACCTGGGACACACTAATTGATCTGCTGTGTCAGGAGCAGTTATAGCGCAGGTGCGCCCTAGAGGTGAAGGAGTGGGTGCTAGACCGGGAGCCACCCAGCTTGAAGATGGCGGCCCAGTTAGCAGATAAGTATGTGGCAATTCTGCCACAAGGGCAGAAGCGCCCAACTAGCAGCCGACCCCAATGGACTGTACAACCAGGGGAACACCTCTCTTCTGCTCATCACCCCCCAAAGCGGGCTTCCTCAACCCGGGTGCTCTTGACCAGCAACCGCTCTGCACTGTCCCTGCTGTGGGAAAATCAGACATCTGAGGATGAACTGTCCCACACCCAAGCACCCCAGACTTGTGCCCCAAATCCGAGTGCTGGAGCCTGGCTTGCTTGTCTAAGCCGGGGAGGTGAGCCAAAAGAGACTGATCCTACTCCAGTCAGACCAATGGAGTGTGTCGAGAATCAGGTAGACGCAACGGAGAGAGTCACCTGCATGGCCAAGGGGCCACCCCAAAATATGTGGCAGCACCTGCAGACGGTCCAAGTGCGGCCCCTGCAGGACAAGGATTAAGAGACTCTGGGGCCTCAATCACTGTTGTGAGCACCGAATTTATTGATCCTGCTGCAGTACTGTCAGATCGCACTGCCAAAGTGACCGTGGCAGGCGGAATGGAGCAAGAGGTACATGTGGCAAGAGTCTACCTGGACTGGGGAGCTGGTCCAGAGTTGAGGGATGTTGCCATCATGGATGGCCTTCCAACCGATGTGGTCCTGGGGAATGACCTTGATGGTAGAATCGTTACCCCGTTTTCTGACGCCATCGCCTGGAGTCAAGTTTCCAGATCACAGTCTACAACATCTGTACCGGAACAACTCAGCCCAGAGGAAAAGACCACAGCGGCTAGACAACTGCCGGCGCAGCCTACCACAGCATCAACCAGCCCAGAGGAAAAGATTACAGTGGCTAGATCAGCACGACTACCCAGCATGCCTTTTGTCTCTGGTATGCCTACGTTCCCTAGCAACGCAGAGGATGTTGGTTCTGGCTCGTTGGATCCTGTGGGGGTGCCCAGTGATGCCCCTGTCCCTAGTGGTTTGCCAACTCTGGCGGTGAGTATGAGTGACCACACTGACTCCCCTTTGACTGACCTCAACCAGACTGACCCTAGTGATCCCAACCCATATCCTCCTGTAGACTGTCCCTACTTAGAAGGAAGTGAGGGCCACCAACCAGGTCTGCACGGTAGCTGAAACACCTCCTGGTGAAGAGATCACTCTCCTGGATGCACGTCTTGACGGCTGAGAAAGTCTGCTTTCCAGTTGAAGACTCCTGGTATGAACACTGCCGATATGGCGGGGAGATTGCCTTCCGCCCAAGCTAGAATGTGCTACCTGAGGGGGCGACAGAGGGAAACTCTGGGGTACCACTAACAGTCTGGGGAACCCCTGTATGGGAGACGACACCAATGACTGCTGTGAAAACCCCATCTGGGGAAACGCAGGGGGCGTCGCTAGCTGGCCCACCAGGGTTGTAAGTGCCTTAGCAAAACAAGCCCAGGGAGGTTCCTGCACAGTCGCAGAGACAGCAATAGGACGTGAGAGCAGAAAACACGCCTTACATAACCCCTCAGAGTGCCCATCACCCTCCACCAATTGTACATGACATATGGTACATTTTGGGTGCATGGGAAAATCACGGTCACTGTCAGACAATAAATGTATAGTGAGGTAATAAACACCCTGCAACTCCGCACCACAAGGGCTTTAGCCGAGAAGAACTGGGATAGGTAAAATGGCTGACAGTCAGAAATAAAGTACAGGCAGCAGCGCTAGCATGAAGTCACATACAATGCAGAATAAACCCTGCACTACAGCGCTGAGCTCAACTACACAGACAGAGTCTGGTAGGAAACAGCGCCGCATACTCTGACCTTGCACTGCGGAGGAGAGGTAGGGGGACCCAGACCACGCTGCCAGCGTCTTTCAGCATCCAGCAGATCTTGCCACACTTGAAGATGGCTGCCGAGGAGCAGAGAGGAGGCGGGTCTGGGGGAGGAGCGGCTACACACAGGCACAGACCGCTGTGGAGAGGCCGTATGCAGCGGGGGGTGGCACAGGCTGCTATGCAGGGAAGGCGCGCTCCCCTGGCCTGCATTTATCCCCCAGGATGCTGGACTTACCCTGAGTTCTATAGGGCCGAAAGGACGAAGAACCCGACCCTGATTGGACCGTAGCCGATGGCAGACACGCAGACTTAGCTGCCACCAGAGTAGCCACAATTTTGTCCAGATCAGGGCCAAAGAGGACTTGTCCATTAAAGGGCAAACCTTCCAAACCCTTCTTGGAATCCGCATCCACTTTCCAAGAACGCAACTACAAGGTGCGGCGAGCTGCCACTGCTGCCGATGAGATACTGGAAGTAAGGAGACCTATATCCAAGGCTGCCTCATTAATGCATGTGGCTGAGGCTCTGAGATTACCCACTAACTCCACCTGGTCAGGTGATGAGTCAGTGTCCAGAGACGCCTCCAAGCTATCAGCCCAGCGCCCCATGGCCCTGACCATCCAGCACACGGCCATAGCCGGTCTGGACACGCCCAAGCAAGGAAATAAATGGATTTTAGACATAATTCAACTTTGCGATCCACAGGATCCTTTAAGGAGGACATGGAGGGCATGGGCAATGTAGCACTCTTCACTAGACGTGTGACATGAGAATCTACTTGTGGAAGAGTTTTCCACTTTAAGAAAAAATTATCCGCAAAAGGGTATGTCACGGCCAAACGCTTTTGAGGCTGGAAACGCTTACCCGGATACTTCCACGCCTCCTCAAGATGATCCACTAGCTGATCAGATAGAGGAAATACAGTGGCATCACCCTTAATATCCTTAAAGAAGGCATATTTTGATTTGGCCACGGGGGGATCGTCATCCTCAATAACCAAAGCCATACGGACTGCACGTATAAGGCCCGGTATATAGACCTTAGACTTGGACTCCGTCTCTTTTGTACGGAAAGGCTCCTGGTCAGAAAGGTCAAAAATGTCACCGTCATCAGACGACACATCATCCTGATCAGTCTGAGACTGCAAAGGTCACTTATGCGGCCGCAATGACGACTCCCCCTGTAACACGTCCGACAGGTGTTGCACCGCAGTGGACAGGGAACTAACCCACACAGGCTTTTGTGCTACCTGAGGGGGCGACAGAGGGAAACTCTGGGGTACCACTAACAGTCTGGGGAACCCCTGTATGGGAGACGACACCAATGACTGCTGTGAAAACCCCATCTGGGGAAACGCAGGGGGCGTCGCTAGCTGGCCCACCAGGGTTGTAAGTGCCTTAGCAAAACAAGCCCAGGGAGGTTCCTGCACAGTCGCAGAGACAGCAATAGGACGTGAGAGCAGAAAACACGCCTTACATAACCCCTCAGAGTGCCCATCACCCTCCACCAATTGTACATGACATATGGTACATTTTGGGTGCATGGGAAAATCACGGTCACTGTCAGACAATAAATGTATAGTGAGGTAATAAACACCCTGCAACACCGCACCGCAAGGGCTTTAGCCGAGAAGAACAGGGATAGGTAAAATGGCTGACAGTCAGAAATAAAGTACAGGCAGCAGCGCTAGCATGAAGTCACATACAATGCAGAATAAACCCTGCACTACAGCGCTGAGCTCAACTACACAGACAGAGTCTGGTAGGAAACAGCGCCGCATACTCTGACCTTGCACTGCGGAGGAGAGGTATGCAGGGGGGACCCAGACCACGCTGCCAGCGTCTTTCAGCATCCAGCAGATCTTGCCACACTTGAAGATGGCTGCCGAGGAGCAGAGAGGAGGCGGGTCTGGGGGAGGAGCGGCTACACACAGGCACAGACCGCTGTGGAGAGGCCGTATGCAGCGGGGGGTGGCACAGGCTGCTATGCAGGGAAGGCGCGCTCCCCTGGCCTGCATTTATCCCCCAGGATGCTGGACGTGTCCGCACCGCTGCGGCCCGCTGTCCCAGGGGGGTAGTGGAAGCGCAGGTTAGTACCTGGCTCCACGCTGCAACCAGTCCCCAGGGAGCCCCCTGCCTGGGGACTTAGGACTGTGTTCCCGGCGGGGACCCTCCGCGGGACACCGCTGCTTACCTTCTGTTCCCTGTACATCCAGCCACAGTCCAGGGAACCAAGGTCACCGCTAGCTGTGACCCCAGTTACCTACCAGACTCCCCGGATGGGTACCGGCGTTCTGGTACCAGCGGGGTGGAAGAGTGACAACATGGACGTCAGTACTGACTGTCCATGATGTACACTCAAATGTGAAACCACAGCTGCCAGGAACAACTTCAGGGGCCTAACAGACCCCCATCTGTACAGGTGCATCCGACTCCGGGCCGGGCACCCACGAAACTGAGTGTCTGAGACTCAGGGGCGAGGTATAGGAGAGGGACCCCAATGCATCCTGGGAGGCTGAAAACTTGAACTCTGTGGTGCCCGATGCCTGACGTCATCACCTATACCCCAAGGTATCCTGTGGATACCCTATGGACCCTGAAATAGAAAATAATAATAATAATGATAAATATTATTAGGGCAAGCAGCCTGTGGTGTCCTGTTATTAATATTATTATTAAGAGGGGAGTGGACTGTGGTGACCTGGTAATAATAATAATAATAATAATAATAATAATAATAATTATGATAATAAAACCAGACAGGCAGCTACACCTCTAAAACAATAATAATAATAAACCACAGGCTGCTCCTCCTGTATAACAATAATACCAGGACACCACAGAGCACTCCCCCTGCATAATATTATTATTATTAATAATAATAACAACAACAACAACAATAGGACACCAGAGACTGCTTTCCCTGTAGACTACTACTAATAATATTATAAAGGATGATCAGCCTGTGGTGTCTTGTAGTTGTTGTTATTATCATTATAATACAGGGGGAGCTGCCTATGGTTTCTTGTTATTGTTATACAGGGGGAGTGTTATTATAACAGGACCCCACAGGCTGCTCCCCCTGTATAACAATAACAGGAAACCATAGACAGTTCCCCCTGTCTTATAATGATAATAACAACAACAACAACAACAACAATAAGACACCACAGGCTGATCTCCTTGTATAATATTAAAAGTAACATTACAGCAAAGGCTGCTCCCTTGTATAATAATAATATAACTATTATTAATAAAACCACACCACAGGGCACTCCCCTTACTTAATAAGAATAACAAGAGGACACCACAGGCTGCTCCCCCTGTATAGTAGACACCACAGGCTGATCCCCCTGTATAGTAGACACCACAGGTCACTCCCCCTGTATAGTAGGACACCACAGGCGGCTCCCTCTGTATAGTAGGTAGCACAGGCCACTCCTCCTGTATAGTAGGACACCACAGGCTGATCCCTCTGTATAGTAGGTACCACAGGCCACTCCTCCTGTATAGTAGGACACCACAGGCTGATCCCACTGTATAGTAGGCACCACAGGCTGCTCCCCCTGTAAAGTAGGACACCACAGGCTGCTCCCCCTGTAAAGTAGGACACCACAGGCTGCTCCCCCTGTAAAGTAGGACACCACAGGCTGCTCCCCCTGTAAAGTAGGACACCACAGGCTGCTCCCCCTGTATATTAGGCACCACAGGCCGCTACCCCTGTATAGTAGGCACCACAGGCCGCTACCCCTGTATAGTAGGCACCACAGGCCACTCCCCCTGTATAGTAGGACACCACAGGTTGCTCCCCCTGTATAGTAGGACACCACAGGCTGCTCCCCCTTTATAGTTGGCACCACAGACTGCTTCCCCTGTCTAGTAGGACACCACAGGCGGCTCCCTCTGTATAGTAGGTACCACAGGCCACTCCTCCTGTATAGTAGGACACCACAGGCTGATCCCTCTGTATAGTAGGTACCACAGGCAACTCCTCCTGTATAGTAGGACACCACAGGCTGATCCCACTGTATAGTAGGCACCACAGGCTGATCCACCTGTATAATGGGACACCACAGGCTGCTCCCCCTGTATAGTAGGACACCACAGGCTGCTCCCCCTGTAAAGTAGGACACCACAGGCTGCTCCCCCTGTATATTAGGCACCACAGGCCGCTCCCCTGTATAGTAGGCACCACAGGCTGATCCCCCTGTATAGTAGACACCACAGGTCACTCCCCCTGTATAGTAGGACACCACAGGCGGCTCCCTCTGTATAGTAGGTAGCACAGGCCACTCCTCCTGTATAGTAGGACACCACAGGCTGATCCCTCTGTATAGTAGGTACCACAGGCCACTCCTCCTGTATAGTAGGACACCACAGGCTGATCCCCCTGTAAAGTAGGACACCACAGGCTGCTCCCCCTGTAAAGTAGGACACCACAGGCTGCTCCCCCTGTAAAGTAGGACACCACAGGCCGCTACCCCTGTATAGTAGGCACCACAGGCCACTCCCCCTGTATAGTAGGACACCACAGGTTGCTCCCCCTGTATAGTAGGACACCACAGGCTGCTCCCCCTGTATAGTTGGCACCACAGACTGCTTCCCCTGTCTAGTAGGACACCACAGGCGGCTCCCTCTGTATAGTAGGTACCACAGGCCACTCCTCCTGTATAGTAGGACACCACAGGCTGATCCCTCTGTATAGTAGGTACCACAGGCAACTCCTCCTGTATAGTAGGACACCACAGGCTGATCCCACTGTATAGTAGGCACCACAGGCTGATCCACCTGTATAATGGGACACCACAGGCTGCTCCCCCTTTATAGTAGGACACCACAGGCTGCTCCCCCTGTAAAGTAGGACACCACAGGCTGCTCCCCCTGTAAAGTAGGACACCACAGGCCGCTCCCCCTGTATAGTAGGCACCACAGGCCACTCCCCCTGTATAGTAGGACACCACAGGTTGCTCCCCCTGTATAGTAGGACACCACAGGCCGCTCCCCCTGTATAGTAGGACACCACAGGCTGCTCCCCCTGTATAGTAGGACACCACAGGCCGCTCCCCCTGTATAGTTGGCACCACAGACTGCTTCCCCTGTATAGTAGGACACCACAGGCTGCTCCCCCTGTAGGCACCACAGACTTATCCCCCTGTATAGTAGAGACCACAGACTGCTCCCCCTGTATAGTAGGACACCACAGGCTGCTCCCCCTGTATAGTAGGACACCACAGGCTGCTCCCCCTGTATAGTAGGACACCACAGGCCGCTCCCCCTGTATAGTAGACACCACAGGCCGCTCCCCCTGTATAGTAGGCACCACAGACTGCTCCCCCTGTATAGTAGGACACCACAGGCTGCTCCCCCTGTAGAGTAGGCACCACAGGCTGCTCCCCCTGTATAGTAAGACACCACAGGCTGCTCCCCCTGTATAGTAGGACACCACAGGCTGCTCCCCCTGTATAGTAGACACCACAGGCGGCTCCCTCTGTATAGAAGGACACCACAGGCTGCTCCCCCTGTATAGTAGACACCACAGGCGGCTCCCTCTGTATAGAAGGACACCACAGGCTGCTCCCCCTGTATAGTAAGCACATTACCTGCGGATGCCGGACACAGTGATGTCTCCTCTCTGCGTTGTCCAGAACAACAAATACCCGGAAAAAGCTGAGGAAACTACTTCCTGCCTGTGGAACGCAAATACCGGAAGTCAGGTGGAACGCACAGTGAGATCCTATTCTCTGTAATAACGATCTCTGACGTCAGGCGCTGGGCGGAGCCAGGGGCGGGGTTACAGGCAATGTCAGGGTGGGAGGGGCTCCGGGGCCCCCAGGAGAGATGCGGCGGCAGCTGGTGACCCCACTGTGCCCAGAGGAGCAGCTCCATTGTCACTGATAGGTGTGCCCGGTATAGGGGGGGTGATAGGTGTGCCCGGTATGGGGGGGGTGATAGGTGTGCCCGGTATGGGGGGTGTGCCCGGTATGGGGGGGTGATAGGTGTGCCCGGTATGGGGGGTGATAGGTGTGCCCGGTATGGGGGGGTGATAGGTGTGCCCTGTATGGGGGGCGATAGGTGTGCCCTGTATGGGGGGGTGATAGGTGTGCCCGGTATAGGGGGTGATAGGTGTGCCCGGTATAGGGGGTGATAGGTGTGCCCGGTATGGGGGGGTGATAGGTGTGCCCGGTATAGGGGGTGATAGGTGTGCCCGGTATAGGGGGTTGATAGGTGTGCCCGGTATGGGGGGGTGATAGGTGTGCCCTGTATGGGGGGTGATAGGTGTGCCCGGTATGGGGGGGTGATAGGTGTGCCCGGTATAGGGGGGGGAGATAGGTGTGCCCGGTATGAGGGGTGATAGGTGTGCCCAGTATAGGGGGGGTGATACGTGTGCCCGGTATAGGGGGGGTGATGGGTGTACCCGGTATAGGGGGTGATAGGTGTGCCCTGTATGGGGGGTGATAGGTGTGCCCTGTATGGGGGCGATAGGTGTGCCCTGTATGGGGGGGTGATAGGTGTGCCCGGTATAGGGGGTGATAGGTGTGCCCGGTATGGGGGGTGATAGGTGTGCCCGGTATGGGGGGGTGATAGGTGTGCCCGGTATAGGGGGTGATAGGTGTGCCCTGTATGGGGGGGTGATAGGTGTGCCCGGTATAGGGGGTGATAGGTGTGCCCGGTATAGGGGGTTGATAGGTGTGCCCGGTATGGGGGGGTGATAGGTGTGCCCTGTATGGGGGGTGATAGGTGTGCCCGGTATAGGGGGGTGATAGGTGTGCCCTGTATGGGGGGTGATAGGTGTGCCCGGTATGGGGGGGTGATAGGTGTGCCCGGTATAGGGGGGGGAGATAGGTGTGCCCGGTATGAGGGGTGATAGTTGTGCCCAGTATAGGGGGGGTGATAGGTGTGCCCGGTATAGGGGGGGTGATGGGTGTACCCGGTATGGGGGGGTGATAGGTGTGCCCGGTATGGGGGGGGTGATAGGTGTGCCCCGTATGGGGGTGATAGGTGTGCCCGGTATGGGGGGTGATAGATGTGCCCGGTATGGGGGGGTGATAGGTGTGCCCAGTATGGGGGGGATAGGTGTACTCGGTATGAGGGGGTGATGGGTGTGCCCCGTATGGGGGGGTGATAAGTGTGCCCGGTATGGGGGGGTGATAGGTGTACCCGTATGGGGGGTGATAGATGTGCCCGGTATGGGGGGGTGATTGGTGTGCCCGGTATGGTGGGTGATAGGTGTGCCCAGTATGGGGGGGGGTGATAGGTGTGCCCGGTATGGGGGGGTGATAGGTGTGCCCGGTATGGGGGGGTTGATTGGTGTGCCCGGTATGGGGGGGGGTGATAGATGAATAATAGAGCACTACAGGCTGCTCCCCCTGTATAATAGAGCACTACAGGCTGCTCCCCCTGTATAATAGAGCACTACAGGCTGCACCCCCTGTATAATAGAGTACTACAGGCTGCTCCCTTGTATAATAGAGCACTACAGGCTGCTCCCCCTGTATAATAGAGCACTACAGGCTGCTCCCCCTGTATAATAGAGCACTACAGGCTGCTCCCCCTGTATAATAGAGCACTACAGGCTGCTCCCCCTGTATAATAGAGCACTACAGGCTGCCCCCCCTGTATAATAGAGCACTACAGGCTGCTCTCCCTGTATAATAGAGTACTACAGGCTGCTCCCCCTGTATAATAGAGTACTACAGGCTGCTCCCCCTGTATAATAGAGCACTACAGGCTGCTCCCCCTGTATAATAGCGCACTACAGGCTGCTCCCCCTGTATAATAGAGCACTACAGGCTGCTCCCCCTGTATAATAGAGCACTACAGGCTGCTCTCCCTGTATAATAGAGCACTACAGGCTGCTCCCCCTGTATAATAGAGCACTACAGGCTGCTCCCCCTGTATAATAGAGCACTACAGGCTGCTCCCCCTGTATAATAGCGCACTACAGGCTGCTCCCCCTGTATAATAGAGCACTACAGGCTGCTCTCCCTGTATAATAGAGCACTACAGGCTGCTCCCCCTGTATAATAGAGCACTACAGGCTGCTCCCCCTGTATAATAGAGCACTACAGGCTGCTCCCCCTGTATAATAGAGCACTACAGGCTGCACCCCCTGTATAATAGAGCACTACAGGCTGCTCCCCCTGTATAATAGAGCACTACAGGCTGCCCCCCCTGTATAATAGAGCACTACAGGCTGCTCCCCCTGTATAATAGAGCACTACAGGCTGCTCTCCCTGTATAATAGAGTACTACAGGCTGCTCCCCCTGTATAATAGAGTACTACAGGCTGCTCCCCCTGTATAATAGAGCACTACAGGCTGCTCCCCCTGTATAATAGCGCACTACAGGCTGCTCCCCCTGTATAATAGAGCACTACAGGCTGCTCCCCCTGTATAATAGAGCACTACAGGCTGCTCCCCCTGTAGTAGCACATTATTACCTGCTGCTGCCGGACAGTCTCTTTGTTTTCTTTCTGGAAGAGACGCGGAGATGGATGTAGAAATCAGATCCCCATCGCATGGATGACCTTCCTGATGTAATTCGCTGGGCGAATAATACATGGGGGGATTATATATATATATATATATATATATAACATGTACCTACTTCCCTGTGTAGTCAGTCACCTCTGGATACTTATGATGACGCTGCTTTATTATAGAGGAAGTGCGGAGGGTCCTGCCTGTCCCATAGTAACACAGCGTGTACCCCGGGACAGACGTGTAGCGGGGGCACATACATCTGATATCCCAGGATACACCACGGGAAACGTTTACCATATCTTATCCCTGTAACGTGGGAAACCCATAAATAACACTAATATCGGGGTCCTTAGTCCCCTCTAATGCACAGGACCCCCCCCTATATCCCCTATGAGAACGCTGGATGGGGTAATGGGCACATAGGGCACCGCTGAGGTTTACGTGTCAGACCATAGACAATAAGACGGGCGCACAGCGTCATATCCCCTTTCATCACATTTCTACTTCAGGTTCCATAGGGTTCCACAGGATACCTTGGGGTATAGGTGATGGCGGCAGACATCCAGGCACCACAGAGTTAAAAACTTCTCCATCCTCCCAGGATGCACTGGGGTCCCTCTCCCATACCCCGCCCCCGAACCTCAGGCTCAGTTTACGTCGGTGCCTGGCCGAAGTCGGATGCACCGTACAGAGTGGGGGTCTGCACGGCCCCTGAAGTTCACCCCGCTGGTACCAGATCCGGGGATGCTGGTGGGTGACTGGGGTCACAGCTAGCGGTGGCCCCGGTTGCCCGGACTGTGGCCGGATTTACAGGGGTTCAGGTAAGCGGCAAGGTCCCGCGGTGGGTCCCAGCCGAGTAGCACAGTCCTTAGTCCCCAGGCAGGGGGCTCCCTGGGGACTGGCTGCAGTGTGGAACCAGGCTACTGACCCCTGCGCTTTCCACTACCCCCTGGGACTGAGGACTGGACAGAAGCAGTAAATGTCCAGCGTCCCAGGGGTTAAATGCATGCCAGGGGAGCGCGCTTTCCCTGCTAAGCAGCCTGCGCCTCCCCCGCTGCCCACGGGCTCTCCACAAGGTGGTTAGGCATCTGCATGCGCTCCGCCCCCAGACCAGCCCTCCCTCTGCTCCTCGGTGGCCATTTTAATAAATGTGGCAAACGCTGCTGGAA
Source organism: Taudactylus pleione (assembly GCA_031769625.1). Classification (NCBI taxonomy): domain Eukaryota; kingdom Metazoa; phylum Chordata; class Amphibia; order Anura; family Myobatrachidae; genus Taudactylus; species Taudactylus pleione. Next base: position 267,612 of record JAUIMM010002576.1, read on the forward strand.
GCTGATAACGTGGGCATCATGGTCTGGGTCCCCTGCATACCCCTCCTCCGGTGCTAGGTCAGTGTATGCAGCGCTGCTGGAAGCTGATAACGCGGGCATCGTGGTCTGGGTCCCCTGCATACCCCTCCTCCGGTGCAAGGTCAGTGTATGCAGCGCTGCTGGAAGCTGATAACGCGGGCATCGTGGTCTGGGGTCCCCTGCATACCTCTCCTCCGGTGCTAGGTCAGTGTATGCAGCGCTGCTGGAAGCTGATAACGCGGGCATCGTGGTCTGGGTCCCCTGCATACCTCTCCTCCGGTGCAAGGTCAGTGTATGCAGCGCTGCTGGAAGCTGATAACGCGGGCATCGTGGTCTGGGTCCCCCTGCATACCTCTCCTCCGGTGCAAGGTCAGTGTATGCAGCGCTGCTGGAAGCTGTTACTGCGGGCATCGTGGTCTGGGTCCCCTGCATACCTCTCCTCCGGTGCAAGGTCAGTGTATGCAGCGCTGCTGGAAGCTGTTACTGCGGGCATCGTGGTCTGGGTCCCCTGCATACCTCTCCTCCGGTGCAAGGTCAGTGTATGCAGCCCTGCTGGAAGCTGATAACGTGGGCATCGTGGTCTGGGTCCCCTGCATACCTCTCCTCCGGTGCTAGGTCAGTGTATGCAGCGCTGCTGGAAGCTGTTACCGTGGGCATCATGGTCTGGGTCCCCTGCATACCTCTCCTCCGGTGCAAGGTCAGTGTATGCAGCGCTGCTGGAAGCTGATAACGTGGGCATAGTGGTCTGGGTCCCCCTGCATACCTCTCCTCCGGTGCAAGGTCAGTGTATGCAGCGCTGCTGGAAGCTGTTACCGCGGGCATCGTGGTCTGGGTCCCCCTGCATACCTCTCCTCCGGTGCTAGGTCAGTGTATGCAGCGCTGCTGGAAGCTGATAACGTGGACATCGTGGTCTGGGTCCCCTGCATACCTCTCCTCCGGTGCTAGGTCAGTGTATGCAGCGCTGCTGGAAGCTGTTACTGCAGGCATCGTGGTCTGGGTCCCCTGCATACCCCTCCTCCGGTGCAAGGTCAGTGTATGCAGCGCTGCTGGAAGCTGATAACGCGGGCATCGTGGTCTGTGTCCCCCGCATACCTCTCCTCCGGTGCAAGGTCAGTGTATGCAGCGCTGCTGGAAGCTGTTACCGCGGGCATCGTGGTCTGGGTCCCCTGCATACCTCTCCTCCGGGGCAAGGTCAGTGTATGCAGCGCTGCTGGAAGCTGTTACCGGGGGCATCGTGGTCTGGGTCCCCTGCATACCTCTCCTCCGGTGCAAGGTCAGTGTATGCAGCGCTGCTGGAAGCTGATAACGCGGGCATCGTGGTCTGGGTCCCCTGCATACCTCTCCTCCGGTGCAAGGTCAGTGTATGCAGCGCTGCTGGAAGCTGATAACGTGGGCATCGTGGTCTGGATCCCCTGCATACCCCTCCTCCGGTGCAAGGTCAGTGTATGCAGCGCTACTGGAAGCTGATAACACGGGCATCGTGGTCTGGGTCCCCCTGCATACCCCTCCTCCGGTGCAAGGTCAGTGTATGCAGCGCTGCTGGAAGCTGATAACGCGGGCATCGTGGTCTGGGTCCCCTGCATACCTCTCCTCCGGGGCAAGGTCAGTGTATGCAGCGCTGCTGGAAGCTGTTACCGCGGGCATCGTGGTCTGGGTCCCCTGCATACCTCTCCTCCGGTGCAAGGTCAGTGTATGCAGCGCTGCTGGAAGCTGATAACGTGGGCATCGTGGTCTGGGTCCCCTGCATACCTCTCCTCCGGTGCTAGGTCAGTGTATGCAGCGCTGCTGGAAGCTGATAACGCGGGCATCGTTGTCTGGGTCCCCTGCATACCCCTCCTCCGGGGCAAGATCAGTGTATGCAGCGCTGCTGGAAGCTGTTACTGCGGGCATCGTGGTCTGGGCCCCCTGCATACCTCTCCTCCGGTGCAAGGTCAGTGTATGCAGCGCTGCTGGAAGCTGATAACGTGGGCATCGTGGTCTGGGGTCCCCTGCATACCTCTCCTCCGGTGCAAGGTCAGTGTATGCAGCGCTGCTGGAAGCTGATAACGCGGGCATCGTGGTCTGGGTCCCCTGCATACCCCTCCTCCGGGGCAAGGTCAGTGTATGCAGCGCTGCTGGAAGCTGTTACTGCGGGCATCGTGGTCTGGGCCCCCTGCATACCTCTCCTCCGGTGCAAGGTCAGTGTATGCAGCGCTGCTGGAAGCTGTTACCGCGGGCATCGTGGTCTGGGTCCCCTGCATACCTCTCCTCCGGTACAAGGTCAGTGTATGCAGCGCTGCTGGAAGCTGATAACGCGGGCATCGTGGTCTGGGCCCCCTGCATACCTCTCCTCCGGTGCAAGGTCAGTGTATGCAGCGCTGCTGGAAGCTGATAACGCGGGCATCGTGGTCTGGGTCCCCTGCATACCTCTCCGGTGCAAGGTCAGTGTATGCAGCGCTGCTGGAAGCTGTTACCGCGGGCATCGTGGTCTGGGTCCCCTGCATACCTCTCCTCCGGTGCAAGGTCAGTGTATACAGCGCTGCTGGAAGCTGTTACCGCGGGCATCGTGGTCTGGGTCCCCTGCATCGTGGTCTGGGTCCCCTGCATACCTCTCCGGTGCAAGGTTAGTGTATGCAGCGCTGCTGGAAGCTGATAACGCGGGCATCGTGGTCTGGGTCCCCTGCATACCCCTCCTCCGGTGCAAGGTCAGTGTATGCAGCGCTGCTGGAAGCTGATAACGCGGGCATCTTGGTCTGGGTCCCCCTGCATACCACTCCTCCGGTGCTAGGTCAGTGTATGCAGTGCTGCTGGAAGCTGATAACGCGGGCATCGTGGTCTGGGCCCCCTGCATACCCCTCCTCCGGTGCAAGGTCAGTGTATGCAGCGCTGCTGGAAGCTGATAACGCGGGCATCGTGGTCTGGGTCCCCTGCATACCTCTCCTCCGGTGCTAGGTCAGTGTATGCAGTGCTGCTGGAAGCTGTTACCGCGGGCATCGTGGTCTGGGGTCCCCCTGCATACCTCTCCTCCGGTGCAAGGTCAGTGTATGCTGCGCTGCTGGAAGCTGATAACGCGGGCATCGTGGTCTGGGTCCCCTGCATACCTCTCCTCCGGTGCAAGGTCAGTGTATGCAGCGCTGCTGGAAGCTGATAACGCGGGCATCGTGGTCTGGGTCCCCCTGCATACCTCTCCTCCGGTGCAAGGTCAGTGTATGCAGCGCTGCTGGAAGCTTATAACGCGGGCATCGTTGTCTGGGTCCCCTGCATACCCCTCCGGTGCAAGGTCAGTGTATGCAGCGCTGCTGGAAGCTGTTACCGCGGGCATCGTGGTCTGGGGTCCCCTGCATACCCCTCATCCGGTGCAAGGTCAGTGTATGCAGCGCTGCTGGAAGCTGATATCGTGGTCTGGGTCCCCCTGCATACCTCTCCTCCGGTGCAAGGTCAGTGTATGCAGCGCTGCTGGAAGCTGATATCGTGGTCTGGGTCCCCCTGCATACCTCTCCTCCGGTGCAAGGTCAGTGTATGCAGCGCTGCTGGAAGCTGATAACGCGGGCATCGTGGTCTGGGGCCCCCTGCATACCTATCCGGTGCTAGGTCAGTGTATGCAGCGCTGCTGGAAGCTGTTACCGCGGGCATCGTGGTCTGGGTCCCCCTGCATACCTCTCCTCCGGTGCAAGGTCAGTGTATGCAGCGCTGTTGGAAGCTGATAACGCGGGCATCGTGGTCTGGGTCCCCCTGCATACCTCTCCTCCGGTGCTAGGTCAGTGTATGCAGCGCTGCTGGAAGCTGATAACGCGGGCATCGTGGTCTGGGTCCCCCTGCATTCCTCTCCTCCGGTGCAAGGTCAGTGTATGCAGCGCTGCTGGAAGCTGATAACGCGGGCATCGTGGTCTGGGTCCCCTGCATACCTCTCCTCCGGTGCAAGGTCAGTGTATGCAGCGCTGCTGGAAGCTGATAACGCGGGCATCGTGGTCTGGGTCCCCTGCATACCTCTCCTCCGGTGCAAGGTCAGTGTATGCAGCGCTGCTGGAAGCTGATAATGTGGGCATCGTGGTCTGGGTCCCCCCTGCATACCTCTCCTCCGGTGCAAGGTCAGTGTATGCAGCGCTGCTGGAAGCTGATAACGCGGGCATCGTGGTCTGGGTCCCCCTGCATACCTCTCCTCCAGTGCTAGGTCAGTGTATGCAGCGCTGCTGGAAGCTGATAACGCGGGTATCGTGGTCTGGGGTCCCCTGCATACCTCTCCTCCGGTGCTAGGTCTGTGTATGCAGCGCTGCTGGAAGCTGATAACGTGGGCATCGTGGTCTGGGTCCCCTGCATACCTCTCCTCCGGTGCAAGGTCAGTGTATGCAGCGCTGCTGGAAGCTGATAACGCGGGCATCGTGGTCTGGGGTCCCCTGCATACCTCTCCTCCGGTGCAAGGTCAGTGTATGCAGCGCTGCTGGAAGCTGATAACGCGGGCATCGTGGTCTGGGTCCCCTACATACCTCTCCTCCGGTGCTAGGTCTGTGTATGCAGCGCTGCTGGAAGCTGATAACGCGGGCATCGTGGTCTGGGGTCCCCTGCATACCTCTCCTCCGGTGCAAGGTCAGTGTATGCAGCGCTGCTGGAAGCTGTTACCGTGGGCATCATGGTCTGGGTCCCCTGCATACCTCTCCTCCGGTGCAAGGTCAGTGTATGCAGCGCTGCTGGAAGCTGATAACGCGGGCATCGTGGTCTGGGTCCCCTGCATACCTCTCCTCCGGTGCTAGGTCAGTGTATGCAGCGCTGCTGGAAGCTGTTACCGTGGGCATCGTGGTCTGGGTCCCCCTGCATACCTCTCCTCCGGTGCTAGGTCAGTGTATGCAGCGCTGCTGGAAGCTGATAACGTGGGCATCGTGGTCTGGGTCCCCTGCATACCTCTCCTCCGGTGCTAGGTCAGTGTATGCAGCGCTGCTGGAAGCTGTTACCGCGGGCATCGTGGTCTGGGTCCCCTGCATACCTCTCCTCCGGTGCTAGGTCAGTGTATGCAGCTCTGCTGGAAGCTGATAACGCGGGCATCGTGGTCTGGGTCCCCTGCATACCTCTCCTCCGGTGCAAGGTCAGTGTATGCAGCGCTGCTGGAAGCTGTTAACGCGTGCATCGTGGTCTGGGTCCCCTGCATACCTCTCCTCCGGTGCTAGGTCAGTGTATGCAGCGCTGCTGGAAACTGATAACGTGGGCATCGTGGTCTGGGTCCCCCTGCATACCTCTCCTCTGGTGCAAGGTCAGTGTATGAAGCGCTGCTGGAAGATGATAACGCGGGCATCGTGGTCTGGGTCCCCTGCATACCTCTCCTCCGGTGCAAGGTCAGTGTATGCAGCGCTGCTGGAAGCTGTTACTGCGGGCATCGTGGTCTGGGTTCCCTGCATACCCCTCCTCCGGTGCAAGGTCAGTGTATGCAGCGCTGCTGGAAGCTGTTAACGCGTGCATCGTGGTCTGGGTCCCCTGCATACCTCTCCTCCGGTGCTAGGTCAGTGTATGCAGCGCTGCTGGAAACTGATAACGTGGGCATCGTGGTCTGGGTCCCCCTGCATACCTCTCCTCTGGTGCAAGGTCAGTGTATGAAGCGCTGCTGGAAGATGATAACGCGGGCATCGTGGTCTGGGTCCCCTGCATACCTCTCCTCCGGTGCAAGGTCAGTGTATGCAGCGCTGCTGGAAGCTGTTACTGCGGGCATCGTGGTCTGGGTTCCCTGCATACCCCTCCGGTGCAAGGTCAGTGTATGCAGCGCTGCTGGAAGCTGTTACCGCGGGCATCGTGGTCTGGGTCCCCTGCATACCCCTCCTCCGGTGCAAGGTCAGTGTATGCAGCGCTGCTGGAAGCTGATAACGTGGGCATCGTGGTCTGGGTCCCCTGCATACCCCTCCTCCGGTGCAAGGTCAGTGTATGCAGCGCTGGTTCCTACCAGGCTGAGGTCTGGTTAGTTGATGAAGCGGAGGTACTGGAAGGATTTCTGCAGTGTATGTGACTTTGGGCTAGCGCTGCTGTCTGTTACTGTCACATACTGTCAGCTATTTTCCCTATCCCTTTCTTCTCTGCTAACAAGCCCTTGCGGTGCGGTGTTGCAGGGGAGATTTATACCTCACTATACAACTTGTTGTGAAGTGCGGTGGTCACATTCAGCTCCCTGTCACACACTCAGTATGTCTGACAGTGAGCACGATTTCCCCATTCCGCCTGTGTACTGTATGCAAGGTACCATTGGTAGAGGGTGATGGTAACTCTGATGGATTATGTAAGGCGTGCCTGCGGTTGGCACGGCCCATTCTGTCACTACACCTGTGCAGGAGCCACCATGGGCTTGTTTGGCTACGGCACTTACTATCCTGGTGGGCCAGTTAACAACAACCCCTTCGTGTCCCCAGATGGTCTCACAGCAGTCTATGGTGTCGTCCCCCTATGCAGGGGTTTCCTAAACAGTTAATCGTACCTCAGAGTTTCCCGTTGTCGCCCCCTCAGGTCATCCCTGAACCTGCGTGGGCTAATTCACTGTCTACCTCAGTACAACAGCTGTCAGAGGTGTTACAGGGCGAGTCGCCTGTGCAGGCGCAGAAGCGTCAGCTGCAACCTCATCAAGATTAGGCTGATCAGGATGTTGTAACGACAGATGATGGCTCTTACATGCGGTGCGCACGGCCTTGGTTATTCAGGATGACGCTCCTCCTGTAGCTAAATCAAAATATGCCTTTTTCAAGGATATTAAGTGATGCTACGGTGTTTCCCCTATCTGATCCGCTAGTGGATCATTTAGAGGAGGCGTGGAAAACGCCGGGTAAGCGTTACCAGCCCCCTAGACGGTTTGCGGTGGCATACCCTTTGCAGATAATTATTTAGCAAAATGGGATAACCCGCCACAAGTGGATTCACATGTCTAGTAAAGAGTGCTACGTTGCCTATGCCCCCTATGTCTTCCTTAAAGGATCCGACGGATCGCAGGGTAGAAATATGTTTGACATTGAGTTATTCCCTTGCAGGAGGTGTGTCCAGACCGGCTTTGGCCATGTGCTGGGTGGCAAGAGCTATGGAGCACTGGGCTGATACCTTGGAGGCATCCCTAGACCCAGACTCGTCACCTGAACAGGTGGAGTTGGTGGGTAATTTAAGGGACTCAGGCCCTCATTCAGAGGCGGTCGGAGGATGCAAGCGGTCGCTCAGAAACTGGGCGGCCGCTTGCATCTTGACCGCCCGCCTCTGTTTCGGTCGTTAGGCTGTGGGTTTACACCCACAGCTCTAACGACCGCTCGGGTGATGGTCGCGATGGACAGAGACCATCGCGACCATCGGGGCTTACGACGAGACCCTAGGGTAGGGTCTCACTTGTCGTAAGCCCCGGAGAGCTTCTGGCTCTGTCAGAGCCGGAAGCTCTCCACTGACATCACTAGTGATGTCAGTGGGGCCTCCCCCAAATGGCAGGCGTTCCCATGGGAACGCCTCCGTTTGGGCTGCCACCCCCCCGGCCCGCCTTCCAAACGGGGCGAGCTGTCAATCAACATCGACAGTTCGCCCCCTTTGGAAAGAGACCCGCTACGACCGGCGCTGTCGGTCGTAGCGGGTCTCACGCATGCGCACGAAGGAGCCGGCTCCCTCGTGCGCATGCGCACTGGACAAACATCGAGGCAGCCGTAGACTATACTGCCGCCTCTGAATAAGGTCCTCAGCTACCTACATTAATGAGGCAGCTTTAGATATGGGCCTCATGGCGTCCAAGATCTCCTCGGCAGCAGTGGCGGCTCGTCGTATCCTGTGGCTGCGTTCTTGGAAGGCGGATGCTGATTCCAAAAGGGGTTTGGAGGAGTTGCCCTCCACTGGAGAAGTGCTGTTTGGCCCTGATCTAGACAAAATTGTGGAAACTTCGTCAGCAGCTAAGTCTGTGTGTCTGTCTTCCACTACTGTCCCATCAGGAGCGGGTTCTTCGTCCTTTCTGCCCTACAGAACGCAGATCAGACATAGGGTACAGTCCTTTCCTAGGAGGACTGCCGCCAAGAAACCTGCAAAGCCCAGGAAGCAGGCCTGGAGTACCAGACGTCCCACTCCCAAGTCCGATGACAAACCTGACGGGACGGGCCTCTCTTTGGGGGACCTCAAAGTGGGAGGCCGACTTCTGAAATTTGCCCAAAACTGGTGTCTGACCACTTCAGACACATGGGTCAGAGAAGTGGTCTCTCAGGGGTACACCCTCTCCTTCCGCAGGAAGCCTCCCAGACGGTTTTTCACCACGGGCCTTCTGTCCAATCAGGACAAGGCCCGGGAACTCAAGAAGGTAATGCACTCGATGCTCCAGAATGGAGTTATAGTGCCAGTTCCTTTGTCTCAGAAGGGATTGGGTATTACTCCAATCTTTTTCTGGTGCAGAAACCCAATGGGTCCTACTGGCCAATACTCAACCTCAAATCCCTCAACAAATTTCTGAGGGTTCCTCGGTTCAGGATGGAGACCCTGCGTTCCATTCTTTTAGCAATGGAACCTGGGGATTTCATGGTTTTGCTGGATATTCAGGATACTTACCTGCATATCTCTATTGTCCCAGCACACCAGTGCTTCCTCAGATTTGCAGTGGTCAAGGACCACTTCCAGTTTCAGGCTCTGCCCTTCGGTCTGGCTACAGCACCTCGGGTGTTCACCAAAGTTATGGCCGTCATGGCAGCCCTCCTGCGGTTGCAGGGAGTCCGCCTGTTACCTTATCTGGACGATCTCCTGTTACTGGCGGAGTCCTCAGAGAAACTTCAGCGCCATCTGCAACTAACAGTCTCTGTATTGCAGTCTCTCGGCTGTGATAAATTGGTCCTCCCTGTTACCATCACAGAGGATGCTCCATCTAGGAGCTCTGTTGGATTCCCAACATCAGAGGATCTTGGTGACGGGAGAACAGATCTCTGCATTACAGGCAAAGGTCCGTCTTTGCCTGCAGAGTCGCCGGGTGTCTATTCACTCGGCAATGAGGTTACTGGGATCCATGTTTGACATGGTGGAGTTTGCCCAGTTTCACTCAAGACCTCTGCAGAAGCTGATCCTCTCCGGATGGAATTGGTCGCCCCAAAGGATAAAGACACAGACTATGGTGCTTTCCCCGGAGGTGCGATTATCTCTGGCCTGGTGGCTATAGACGGCTCACCTGAACAAGGGCGCCCCTTTTGGAATACAGACTGGGCCCTTCTGACGTGGATGCCAGTCTCCGAGGCTGGGGAGCGGTGATGGGTCCACACTTCTTTCAGGGAAGGTGGACATCGGTAGAAGCTGCTCTTCCAATAAACATATTGGAACTGCGGGCAGTATTAAAGGCTCTCCAGCAAGCAAGACAGGTCCTGCAGGGAAAACCTGTGCAGGTACAGTCGGACTATGCCACCACGGTAGCATACATAAACCGCCAAGGTGGGACTCGCAGTCAGGCGGCTCTGACAGAGGTGTCCCGCATTCTAGTATGGGCGGAAAAGCATCTCACCGCAATATCAGCAGTGTTCATACCAGGAGTTCTCAACTGGGAAGCAGACTTTCTCAGCCGTCAAGACGTGCATCCAGGAGAGTGGTCTCTTCACCAGGAGGTGTGTCAGCTACTGGTGAACAAGTGCGGCCTTAGATCTCATGGCCTCACGACACAACAACAAACTGCCAATGTTCGGGTCAAGAACAAGAGACGCAAAGGCTTGTCTAGTGGACGCTCTGGCGGTCAAGTGGACCTTCCAGTATGCGTACCTCTTCCCTCTGTTCTCCCTTCTTCCTCGAGTGATACGCAAATTCAAGCAAGAAGGCGGCACGCTACTGCTGATTGCTCCAGCGTGGCCCAGGCGGCACTGGTACACGGATCTTCAGAGTCTCTCAGTGGACACTCCGCTGTTGTTGCCTCAATGTCAGGACCTGCTATCTCAGGGTCCTTGCCTTCATCCGGACCTGAGTCGGCTATCTTTGATGGCGTGGCTATTGAGACTGCCCTCTTGAGGTCCAGAGGTTCCTCCAGCTCGGTTGTCAACACCATGCTGAGAGCTCGGAAAGCCTTCATCTGCCAACATCTACCATAGAGTGTGGCGGGCTTTCTTCCAGTGGTGTCGCACTAGAGGTTATGCTCCTCAGGTGTTCAGATTGTCCGGGGTTCTGGCCTTCCTACAGGCGGGTTTAGACCAGGGTCTTCGCCTAGCTTCCCTGAAGGTACAGGTGTCTGCACTTTCAGTGTGGTTTCATCATAGGATTGCTATGCTTCCTCATGTCCGCACCTTTATGCAAAGGGTGCTTCTTATTCAGCCTCCCTTTGTTCCACCTGTGGCACCATGGGATATGGCTGTGGTCTTGAAGACTCTTCAAGGACCGCCATTTGAACCACTGGGCTCAGTGGATTTGAAATGGCTAACCATTAAGATGGTATTCCTTATGGCTATTGCTTCGGCCAGAAGGGTTTCAGAATTGAGAGCTCTCTCATGTAGACCTCCATTTCTAATTTTTCATAGAAACAGGGCTGTGCTGCGCACTCGTCCTGGGTTTCTTCCAAAGGTGGTATCTAGTTTCCATATCAACAAGGAAATTATTGTACCATTGTTTACTTCACCGGACCTTTCGGTTGGTGAGGCCACCTTGGATGTGGTGCGGGCCTTGAAAATCTATGTGGACCGCACTTCTGTCTATTGGAAGTCAGACTCTTTGTTTGTCCTTTATGGCTTCCATAAAAGAGGTTGGCCTGCCACTAAACAAACATTCGCAGGATTGATTCGACTGGCTATCTCTGAAGCTTTTGCTCACGAGGGCCTTCCTGTTCCATCTTCTGTTAAGGCTCATTCCACTAGGTCTGTGGGTCCTTCGTGGGCAGCTCAATGTGGCGCCTCAGCTGTTCAGCTTTGCAAGGCGGCCATGTGGTCATCTGTCCATACTTTCGTACGGTATTATGCTTGTGATACCTACGCCTCTCAGGTTTTGTTGTTTTCGGGCGACGGATTCTCCTCTCAGCACAGGAGCGTCCCCACCTTTGAAGGATACTGCTTTGGGACATCCCCAAGGTATCCTGTGGATACCCTATGGAACCTGAAGTAGAAAATAAGAGATATGGTAAGAACTTACCCTTGTTATCTCTATTTCTACGAGGTCCATAGGGTTCCACAGGACTCCCGCCCTGTCGCACCTGTACTGCAGATGGGCTGTGGTTCTGGTCACCGGGTTTTCAGTCTCCCTCTGGTGAGAATGTGATTCTTGTATGTTCCAGACTTTCTTCTCTCTCTCTTTATCCTCCTCCGGCCTATGGCTTGTGACGAAACCGAGTGCCTGAGGCTCGGGGGCGGGGTATAGGAGAGGGACCCCAGTGCATCCTGGGAGGATGGAGAAGTTTTTAACTCTGTGGTGCCTGGATGTCTGCCGCCATCGCCTATACCCCAAGGTATCCTGTGGAACCCTATGGACCTCGTAGAAATAGAGATAACAAAGGTAAGTTCTTACCATATCTCTTATTTTTCTATGTCTGCTTCCAAATCGCTGTAACAAATATGTCGCTGCAAGTTGCTCATGGCGACTGTCTGACCAGGAATAAATAAAACTATCAGTAAGACATCATTATGACCTAAGTTGTTGCCACATTTATCAGTAGAGATGTGACGTCATTCAGTAAAGTCCGTGGAGGTGGAGTGGCTTACTGACCACCAATAGGGGGAATGCACAGACAGTCACTGCAAGCCACCGGCGGCATCCTGTAACCCACGAGGGGTATGTCTCCACCGGAGCAGGGAGATAGATTCCCAGTAGGCCATGCGGGGAGATGGTAGTGTGCGGTGGGAGGGCAGCTCCTCAGCAGGGTGGGATGTGTGGCATGAACCAGCCTGGCTGGCAATGATCATTAGCAGCTAACAAAGGAGACTTGTCAGCAAAGTTGCCCGTAGGTGCCAGAGGATTGAGGATGGGAGCACAGGAATCGCCGCAGCCCCATGTGACCAAGTATGGAGTCAGCAGGTCAGATGTCACAGAGGGAGACAGCAAGCTCCGATGGTGATTACTCCACAGGGGAGACAGTAGAGTGGTCACAACGAAAGAGGTTCCAGATCATTCCCTGTACATGCACCCAAAGATGGCCGGGGGCAGTCATGAACGCCGAACATGTTGTAGGCTCGACTTCGATGGCTCCAGACCCGAGACCAGGATGGAAATCCTCCCTAATGTATTAATGCAGCTGCAACCCACAGTTAGGGCTAATTTGTAGGGTAAAGGTCCAGTATTAAAGAAATGTAAGTAGCTGAGGTCTGGGGCCCATGTAAAAAGTGGCCACGCTGGGTGGAAGTCACAAAGGTGCCACGTTCCTTGTCTAATAATAAATGTACAGAGCACACAGCAATGTAAGTGTTACACCCACATTTATCCCCCTGTGGACGCTACTGTGGCGTGAAAAAGTTTCCCCCTTCTATTGCATAATTATCACAATTATTTCAGATCTTTAAACAAAATGAAACAGGATCCCGTAACGCTACTTATGGATCACTTTATAGTCACTATATGTAATAATATACTTAGTAATAAATCTACGATGTGACTCTGTGTTTTCTAGCAGCTGCGTAAGACCAGGTAGTGTCCTGGTATATACCGTATAAGGATAATATCACACACCAGCATATATCACACGCCTGGGACATAAAGTCAGAAGAATGGAAATAAAATTAGATGATGTGAGATAGAATGATAAACAATTTATCACATCGATCATCCAGCTCTCCGGGAAGGTGCAGGGAGATCGTTATCGCTGACGGTCGTCCCGTGTGTATGCACCATAACATACATACAAATTAGTGCATAAAGATAGAAAAATGTGAACAAATAGTATATAAAAAGCCAGGTCCAATATTTAATCTCTTGTATTATTGGCACTGTACAATAGTGTATATAGAGTAAATGTATATAGTATATATATTTAATGTATTTATCAACATATATATAGATACTACCGCAATGGACAGGGTGGTTCTAGGCTGAGACATTCGCTATTATCTATCTGTTAATGGTCTGCACACATCTTAAAGTGTGTGTATCACAATAATAATATAGACTCTCCTTACACAGCGGTGCTACAGTCAGTAACTAGATTGTACATTGGGGGATCAAAGCCCCATTATCCCTCCTAAGTGTGTAATATCGCTGCTTCCACCCTCACTTGTGATTCATACAGTTAAGGAAGTAAAGTTACTACAACAGTCACACTGACAGAATGTATCATTTATGTTGAACCTTGATAAAGCTGCTTATACAGTGAAACGGGTGCGTTGGCGTTTCCGCTGTCCACCTCATGGTCTCATTAAATATGTTTATAATTGCCTGTATCTCCCAGGGGTTTAGGCACCCCCCCGGGAGGGTTAGGTTCAGCGAGTGGGAAAAGGGCGGGTTAGGTTTAGGCACCATCTGGGAGAGGTTATGGTTAGGCACTCTGGGGGGAAGGTTAGGGTTAGGTACTATGGAGAGAGGCTAGGTACTAAGGGGGGAGGTTAGGGTTAGGCACTATGGGGGGGAGGTTAGGGTTAGGCACTATGGGGGGGAGGTTAGGGTTAGGCACTATGGGGGGAGGTTAGGTACTAAGGGGGGAGGTTAGGGTTAGGCACTATGGGGGGAGGTTAGGGTTAGGTACTATGGGGGGTGGTTAGGGTCAGGCACTAGAGAGGGAAGTTAAGGTTAGGCACTATGGGGGGGAGGTTAGGGTTAGGTACTATGGGGGGAGGTTAGGGTTAGGCACCATTGGGGGGGAAGTCAGGCTTAGGCACTATGGGGGGAGGTTAGGGTCAGGCACTAGAGGGGAGGTTAGGGTTAGGCACTATGGGGGGGAGGTTAGGGTCAGGCACTAGAGGGGGAGGTTAGGGTTAGGTACTATGGGGTGAGGTTAGGTACTATGGGGGGAGGTTAGGGTGAGGCACTAGAGGGGGAAGTTAAGGTTAAGCACTATGGGGGGAGGTTAGGGTTAGGTACTATTGGGTGGTTAGGGTTAGGTACTATGGGGGGAGGTTAGGGTCAGGCACTAGAGGGGGAGGTTAGGGTTAGGCACTATGGGGGGGAGGTTAGGGTTAGGTACTATGGGGGGGAGGTTAGGGTTAGGTACTATGGGGGGAGGTTAGGGTCAGGCACTAGAGGGGGAGGTTAAGTTTAGGTACTATGGGGGAGGTTAGGGTTAGGCACTGTGGGGGTGAGGCTAGGGTTAGGTACTATGGGGTGAGGTTAGGGTTAGGTACTATGGGGGGGAGGTTAGAGTTAGGTACTATGGGGGGAGGTTAGGTACTAGAGGGGGAGGTTGAGGTTAGGCACCATAAAGGGAGGGTTGGGGGGAGAAAGGTAGGGATCGTATTACCACCCCTGTCAGGATGTTTGGGGTTCCGGGATCTATTGATCCGCTGGTACTTCATACAGATTCCACCTTCAGAATATCAATACATTTCCAGATTGTTACATTCAGTGAGTACCCATGAATATAGTGTATCAGCATAAATGATACATTCTGTCAGTGTGACTGTTGTAGCAACTTTAATTCCTTAACTGTATGAATCACAAGTGAGTGAGGAAGCAGCGATGTTACACACTTAGGAGGGATAGTGTTGTATTGATCCCCTAATGTACAATCTATTTACTGACTGTAACACCGCTGCTTAAGGAAATTCGATATTATTATAATCAAAACACACAAATAATCCATATAAACAACCTTTTTCTTGAACTATTCCACCGTTATTGAGAGATATATTATCCGGTGTGAACTGTATTTTGAATTATAGCTGAACAGCGTTACTGGGTCAAAGAAACCTCGATGTGCAAGACCTTACCTCCCTCAGTGTGAGTTTGGGTACGCTACTTCCATAACAAGAGATACCTCTATGAGTGTACGTCTTCCTTTTACTATAAGTGAGTTATGGTACGCAGAATACACATCTGATCCTTTCAACAAACACATTGGGTGAAATTGAATTTTAAAGATACATTTTGAGGAACCGACATTCATTTCCTTCTGTGAGTGGGGTACGCTCTCTCAGCACGTGGGGTGTTACATGTCGACACTCTCTCCTTTTCCATATGGCAGAGTCATAGGTCATTGATATACCGATAATTCTCTTGTTCAATGTTATATTCCGTACGATGAGGAGAGATTATATGACCGATCCCACAGAATAATCAAAGGGAAAAAACTTCACATGAGAAACAACAATTTGAAGGACTATATATTTATTATTTACTTGTGATATTTCTTTTGTCTTAAGCGCCTATTTCTGATCCCCCATTCCTAGTGTATGGTTATAGTGTTTGATATTGTGGAGTAGGTGATATCCACACGGATTCGGGGAACATTTGAGGCTGCTTTGCGCAGATTGGTTGACACCCCAACATTCTTTACTCTGATTGAAAAGGCGCTGAACCGTGAGTCATGAGCAGCCGTTTCCATAGTAACCAGCAGGGGGACTAACTGCTTATTTTCAAATTTATATTAGTAGTCCATATTCCAGGGGTGAGTAGATATTGAAATTCAGTATTGTACAAGTGTCCAGTCTTTATCCATCTTGTCCAAAATATAATCTCCACCATTTTGTTGGTTGGATAAAGGAGATAGATATTACAAGAGCATAAAAACTTATCGAACCATTTAATAATAAATTCACTACAAAATCCATAAAAATATTATCATTCCCTATAGTATACTATATACTTTTTAATAGCAAGAAGACATATGCATATATTTTTTAAATGAATAGTCATGAATAGCCAAAATATTCCAACTAGTACTCTACATACCCTCAGTGTTCTATACATCTAGCATAATAATAAATACAATAAACAGATACCAGTATTAATATATTATAACATATAATAATCCAGGCTTTTCATACCTTTTCTTTGTTTCATAGCAATGGTACTTGAAAAAGCAAATTTGGTATGAAACGGTGGATGACCAGCAGGGTGCCGTAGATTTGGAGCACAAAGTGGAGTCCCTTCATTGGCCACCGGAGAACATCTTACCACCAGCCAGATTGCCAAAGGATAAGGTGGGGAGAGTCAGGGCTTGTTGGGCTCTGTCACCTACATTAATCTTTGCCATCGGTACTGGATGATTCTTTTAATTACGTTTTCTGATTGTTGAATAAATAGTATTAGTGCCTATATTCTGTTATGTTCCCTCTGGAGGCAGGTGAGTCACAAGCCACAGAATGTAGCAATCAATTCAGAATGATGTTTATTGATGGAGAATACAATGACCTGGGAGTGCAGGTAAGATAATGATAATGCAGGTATACTTTAATAGTACGATGCTAAGAATGTAGGTACATTTATAAATTCAGATTTGAAAATGCCGATATTCTTGGGATGACAGACAAGCTTGTAAGGCAGATAAACTTGACAAGGCTGATATACTTCACAGATCACAGAAGCTCACATGTACACAACTCCAGTAACATTGGTGAAAGGCAGAACAATTACTGACCCAGCAATGAGTGCTGGGATCAGGCAGACTTAAGGTGATCTTCCATCTCTCTGTTTCAATTCTGTGCTTTTTTCCATCCTTTTGTCTTCTCTCCCCATCTATTCAGTGACTAGTTTCACTGATTTCACACATTAATGTCCCCTTTGTCTCTTTATAGTTGAGTAGACCATTTTTAGGTTATTTTTTATTTTGGCCATTTATGGTCCTTGTCTGTTGTTTATTGATTGTCCCTATATGGCCGTATATATACGTATTCAGACTGATTCAGTGCTCATGATTATATATACCTGAGTCTTTAGTCGGCCATCAGTATTGATCAATATGTTTGAATTATTCTTATTGACTATGTATTTTCTAATTTATATTTTTTATTATTTTTATATTATTATTAAATATATAAATATATTTTATAACAATTTTCTATATTCCTTTTATGATAATTAATTTGTTTCATTTATCGGTTTAGGAATTAATGATATAGGTTTTTATTTGGTCCATCACTAATTAAGTCACGATGATTGTGGCTATTATGAGAGTATCAATGTAGGGATCATTATTAGTATTATTATATGTATTATTCATGATTCTTTATTCTCTATTTGTACAAGTGTCCAATTCTTGTTATATATATGATAGATCTTTATATATATTTTATTTTTATAAGACCATGAGAGATCTAAAAGTTTTTCACTGTTAATTAATACTATCTCATGTGTTATTAATGAAGTTATCCCATACCTGTTTAAATACTGGTCACTTGGACCAGTTAGCTACCTCTGATGAAACGGCCCTCCTAATTGGCTGAGAAACGCGTCAGTGACAAGTCTAGGATCCGGACTGAGAGAGCCTCCGATTGATCATGCCCCCTCCACACAGCGAGCCCACATGCGGTGGCCGCCTGAACCCTCCAGTGGTCTAGCAGTATAGATCCCCTACCGGGAACTTTTTCCTCCACACGCGGCTCTCTTCTACTAAGTCACAGAGAGCCACGCTCACCGCTGACCACCGCCAACACAGGTACCTGCTTTAGCGCTGACTAACCGGGACACCGGCATTCAGCGGGATTGTGCATTGGTGTCACCTGGGTACTGTAACAGAGACACCATTGGCTGGCCCATACCTATATGCACGTTTTACTTTCAGGTCCCACCGAGTCTATGGACTAGATTTATTAACTCTCATTAACCCCTTCTCTGCTGGGTGACTGCATGTGCAGGACTTCTGCTTATTGTGACTTGCAGCTTTCTCTATGAACTTTCCCACTATATGTGGATGTACTAACATATGAGACATTCTTCGTTCTACAGCTCTACATATACTAACAACCGCTGTCATGTCCACATATTAATATATACTAATATCTTCTATTGACCCATTAGGAGCTCCTATTTGCTATCCACATTACTGGTTTGCTTTGATCCTAGACCTAGGAATTTTTATATACTTTTTTATATATATAATTATATTCAATATTGTTGCATCATATATTATATGTGTATATCATATGTGTATATTTAATTATATGTGTTATTCAATTTTTTAAGTGATAATAAATATAATATCACTGTCCAGCACTCTCCCTATTTTTCTCCTTTTTTTTTCTAGACTTGAATAGGCAGCTGTATAAAATTCCTTTATTGCAAAAAGCAAAAAAAGGCGGAAAAAGACAAATATGTCTTTGTGGGAGCACTCTTGTATAAGAATTAAATATGATGTATATGGAAATGAAGTGAAAATAAAACTTAACATTTATTGAAATGCTTATTAAGATGAATTCCCATCAAGGGTGAAATTATGAACAGGTATCAATCCAATGAGAGGTCACCGTACTTATATGAATCAAAAAATATCACAAAGCATATATAAAATTCCAATATCATGCTATATATGAGAGTGACCTTATATTTGATCTAGAGTGACATGAAGTGTACACATATAGCAATGTTGTGTCATCGAAAACCCTGAGGGAAAAGACAATGATAAACATAAATTGAGAAACATATAATGTTATATATCTCCTGCAGGGATATGATATAGAGTGTACACCCGCGGCAAAATTATTCAGAAAATAACCCTGAAGGAAAAAAGACAAAATTCTTATAGATACATAATGTATGTCTCCTACAGGGATAATTGCCTACTCCAAAGTCTCAAATTGTATGACAATAAACAGCCTCCAATTGTATTCACCTAAGGACAATGACTGGCAGCATAATTGGCTGTTACATATAAGATTTCCCTTGTTGAAAAAAGGAAGTTTAAGGATATACACATGAATTAGATAATATCAAACAATTAATCAGAGCCACAGTGAGGTAACAGCAGATAAATAATAAGACCTCTTGCTGAACTCTGTTGTTTTTAGACACGGTATAATTGTGATTAAAATTGGTGTATGTATCACGTGTTAGATGAAAAAAGTTAGATCCAGGGAAATGAGAAAAGCAAGTGGCCAATTCTGCTTTCCCCTGTCTTGGGATCAAACAGGGGATGAGAGAGAGGGAGTCGCTTGCCCTGGAGGAAACAACAGAAGTGCTTCTGCTGTCTGGGGAATCTGCCGCTTCTATCTCCTGTTACCGCTGGGCATTGCAGGAGAGGTCGCCGGCTTCCTCCCAGATGAGAGAGCACTGTGAGGGAAAGAAAAGTTACCTTAGTCAAGGTCCGTGTGCAGTGGGGCTGCTGGAGTGGTGTGTAAAGTGATGCTGCTGGCGCAGTAGGACGCGCGTTTCGCCGGGAGGCTTGGTCACCTGATCGTCAGTGTTGACTCAAGCTTCCTGCCTTTTACATTACCTGCATCCAATCATGGAGCTAGGCTTGAGATTGACTGCATCGTTCACCAATAAGCTGAATGACTCAGACGGCCATTAGTAATAGTGCTAGAGAGAGACAGGGGAGTGTCCCAAAACTCTCATTACCATATGTAAACAAAATGGATTCCTAAGGATAAAAGCTCTGATTCAATCACATGGATAAAGGAAAAATGAAAAGAACATCATAGATCTTTAAAGTGACTATTACAGTCTCAAAAGAGCCTGTTAAAATAGCAATTTGATTATATACACAATATATATTAAATAAACATATATATGTTTATATTTGTAAGGACACACTCAGTGTTATAATTGTACATGAATAGTTATTAATAAATAATAAAAATAAATATAAAGAATAAAAATAATAGTAATAAAAATATATAAATATGATCAATTAGTGAGATAGGTGACATTCTAAATAATTGCATAAATGATTAGAAAAAATTTATATTGTTTTATTATAGACAAATTATAATTGTCTATGAAGATTAAAGAGAGATAAAAAAGATATTACTTATATGTTAACATATATATTTCTCAGAATCATTGAAAATTGCTCTGTTATATTAATAACAGAGTGTGAAAGGATTATGGTGTGGGAAAATAAAGAGTGATTCAAAAGGTGGGATAGATGATTATAAAATATATATATATATTTTATAATCAAGTCCTATGTGTTAGGAGGTGTTGATGTGAAGGGTAAAGAAATACTAATTAAGAGTATAGTGTGTAGGGAACAACAGATTTATAATGGGTATAAGTGAGTGAATATGGGCGAACACGTAGATGTGAATATTTTAGGAATTATATGAGTGAAAAAATGAAAAAATAAAAATAAGTAAAAATAAATGTTGGCTTGACATCAAGAATGATGAAGACCCGAATTCTTGAACACATAGGAAATGTTCGAAATGCCGCCACCGATATTATTAAAATGAAACAACTCACTACAGTGGCGAAACATTTCCATTCTGTTCATTCCGGAAGGATACAAGATCTCAAAGTATTTTGTCTAGAGAAGGTGAAACTTGGACTCAGAGGAGGAGATATAACCAGAGCCCTCCAGAGAAGAGAAAGTGAGTGGATTTTCCGTTTAGGAACACTAATACCTGGAGGCCTAAACGAGAATATAAATTATACTGTTTTTTTGGCTGAATAATATTATTAGCCAACTTAATTCTCTATTTAACTCCCCTCCTCTCTTCTCTTATGACCATGTTAATAAAACGCTTTATTTCCCACTTTTGAATCCCGTTATCTCTATAATCACAACCCTATGCTTTGAACATATGGATTTTGAGATTATGTGGTTTTCACACTGGATTTTTAATTATTCTGTCATTTCATTCATGTTTACTCTTTTGTACTCTGTGCATCATTTTATTAACTCATTTTTCTTTGTTATTACTTTCAGTTCTCTCGCTTTATCAGTCTTCACATTTTATTTCATCACATCTCACCCCTTCTTGTCTCATCTTATAGGCTAATTGCTTTCCTCTATACATTTATTTTTACTTATTTTTATTTTTTCATTTTTTCACTCATATAATTCCTAAAATATTCACATCTACGTGTTCGCCCATATTCACTCACTTATACCCATTATAAATCTGTTGTTCCCTACACACTATACTCTTAATTAGTATTTCTTTACCCTTCACATCAACACCTCCTAACACATAGGACTTATTATCATATATATATATATATATATATATATTTTATAATCATCTATCCCACCTTCTGAATCACTCTTTATTTTCCCACACCATAATCCTTTCACACTCTGTTATTAATATAACAGAGCAATTTTCAATGATTCTGAGAAATATATATGTGAACATATAAGTAATATCTTTTTTATCTCTCTTTAATCTTCATAGACAATTATAATTTGTCTATAATAAAACTATATAAATTTTTTCTAATCATTTATGCAATTATTTAGAATGTCACCTATCTCACTAATTGATCATATTTATATATTTTTATTACTATTATTTTTATTCTTTATATTTATTTTTATTATTTATTAATTACTATTCATGTACAATTATAACACTGAGTGTGTCCTTACAAATATAAACATATATATGTTTATTTAATATATATTGTGTATATAATCAAATTGCTATTTTAACAGGCTCTTTTGAGACTGTAATAGTCACTTTAAAGATCTATGATGTTCTTTTCATTTTTCCTTTATCCATGTAATTGAATCAGAGGCCCTCATTCAGAGCCGCTCGTTAGCGGCAGTACGCTCGTTCCGAGCGATGTTTGCACATCTGCGCATGCGTACGGTTTTTAGTACGCATGCGCGAACCAGTCAGTGCGGCCAAAAATCATTTGTACGCTATATAGCGAGTGCCTGCTATTTTGAGTGACAGAATGAGGCGTATGTGGGTGGTAACAGGGGAAGGTGCTTGAAAACGGGGAGTGGAGATCAGAACGCAGGCGTGCTTAAAGGTCAAAACGGGCGTTTTATGGGTGTGCATAATTAATACAGCAGCGTCATTGACCACCTCACTGGGTTATTTTATAGCCAGAACTGCTCGCAAATTTGTGGTAGCAAACACCAACCACAAGAATAGCGAGCAGTTCATACGCTGGTCGATGTACTCGATTAATCTAATAAATAGCGGACATGACGTATGGTGCGAGCGGCCAGGGGGCGTTTTTAACAAATAAACGAGCGTATGTTTTGCTCGCTCGTTCAGACTTAGAGGTGTGAACAGACTGCAATTTGCGAACGGATCATTTGAATAGCCACCCCTTGTTTTTGAATGAACGACCGCAAATAGCGAACGGCTCTGAATCAGGCCCAGAGCTTTTATCCTTAGGAATCCGTTTTGTTTACATATGGTAATGAGAGTTTTGGGACACTCCCCTGTCTCTCTCTAGCACTATTACTAATGGCCGTCTGAGTCATTCAGCTTATTGGTGAACGATGCAGTCAATCTCAAGCCTAGCTCCATGATTGGATGCAGGTAATGTAAAAGGCAGGAAGCTTGAGTCAACACTGACGATCAGGTGACCAAGCCTCCCGGCGAAACGCGCGTCCTACTGCGCCAGCAGCATCACTTTACACACCACTCCAGCAGCCCCACTGCACACGGACCTTGACTAAGGTAACTTCTTTTCTTTCCCTCACAGTGCTCTCTCATCTGGGAGGAAGCCGGCGACCTCTCCTGCAATGCCCAGCGGTAACAGGAGATAGAAGCGGCGGATTCCCCAGACAGCAGAAGCACTTCTGTTGTTTCCTCCAGGGCAAGCGACTCCCTCTCTCTCATCCCCTGTTTGATCCCAAGACAGGGGAAAGCAGAATTGGCCACTTGCTTTTCTCATTTCCCTGGATCTAACTTTTTTCATCTAACACGTGATACATACACCAATTTTAATCACAATTATACCGTGTCTAAAAACAACAGAGTTCAGCAAGAGGTCTTATTATTTATCTGCTGTTACCTCACTGTGGCTCTGATTAATTGTTTGATATTATCTAATTCATGTGTATATCCTTAAACTTCCTTTTTTCAACAAGGGAAATCTTATATGTAACTGCCAATTATGTTGCCAGTCATTGTCCTTAGGTGAATACAATTGGAGGCTGTTTATTGTCATACAATTTGAGACTTTGGAGTAGGCAATTATCCCTGTAGGAGACATACATTATGTATCTATAAGAATTTTGTCTTTTTTCCTTCGGGGTTATTTTCTGAATAATTTTGCCGCGGGTGTGCACTCTATGTTATATATCTGCAGGAGATAAATAACATTATATGTTTCTCAATTTATGTTTATCATTGTCTTTTCCCTCAGGGTTTTCAATGACACAACGTTGCTATATGTGTACACTTCATGTCACTCTAGATCAAATATAAGGTCACTCTCATATATAGCATGATATTGGAATTTATTTATATATGCTTTGTGATATTTTTTGATTCATATAAGTACGGTGACCTCTCATTGGATTGATACCTGTTCATAATTTCACCCTTGATGGGAATTCATCTAAATAAGCATTTCAATAAATGTTAAGTTTTATTTTCACTTCATTTCCATATACATCATATTTAATTCTTATACAAGAGTGCTCCCACAAAGACATATTTGTCTTTTTCCCCCTTTTTTTGCTTTTTGCAATAAAGGAATTTTATACATGTGTTTAGCACAAATTTTTTGGGAGGCACCACCAACATAAATATTTTGAGAATTTTATCTTAATTTCTATTATGTTGGTTTCTGTTATTGCGTCATAGTGACTCTCCTTAAGTGTCACTTAAATTTAACCACTAGTGCAGTCTCATTCCTCTGTTTGCATTGAATAGGCAGCTGTCAGGTGTAGTCCATGCTGGTAATGAATATTAAATTACCTGACCTCATAACACCACCACCTCTGGTCACATCCATAACTGCAGCTCACATATTGGGAGCCCTGGTAACCCCGGGTGGTGAGGAAAGATAACAGATGGGAAACTGCAAAACAGAACAGAGTTCTAACATATACACCTTTTCTTACAACTTGTTTTTAAGCAATGTACCTTTAATACATGCTAAGCAGCTTCATAGACCTCTCAGCGCTGAATAACAAGAGATATGGTAAGAACTTACCTTTGTTATCTCTGTTTCTACGAAGTCCATAGGGTCCACAGGGTTGACCTTGGGGTATAGGTTGGGGAACCAAATCCGGGCACCACGCAGTCAAAGCTTTCAGGTCAAAGGATGCATTGGGTCCACTCTCCCTATAACCCTGCCCCCAAGCCAGAGGCACCTCCAGTTTGTAAGTAGCCAAAGGCCAGAGGAGGAAAGAAAGAGAGAAGACTGGAACACTCAAGAACCATACTCACAGAGAAGGAGATGGGAAACCGGTGGCGGTAACACAGCCCATATGAAGCCAGGTGCATGAGGGCTGGTGCCCTGTGGACGTTGTAGAAACAGAGATAACAAAGTTAAGTTCTTGTTTTCTACTTCAGGGTCCATATGGGGTCCACAGGGTTGACCTTGGAGATGTCCCAAAACAGTCCTTATAAGGGTAGAGATGCTCCTGTGCTGAGAGGAGAATCCATCGGCCAAAGGAGGCATCCTGAGAGGCAAAGGATACCAATGCATAGAACCTTAAAAAGGTGTGGACAGACCACATGGCCACCTTGCAAGGCAGAACAGTCGAGGCGCCACAACAAACTGCCCAAGAGGAGCCCACAGCCTGAGTAAAATAAGCATCAACAGAAACAGAAAGGCTTTCCTATGTGTAGGCCCCCGAGATAGGCATACGAAGTCAACCAGCCCATATCTGTTTATTGGCCGGCCATCCTTTCCTGTGAAATCCAGAAATCCTAGACCACAAATAAGGAGTCTGTTTTCCTGAAGGAACTTGAACAGATCACGTAAATCCTGAGAGGCTGGATGGACCACAGTCAATGGAGGCCACCCCAGCCGATAGGACTGGAAACTGAAATGTCAGTACAAAAAGTTCCTGAATAATATGGAACTCAAAAACCACTTTAAGAAGAAACACAGGGTAAGTTCGACTCACAACCCTGTCTTGGCAAAATATCCAGAAGAGGGAGCCCCCTGAGAACGCTCCCAATTCCGACACTCTCCTGGCGGATGCCAACGCCATTAGAAAGAGTCTAAGCCATAAACCACGTAAGGGCTAATAAAAATAGTGGTTCACATGAAGGCCCCAGGAGGGCACAAAGAACCACTGCTAAATCCCAAGGAGCCCCTAGGGGGGATAAAGGGAGGAAGAATCCATAAACCACCCTGAAGGAGGGTCTGTATACCTGGGAGTGGAGCAACTCCACATCTGAACCATACTGACAGAGTAGAGACTTGCAGTTTCAGGGAGGCTAGGCAGAGGGCTAGACCCAAGTCCGCTGGAAGGAATGCCAGAACTTCTGGAAATCCTACACACCTGAGGATCGTAGCTACAGGTACGATACCATAAGAATTATGTATGCAACATTCTGAGGTAGATCCCAGCAAAAGCTGGCCTACACACTCTAAACATCCCGATGATGACAGAGAAGCCTTAAGACCACAGTAGGGACAGTCAACGACAAACGATCCAGGGAAAGGCAAGGACGCTGAGGCAACAGGAATGGAGTGTCGATGGAGAGACTCTGAAAATCTAAGTACAAGTGACATCTGGATCAATCTGGAGCCACCAGCAGGACAGTACCTCTGTCTTGATTGAACTTCCAGAGAACTCGAGGAAGAAGGGAGACCGGAGGAAACAGGTACTCAAATTTGAAGGACAACTTCACTGACAACGCGTCACCGAAGGTTGCTTCAGTACCTTTAGTTCTGGATCCTAACACTGGCAATGTGTGATAGAGTCAGGAGGCCATGAGGACCACCTCTGGGAGGCCCCCTCTGCTCACTAGGAGTTGAAGCTTCTCTTGGAGAAAAGACTAGTCCCCGGAATGCACGTTGTGATGACTGTGGAAGTGCGCTTCCCAATGGAGAACTCCTAGAATGAACACTGCAGAGATGGCCAGGAGGAGACCCTTGGTCTGTGTCAGAATGTGTGACACTTCCATCATTGCTGCCCAACTACGAGTGTCTCCTAGATGTAAGCCACTGTTGTGACATTGTTGGACTGAACCTCTACAGGTTTACTGCGAAGTATGTGTTAGGCCAGAGCGAGGGCCCAAGACAGCTTGACGTTCCAATAAGTTGATTGGCAGGGTGGAATCGACAGACATCCGACTGCCCCGAATGTAGTGCAGACCGGTCACTACACCCCAGAGACTGGCATTCGTAGTAAGGATTACCCTAGATGAGATGTCCATAACCACCCAGATAGAGACAGACGCACCTCCGGAGAGACCATCATCGTCTGAACAGTGATCCGATGGAGAAACCCATTCTATCTGGAGAGGATCAGTTTCTGCAAAGGCCTGGAATGGAACTACGCATATTCCACCCTTCCGAAGGTAGACACCCTGGATAACAGAACCCGCATTACAGAGTGTAATGACACTTGTCGACTGTGGAGACCTCCGTGCACTTGTAGTTGATGAGTGGAGATCTTGTCTGATATCAGAAGGATTCTGTTATTCTGAGAATCCAGCAGGGCTCCCAGATGAATCATACCCTGTGAGGGATTCAGGGAGGACTTTTTCCCAGTTGATTAACCATTCGTGCTTGTGAAGGAAAGCAATGGTTAACTGGAAATTACCTTAAAGTACCTTGGTGATCCTGCTAAGAGCCGGAGGTCATCTGGATACAGGAGCAGTCGGATACCCTGAACAGGTTGGCTGTCATAAAAGCCATAAACCAGGTAAACCCCGGTGGGGCTGTGGACAGTCCAAAGGGCAGAGCCCGAAAATTGGATGTGTTGCTGTGGCACAGCAAACCTGAGCTAACGCTGATGAGAGGGCTCTATAGGTACCTGTAGGTATGCGTCCTGAATATCCAGCGATACCGTAAAGTCCCCAGGTTCCATAGCTCGGATGATAGAGTGTAGGGGTTCCCTCCTGAACCTAGGCTGCCTGTAGGAATTTGTTTAAGGATTTCAGATAGAGGATAGGCCAATGAGGACCAATCTGCCTCTGCACCAGAAAAAAAGTAGAATAACCAGTCCCTCGCTGAGATAGTGGGGCTGAAATAATTACCCCTGCTTACCACAAGAACTGTATAGCTTTCTTATTTGTAAGGCCTTGTTCCTGTCTGAAGAAGGGTCTCTGTAGCAAAACATGTGGGGAGGCCATCTGAGTAATGAGAGGGCGTACCCGTAAGATATTTCAACTCTTGCCCAAGCATCCATGCTGACTTGACACCAGCACTGGGCAAACTGAAAAAGTCGGTATCTCACTCTGGGATCCCCCAGACAAAGGCCTGTCCCATCAGGCTGAAGGTGTATCCACAGGTTTAGAAGCAGGGCGTCTGGATGTCCAGGCCTGCTCGGTACCGGGTATGGTGGCCCTCTTGGAGGCCAACAGCCTAGGAAAAGACTGGCCTTTAGGCTGTCCCTAAGGACAAAAAGATTTAACAGATTTATTCTGAGGCCTTGTGGGAGTAGCTGAGGACAGAAATTTTGCCATTAGTGATACTGCCAACGTTGCTGTCTTGTCAAGGTCAGGACCAAACATGATCTCCCCAATATAGGGTATCCATTTTAAGGCCTATCTTGGAGTCCACCTCTGCCATCCATGAGTGCAGCCATAGGGTATGGTGGCAGATACAGTCGCAGCCGAAAACCTGAAGGTTAGGAGACTGGCATCCAATGTAGTTACTCCAACATATGAAACTGCATTTTTTATGTGAGCAACAAAAGACATCTGATCCCCAGAAGTTTTTGAGGGAAAAACAACCCCTAAAAGCGAATATATTGATTTCAGGCAAAGTTACCACCTACGGATCTGTAGAATCCGTCCGGGCAGGAATGGGAGGTGTAGTAGCACTCTTAATCAGACGAGTAACATGAAAATCCACCCCAGAAGCTGATTCCTATTACTTGTAATGACCTTTAGGGAATGGAAAACATGAGGCCAAACGCTTTTGTGATACCTCTTATCTGGCGATAGCTAGACTCCCGCCATGTGATCCACCCACTGGTCATAGAAGGGGAACACAGCCGAAGACATTATAATGCCTAAACTGAGTGTGATTTGATTTGGGTGCTGGTCTGACATCCTTTATAACTAGGATGGACCTGACCGCCAACACCAAAGCAGAGATAATAATACTTTATTTAGGCTCCCCCTCGTGTGAGAGGGAAAGAAGCCCGATACATCATCCAGTTCACTCTTGGCTGACGATCTGTGTTAGACAGCAGTGCAGACTGGGAAGTAACCACAGGGCGTTTATTACGCCATCTTGTGTTTTGTAGAAACAACATCCCAGGGTGGCTGTTGTGGTAAACCCTGCCAGGGAAATGACAGACTGTTGTGGTACCTGAGGGAATTGCATGTACTGTGAAGGGAGCAATAGTCTGTGTCACAGGGGTAAACCGCAAGAACTGCGAGATACCCTGAGAGGGAAGGGTAGCATGTTGAAGAAATCCCAAGTGGGTTACAACTATGGGGGCCGCCTGGCGATCCACTATGGAGGCCAGGGTCTTGAGAAAATAAACCGCCCAAGGGGGTCCTGTAAGGGTGCCCGGTACCTGATGGCACCGTATACATAACTCTTTCTGAGTTAAATCCTCCGTACTCACACCTGCAGCACATGACTTGCAGGATAGCAAACATGGGAGCAGTATCGTGCTCTAGTTCCTGACCAGACATATCTGACTAACAAACATTGTGGAAATATTAAGCAGCGCTATACTGGTCCTGACTAACGCTAAGATTAGCTGCAGGGACCCATTGTCAGCATATGTAACACACGGTTCCACCTAAAATATGGCAACGTGCAGCACGCAACAGTATGTGACAAACCTCACAAATATTAACAAGTATATCTATGTGAGGTCTCAGAACCACCCTAATTACACCTGTATTAGGGCAGATTGTAAAGAAAAGGGATAGCTATACACTGACAGGTTAGAGAATAAAGCACAGACAGTCAGCACTAGCATAAGTCACATACAATGCAGATATATATATACATAAACATGACATATAATATACTGCAAATGGCACTACATTCAACTGCCCAGAATCAGTGTCTGGGGAGGCTATAGCACTGTGTACACTCACCCAAATGCCCAGGAATGCAGGGGGACTGGACCAGCCTGCATCCCAGAGGATCTGCTGCCCCAGAGGGAACATGGCCGCTGGAGACCTCAGAGGAAGCAGCACAGGGACGTCAGACTATAGCACTGAAAGGCGCACTGAGCTGAGGAGCTGCTGTTACAGGGAAGCTGCCTACTCTGGTGAGCTTTATACCCCCGGGATGCCGGCTCCCGCTGCCGACTTTAAGTCCCAGGTGGACTAGTGGACAAGCGGGGTATGGGGGGGCCCGACGCCACTGCCAGCACCTCCAGTCTGTCACCAGAGACCGGAGGCAAGAAACTGCATAAATGCGACCTTACCTGCTCCCCATCGATCCGACAGCAGTCCTAGGTGCCCGCAGAGTCCGGCTAGCACAGACTCTGGGGTCCCGTTGAGATCTGTACTGGTGTCTCGGGACCGGCAGGGTGACGGAGCAGCAGCTTGGACGCCATATGGACAGTCTGACGCTGCTGCTCTGAAGAGTTCAATAGCAAATGAAAAACTGTGAACTCAAAAAAATAAAAATAAGCTTAGGGGCTGCTAATCAGCCCCCCCGCGATAACGGTGACCCGACTTCGGCCGGGCACCAACTTAAACTGTGGTGCCTCTGGCTTGGGGGTGGTGTTATAGGGAGAAGTGGACCCAGTGCATCCTGGGAGCTGAAAGCTTTAACTGCATGGTGCCCGGATTTGGTTCTCCAACCTATACCCCAAGGTCAACCCTATGGACCCCCTATGGACTCTGAAGTAGAAATATATTAATTTTCTAAACCTTAACTAAATGAGCCAAGTGAAGCAAACATCAACCTGCGATTAGCTTTATCCTGAAGATGGTCAGTCTAGGTAGTTGGGAGAGTAAAACGAGTAAGTCTAGAGGACTTCAACCTATCACTCAATTAAGGTTGTCCTGGGTCCCGACACATAGACTCAAGTTCCACCTCTGTATTCCTATAGAACAGTGGTTCCCAAACTTGGTCCTCAGGACCCCATACAGTTCACGGTTTCCAAAGGTGTATTCATTACTCACTGACACATTTTAAAAGATCCACAGGTGGAGCTAATTATTTCACCTGTGATTCTGTGAGGAGATCTGGAAAGCATGCACTGTTTGGGACTTTGAAGACCGAGTTTGAGAACCTGTGCTATAGAACATTTTAAGCTCAACCACATTTAGCAAAGTCTCTCATAAAATGACTTTACCCTTCGGTGAACTAGGCGGGGTGTGACGTAGCCCAGCAAGATTTAAGCTCCTAGACATCGATAAAAATGACTGCATGCAAGTGGCCATTTTGTGTAGCTAGAGTCGCGATGTGGCCAGTTTGTGTAGTGATGGCGGTTTAGTGTGGTGAGCGCTATCGCGGTGAGTGCACATGCACTCGCCACCTGCCTTGATGTCAGCCAAGAGTGTTCTAATTAAGACTGAGTTGATTAAGTTTATTTTAATTATTTCTAGTTGTTCCTAAGTTTAGTTTTTACCAACGATTGTGATTCAAACCTGTTCCCAAAATCTTTTTTAAAAAGTTGTTACTAGAAACCTTATAAGATTAAAATATGAGTTTATTCCCTTATTATTTTGTTTTATTTTTATACTTTAAGGGACGAATGGATATTATGACAGTCAGAATTACCACCGTACTAAGGGCCTGATTCAGACCCGCTCGCAAGCTGGTCAATGGTGGCCCAGTGTGCACACGCGAGCCCCGGAGTGAGCGCAAAAAGCACTCGCTCCGGCGCTCGCATCCAAAAGGGGCAGCTGTCAATGTTGATTGACAGCTGCCCAGTTTGGAAGGCGGGGAAGGGGGGTGGCTGAGCAAATGGACGCATTCCTGCAGGAACACCTCCATTTGTGGGCAGCCCTACTGACATCACTAGTGATGTCAGTAGGTGGACTTCCTGCTCTAATAGTGCAGGAAGTCCACTGGGGCTTGCGGCAATGAGACCCTACCGCAAGGGTCTCATCGCAAGCCCGATGGTCTTGACCATCGCGACCATCATCATGGCCGCTCGCATAAGCTGTATACTTCTTATATATAAGTTATTTATAAGTTGTATACTTTGTATACTTCATATACTTCTGTGCAGTCAGATCAGCAGTGTAGGGGGCGGAGCTGTCAGCGACTCTGAGTCGCTGGCTCCCCTGCTGGCTCCAGCGCTGCTCTATCTAAAGAGTCGTGTCTCGAGACAGCCATGAGGCTCAACTCAGTGAGGTGAATCGATCTGCCCATCCCTACCTACTGCTGGACAATCTTTGTTTTCATTCTGGAAGAGACGCGGAAATAGATGTGGAAATGACTTCTTGCGGGTGGAACGCACAGGGCGGATGTTGGGTGGAAGGCACAGTGCGGATGTTGGGTGGAGCGCACAGGGCGGATCTCGGGTGGAGCGCACAGTGCGGATGTCGGGTGGAGCGCACAGTGCGGATGTCGGGTGGAGCGCACAGGGCGGATGTCGGGTGGAGCGCGCAGGGCGGATGTCGGGTGGCGCGCGCAGGGCGGATGTCGGGAGGAGCGCGCAGGGCGGATGTCGGGAGGAGCGCGCAGGGCGGATGTCGGGAGGAGCGCGCAGTGCGGATGTCGGGTGGAGCGCACAGGGCGGATGTCGGGTGGAGCGCACAGGGCGGATGTCGGGTGGAGCGCACAGGGCGGATGTCGGGTGGCGCGCACAGGGCGGATGTCGGGTGGCGCGCACAGGGCGGATGTCGGGTGGAGCGCACAGGGCGGATGTCGGGAGGAGCGCACAGTGCGGATGTCGGGTGGAGCGCACAGGGCGGATGTCGGGTGGAGCGCACAGTGCGGATGTCGGGTGGAGCGCATAGGGCGGATCTCGGGTGGAGCGCACAGGGCGGATGTCGGGTGGAGCGCACAGGGCGGAAGTTCATGTGGAGCGCACATCTAGTTTAAAAATCAGATCCCCATCGCAGGGACAACCTTCCTGACGTCATTTGCTGGGCGGGTGTCAGACTGGCCGCGGGGGGTGAACCGGGTGCAGGGTGTGAGTGGCCCTGGGGCCAGTATAATATACAGGGGGGGGGTATTAGGTATATATACATATATAACATGTAGCTGCCTTCCCTGTGTAGTCAGTCACCTTTGGGAAACCTATGATGACGCTGCTTTATTATAGAGGAAGTGCGGAGGGCCCTGCCCGTCCCATAGTAACACAGCGTGTACCCTGGGGACAGGCGTGTAGCGGGGCACATACATCTGATCCCAGGATACACCACGGGAAACGTTTACCATATATGATCCCTGTAACGTGGGATACCCCTAAATAACACTAATATTGGGGTCCATAGTCCCCACTAATGCACAGAACCCCCCTCCTATATCCCCTATGAGACCAGCTGGATGGGGTAACGGGCACATAGGGCAGCACTGAGGGTTACGTGTCAGACCATAGACAATAAGACGGGCGCACAGCGTCATAGCCCCTTTCATCACAGTTCCGCCTTCTATTTTTGCATAATTATCACAATTATTTCAGATCTTTAAACAAAATTAAACAGGTTTCCGTAACGCTACTTATGGATCACTTTATAGTTACTATATGTAATAATACACTTGGTAATAAACCTACGATATGACTCTGTGTTTTCTAACAGCTGCGTAAGACCTGGTAGTGTCCTGGTATATACCGTATAAGGATAATATCACACACCAGCATATAGCAATGCCTGGGACATAAAGTCAGAAGAATGGAAATAAAATTGGATGTTGTGAGATAGAATGATAGACAATTTATTTATTATAAAATATATGTAAAAGAAGTTTACAAATCTATACTTACGAAAATCAGAGGCAGATTGGGCCACCGGGCCGGTCCCAACAGTGGCCAATTGCGGAGACCGCTCTCCACTCACCCACGTTTGCGTTCGCGATCGGTGCTAGGCAGTGGGCTCTGATCTGGCAGCTCTACACTGTACAGCAGCTATGGGGGAGTTTCTGCACATGCCCAGCCCCAGTATCTCCCCCACAAGCCTTTGCGGAGCTTGTCAGTCACAACTGATGGCTCTGCCTCCATCCCCTCCGCAGCCCGGCCCCGCCTCCAGGACAAACTCAACAAGCAGGCAGCAGGCTGCACGGGGAAGCCGGACACTCCACAGTCAAGCAGCGGGCAGCAGGTAAGTGTTGGTGGCCGGCCGGCCGTACGTACAGACACGGGCTGGGGACTGATGGTGAGAATTGGGGCTGATGCTGAGGGCTGGGGACTGGAGCTGGGAGACTCACACTGGGGCCGGGGGAATGGGGCTGTGAGTCACAGGTGGGCATGGGAATGTAGAGACGCAGGGGGTCCTGGAGAGAGACATGGAGGCCTGTAGATGGAGAGACACGGAGGCCTGTAGATGGAGAGACATGGAGGCCTGTAGATGGAGAGACATGGAGGCCTGTAGATGGAGAGTCACAGGGAGCCTGGAGAACCACAGGGGAGACCTGGGGACGGAGAGACGTAGGGGGGTCTGGAGTAACACGGTCTGGAGAGAGATATTGTTTGATTGGGAAGGTCACATTTTGTGTAGAGAAGAGCAAGGGTTTGTTTGTGACGGGCGCACATACAGAAAGATAATAAAACTTGACTTTTATTATTGCTATAAAATATCCCAATCTCTGGGAGAGATACAGTGAAGTATAGGGGTTTTTAAAAAAAAAAACTATTGGTGCGTACACATGGTACGATAAAAATGCTCAATATGAAGGATAACGCTATCAATCATATCGTGCATTTTTAGGTGCCTTCCAACCCACCAATGACCTGCAATGCGTGGGTAAGTATGGATGATAATGATATTGTCCACCGACCGTGCAAGCAGGCCAACTTGGACGATATCGACCAGGTTACTATAGAGACCAATGATTGTCGATCGCGGGTCGCTGGCCGTCGTTGCTGGGTTGGTGGTGTGCTGGATGTTCGATATCAATAATCCAGCATTCTGGGAAGGTGCAGGGAGATCGCTCAGTGATATCGTTATCGCTGACGGTCGTCCCGTGTGTATGCACCATAACATACATACAAATTGGTGCATAAAGATAGAAAAATGTGAACAAATAGTATATAAAAAGCCAGGTCCAATATTTAGCCTCT
This sequence comes from Taudactylus pleione, assembly GCA_031769625.1. NCBI lineage: Eukaryota > Metazoa > Chordata > Amphibia > Anura > Myobatrachidae > Taudactylus > Taudactylus pleione. The sequence continues at coordinate 301,588 of JAUIMM010002576.1, forward strand.
TGTATTATTGGCACTGTACAATAGTGTATATAGAGTAAATTTATATAGTATATACAGTGCATCCGGAAGTATTCACAGCGCTTCACTTTTTCCACATTTTGTTGTGTTACAACCTTATTCCAGAATGGAATAAATTAATTTTTGTCCTCAAAATTCTACACACAATACCCCATAATGACAACGTGTAAAAAGTTTTTTGAGGTTTTTGAACGATGAGAGGCCATTCTTGTCTGTGATTGTTCTTTTGGAGGTATTCCCTTACCATGAAGTGAATCAGGAGATCCTACAGCATTGGATAAAGTGTCATCTGGGGAACGAGTGAACGTCTTGAAAGATACCTTTATGTGCATGTGTTTCATCTATTTAAGGTGAGAAATACCTCGAACATAAAGATCTCACCTTTTCTTGAACAGTGATTTTTATATATGCATACCGTCTGGTTTTTTGGTTATTTATTTTCTCCATTCTTCTCTTCCACAAAAGACAAAAGAGAAACATTGTACTTTTCAGTGCTTGGTGGCCTTCCATATATATATATTTTATCCCTGGTCAACCCACATTGTTGTGTTGAGTATGGAAGTTATGACCTGGTGACCTTGTTCCGACATGCACTCACAGGTATTGGTGGCTTAACCAGATTGGAGTGGCCAACTTAGAAGAGAAGTGCAGCTCAGGAGAACACAGGGTGGATGAATGCCGTGGACTTTCCCAAGACCCCCTTAGATGAACATCTGGCAGAATTGGGAGAGCGAGCAACCAGAAATGAGTGGATGCTCTACATCCAGAGGTGGTTCGATCAGCGGGCACCTCTGGATGTGTTGCTCAGTGAACCTTTGCCAGCTGCTTTGCCCAGATCAGGACCCATCCACAAATTGTAGTGGGGACATTGATGGACATTTGCAAGTTTATAAAAGAACTTACAAACTCCATGGGTACATGAAATAATAGACAAAATAAAAGGTAGCCTTTATGGGTTTTGCACTGTAGTGCATTTATATGTTTATTGGAGATTATGCTCCCGGTGACCAGTGGTTTTGGCCACTATGATTTGGAAGACTGGAGAGTGTTATCAGGTAAGGCTATTGTCCTTTATTAAATAGTAGGCAGTAATCTGGCACCTTATGTTAGGGTTAAGAGGCTGTACATAGCACTCTATGGGCCTGATTAAGAAGGAATTGCTATTGTGATCGCAGCTGAAATTCCGCAGTCTCACGGCAAACTATGCTAATGATTGCAATCGCTATTCCGTCATAGCCTTACATAAGGACCACACACTTTATCGAGCACCATCGCAGCCTCACGCACACTCGCACAAGCTCTGAGCTTACTCAGAAATTGCCGAACTCAGCGCACGCGACAGCCCAAGCAGCGTACGTCATCGGAGTGACTAATGTGTGCACGCCCCTGTAACGGCATTAAAACGCACTGGCACGCCTGCGTTTCCGCCGGCCACCCCTCCCAAATGCTCACTTCTGGTCAATCGCTCTGTGATGGGTCTGTGTAGTCACTGCGATGTATGCGCATTGTGAAACAATCGGCCAAGTGCGCGTATAATTGCAGTTGTGATCGGTAATGAGTTTGGCCCTGTGAGCGCTCTCCAATCTTCATTTCAGGAATTGTTTGGCTTTGACCTGGAGCTGGGACAGGTGGGAGGAGGAATGGCTGCTGTTATGATATATTTGGAGTGTAATAGTACAGAGCATTTATGATTATTTTGCTGAAATAATGTGGTCACATACCTCTGGCACTGCAGATAAGTGAGAGGGCCATAGGATAAAGCCTATTAAATCTATCCATCTGTACGAGAAAGTCCCACTGCATGTAAGCGGTGAAACGCGTTGACGCCAGCCTCCAGTCCAAGGTGTTTTCCACCTTCACTAGTGATGTCAGTGGGATTGTTTTTGGCTCTTATATTATTATTTTTATTATTTTTTTTATTATTTTCTTTTATATTTTTTTATATATATATATTTTTTTTTTATTTTAATTTTTATTTTGGTATCATTCTCTTTATTCAAATCACTTTATACACACTTATTTATATCTACTATTTATATATCTGTATGTTTGGTATTATCATTTTTGCATAACTATTTTTGCTGCAAGACAGACACTTCAGCTAATAGTCAGGTTTTCCACCTTAGCCTGTTAGCCTGATCGTTATGAGCTTCATCTAACCCAAACACTCCCCCCTCCTATGACTCACTCCCTCCAGTTGCTGTAGACCAATAGAGGGAGTTAACACTTGGACCTATTGACAAGGGTATTGCATCTGCAACACACAGCAGCTGCTCTCCCATTGGTTATAACGCAGGTTAAAGATCACCTGTGTATCACAGTCCACATGCATCTGACTGAGGAAGCGACAGTGAAACGCGCGTCTCAGACCCACGAATCCGGCTGTGTACAGGCGGGATTCGTCATGGCAGCATACTGACAGGCTCTTCTAGTGGCAGATTTTCTATACTACACACCGGCTCCCTGGAGGTGAGCGCTCAGGTACTTTTCATACTACACTTTCTTTAGCGCACTGAGTGGCTTTATTTAACAGAGACAAGTTTGTGACCCTGCAATACCTTTAGGGCAACAGAGCTCCACTTGTCCTGTACTAGCCATAGTGCAGCTACACTCATACTCTTTCTTCCTATCACTGCATATGCGATCTGGGTTTCCCACCACTCACCACTACCTTTGGTATATGACTGGCAGCAGCACAGATCGCAAACCTATGCTGTGTTATTTCATTACGATAACTATTGTCTCTATGAGTACTCTCATTGGGGTGCGCCTATTAGTGGTTCCTGCAATGTTTACACCAGGACCTTCTTTTTAACGCAGTCCAACAGCAGATACTCATTGTACTTATTCCCTACCCTGGGAGTACCTTTATAGTACGCTCACATGCCATTCAATGGTTATACAATGGCATGCAGCAGCTGCTATTTTGTAAACTCCACATAAAGGAGTAGCTTTACTTTTTCCTATAACCTTACTGTCTACAAGTACCTGGGTGGCATCACAGGCGACCTACGTGTGATCTGCCTCTCATTACAACCTGTGATTTACTTATATTCATTTTGATATTTGCAGGGTCAGCTATTATTTCATCTGACCCCCTTATCATTGTATTTCTCTGATTACTGTTCAGTGTTATTATGCTGTGATATCTCACGTAACCTATATTGAATATTGTATGGTTATTATCACATTCTTTTCTAGAAGATTTCCTTGTATGCTTCTGCCGTAATTCTGATTAGCCATTGTGCTATGACGACATTATGAGGTCATTGAACTAGTAAATGTTTTATATAGGTCTCAATATTGTATGAGACAGAGAATTATAGACCTATTAGTAATATTTCACTTAGCTTCACATAATTGTGATAAGTATTGTATTATATGTTGTCTTATGTTCTATGTATGTTCGTGTTCTGCTTGTGATAATTTATAGCTGTTATTCCAACAGTAATGCCAATAAGTAACAGGCTCAGACTTGTTTTTGGTATTTTAAAATATATCTAATAAAAGTTATTTTTTATATATTATTCTTATTATAACCTTTACATTCGAGTGCCCCCAACAAGAGAGTTTTCTTCTTCTCCCCCATACTACGTTTATCTATACTCTCATGGGGAGCACCTCCACACTTTATAATATTTTTGCTTGACACCTATACTAGGGTTTGATATTTATAATTGTGGATTTTCATTATTCTTTTGACTAATTATATCCAATATATTATATCCTGTGCTCAAACTATATCCCCCTATTCCCCCCTTCCCTGGTCATTTATGGTTAGAGCTAAAAGCACTCCGAGCTTGTGGCAGCGAGACCCTACCGCAAGTGTCTCGTCGCAAGCCCGATGGTCGCGATGGTCTTGACCATCACGACCATCTTTTTGGCTGCTCGCATAAGCTGTGGGTGGTCACCCACAGCTATGTGAGCGGCCAAGAGGCCGCTCCAATTTTAGGTAGAACGGCCCTGATTCAGAGCGAGCGCTCTGGTCAGAGCGTCCGGCTCTGAATCAGGCCCTGAGGACCAACAGCCACTATCTAGTGAAGGATATCGGGACACTTATTTTTAAGGCAACTTTGTACCCACAGGTGCAGGACTGGGACGCCAGAGTGCAAAGAGCAGTAATACACAACAGTGTATTTATTGTAGTCAGCATGTTCCCATACATAAAGCACAATATCAGCGACTATAGTGATCAATTAGTTGCGCACTCCATTCTGGCACCAAAATAAGCAGATTTGAAAGAAGTTATTTATAATAATTCAGTTGCCTTCAGATTGCAACAATACAGCTAAATGTCTTAGTGGCTAGGATACACGATACAATGAGCGACAAATGCTTCAGTTTTCTTCTTGTTATGTCATTTGCTTTTCAGGTGAAGATTTCTCTTTTTTATAAAACTTTGTTATTGCAATAAATTAGTGATTTATTAAACAAGCCTCATGTGTTCCTATTAGAGAGCAGAACTAATAAACATATTGTGGTCAAAACCTGGCGCATTAATCAGTTTCATTGGATCTATGGGGAATGATACAGAACACAGTATGGGGGTGAGCAGAGACACGCTATGGGGAATGATATAACACAGTATGGGGTGAGTAGAGACATGCTATGGGGAATGATATAACACAGTATGGGGTGAGTAGAGACATGCTATGGGGAATGATACAGAACACAGTATGGGGGTGAGCAGAGACATGCTATGGGGAATGATATAACACAGTATGGGGGTGAGCAGAGACATGCTATGGGGAATGATATAACACAGTATGGGGTGAGCAGAGACATGCTATGGGGAATGATATAACACAGTATGGGGGTGAGCAGAGACATGCTATGGGGAATGATATAACACAGTATGGGGGTGAGCAGAGACATGCTATGGGGAATGATATAACACAGTATAGGGGTGAGCAGAGACATGCTATGGGGAATGATATAACACAGTATGGGGGTGAGCAGAGACATGCTATGGGGAATGATATAACACAGTATGGGGGTGAGCAGAGACATGCTATGGGGAACGATATAACACACAGTATGGGGGTGAGCAGAGACATGCTATGGGGAATGATATAACACACAGTATGGGGGTGAGCAGAGACATGCTATGGGGAATGATATAACACACAGTATGGGGGTGAGCAGAGACATGCTATGGGGAATGATATAACACAGTATGGGGGTGAGCAGAGACATGCTATGGGGAATGATATAACATAGTACGGAGGTGAGCAGAGACATGCTATGGGGAATGATATAACACAGTATAGGGGTGAGCAGAGACATGCTATGGGGAATGATATAACACAGTATGGGGGTGAGCAGAGACATGCTATGGGGAATGATATAACACAGTATGGGGGTGAGCAGAGACATGCTATGGGGAATGATATAACACACAGTATGGGGGTGAGCAGAGACATGCTATGGGGAATGATATAACACACAGTATGGGGGTGAGCAGAGACATGCTATGGGGAATGATATAACACACAGTATGGGGGTGAGCAGAGACATGCTATGGGGAATGATATAACACAGTATGGGGGTGAGCAGAGACATGCTATGGGGAATGATATAACACAGTATGGGGGTGAGCAGAGACATGCTATGGGGAATGATATAACATAGTACGGAGGTGAGCAGAGACATGCTATGGGGAATGATATAACACAGTATAGGGGTGAGCAGAGACATGCTATGGGGAATGATATAACACAGTATGGGGGTGAGCAGAGACATGCTATGGGGAATGATATAACACAGTATGGGGGTGAGCAGAGACATGCTATGGGGAATGATATAACACAGTATAGGGGTGAGCAGAGACATGCTATGGGGAATGATATAACAGTATAGGGGTGAGCAGAGACATGCTATGGGGAATGATATAACACAGTATGGGGGTGAGCAGAGACATGCTATGGGGAATGATATAACACAGTATAGGGGTGAGCAGAGACATGCTATGGGGAATGATATAACACACAGTATGGGGGTGAGCAGAGACATGCTATGGGGAATGATATAACACAGTATGGGGGTGAGCAGAGACATGCTATGGGGAATGATATAACATAGTACGGAGGTGAGCAGAGACATGCTATGGGGAATGATATAACACAGTATAGGGGTGAGCAGAGACATGCTATGGGGAATGATATAACACAGTATGGGGGTGAGCAGAGACATGCTATGGGGAATGATATAACACAGTATGGGGGTGAGCAGAGACATGCTATGGGGAATGATATAACACACAGTATGGGGGTGAGCAGAGACATGCTATGGGGAATGATATAACACACAGTATGGGGGTGAGCAGAGACATGCTATGGGGAATGATATAACACACAGTATGGGGGTGAGCAGAGACATGCTATGGGGAATGATATAACACAGTATGGGGGTGAGCAGAGACATGCTATGGGGAATGATATAACACAGTATGGGGGTGAGCAGAGACATGCTATGGGGAATGATATAACATAGTACGGAGGTGAGCAGAGACATGCTATGGGGAATGATATAACACAGTATAGGGGTGAGCAGAGACATGCTATGGGGAATGATATAACACAGTATGGGGGTGAGCAGAGACATGCTATGGGGAATGATATAACACAGTATGGGGGTGAGCAGAGACATGCTATGGGGAATGATATAACACAGTATAGGGGTGAGCAGAGACATGCTATGGGGAATGATATAACAGTATAGGGGTGAGCAGAGACATGCTATGGGGAATGATATAACACAGTATGGGGGTGAGCAGAGACATGCTATGGGGAATGATATAACACAGTATAGGGGTGAGCAGAGACATGCTATGGGGAATGATATAACAGTATAGGGGTGAGCAGAGACATGCTATGGGGAATGATATAACACAGTATGGGGGTGAGCAGAGACATGCTATGGGGAATGATATAACACAGTATAGGGGTGAGCAGAGACATGCTATGGGGAACGATATAACACAGTATAGGGGTGAGCAGAGACATGCTATGGGGAACGATATAACACAGTATAGGGGTGAGCAGAGACATGCTATGGGGAATGATATAACACAGTATAGGGGTGAGCAGAGACATGCTATGGGGAATGATATAACAGTATAGGGGTGAGCAGAGACATGCTATGGGGAATGATATAACACAGTATGGGGGTGAGCAGAGACATGCTATGGGGAATGATATAACACAGTATAGGGGTGAGCAGAGACATGCTATGGGGAATGATATAACACAGTATGGGGTGAGCAGAGACATGCTATGGGGAATGATATAACACAGTATAGGGGTGAGCAGAGACATGCTATGGGGAATGATATAACAGTATAGGGGTGAGCAGAGACATGCTATGGGGAATGATATAACACAGTATGGGGGTGAGCAGAGACATGCTATGGGGAATGATATAACACAGTATAGGGGTGAGCAGAGACATGCTATGGGGAATGATATAACACAGTATAGGGGTGAGCAGAGACATGCTATGGGGAATGATATAACACAGTATAGGGGTGAGCAGAGACATGCTATGGGGAATGATATAACACACAGTATGGGGGTGAGCAGAGACATGCTATGGGGAATGATATAACACACAGTATGGGGGTGAGCAGAGACATGCTATGGGGAATGATATAACACAGTATAGGGGTGAGCAGAGACATGCTATGGGGAATGATATAACACAGTATAGGGGTGAGCAGAGACATGCTATGGGGAATGATATAACACAGTATAGGGGTGAGCAGAGACATGCTATGGGGAATGATATAACACAGTATAGGGGTGAGCAGAGACATGCTATGGGGAATGATATAACACACAGTATGGGGGTGAGCAGAGACATGCTATGGGGAATGATATAACACACAGTATGGGGGTGAGCAGAGACATGCTATGGGGAATGATATAACACACAGTATGGGGGTGAGCAGAGACATGCTATGGGGAATGATATAACACAGTATAGGGGTGAGCAGAGACATGCTATGGGGAATGATATAACACAGTATAGGGGTGAGCAGAGACATGCTATGGGGAATGATATAACACACAGTATAGGGGTGAGCAGAGACATGCTATGGGGAATGATATAACACAGTATAGGGGTGAGCAGAGACATGCTATGGGGAATGATATAACACAGTATAGGGGTGAGCAGAGACATGCTATGGGGAATGATATAACACAGTATAGGGGTGAGCAGAGACATGCTATGGGGAATGATATAACACACAGTATGGGGGTGAGCAGAGACATGCTATGGGGAATGATATAACACACAGTATGGGGGTGAGCAGAGACATGCTATGGGGAATGATATAACACAGTATAGGGGTGAGCAGAGACATGCTATGGGGAATGATATAACACAGTATGGGGTGAGCAGAGACATGCTATGGGGAATGATATAACACAGTATGGGGTGAGCAGAGACATGCTATGGGGAATGATATAACACAGTATGGGGTGAGCAGAGACATGCTATGGGGAATGATATAACACAGTATGGGGTGATCAGAGACATGCTATGGGGAATGATATAACACAGTATAGGGGTGAGCAGACATGCTATGGGGAATGATATAACACAGTATGGGGTGAGCAGAGACATGCTATGGGGAATGATATAACACAGTATGGGGTGAGCAGAGACATGCTATGGGGAATGATATAACACAGTATGGGGTGAGCAGAGACATGCTATGGGGAATGATATAACACAGTATAGGGGTGAGCAGAGACATGCTATGGGGAATGATATAACACACAGAATGGGGGTGAGCAGAGACATGCTATGGGGAATGATATAACACAGTATGGGGGTGAGCAGAGACATGCTATGGGGAATGATATAACACAGTAATGGGGTGAGCAGAGACATGCTATGGGGAATGATATAACACAGTATGGGGGTGAGCAGAGACATGCTATGGGGAATGATATAACACAGTATAGGGGTGAGCAGAGACATGCTATGGGGAATGATATAACACACAGTATGGGGGTGAGCAGAGACATGCTATGGGGAATGATATAACACAGTATAGGGGTGAGCAGAGACATGCTATGGGGAATGATATAACACAGTATGGGGTGAGCAGAGACATGCTATGGGGAATGATATAACACAGTATGGGGTGAGCAGAGACATGCTATGGGGAATGATATAACACAGTATGGGGTGAGCAGAGACATGCTATGGGGAATGATATAACACAGTATGGGGTGAGCAGAGACATGCTATGGGGAATGATATAACACAGTATGGGGTGATCAGAGACATGCTATGGGGAATGATATAACACAGTATAGGGGTGAGCAGACATGCTATGGGGAATGATATAACACAGTATGGGGTGAGCAGAGACATGCTATGGGGAATGATATAACACAGTATGGGGTGAGCAGAGACATGCTATGGGGAATGATATAACACAGTATGGGGTGAGCAGAGACATGCTATGGGGAATGATATAACACAGTATAGGGGTGAGCAGAGACATGCTATGGGGAATGATATAACACACAGAATGGGGGTGAGCAGAGACATGCTATGGGGAATGATATAACACAGTATGGGGGTGAGCAGAGACATGCTATGGGGAATGATATAACACAGTAATGGGGTGAGCAGAGACATGCTATGGGGAATGATATAACACAGTATGGGGGTGAGCAGAGACATGCTATGGGGAATGATATAACACAGTATGGGGGTGAGCAGAGACATGCTATGAGGAATGATATAACACAGTATGGGGGTGAGCAGAGAAATGCTATGGGGAATGATATAACACAGTATGGGGTGAGCAGAGACATGCTATGGGGAATGATATAACACAGTATGGGGGTGAGCAGAGACATGCTATGGGGAATGATATAACACAGTATGGGGGTGAGCAGAGACATGCTATGGGGAATGACATAACACAGTATGGGGGTGAGCAGAGACATGCTATGGGGAATGACATAACACAGTATGGGGGTGAGCAGAGACATGCTATGGGGAATGATATAACACAGTATAGGGGTGAGCAGAGACACACTATGGGGAATGATATAACAATATGGGGGTGAGCAGAGACATGCTATGGGGAATGATACAGAACACAGTATGGGGGTGAGAAGAGACATGCTATGGGGAATGATATAACACAGTATGGGGGTGAGCAGAGACATGCTATGGGGAATGATATAACACAGTATAGGGGTGAGCAGAGACACGCTATGGGGAATGATATAACAATATGGGGGTGAGCACAGACATGCTATGGGGAATGATATAACACAGTATGGCGGTGAGCAGAGACATGCTATGGGGAATGATATAACACAGTATGGGGGTGAGCAGAGACATGCTATGGGGAATGATATAACACAGTATAGGGGTGAGCAGAGACATGCTATGGGGAATGATATAACACAGTATAGGGGTGAGCAGAGACATGCTATGGGGAATGATATAACACACAGTATAGGGGTGAGCAGAGACATGCTATGGGGAACGATATAACACAGTATGGGGGTGAGCAGAGACATGCTATGGGGAATGATATAACACAGTATGGGGGTGAGCAGAGACATGCTATGGGGAATGATATAACACAGTATGGGGGTGAGCAGAGACATGCTATGGGGAATGATATAACACAGTATAGGGGTGAGCAGAGACATGCTATGGGGAATGATATAACACACATTATGGGGTGAGCAGAGACATGCTATGGGGAATGATATAACACAGTATGGGGGTGAGCAGAGACATGCTATGGGGAATGATATAACACAGTATGGGGGTGAGCAGAGACATGCTATGGGGAATGATATAACACACAGTATGGGGGTGAGCAGAGACATGCTATGGGGAATGATATAACACACAGTATGAGGGTGAGCAGAGACATGCTATGGGGAATGATATAACACAGTATAGGGGTGAGCAGAGACATGCTATGGGGCATGATATAACACAGTATAGGGGTGAGCAGAGACATGCTCTGGGGAATGATATAACACAGTATGGGGTGAGCAGAGACATGCTCTGGGGAATGATATAACACAGTATGGGGTGAGCAGAGACATGCTCTGGGGAATGATATAACACAGTATGGGGTGAGCAGAGACATGCTATGGGGAATGATATAACACAGTATAGGGGTGAGCAGAGACATGCTATGGGGAATGATATAACACACAGTATGGGGGTGAGCAGAGACATGCTATGGGGAATGATATAACACAGTATAGGGGTGAGCAGAGACATGCTATGGGGAATGATATAACACAGTAGGGGGTGAGCAGAGACATGCTATGGGGAATGATATAACACAGTATGGGGGTGAGCAGAGACATGTTATTAGGAATGATATAACACAGTATGGGGTGAGCAGAGACATGCTATGGGGAATGATATAACAGTATGGGGGTGAGCAGAGACATGCTATGGGGAATGATATAACACAGTATGGGGGTGAGCAGAGACATGCTATGGGGAATGATATAACACAGTATGGGGGTGAGCAGAGACATGCTATGGGGAATGATATAACAGTATGGGGGTGAGCAGAGACATGCTATGGGGAATGATATAACACAGTATAGGGGTGAGCAGAGACATGCTATGGGGAATGATATAACACAGTATGGGGTGAGCAGAGACATGCTATGGGGAATGATATAACACAGTATGGGGGTGAGCAGAGACATGTTATGGGGAATGATATAACACAGTATAGGGGTGAGCAGAGACATGCTATGGGGAATGATATAACACAGTATGGGGGTGAGCAGAGACATGCTATGGGGAATGATATAACACAGTATGGGGGTGAGCAGAGACATGCTATGGGGAATGATATAACACAGTATGAGGGTGAGCAGAGACATGCTATGGGGAATGATATAACACAGTATGGGGGTGAGCAGAGACATGCTATGGGGAATGATATAACACAGTATGGGGGTGAGCAGAGACATGCTATGGGGAATGATATAACACAGTAATGGGGTGAGCAGAGACATGCTATGGGGAATGATATAACACAGTATGGGGGTGAGCAGAGAAATGCTATGGGGAATGATATAACACAGTATGGGGTGAGCAGAGACATGCTATGGGGAATGATATAACACAGTATGGGGGTGAGCAGAGACATGCTATGGGGAATGATATAACACAGTATGGGGGTGAGCAGAGACATGCTATGGGGAATGACATAACACAGTATGGGGGTGAGCAGAGACATGCTATGGGGAATGACATAACACAGTATGGGGGTGAGCAGAGACATGCTATGGGGAATGATATAACACAGTATAGGGGTGAGCAGAGACACGCTATGGGGAATGATATAACAATATGGGGGTGAGCAGAGACATGCTATGGGGAATGATACAGAACACAGTATGGGGGTGAGAAGAGACATGCTATGGGGAATGATATAACACAGTATGGGGGTGAGCAGAGACATGCTATGGGGAATGATATAACACAGTATAGGGGTGAGCAGAGACACGCTATGGGGAATGATATAACAATATGGGGGTGAGCACAGACATGCTATGGGGAATGATATAACACAGTATGGCGGTGAGCAGAGACATGCTATGGGGAATGATATAACAAAGTATGGGGGTGAGCAGAGACATGCTATGGGGAATGATATAACACAGTATAGGGGTGAGCAGAGACATGCTATGGGGAATGATATAACACAGTATAGGGGTGAGCAGAGACATGCTATGGGGAATGATATAACACACATTATAGGGGTGAGCAGAGACATGCTATGGGGAACGATATAACACAGTATGGGGGTGAGCAGAGACATGCTATGGGGAATGATATAACACAGTATGGGGGTGAGCAGAGACATGCTATGGGGAATGATATAACACAGTATGGGGGTGAGCAGAGACATGCTATGGGGAATGATATAACACAGTATGGGGGTGAGCAGAGACATGTTATTAGGAATGATATAACACAGTATGGGGTGAGCAGAGACATGCTATGGGGAATGATATAACAGTATGGGGGTGAGCAGAGACATGCTATGGGGAATGATATAACACAGTATGGGGGTGAGCAGAGACATGCTATGGGGAATGATATAACACAGTATGGGGGTGAGCAGAGACATGCTATGGGGAATGATATAACAGTATGGGGGTGAGCAGAGACATGCTATGGGGAATGATATAACACAGTATAGGGGTGAGCAGAGACATGCTATGGGGAATGATATAACACAGTATGGGGTGAGCAGAGACATGCTATGGGGAATGATATAACACAGTATGGGGGTGAGCAGAGACATGTTATGGGGAATGATATAACACAGTATGGGGTGAGCAGAGACATGCTCTGGGGAATGATATAACACAGTATGGGGTGAGCAGAGACATGCTATGGTGAATGATATAACACAGTATAGGGGTGAGCAGAGACATGCTATGGGGAATGATATAACACACAGTATGGGGGTGAGCAGAGACATGCTATGGGGAATGATATAACACAGTATGGGGGTGAGCAGAGACATGCTATGGGGAATGATATAACACAGTAGGGGGTGAGCAGAGACATGTTATTAGGAATGATATAACACAGTATGGGGTGAGCAGAGACATGCTATGGGGAATGATATAACAGTATGGGGGTGAGCAGAGACATGCTATGGGGAATGATATAACACAGTATGGGGGTGAGCAGAGACATGCTATGGGGAATGATATAACACAGTAGGGGGTGAGCAGAGACATGCTATGGGGAATGATATAACACAGTATGGGGGTGAGCAGAGACATGTTATTAGGAATGATATAACACAGTATGGGGTGAGCAGAGACATGCTATGGGGAATGATATAACAGTATGGGGGTGAGCAGAGACATGCTATGGGGAATGATATAACACAGTATGGGGGTGAGCAGAGACATGCTATGGGGAATGATATAACACAGTATGGGGGTGAGCAGAGACATGCTATGGGGAATGATATAACAGTATGGGGGTGAGCAGAGACATGCTATGGGGAATGATATAACACAGTATAGGGGTGAGCAGAGACATGCTATGGGGAATGATATAACACAGTATGGGGTGAGCAGAGACATGCTATGGGGAATGATATAACACAGTATGGGGGTGAGCAGAGACATGTTATGGGGAATGATATAACACAGTATAGGGGTGAGCAGAGACATGCTATGGGGAATGATATAACACAGTATGGGGGTGAGCAGAGACATGCTATGGGGAATGATATAACACAGTATGGGGGTGAGCAGAGACATGCTATGGGGAATGATATAACACAGTATGAGGGTGAGCAGAGACATGCTATGGGGAATGATATAACACAGTATGGGGGTGAGCAGAGACATGCTATGGGGAATGATATAACACAGTATGGGGGTGAGCAGAGACATGCTATGGGGAATGATATAACACAGTAATGGGGTGAGCAGAGACATGCTATGGGGAATGATATAACACAGTATGGGGGTGAGCAGAGAAATGCTATGGGGAATGATATAACACAGTATGGGGTGAGCAGAGACATGCTATGGGGAATGATATAACACAGTATGGGGGTGAGCAGAGACATGCTATGGGGAATGATATAACACAGTATGGGGGTGAGCAGAGACATGCTATGGGGAATGACATAACACAGTATGGGGGTGAGCAGAGACATGCTATGGGGAATGACATAACACAGTATGGGGGTGAGCAGAGACATGCTATGGGGAATGATATAACACAGTATAGGGGTGAGCAGAGACACGCTATGGGGAATGATATAACAATATGGGGGTGAGCAGAGACATGCTATGGGGAATGATACAGAACACAGTATGGGGGTGAGAAGAGACATGCTATGGGGAATGATATAACACAGTATGGGGGTGAGCAGAGACATGCTATGGGGAATGATATAACACAGTATAGGGGTGAGCAGAGACACGCTATGGGGAATGATATAACAATATGGGGGTGAGCACAGACATGCTATGGGGAATGATATAACACAGTATGGCGGTGAGCAGAGACATGCTATGGGGAATGATATAACAAAGTATGGGGGTGAGCAGAGACATGCTATGGGGAATGATATAACACAGTATAGGGGTGAGCAGAGACATGCTATGGGGAATGATATAACACAGTATAGGGGTGAGCAGAGACATGCTATGGGGAATGATATAACACACATTATAGGGGTGAGCAGAGACATGCTATGGGGAACGATATAACACAGTATGGGGGTGAGCAGAGACATGCTATGGGGAATGATATAACACAGTATGGGGGTGAGCAGAGACATGCTATGGGGAATGATATAACACAGTATGGGGGTGAGCAGAGACATGCTATGGGGAATGATATAACACAGTATGGGGGTGAGCAGAGACATGTTATTAGGAATGATATAACACAGTATGGGGTGAGCAGAGACATGCTATGGGGAATGATAGAACAGTATGGGGGTGAGCAGAGACATGCTATGGGGAATGATATAACACAGTATGGGGGTGAGCAGAGACATGCTATGGGGAATGATATAACACAGTATGGGGGTGAGCAGAGACATGCTATGGGGAATGATATAACAGTATGGGGGTGAGCAGAGACATGCTATGGGGAATGATATAACACAGTATAGGGGTGAGCAGAGACATGCTATGGGGAATGATATAACACAGTATGGGGTGAGCAGAGACATGCTATGGGGAATGATATAACACAGTATGGGGGTGAGCAGAGACATGTTATGGGGAATGATATAACACAGTATGGGGTGAGCAGAGACATGCTCTGGGGAATGATATAACACAGTATGGGGTGAGCAGAGACATGCTATGGTGAATGATATAACACAGTATAGGGGTGAGCAGAGACATGCTATGGGGAATGATATAACACACAGTATGGGGGTGAGCAGAGACATGCTATGGGGAATGATATAACACAGTATGGGGGTGAGCAGAGACATGCTATGGGGAATGATATAACACAGTA
The DNA here is from genome assembly GCA_031769625.1 of Taudactylus pleione. NCBI lineage: Eukaryota > Metazoa > Chordata > Amphibia > Anura > Myobatrachidae > Taudactylus > Taudactylus pleione. The sequence continues at coordinate 317,650 of JAUIMM010002576.1, forward strand.
GGGGGTGAGCAGAGACATGTTATTAGGAATGATATAACACAGTATGGGGTGAGCAGAGACATGCTATGGGGAATGATATAACAGTATGGGGGTGAGCAGAGACATGCTATGGGGAATGATATAACACAGTATGGGGGTGAGCAGAGACATGCTATGGGGAATGATATAACACAGTATGGGGGTGAGCAGAGACATGCTATGGGGAATGATATAACAGTATGGGGGTGAGCAGAGACATGCTATGGGGAATGATATAACACAGTATAGGGGTGAGCAGAGACATGCTATGGGGAATGATATAACACAGTATGGGGTGAGCAGAGACATGCTATGGGGAATGATATAACACAGTATGGGGGTGAGCAGAGACATGTTATGGGGAATGATATAACACAGTATGGGGTGAGCAGAGACATGCTCTGGGGAATGATATAACACAGTATGGGGTGAGCAGAGACATGCTATGGTGAATGATATAACACAGTATAGGGGTGAGCAGAGACATGCTATGGGGAATGATATAACACACAGTATGGGGGTGAGCAGAGACATGCTATGGGGAATGATATAACACAGTATGGGGGTGAGCAGAGACATGCTATGGGGAATGATATAACACAGTAGGGGGTGAGCAGAGACATGTTATTAGGAATGATATAACACAGTATGGGGTGAGCAGAGACATGCTATGGGGAATGATATAACAGTATGGGGGTGAGCAGAGACATGCTATGGGGAATGATATAACACAGTATGGGGGTGAGCAGAGACATGCTATGGGGAATGATATAACACAGTAGGGGGTGAGCAGAGACATGCTATGGGGAATGATATAACACAGTATGGGGGTGAGCAGAGACATGTTATTAGGAATGATATAACACAGTATGGGGTGAGCAGAGACATGCTATGGGGAATGATATAACAGTATGGGGGTGAGCAGAGACATGCTATGGGGAATGATATAACACAGTATGGGGGTGAGCAGAGACATGCTATGGGGAATGATATAACACAGTATGGGGGTGAGCAGAGACATGCTATGGGGAATGATATAACAGTATGGGGGTGAGCAGAGACATGCTATGGGGAATGATATAACACAGTATAGGGGTGAGCAGAGACATGCTATGGGGAATGATATAACACAGTATGGGGTGAGCAGAGACATGCTATGGGGAATGATATAACACAGTATGGGGGTGAGCAGAGACATGTTATGGGGAATGATATAACACAGTATAGGGGTGAGCAGAGACATGCTATGGGGAATGATATAACACAGTATGGGGGTGAGCAGAGACATGCTATGGGGAATGATATAACACAGTATGGGGGTGAGCAGAGACATGCTATGGGGAATGATATAACACAGTATGAGGGTGAGCAGAGACATGCTATGGGGAATGATATAACACAGTATGGGGGTGAGCAGAGACATGCTATGGGGAATGATATAACACAGTATGGGGGTGAGCAGAGACATGCTATGGGGAATGATATAACACAGTAATGGGGTGAGCAGAGACATGCTATGGGGAATGATATAACACAGTATGGGGGTGAGCAGAGAAATGCTATGGGGAATGATATAACACAGTATGGGGTGAGCAGAGACATGCTATGGGGAATGATATAACACAGTATGGGGGTGAGCAGAGACATGCTATGGGGAATGATATAACACAGTATGGGGGTGAGCAGAGACATGCTATGGGGAATGACATAACACAGTATGGGGGTGAGCAGAGACATGCTATGGGGAATGACATAACACAGTATGGGGGTGAGCAGAGACATGCTATGGGGAATGATATAACACAGTATAGGGGTGAGCAGAGACACGCTATGGGGAATGATATAACAATATGGGGGTGAGCAGAGACATGCTATGGGGAATGATACAGAACACAGTATGGGGGTGAGAAGAGACATGCTATGGGGAATGATATAACACAGTATGGGGGTGAGCAGAGACATGCTATGGGGAATGATATAACACAGTATAGGGGTGAGCAGAGACACGCTATGGGGAATGATATAACAATATGGGGGTGAGCACAGACATGCTATGGGGAATGATATAACACAGTATGGCGGTGAGCAGAGACATGCTATGGGGAATGATATAACAAAGTATGGGGGTGAGCAGAGACATGCTATGGGGAATGATATAACACAGTATAGGGGTGAGCAGAGACATGCTATGGGGAATGATATAACACAGTATAGGGGTGAGCAGAGACATGCTATGGGGAATGATATAACACACATTATAGGGGTGAGCAGAGACATGCTATGGGGAACGATATAACACAGTATGGGGGTGAGCAGAGACATGCTATGGGGAATGATATAACACAGTATGGGGGTGAGCAGAGACATGCTATGGGGAATGATATAACACAGTATGGGGGGTGAGCAGAGACATGCTATGGGGAATGATATAACACAGTATGGGGGTGAGCAGAGACATGTTATTAGGAATGATATAACACAGTATGGGGTGAGCAGAGACATGCTATGGGGAATGATATAACAGTATGGGGGTGAGCAGAGACATGCTATGGGGAATGATATAACACAGTATGGGGGTGAGCAGAGACATGCTATGGGGAATGATATAACACAGTATGGGGGTGAGCAGAGACATGCTATGGGGAATGATATAACAGTATGGGGGTGAGCAGAGACATGCTATGGGGAATGATATAACACAGTATAGGGGTGAGCAGAGACATGCTATGGGGAATGATATAACACAGTATGGGGTGAGCAGAGACATGCTATGGGGAATGATATAACACAGTATGGGGGTGAGCAGAGACATGTTATGGGGAATGATATAACACAGTATGGGGTGAGCAGAGACATGCTCTGGGGAATGATATAACACAGTATGGGGTGAGCAGAGACATGCTATGGTGAATGATATAACACAGTATAGGGGTGAGCAGAGACATGCTATGGGGAATGATATAACACACAGTATGGGGGTGAGCAGAGACATGCTATGGGGAATGATATAACACAGTATGGGGGTGAGCAGAGACATGCTATGGGGAATGATATAACACAGTAGGGGGTGAGCAGAGACATGTTATTAGGAATGATATAACACAGTATGGGGTGAGCAGAGACATGCTATGGGGAATGATATAACAGTATGGGGGTGAGCAGAGACATGCTATGGGGAATGATATAACACAGTATGGGGGTGAGCAGAGACATGCTATGGGGAATGATATAACACAGTATGGGGGTGAGCAGAGACATGCTATGGGGAATGATATAACAGTATGGGGGTGAGCAGAGACATGCTATGGGGAATGATATAACACAGTATAGGGGTGAGCAGAGACATGCTATGGGGAATGATATAACACAGTATGGGGTGAGCAGAGACATGCTATGGGGAATGATATAACACAGTATGGGGGTGAGCAGAGACATGTTATGGGGAATGATATAACACAGTATAGGGGTGAGCAGAGACATGCTATGGGGAATGATATAACACAGTATGGGGGTGAGCAGAGACATGCTATGGGGAATGATATAACACAGTATGGGGGTGAGCAGAGACATGCTATGGGGAATGATATAACACAGTATGAGGGTGAGCAGAGACATGCTATGGGGAATGATATAACACAGTATGGGGGTGAGCAGAGACATGCTATGGGGAATGATATAACACAGTATGGGGGTGAGCAGAGACATGCTATGGGGAATGATATAACACAGTAATGGGGTGAGCAGAGACATGCTATGGGGAATGATATAACACAGTATGGGGGTGAGCAGAGAAACGCTATGGGGAATGATATAACACAGTATGGGGTGAGCAGAGACATGCTATGGGGAATGATATAACACAGTATGGGGGTGAGCAGAGACATGCTATGGGGAATGATATAACACAGTATGGGGGTGAGCAGAGACATGCTATGGGGAATGACATAACACAGTATGGGGGTGAGCAGAGACATGCTATGGGGAATGACATAACACAGTATGGGGGTGAGCAGAGACATGCTATGGGGAATGATATAACACAGTATAGGGGTGAGCAGAGACACGCTATGGGGAATGATATAACAATATGGGGGTGAGCAGAGACATGCTATGGGGAATGATACAGAACACAGTATGGGGGTGAGAAGAGACATGCTATGGGGAATGATATAACACAGTATGGGGGTGAGCAGAGACATGCTATGGGGAATGATATAACACAGTATAGGGGTGAGCAGAGACACGCTATGGGGAATGATATAACAATATGGGGGTGAGCACAGACATGCTATGGGGAATGATATAACACAGTATGGCGGTGAGCAGAGACATGCTATGGGGAATGATATAACACAGTATGGGGGTGAGCAGAGACATGCTATGGGGAATGATATAACACAGTATAGGGGTGAGCAGAGACATGCTATGGGGAATGATATAACACAGTATAGGGGTGAGCAGAGACATGCTATGGGGAATGATATAACACACATTATAGGGGTGAGCAGAGACATGCTATGGGGAACGATATAACACAGTATGGGGGTGAGCAGAGACATGCTATGGGGAATGATATAACACAGTATGGGGGTGAGCAGAGACATGCTATGGGGAATGATATAACACAGTATGGGGGTGAGCAGAGACATGCTATGGGGAATGATATAACACAGTATGGGGGTGAGCAGAGACATGTTACTAGGAATGATATAACACAGTATGGGGTGAGCAGAGACATGCTATGGGGAATGATATAACAGTATGGGGGTGAGCAGAGACATGCTATGGGGAATGATATAACACAGTATGGGGGTGAGCAGAGACATGCTATGGGGAATGATATAACACAGTATGGGGGTGAGCAGAGACATGCTATGGGGAATGATATAACAGTATGGGGGTGAGCAGAGACATGCTATGGGGAATGATATAACACAGTATAGGGGTGAGCAGAGACATGCTATGGGGAATGATATAACACAGTATGGGGTGAGCAGAGACATGCTATGGGGAATGATATAACACAGTATGGGGGTGAGCAGAGACATGTTATGGGGAATGATATAACACAGTATAGGGGTGAGCAGAGACATGCTATGGGGAATGATATAACACAGTATGGGGGTGAGCAGAGACATGCTATGGGGAATGATATAACACAGTATGGGGGTGAGCAGAGACATGCTATGGGGAATGATATAACACAGTATGAGGGTGAGCAGAGACATGCTATGGGGAATGATATAACACAGTATGGGGGTGAGCAGAGACATGCTATGGGGAATGATATAACACAGTATGGGGGTGAGCAGAGACATGCTATGGGGAATGATATAACACAGTAATGGGGTGAGCAGAGACATGCTATGGGGAATGATATAACACAGTATGGGGGTGAGCAGAGAAATGCTATGGGGAATGATATAACACAGTATGGGGTGAGCAGAGACATGCTATGGGGAATGATATAACACAGTATGGGGGTGAGCAGAGACATGCTATGGGGAATGATATAACAGTATGGGGGTGAGCAGAGACATGCTATGGGGAATGACATAACACAGTATGGGGGTGAGCAGAGACATGCTATGGGGAATGACATAACACAGTATGGGGGTGAGCAGAGACATGCTATGGGGAATGATATAACACAGTATAGGGGTGAGCAGAGACACGCTATGGGGAATGATATAACAATATGGGGGTGAGCAGAGACATGCTATGGGGAATGATACAGAACACAGTATGGGGGTGAGAAGAGACATGCTATGGGGAATGATATAACACAGTATGGGGGTGAGCAGAGACATGCTATGGGGAATGATATAACACAGTATAGGGGTGAGCAGAGACACGCTATGGGGAATGATATAACAATATGGGGGTGAGCACAGACATGCTATGGGGAATGATATAACACAGTATGGCGGTGAGCAGAGACATGCTATGGGGAATGATATAACACAGTATGGGGGTGAGCAGAGACATGCTATGGGGAATGATATAACACAGTATAGGGGTGAGCAGAGACATGCTATGGGGAATGATATAACACAGTATAGGGGTGAGCAGAGACATGCTATGGGGAATGATATAACACACATTATAGGGGTGAGCAGAGACATGCTATGGGGAACGATATAACACAGTATGGGGGTGAGCAGAGACATGCTATGGGGAATGATATAACACAGTATGGGGGTGAGCAGAGACATGCTATGGGGAATGATATAACACAGTATGGGGGTGAGCAGAGACATGCTATGGGGAATGATATAACACAGTATAGGGGTGAGCAGAGACATGCTATGGGGAATGATATAACACACATTATAGGGGTGAGCAGAGACATGCTATGGGGAACGATATAACACAGTATGGGGGTGAGCAGAGACATGCTATGGGGAATGATATAACACAGTATGGGGGTGAGCAGAGACATGCTATGGGGAATGATATAACACACAGTATGGGGGTGAGCAGAGACATGCTATGGGGAATGATATAACACACAGTATGGGGGTGAGCAGAGACATGCTATGGGGAATGATATAACACAGTATAGGGGTGAGCAGAGACATGCTATGGGGAATGATATAACACAGTATAGGGGTGAGCAGAGACATGCTATGGGGAATGATATAACACAGTATGGGGTGAGCAGAGACATGCTCTGGGGAATGATATAACACAGTATGGGGTGAGCAGAGACATGCTCTGGGGAATGATATAACACAGTATGGGGTGAGCAGAGACATGCTATGGGGAATGATATAACACAGTATAGGGGTGAGCAGAGACATGCTATGGGGAATGATATAACACACAGTATGGGGGTGAGCAGAGACATGCTATGGGGAATGATATAACACAGTATGGGGGTGAGCAGAGACATGCTATGGGGAATGATATAACACAGTAGGGGGTGAGCAGAGACATGCTATGGGGAATGATATAACACAGTATGGGGGTGAGCAGAGACATGTTATTAGGAATGATATAACACAGTATGGGGTGAGCAGAGACATGCTATGGGGAATGATATAACAGTATGGGGGTGAGCAGAGACATGCTATGGGGAATGATATAACACAGTATGGGGGTGAGCAGAGACATGCTATGGGGAATGATATAACACAGTATGGGGGTGAGCAGAGACATGCTATGGGGAATGATATAACAGTATGGGGGTGAGCAGAGACATGCTATGGGGAATGATATAACACAGTATAGGGGTGAGCAGAGACATGCTATGGGGAATGATATAACACAGTATGGGGTGAGCAGAGACATGCTATGGGGAATGATATAACACAGTATGGGGGTGAGCAGAGACATGTTATGGGGAATGATATAACACAGTATAGGGGTGAGCAGAGACATGCTATGGGGAATGATATAACACAGTATGGGGGTGAGCAGAGACATGCTATGGGGAATGATATAACACAGTATGGGGGTGAGCAGAGACATGCTATGGGGAATGAAATAACACAGTATGAGGGTGAGCAGAGACATGCTATGGGGAATGATATAACACAGTATGGGGGTGAGCAGAGACATGCTATGGGGAATGATATAACACAGTATGGGGGTGAGCAGAGACATGCTATGGGGAATGATATAACACAGTAATGGGGTGAGCAGAGACATGCTATGGGGAATGATATAACACAGTATGGGGTGAGCAGAGACATGCTATGGGGAATGATATAACACAGTATGGGGGTGAGCAGAGACATGCTATGAGGAATGATATAACACAGTATGGGGGTGAGCAGAGAAATGCTATGGGGAATGATATAACACAGTATGGGGTGAGCAGAGACATGCTATGGGGAATGATATAACACAGTATGGGGGTGAGCAGAGACATGCTATGGGGAATGATATAACAGTATGGGGGTGAGCAGAGACATGCTATGGGGAATGACATAACACAGTATGGGGGTGAGCAGAGACATGCTATGGGGAATGACATAACACAGTATGGGGGTGAGCAGAGACATGCTATGGGGAATGATATAACACAGTATAGGGGTGAGCAGAGACACGCTATGGGGAATGATATAACAATATGGGGGTGAGCAGAGACATGCTATGGGGAATGATACAGAACACAGTATGGGGGTGAGAAGAGACATGCTATGGGGAATGATATAACACAGTATGGGGGTGAGCAGAGACATGCTATGGGGAATGATATAACACAGTATAGGGGTGAGCAGAGACACGCTATGGGGAATGATATAACAATATGGGGGTGAGCACAGACATGCTATGGGGAATGATATAACACAGTATGGCGGTGAGCAGAGACATGCTATGGGGAATGATATAACACAGTATGGGGGTGAGCAGAGACATGCTATGGGGAATGATATAACACAGTATAGGGGTGAGCAGAGACATGCTATGGGGAATGATATAACACAGTATAGGGGTGAGCAGAGACATGCTATGGGGAATGATATAACACACATTATAGGGGTGAGCAGAGACATGCTATGGGGAACGATATAACACAGTATGGGGGTGAGCAGAGACATGCTATGGGGAATGATATAACACAGTATGGGGGTGAGCAGAGACATGCTATGGGGAATGATATAACACAGTATGGGGGTGAGCAGAGACATGCTATGGGGAATGATATAACACAGTATAGGGGTGAGCAGAGACATGCTATGGGGAATGATATAACACACATTATAGGGGTGAGCAGAGACATGCTATGGGGAACGATATAACACAGTATGGGGGTGAGCAGAGACATGCTATGGGGAATGATATAACACAGTATGGGGGTGAGCAGAGACATGCTATGGGGAATGATATAACACAGTATGGGGGTGAGCAGAGACATGCTATGGGGAATGATATAACACAGTAATGGGGTGAGCAGATACATGCTATGGGGAATGATATAACACAGTATGGGGTGAGCAGAGACATGCTATGGGGAATGATATAACACAGTATGGGGGTGAGCAGAGACATGCTATGGGGAATGATATAACACAGTATGGGGTGAGCAGAGACATGCTATGGGGAATGATATAACACAGTATGGGGGTGAGCAGAGACATGCTATGGGGAATGATATAACACAGTAATGGGGTGAGCAGATACATGCTATGGCGAATGATATAACACAGTATGGGGTGAGCAGAGACATGCTATGGGGAATGATATAACACAGTATGGGGGTGAGCAGAGACATGCTATGGGGAATGATATAACACAGTATGGGGGTGAGCAGAGACATGCTATGGGGAATGATATAACACAGTATGGGGTGAGCAGAGACATGCTATGGGGAATGATATAACACAGTATGGGGTGAGCAGAGACATGCTATGGGGAATGATATAACACAGTATGGGGGTGAGCAGAGACATGTTATGGGGAATGATATAACACAGTATAGGGGTGAGCAGAGACATGCTATGGGGAATGATATAACACAGTATGGGGGTGAGCAGAGACATGCTATGGGGAATGATATAACACAGTATGGGGGTGAGCAGAGACATGCTATGGGGAATGATATAACACAGTATGAGGGTGAGCAGAGACATGCTATGGGGAATGATATAACACAGTATGGGGGTGAGCAGAGACATGCTATGGGGAATGATATAACACAGTATGGGGGTGAGCAGAGACATGCTATGGGGAATGATATAACACAGTAATGGGGTGAGCAGAGACATGCTATGGGGAATGATATAACACAGTATGGGGGTGAGCAGAGAAATGCTATGGGGAATGATATAACACAGTATGGGGTGAGCAGAGACATGCTATGGGGAATGATATAACACAGTATGGGGGTGAGCAGAGACATGCTATGGGGAATGATATAACACAGTATGGGGGTGAGCAGAGACATGCTATGGGGAATGACATAACACAGTATGGGGGTGAGCAGAGACATGCTATGGGGAATGACATAACACAGTATGGGGGTGAGCAGAGACATGCTATGGGGAATGATATAACAGTATGGGGGTGAGCAGAGACATGCTATGGGGAATGATACAGAACACAGTATGGGGGTGAGAAGAGACATGCTATGGGGAATGATATAACACAGTATGGGGGTGAGCAGAGACATGCTATGGGGAATGATATAACACAGTATAGGGGTGAGCAGAGACACGCTATGGGGAATGATATAACAATATGGGGGTGAGCACAGACATGCTATGGGGAATGATATAACACAGTATGGCGGTGAGCAGAGACATGCTATGGGGAATGATATAACACAGTATGGGGGTGAGCAGAGACATGCTATGGGGAATGATATAACACAGTATAGGGGTGAGCAGAGACATGCTATGGGGAATGATATAACACAGTATAGGGGTGAGCAGAGATGCTATGGGGAATGATATAACACACATTATAGGGGTGAGCAGAGACATGCTATGGGGAACGATATAACACAGTATGGGGGTGAGCAGAGACATGCTATGGGGAATGATATAACACAGTATGGGGGTGAGCAGAGACATGCTATGGGGAATGATATAACACAGTATGGGGGTGAGCAGAGACATGCTATGGGGAATGATATAACACAGTATGGGGGTGAGCAGAGACATGTTATTAGGAATGATATAACACAGTATGGGGTGAGCAGAGACATGCTATGGGGAATGATATAACAGTATGGGGGTGAGCAGAGACATGCTATGGGGAATGATATAACACAGTATGGGGGTGAGCAGAGACATGCTATGGGGAATGATATAACACAGTATGGGGGTGAGCAGAGACATGCTATGGGGAATGATATAACAGTATGGGGGTGAGCAGAGACATGCTATGGGGAATGATATAACACAGTATAGGGGTGAGCAGAGACATGCTATGGGGAATGATATAACACAGTATGGGGTGAGCAGAGACATGCTATGGGGAATGATATAACACAGTATGGGGGTGAGCAGAGACATGTTATGGGGAATGATATAACACAGTATAGGGGTGAGCAGAGACATGCTATGGGGAATGATATAACACAGTATGGGGGTGAGCAGAGACATGCTATGGGGAATGATATAACACAGTATGGGGGTGAGCAGAGACATGCTATGGGGAATGATATAACACAGTATGAGGGTGAGCAGAGACATGCTATGGGGAATGATATAACACAGTATGGGGGTGAGCAGAGACATGCTATGGGGAATGATATAACACAGTATGGGGGTGAGCAGAGACATGCTATGGGGAATGATATAACACAGTAATGGGGTGAGCAGAGACATGCTATGGGGAATGATATAACACAGTATGGGGGTGAGCAGAGAAATGCTATGGGGAATGATATAACACAGTATGGGGTGAGCAGAGACATGCTATGGGGAATGATATAACACAGTATGGGGGTGAGCAGAGACATGCTATGGGGAATGATATAACACAGTATGGGGGTGAGCAGAGACATGCTATGGGGAATGACATAACACAGTATGGGGGTGAGCAGAGACATGCTATGGGGAATGACATAACACAGTATGGGGGTGAGCAGAGACATGCTATGGGGAATGATATAACACAGTATAGGGGTGAGCAGAGACACGCTATGGGGAATGATATAACAATATGGGGGTGAGCAGAGACATGCTATGGGGAATGATACAGAACACAGTATGGGGGTGAGAAGAGACATGCTATGGGGAATGATATAACACAGTATGGGGGTGAGCAGAGACATGCTATGGGGAATGATATAACACAGTATAGGGGTGAGCAGAGACACGCTATGGGGAATGATATAACAATATGGGGGTGAGCACAGACATGCTATGGGGAATGATATAACACAGTATGGCGGTGAGCAGAGACATGCTATGGGGAATGATATAACACAGTATGGGGGTGAGCAGAGACATGCTATGGGGAATGATATAACACAGTATAGGGGTGAGCAGAGACATGCTATGGGGAATGATATAACACAGTATAGGGGTGAGCAGAGACATGCTATGGGGAATGATATAACACACATTATAGGGGTGAGCAGAGACATGCTATGGGGAACGATATAACACAGTATGGGGGTGAGCAGAGACATGCTATGGGGAATGATATAACACAGTATGGGGGTGAGCAGAGACATGCTATGGGGAATGATATAACACAGTATGGGGGTGAGCAGAGACATGCTATGGGGAATGATATAACACAGTATAGGGGTGAGCAGAGACATGCTATGGGGAATGATATAACACACATTATAGGGGTGAGCAGAGACATGCTATGGGGAACGATATAACACAGTATGGGGGTGAGCAGAGACATGCTATGGGGAATGATATAACACAGTATGGGGGTGAGCAGAGACATGCTATGGGGAATGATATAACACACAGTATGGGGGTGAGCAGAGACATGCTATGGGGAATGATATAACACACAGTATGGGGGTGAGCAGAGACATGCTATGGGGAATGATATAACACAGTATGGGGTGAGCAGAGACATGCTATGGGGAATGATATAACACAGTATAGGGGTGAGCAGAGACATGCTATGGGGAATGATATAACACAGTATGGGGTGAGCAGAGACATGCTCTGGGGAATGATATAACACAGTATGGGGTGAGCAGAGACATGCTCTGGGGAATGATATAACACAGTATGGGGTGAGCAGAGACATGCTTTGGGGAATGATATAACACAGTATAGGGGTGAGCAGAGACATGCTATGGGGAATGATATAACACACAGTATGGGGGTGAGCAGAGACATGCTATGGGGAATGATATAACACAGTATGGGGGTGAGCAGAGACATGCTATGGGGAATGATATAACACAGTAGGGGGTGAGCAGAGACATGCTATGGGGAATGATATAACACAGTATGGGGGTGAGCAGAGACATGTTATTAGGAATGATATAACACAGTATGGGGTGAGCAGAGACATGCTATGGGGAATGATATAACAGTATGGGGGTGAGCAGAGACATGCTATGGGGAATGATATAACACAGTATGGGGGTGAGCAGAGACATGCTATGGGGAATGATATAACACAGTATGGGGGTGAGCAGAGACATGCTATGGGGAATGATATAACAGTATGGGGGTGAGCAGAGACATGCTATGGGGAATGATATAACACAGTATAGGGGTGAGCAGAGACATGCTATGGGGAATGATATAACACAGTATGGGGTGAGCAGAGACATGCTATGGGGAATGATATAACACAGTATGGGGGTGAGCAGAGACATGTTATGGGGAATGATATAACACAGTATAGGGGTGAGCAGAGACATGCTATGGGGAATGATATAACACAGTATGGGGGTGAGCAGAGACATGCTATGGGGAATGATATAACACAGTATGGGGGTGAGCAGAGACATGCTATGGGGAATGATATAACACAGTATGAGGGTGAGCAGAGACATGCTATGGGGAATGATATAACACAGTATGGGGGTGAGCAGAGACATGCTATGGGGAATGATATAACACAGTATGGGGGTGAGCAGAGACATGCTATGGGGAATGATATAACACAGTAATGGGGTGAGCAGAGACATGCTATGGGGAATGATATAACACAGTATGGGGTGAGCAGAGACATGCTATGGGGAATGATATAACACAGTATGGGGGTGAGCAGAGACATGCTATGAGGAATGATATAACACAGTATGGGGGTGAGCAGAGAAATGCTATGGGGAATGATATAACACAGTATGGGGTGAGCAGAGACATGCTATGGGGAATGATATAACACAGTATGGGGGTGAGCAGAGACATGCTATGGGGAATGATATAACACAGTATGGGGGTGAGCAGAGACATGCTATGGGGAATGACATAACACAGTATGGGGGTGAGCAGAGACATGCTATGGGGAATGACATAACACAGTATGGGGGTGAGCAGAGACATGCTATGGGGAATGATATAACACAGTATAGGGGTGAGCAGAGACACGCTATGGGGAATGATATAACAATATGGGGGTGAGCAGAGACATGCTATGGGGAATGATACAGAACACAGTATGGGGGTGAGAAGAGACATGCTATGGGGAATGATATAACACAGTATGGGGGTGAGCAGAGACATGCTATGGGGAATGATATAACACAGTATAGGGGTGAGCAGAGACACGCTATGGGGAATGATATAACAATATGGGGGTGAGCACAGACATGCTATGGGGAATGATATAACACAGTATGGCGGTGAGCAGAGACATGCTATGGGGAATGATATAACACAGTATGGGGGTGAGCAGAGACATGCTATGGGGAATGATATAACACAGTATAGGGGTGAGCAGAGACATGCTATGGGGAATGATATAACACACATTATAGGGGTGAGCAGAGACATGCTATGGGGAACGATATAACACAGTATGGGGGTGAGCAGAGACATGCTATGGGGAATGATATAACACAGTATGGGGGTGAGCAGAGACATGCTATGGGGAATGATATAACACAGTATGGGGGTGAGCAGAGACATGCTATGGGGAATGATATAACACAGTATAGGGGTGAGCAGAGACATGCTATGGGGAATGATATAACACACATTATAGGGGTGAGCAGAGACATGCTATGGGGAACGATATAACACAGTATGGGGGTGAGCAGAGACATGCTATGGGGAATGATATAACACAGTATGGGGGTGAGCAGAGACATGCTATGGGGAATGATATAACACAGTATGGGGGTGAGCAGAGACATGCTATGGGGAATTATATAACACAGTAATGGGGTGAGCAGATACATGCTATGGGGAATGATATAACACAGTATGGGGTGAGCAGAGACATGCTATGGGGAATGATATAACACAGTATGGGGGTGAGCAGAGACATGCTATGGGGAATGATATAACACAGTATGGGGTGAGCAGAGACATGCTATGGGGAATGATATAACACAGTATGGGGGTGAGCAGAGACATGCTATGGGGAATGATATAACACAGTAATGGGGTGAGCAGATACATGCTATGGCGAATGATATAACACAGTATGGGGTGAGCAGAGACATGCTATGGGGAATGATATAACACAGTATGGGGGTGAGCAGAGACATGCTATGGGGAATGATATAACACAGTATGGGGGTGAGCAGAGACATGCTATGGGGAATGATATAACACAGTATGGGGTGAGCAGAGACATGCTATGGGGAATGATATAACACAGTATGAGGGTGAGCAGAGACATGCTATGGGGAATGATATAACACAGTATGGGGGTGAGGAGATACATGCTATGGGGAATGATATAACACAGTATGGGGGTGAGCAGAGACATGGTATGGGGAATGATATAACACACAGTATGGGGGTGAGCAGAGACATGCTATGGGGAATGATATAACACAGTATGGGGGTGAGCAGAGATACGCTATGGAGAATGATATAACACAGTAGGGCGGTGAGCAGAGACATGCTATGGAGAATGATATAACACAGTATAGGGGTGAGCAGAGACATGCTATGGGGAATGATATAACACACAGTATGAGGGTGAGCAGAGACATGCTATGGGGAATGATATAACACAGTATGGGGGTCAGCAGAGATATGCTATGGGGAATAATATAACACAGTATGGGGGTGAGCAGAGACATGCTATGGGGAATGATATAACACACAGTATGAGGGTGAGCAGAGACATGCTATGGGGAATGATATAACACAGTATGGGGGTGAGCAGAGATATGCTATGGGGAATGATATAACACAGTATGGAGATGAGCAGAGACATCCTATGGGGAATGATATAACACACAGTATGAGGGTGAGCAGAGACATGCTATGGGGAACGATATAACACAGTATGGGGGTGAGCAGAGACATGCTATGGGGAATGATATAACACAGTATGGGGGTGAGCAGAGACATGCTATGGGGAATGATATAACACAGTATGGGGGTGAGCAGAGACATGCTATGGGGAATGATATAACACAGTAATGGGGTGAGCAGAGACATGCTATGGGGAATGATATAACACAGTATGGGGGTGAGCAGAGACATGCTATGGGGAATGATATAACACAGTATAGGGGTGAGCAGAGACATGCTATGGGGAATGATATAACACAGTATGGGGGTGAGCAGAGACATGCTATGGGGAATGATATAACACAGTATGGGGGTGAGCAGAGACATCCTATGGGGAATGATATAACACAGTATGGGGGTGAGCAGAGACATGCTATGGGGAATGATATAACACAGTATAGGGGTGAGCAGAGACACGCTATGGGGAATGATATAACAATATGGGGGTGAGCAGAGACATGCTATGGGGAATGATATAACACAGTATGGCGGTGAGCAGAGACATGCTATGGGGAATGATATAACACAGTATGGGGGTGAGCAGAGACATGCTATGGGGAATGATATAACACAGTATGGGGGTGAGCAGAGACATGCTATGGGGAATGATATAACACACAGTATGGTGGTGAGCAGAGACATGCTATGGGGAATGATATAACATAGTATGGGGGTGAGCAGAGACATGCTATGGGGAATGATATAACACAGTATGGGGTGAGCAGAGACATGGTATGGGGAATGATATAACACAGTATGAGGGTGAGCAGAGACATGCTATGGGGAATGATATAACACAGTATGGGGGTGAGCAGAGACATGCTATGGGGAATGATATAACACACAGTATGGTTGTGAGCAGAGACATGCTATGGGGAATGATATAACACAGTATGGGGGTGAGCAGAGACATGCTATGGGGAATGATATAACACAGTATGAGGGTGAGCAGATACATGCTATGGGGAATGATATAACACAGTATGAGGGTGAGCAAAGATATGCTACGGGGAATGATATAACACAGTATGGGGGTTAGCAGAGTCATGCTATGGGGAATGATATAACACACAGTATGGGGGTATGCAGAGACATGCTATGGGGAATGGTATAACACAGTATGGGGGTGAGCAGAGACATGCTATGGGGAATGATATAACACAGTATGGGGGTGAGCAGAGACATGCTATGGGGAATGATATAACACACAGTATGGGGGTGAGCAGAGACATGCTATGGGGAATGATATATAACAGTATGGGGGTGAGTAGAGACATGCTATGGGGAATAATATAACACAGTATGGCGGTGAGCAGAGACATGCTATGGGGAATGATATAACACAGTATGGGGGTGAGCAGAGACATGATATGGGGAATGATATATAACAGTATGGGGGTGAGTAGAGACATGCTATGGGGAATAATATAACACAGTATGGCGGTGAGCAGAGACATGCTATGGGGAATGATATAACACAGTATGGGGGTGAGCAGAGACATGCTATGGGGAATGATATAACACACAGTATGGGGGTGAGCAGAGACATGCTATGGGGAATGATATAACACAGTATGGGGGTGAGCAGAGACATGTTATTAGGAATGATATAACACAGTATGGGGTGAGCAGAGACATGCTATGGGGAATGATATAACAGTATGGGGGTGAGCAGAGACATGCTATAGGGAATGATATAACACAGTATGGGGGTGAGCAGAGACATGCTATGGGGAATAATATAAGACAGTATGAGGGTGAGCAGAGACATGCTATGGGGAATGATATAACACACAGTATGAGGGTGAGCAGAGACATGCTATGGGGAATGATATAACACAGTATGGGGGTGAGCAGAGACATGCTATGGGGAATAATATAACATAGTATGGAGGTGAGAAGAGACATGCTATGGGGAATAATATAACACACAGTATGAGGGTGAGCAGAGACATGCTATGGGGAACGATAAATCACAGTATGGGGGTGAGCAGAGACATGCTATGGGGAATGATATAACACACAGTATGGGGGTGAGCAGAGAAATGTTATGGGGAATGATATAACACACAGTATGGGGGTGAGCAGAGACATGCTATGGGGAATGATATAACACAGTATGGGGGTGAGCAGAGACATGCTATGGGGAATGATATAACACAGTGTGGGGGTGAGCAGAGACATGCTAAGGGGAATGATATATAACAGTATGGGGGTGAGTAGAGACATGCTATGGGGAATGATATAACACAGTATGGGGTGAGCAGAGACATGCTATGGGGAATGATATAACACACAGTATGAGGGTGAGCAGAGACATGCTATGGGGAATGATATAACACAGTATGGGGGTGAGCAGAGATATGCTATGGGGAATAATATAACATAGTACGGAGGTGAGCAGAGACATGCTATGGGGAATGATATAACACACAGTATGAGCGTGAGCAGAGACATGCTATGGGGAACGATATAACACAGTGTGGGGTGAGCAGAGACATGCTATGGGGAATGATATAACACAGTATGGGGGTGAGCAGAGACATGCTATGGGGAATGATATAACACAGTATGGGGGTGTGCAGAGACATGCTATGGGGAATGATATAACACAGTATGGGGTGAGCAGAGACATGCTATGGGGAATGATATAACACAGTATGGGGTGAGCAGAGACATGCTATGGAGAATGATATAACACAGTATGGGGGTGAGCAGAGACATGCTATGGGGAATGATATAACACAGTATGGGGGTGAGCAGAGACATGCTATGGGGAATGATATAACACACAGTATGGGGGTGAGCAGAGACATGCTATGGGGAATGATATAACACAGTATGGGGGTGAGCAGAGACATGCTATGGGGAATGATATAACACAGTATAGGGGTGAGCAGAGACATGCTATGGGGAATGATATAACACAGTATAGGGGTGAGCAGAGACATGCTATGGGGAATGATATAACACAGTATGGGGGTGAGCAGAGACATGCTATGGGGAATGATATAACACAGTATAGGGGTGAGCAGAGACACGCTATGGGGAATGATATAACAATATGGGGGTGAGCAGAGACATGCTATGGGGAATGATACAGAACACAGTATGGGGGTGAGCAGAGACATGCTATGGGGAATGATATAACACAGTATGGGGGTGAGCAGAGACATGCTATGGGGAATGATATAACACAGTATGGGGGTGAGCAGAGACATGCTATGGGGAATGATATAACACACAGTATGGGGGTGAGCAGAGACATGCTATGGGGAATGATATAACATAGTATGGGGGTGAGCAGAGACATGCTATGGGGAATGATATAACACAGTATGGGGTGAGCAGAGACATGGTATGGGGAATGATATAACACAGTATGAGGGTGAGCAGAGACATGCTATGGGGAATGATATAACACAGTATGGGGGTGAGCAGAGACATGCTATGGGGAATGATATAACACACAGTATGGGGGTGAGCAGAGACATGCTATGGGGAATGATATAACACAGTATGGGGGTGAGCAGAGACATGCTATGGGGAATGATATAACACAGTATGAGGGTGAGCAGATACATGCTATGGGGAATGATATAACACAGTATGAGGGTGAGCAAAGATATGCTACGGGGAACGATATAACACAGTATGGGGGTTAGCAGAGTCATGCTTTGGGGAATGATATAACACACAGTATGGGGGTATGCAGAGACATGCTATGGGGAATAGTATAACACAGTATGGGGGTGAGCAGAGACATGCTATGGGGAATGATATAACACAGTATGGGGGTGAGCAGAGACATGCTATGGGGAATGATATAACACACAGTATGGGGGTGAGCAGAGACATGCTATGGGGAATGATATATAACAGTATGGGGGTGAGTAGAGACATGCTATGGGGAATGATATAACACAGTATGGGGGTGAGCAGAGACATGCTATGGGGAATGATATATAACAGTATGGGGGTGAGTAGAGACATGCTATGGGGAATAATATAACACAGTATGGCGGTGAGCAGAGACATGCTATGGGGAATGATATAACACAGTATGGGGGTGAGCAGATACATGCTATGGGGAATGATATAACACAGTATGGGGTGAGCAGAGACATGCTATGGGGAATGATATAACACAGTATGGGGGTGAGCAGAGACATGCTATGGGGAATGATATAACACAGTATGGGGGTGAGCAGAGACATGTTATTAGGAATGATATAACACAGTATGGGGTGAACAGAGACATGCTATGGGGAATAATATAACACACAGTATGAGGGTGAGCAGAGACATGCTATGGGGAATGATATAACACACAGTATGGGGTGAGCAGAGACATGCTATGGGGAATGATATAACACAGTATGGGGGTGAGCAGAGACATGCTATGGGGAATAATATAACATAGTATGGAGGTGAGAAGAGACATGCTATGGGGAATGATATAACACACAGTATGAGGGTGAGCAGAGACATGCTATGGGGAATGATATAACACAGTATGGGGGTGAGCAGAGACATGCTATGGGGAATGATATAACAGTATGGGGGTGAGCAGAGACATGCTATGGGGAATGATATAACACACAGTATGGGGGTGAGCAGAGACATGCTATGGGGAATAATATAACATAGTATGGGGGTGAGCAGAGACATGCTATGGGGAATGATATAACACACAGTATGAGGGTGAGCAGAGACATGCTATGGGGAACGATATAACACAGTATAGGGGTGAGTAGAGACATGCTATGGGGAACGATATAACACAGTATGGGGGTGAGCAGAGACATGCTATGGGGAATGACATAACACAGTATGGGGTGAGCAGAGACATGCTATGGGGAATGATATAACACAGTATAGGGGTGAGTAGAGACATGCTATGGGGAACGATATAACACAGTATGGGGGTGAGCAGAGACATGCTATGGGGAATGATATAACACAGTATGGGGTGAGCAGAGACATGCTATGGGGAATGATATAACACAGTATGGGGGTGAGCAGAGTCATGCTATGGGGAATGATATAACAGTATGGGGGTGAGCAGAGACATGCTATGGGGAATGATATAACACACAGTATGGGTGTGAGCAGAGACATGCTATGGGGAACGATATAACACAGTATGGGGGTGAGCAGAGACATGCTATGGGGAATGATATAACACAGTATGGGGGTGAGCAGAGACATGCTATGGGGAATGATATAACACAGTATAGGGGTGAGCAGAGACATGCTATGGGGAATGATATAACACAGTATGGGGGTGAGCAGAGACATGCTATGGGGAATGATATAACACAGTATGGGGGTGAGCAGAGACATGCTATGGGGAATGATATAACACAGTATAGGGGTGAGCAGAGACACGCTATGGGGAATGATATAACAATATGGGGGTGAGCAGAGACATGCTATGGGGAATGATACAGAACACAGTATGGGGGTGAGCAGAGACATGCTATGGGGAATGATATAACACAGTATGGGGGTGAGCAGAGACATGCTATGGGGAATGATATAACACAGTATAGGGGTGAGCAGAGACACGCTATGGGGAATGATATAACAATATGGGGGTGAGCAGAGACATGCTATGGGGAATGATATAACACAGTATGGCGGTGAGCAGAGACATGCTATGGGGAATGATATAACACAGTATGGGGGTGAGCAGAGACATGCTATGGGGAATGATATAACACAGTATGGGGGTGAGCAGAGACATGCTATGGGGAATGATATAACACACAGTATGGTGGTGAGCAGAGACATGCTATGGGGAATGATATAACATAGTATGGGGGTGAGCAGAGACATGCTATGGGGAATGATATAACACAGTATGGGGTGAGCAGAGACATGCTATGGGGAATGATATAACACAGTATGAGGGTGAGCAGAGACATGCTATGGGGAATGATATAACACAGTATGGGGGTGAGCAGAGACATGCTATGGGGAATGATATAACACACAGTATGGGGGTGAGCAGAGACATGCTATCGGGAATGATATAACACAGTATGGGGGTGAGCAGAGACATGCTATGGGGAATGATATAACACAGTATGAGGGTGAGCAGATACATGCTATGGGGAATGATATAACACAGTATGAGGGTGAGCAAAGATATGCTACGGGGAATGATATAACACAGTATGGGGGTTAGCAGAGTCATGCTATGGGGAATGATATAACACACAGTATGGGGGTATGCAGAGACATGCTATGGGGAATGGTATAACACAGTATGGGGGTGAGCAGAAACATGCTATGGGGAATGATATAACACAGTATGGGGGTGAGCAGAGACATGCTATGGGGAATGATATAACACACAGTATGGGGGTGAGCAGAGACATGCTATGGGGAATGATATATAACAGTATGGGGGTGAGTAGAGACATGCTATGGGGAATAATATAACACAGTATGGCGGTGAGCAGAGACATGCTATGGGGAATGATATAACACAGTATGGGGGTGAGCAGAGACATGCTATGGGGAATGATATAACACAGTATGGGGGTGAGCAGAGACATGTTATTAGGAATGATATAACACAGTATGGGGTGAGCAGAGACATGCTATGGGGAATGATATAACACAGTATGGGGGTGAGCAGAGACATGCTATGGGGAATAATATAACATAGTATGGAGGTGAGAAGAGACATGCTATGGGGAATGATATAACACACAGTATGAGGGTGAGCAGAGACATGCTATGGGGAATGATATAACACAGTATGGGGGTGAGCAGAGACATGCTATGGGGAATAATATAACATAGTATGGAGGTGAGAAGAGACATGCTATGGGGAATGATATAACACACAGTATGGGGGTGAGCAGAGACATGCTATGGGGAATGATATAACAGTATGGGGGTGAGCAGAGACATGCTATGGGGAATGATATAACACACAGTATGGGGGTGAGCAGAGACATGCTATGGAGAATGATATAACACAGTATGGGGGTGAGCAGAGACATGCTATGGGGAATGATATAACATAGTACGGAGGTGAGCAGAGACATGCTATGGTGAATGATATAACACACAGTATGAGGGTGAGCAGAGACATGCTATGAGGAATGATATAACATAGTATGGGGGTGAGCAGAGACATGCTATGGGGAATGATATAACACAGTGTGGGGGTGAGCAGAGACATGCTATGGGGAATGATATATAACAGTATGGGGGTGAGCAGAGACATGCTATGGGGAATGATATAACACAGTATAGGGGTGAGCAGAGACACGCTATGGGGAATGATATAACAATATGGGGGTGAGCAGAGACATGCTATGGGGAATGATACAGAACACAGTATGGGGGTGAGCAGAGACATGCTATGGGGAATGATATATAACAGTATGGGGGTGAGTAGAGACATGCTATGGGGAATGATATAACACAGTATGGGGTGAGCAGAGACATGCTATGGGGAATGATATAACACACAGTATGAGGGTGAGCAGAGACATGCTATGGGGAATGATATAACACAGTATGGGGGTGAGCAGAGATATGCTATGGGGAATAATATAACATAGTACGGAGGTGAGCAGAGACATGCTATGGGGAATGATATAACACACAGTA
This sequence comes from Taudactylus pleione, assembly GCA_031769625.1. NCBI lineage: Eukaryota > Metazoa > Chordata > Amphibia > Anura > Myobatrachidae > Taudactylus > Taudactylus pleione. Next base: position 341,163 of record JAUIMM010002576.1, read on the forward strand.
TGAGGGTGAGCAGAGACATGCTATGGGGAACGATATAACACAGTGTGGGGTGAGTAGAGACATGCTATGGGGAATGATATAACACAGTATGGGGGTGAGCAGAGACATGCTATGGGGAATGATATAACACAGTATGGGGGTGTGCAGAGACATGCTATGGGGAATGATATAACACAGTATGGGGTGAGCAGAGACATGCTATGGGGAATGATATAACACAGTATGGGGTGAGCAGAGACATGCTATGGAGAATGATATAACACAGTATGGGGGTGAGCAGAGACATGCTATGGAGAATGATATAACACAGTATGGGGGTGAGCAGAGACATGCTATGGGGAATGATATAACACAGTATAGGGGTGAGCAGAGACATGCTATGGGGAATGATATAACACAGTATGGGAGTGAGCAGAGACATGCTATGGGGAATGATATAACACAGTATGGGGGTGAGCAGAGACATGCTATGGGGAATGATATAACACAGTATAGGGGTGAGCAGAGACACGCTATGGGGAATGATATAACAATATGGGGGTGAGCAGAGACATGCTATGGGGAATGATACAGAACACAGTATGGGGGTGAGCAGAGACATGCTATGGGGAATGATATAACACAGTATGGGGGTGAGCAGAGACATGCTATGGGGAATGATATAACACAGTATAGGGGTGAGCAGAGACATGCTATGGGGAATGATATAACAATATGGGGGTGAGCAGAGACATGCTATGGGGAATGATATAACACAGTATGGCGGTGAGCAGAGACATGCTATGGGGAATGATATAACACAGTATGGGGGTGAGCAGAGACATGCTATGGGGAATGATATAACACAGTATGGGGGTGAGCAGAGACATGCTATGGGGAATGATATAACACACAGTATGGGGGTGAGCAGAGACATGCTATGTGGAATGATATAACATAGTATGGGGGTGAGCAGAGACATGCTATGGGGAATGATATAACACAGTATGGGGTGAGCAGAGACATGGTATGGGGAATGATATAACACAGTATGAGGGTGAGCAGAGACATGCTATGGGGAATGATATAACACAGTATGGGGGTGAGCAGAGACATGCTATGGGGAATGATATAACACACAGTATGGGGGTGAGCAGAGACATGCTATGGGGAATGATATAACACAGTATGGGGGTGAGCAGAGACATGCTATGGGGAATGATATAACACAGTATGAGGGTGAGCAAAGATATGCTACGGGGAATGATATAACACAGTATGGGGGTTAGCAGAGTCATGCTTTGGGGAATGATATAACACACAGTATGGGGGTATGCAGAGACATGCTATGGGGAATGGTATAACACAGTATGGGGGTGAGCAGAGACATGCTATGGGGAATGATATAACACAGTATGGGGGTGAGCAGAGACATGCTATGGGGAATGATATAACACACAGTATGGGGGTGAGCAGAGACATGCTATGGGGAATGATATAATATGAGATATGGTAAGAACTTACCCTTGTTATCTCTATTTCTACGAAGTCCATAGGGTTCCACAGGATACCTTGGGGTATAGGTGTGACGTCAGTCGCAGGGCACCAAAGAGTTAAGCTTTCAGCCTCCCAGGATGCACTAGGTCCCCCTCCTATACCCCGCCCCCGGGCCAAGGCACCTCAGTTAGTTACCAAGCCATAGGCCGGAGGAGGAGAAGGAAGAGAGAGAACAAAGATCTGGACACATACAAGAATCACATTCTCACCAGAGGGAGACGGAAAACCGGTGACCAGAGCAAAGCCCATCTGCAGCACAGGTGCGACAGGGCGGGAGTCCTGTGGAACCCTATGGACTTCGTAGAAATAGAGATAACAAGGGTAAGTTCTTACCATATCTCATATTTTCTACTTCAGGGTCCATAGGGTATCCACAGGATACCTTGGGGATGTCCCAAAGCAGTATCCTTTAAGGGTGGGGACGCTCCTGTGCAGAAAGGAGAATCCGCCGCCCGAAGGAAGCATCCTGAGAGGCGATGGTGTCAAACCTGTAATACCTCACGAAGGTATGGACAGAAGACCACGTAGCAGCCTTGCAGATCTGAACTGCCGAGGCACCACGTCGAGCTGCCCACGAAGGACCCACAGACCTAGTGGAATGAGCCTTCAGAGAAGGAGGGACCGGTAGGCCTTCATGAAGATAAGCTTCAGAAATAGCCATACGGATCCAGGCTGCCAAAGTTTGCTTTGAAGCAGGCCAACCCTTTTTACGGAAGCCAAAGAGGACAAACAAAGCGTCCGACTTCCTAAACGAAGAAGTGCGGTCAACATAAGTCCTTAAGGCCCGCACAACATCCAAAGAGGCCTCACCCACGGAAAGACCCGGTGAGTTAAAGGCCGGAACAACTATTTCCTCGTTAATATGAAACTGGGAAACAACTTTGGGAAGAAACTCGGGCCGAGTGCGGAGCACTGCCCTGTTCCCATAAAAAACCAAGAAAGGGGGTCTACAAGAAAGAGCCCCTAACTCAGAAACACGTCTGGCCGAAGCAATGGCCAGAAGGAAAACAGTCTTAGCTGTTAGCCATTTAAGATCCACTGAGCCCAGTGGTTCAAACGGCGGTCCTTGGAGAGCCCTCAGGACCACAGCCAAATCCCAAGGCGCCACAGGTGGAACAAAGGGCGGCTGAATGCGGAGAACACCCTGCATAAAGGTGCGCACATCCGGGATTGTAGCAATCCTACGGTGAAACCAGACAGATAGGGCCGAAACCTGTACCTTCAAAGAAGCAAGGCGAAGCCCATGATCTAGTCCCGCTTGCAGGAAGGCGAGAATCCGAGACAGACGAAACTCCCGCGGTGCATAACCTCTCGGTCGACACCACTGGAAGAACGTATGCCACACGCGATGGTATATCCTCGCGGAAGACGGTTTCCGAGCTCGTAACATGGTACGCACCACAGAGCTGGAAAACCCCCGGGACCTCAGCATGGCCGTCTCAACAGCCACGCCGTCAAAGACAGCCGAGTCAGGTCCGGGTGAAGGCAAGGACCCTGAGACAGAAGGTCTGGTCGTAGCGGCAACCGCAGAGGAATGTCCACGGACAGACCCTGAAGGTCTGAGAACCAGTGCCGTCTGGGCCACGCGGGAGCTATCAACAGGAGCGTCCCTCCTTCCTGTTTGAATTTCCGGATTACCCGTGGAAGAAGGGAGACCGGAGGGAACAGGTATGCGAACCGGAACGTCCACCGGACGGACAGAGCATCCACCAGAGACGCCCCTTCGTCTCTTGTGCGAGACCCGTACACCGGCAACTTGTTGTTGTGCCGGGACGCCATGAGGTCGATTTCTGGAAGACCCCACCTGTCCACCAGTAGTTGAAAAACGTCCGGGTGCAGGGACCATTCCCCCGGATGAACGTCCTGGCGACTTAGAAAGTCCGCCTCCCAATTGAGCACTCCCGGGATGAAGACCGCTGATATGGCCGGAAGATTGCGCTCCGCCCAAACCAGGATCCGAGAGACCTCTACGAGAGCCGCCCGACTGCGAGTTCCTCCTTGCCTGTTTATGTAGGCCACGGTGGTAGCATTGTCCGACTGGACCTGCACCGGGCGACCCTGGAGAAACCGCTGTGCCTGCTGGAGAGCATTGAAGACCGCACAGAGTTCCAAGATATTTATTGGAAGCTCCGCTTCTGTCGGCGTCCACCTGCCCTGGAACAAGTGTGGACCCGAAACTGCTCCCCAGCCCCGAAGATTGGCGTCCGTTGTCAACAGGACCCAATTTGGAACCCAGAACGGACGTCCCTTGTTGAGGTGGGTCGTCTGTAACCACCACGTAAGGGACAGGCGAACCTCCTGGGTGAGCACAATCGTCTGGGACTTCAGAGACTGAGTCAGCCCGTTCCACTTGGACAGGATCAGGTGCTGCAGAGGTCTGGAGTGAAACTGGGCGTATTCCACCATGTCGAACACTGACACCATGGAGCCCAGTAACCTCATCGCCGAGTGTAAGGACACCCGGCGGCTGTGCAGACAACTGCGCACCCTTGACTGTAAAGCAGAGATCTTGTCCTCCGTCACGAAGATCCTTTGCTGTCCCGAGTCCAATAAGGCTCCAAGATGCAGAATCCTCCGAGACGGGATTAGAGTGGACTTCTGCCAGTTGATTAGCCAGCCGTGCCGTTGCAGCAGTGCAATGGTCAGGTCCAAGTGGCGTAACAGGAGCTCTGGAGATCCTGCCACCAATAACAGGTCGTCCAAATACGGCAACATGCGGACTCCCTGCAGCCGCAGAGAAGCCGCCATGACCGCCATCACCTTGGTGAAAACACGTGGTGCTGTTGTCAGGCCAAAAGGTAATGCCCGAAACTGGAAGTGGTCGCTGCTGATTGCAAACCTGAGGAACTGTTGATGGCGCCAAAGAATAGGGACATGCAGGTAAGCGTCCTGTATGTCCAATGACACCAAGTAGTCCCCAGGTTCCAGCGCCAGAATGATGGACCGTAGGGTCTCCATCCGAAACTTCGGGACCCGCAAAGACTTGTTGAGTGCTTTGAGGTTGAGAATCGGACGATATGACCCATTGGGTTTCTGTACCAAAAATAGATTTGAATAGAAACCCTGGCCCCTCTGGGAGAATGGAACCGCCACTATAACTCCAGCCTGGAGCATAGTGTGCAATACCTTCCGCAGCTCCGTAGCCTTGTTCCGGTCTGATGGGAGACCCGTGGTGAAGAAGCGAGCCGGGGGTCTGTGCCGGAAGGAGAGGGCGTATCCGTGGGAAACCACCTCCAGAACCCAAGTGTCTGTCGTAGTGGTCGACCAACACTGGGCGAACTGTAGCAGGCGGCCTCCCACCCTGGGATCCCCCAAAGGGAGGCCCGGACCGTCAGGCCGCAGGCTTGTCATCTGGCTTGGGGGCCGGACGTCTGGTACTCCATGCCTGCTTCCGGGGCTTGACCGATTTCTTAGGGCCAGCCTGTCGAGGAAACGACTGTGGTTTGGGCCTGCCCTGGGCCCTAGATGACCGAAAGGACGATGGTCCCGAACCAGAAGGAGCAGCGGCCGACGGGAGACAGGCAGATTTGGCTGCCGCCAGCGTGGCCACAATCTTATCCAGATCCGGACCGAAGAGAACTTCTCCGGTAAACGGCAACGCTTCCAGACCTTTCTTGGAATCTGCGTCCGCCTTCCAGGATCGCAGCCACAAGGTGCGACGAGCAGCTACCGCTGCTGAAGAAATTCTAGACACCAGAGTACTAATGTCTAGAGCCGCCTCGTTGATGTAGGTGGCCGAATCACGGAGATTGCCAATCAACTCCGCCTGATCGGCCGGACAGTCGGATTCAAAAGAAGCCTCTAATGAATCCGCCCAGCGCTCCATCGCTCTGGCAACCCAGCAAATGGCCATAGCCGGCCGTGCTGCCCCCCCTGCAAGGGAATAAGCGGACTTCAGGCAGATTTCTACCTTGCGGTCCGTAGCATCCTTAAGGGAGGACATGGATGGCATCGGCAATGTGGCACTACGGACAAGACGGGTCACGTGAGAATCCACCTGTGGAGGGGATTCCCACTTCGCAAAATAATTATCCGCGAACGGATAAGCCACCGCCAGGCGTCTCTGCGGCTGGTATCTTTTGCCAGGTTGTTTCCACGCCTCCTCTAAATGGTCCACCAACTGACCCGAAAGAGGAAAGACTGTGGCATCGCCCTTCACATCTTTGAAAAAGGCATACTTAGATTTAGCCGCTGGGGGAACTTCGTCCTCAATCACCAAGGCTGTGCGGACCGCCCGAATAAGTCCAGGAATATATACTTTGGACTTAGCATCAGCGTCCTTAGTATGGAGAGGTTCCTGATCGTAAGGATCTAGAATCTCCCCATCATCAGACGTCCCTTCGTCATCCTCATAAGGAGCGGACAGAGACGCCACCGGCCTTTTATGAGACCGCATCACAGACTCCCCTTGCAACACATCCGACAAGTGCTGTACAGAACTCGTCAGGGAGTTAACCCACGCTGGCTCCTGAGAACCCGGGAGCGGGGAAATAGGGAGACTGTGGGGTACCACCAATTGTCGTGGGAACCCCTGCATGGGTGACGACACCACAGACTGCTGGGACAAACCCATCGGAGTAAACGCGGGCTGCGGAGCTAACTGGCCCACTAAAGCTGTTAACGCCTGAGCGAAACAAGCCCAGGGCGGCTCCTGTACCGGTGCTGTAACCGTAATAGGCCGCGCCATGGACAAACACTGCCGGCAAAGGCCCTCCGCGCTACCCTCCCCCTCCGCTAACGGTACTTTGCACGTGGTACACTGTAGCCGGAGGGGAAAATCACTTTCAGACATGATGGCACCACGTATGTGACCTCTCTCACCAATTAAGTATTAAATAGGCGAGAGACCACCCTGCAGCACCGCACCGCAAGGGCTTTAGCAGAAAGAACAGGGACAGTAATAAAGCTGACAGTTTTGAGAAGATAAAGTTATAGGCAGCAGCGCTAGCACAGTCACATACAATGCAGAAAAATAACAATTCCTGCACTAACAGCGCTGATCACTCAACTACACAGACACAGGGCCTGGTAGGACACAGCGCTGCATACACAGACCTGACCACAGCGGAGGAGAGGTATGCGGGGGGACCCAGACCACGATGCTTCCGTCCAGCGCTTCCAGCAGCGTTCACCATGCGTTCTGGAGAAGATGGCCGCCGAGGAGCAGAGAGGAGGCTGGCCTGGGGGAGGAGCGCTGCCACAGGACCAGTCGGCAGCATGCAGAGAGGGCTGTGTGCAGCGGGGGAGGCGCCGGCTGTGAGACAGGGAAGGCGCGCTCCCCTGGCATGCATTTAACCCCTGGGACGCCGCAGCGCTACCGCTCTGCTGCGGTCCGCTGTCCCAGGGGGTAGTGGAAGCGCAGGTTGGTCGCCTGGCTCCACGCTGCAGCCAGTCCCCAGGGAGCCCCCTGCCTGGGGACTTAGGACCATGTGATCAGCGGGGACCCACCGCGGGACCCCGCTGCTTACCTCTGTCCCCCTTGAATCCGGCCATGGTCCGGAGCATCTGGGGTCACCGCTAGCTGTGACCCCAGAAGCCCCCCAGCATCCCCGGATCAGTACCGGCGTTCTGGTACCGGCGGGGTGTAGGGAAGACAGCATGGACGTCAGGACTGACTGTCCATGCTGTTCATCCAGTTGTGCAGCCACAGCTGCATGAAGAATAAGCTTCAAGGGCTCTTCTAGCCCCCACTCCAACAGGTGCACCCGACTCCGGCCGGGCACCAAACTAAACTGAGGTGCCTTGGCCCGGGGGCGAGGTATAGGAGGGGGACCTAGTGCATCCTGGGAGGCTGAAAGCTTAACTCTTTGGTGCCCTGCGACTGACGTCACACCTATACCCCAAGGTATCCTGTGGATACCCTATGGACCCTGAAGTAGAAATAACAGTATGGGGGTGAGTAGAGACATGCTATGGGGAATAATATAACACAGTATGGCGGTGAGCAGAGACATGCTATGGGGAATGATATAACACAGTATGGGGGTGAGCAGAGACATGCTATGGGGAATGATATAACACAGTATGGGGGTGAGCAGAGACATGTTATTAGGAATGATATAACACAGTATGGGGTGAGCAGAGACATGCTATGGGGAATAATATAACACACAGTATGAGGGTGAGCAGAGACATGCTATGGGGAATGATATAACACACAGTATGAGGGTGAGCAGAGACATGCTATGGGGAATGATATAACACAGTATGGGGGTGAGCAGAGACATGCTATGGGGAATAATATAACATAGTATGGAGGTGAGAAGAGACATGCTATGGGGAATGATATAACACACAGTATGAGGGTGAGCAGAGACATGCTATGGGGAACGATATAACACAGTATGGGGGTGAGCAGAGACATGCTATGGGGAATGATATAACACAGTATGGGGGTGAGCAGAGACATGCTATGGGGAATGATATAACAGTATGGGGGTGAGCAGAGACATGCTATGGGGAATGATATAACACACAGTATGGGGGTGAGCAGAGACATGCTATGGGGAATGATATAACACACAGTATGGGGGTGAGCAGAGACATGCTATGGGGAATGTTATAACACAGTATGGGGGTGAGTAGAGACATGCTATGGGGAATGATATATAATAGTATGGGGGTGAGTAGAGACATGCTATGGGGAATAATATAACACAGTATGGCGGTGAGCAGAGACATCCTATGGGGAATGATATAACACACAGTATGAGGGTGAGCAGAGACATGCTATGGGGAATAATATAACATAGTATGGAGGTGAGCAGAGACATGCTATGGGGAATGATATAACACACAGTATGAGGGTGAGCAGAGACATGCTATGGAGAATGATATAACACAGTATAGGGGTGAGTAGAGACATGCTATGGGGAACGATATAACACAGTATGGGGGTGAGCAGAGACATGCTATGGGGAATGATATAACACAGTATGGGGGTGAGTAGAGACATGCTATGGGGAATGATATAACACAGTATGGGGGTGAGTAGAGACATGCTAAGGGGAATGATATATAACAGTATGGGGGTGAGCAGAGACATGCTATGGGGAATAATATAACACAGTATGGCGGTGAGCAGAGACATGCTATGGGGAATGATATAACACACAGTATGAGGGTGAGCAGAGACATGCTATGGGGAATGATATAACACAGTATGGAGGTGAGCAGAGACATGCTATGGGGAATGATATAACACAGTATGGGGGTGAGCAGAGACATGCTATGGGGAATGATAACACAGTATGGGGGTGAGCAGAGACATGCTATGGGGAATGATATAACACACAGTATGAGGGTGAGCAGAGACATGCTATGGGGAACGATATAACACAGTATGGGGGTGAGCAGAGACATGCTATGGGGAATGATATAACACAGTATGGGGGTGAGCAGAGACATGCTATGGGGAATGATATAACAGTATGGGGGTGACCAGAGACATGCTATGGGGAATGATATAACACAGTATGGGGGTGAGCAGAGACATGCTATGGGGAATGATATAACACAGTATGGGGGTGAGCAGAGACATGCTATGGGGAATGATATAACACAGTATGGGGGTGAGCAGAGACATGCTATGGGAAATGATATAACACAGTATGGGGGTGAGCAGAGACATGCTATGGGGAATGATATAACACAGTATGGTGTTGAGCAGAGATATGCTATGGGGAATGATATAACACACAGTATGAGGGTGAGCAGAGACATGCTATGGGGAATGATATAACACAGTATGAGGGTGAGCAGAGACATGCTATGGGGAATGATATAACACAGTATGGGGGTGAGCAGAGATATGCTATGGGGAATAATATAACATAGTATGGAGGTGAGCAGAGACATGCTATGGGGAATGATATAACACACAGTATGAGGGTGAGCAGAGACATGCTATGGGGAACGAAATAACACAGTATGGGGGTGAGCAGAGACATGCTATGGGGAATGATATAACACAGTATGGGGGTGAGCAGAGACATGCTATGGGGAATGATATAACACAGTATGGAGGTGAGCAGAGACATGCTATGGGGAATGATATAACACAGTATGGGGGTGAGCAGAGACATGCTATGGGGAATGATATAACACAGTATGGGGGTGAGCAGAGACATGCTATGGGGAATGATATAACACAGTATGGGGGTGAGCAGAGACATGCTATGGGGAATGATATAACACAGTATGGGGGTGAGCAGAGACATGCTATGGGGAATGATATAACACAGTATGGGGTGAGCAGAGACATGCTATGGGGAATGATATAACACAGTATAGGGGTGAGCAGAGACATGCTATGGGGAATGATATAACACAGTATGGGGGTGAGCAGAGACATGCTATGGGGAATGATATAACACACAGTATGGGGGTGAGTAGAGACATGCTATGGGGAATGATATAACACACAGTATGGGGGTGAGCAGAGACATGCTTTGGGGAATGATATAACACACAGTATGGGGGTGAGCAGAGACATGATATGGGGAATGATATAACACAGTATGGGGGTGAGCAGAGACATGCTATGGGGAATGATATAACACAGTATGAGGGTGAGCAGAGACATGCTATGGGGAATGATATAACACACAGTATGGGGGTGAGCAGAGACATGCTATGGGGAATGGTATAACACAGTATGGGGGTGAGCAGAGACATGCTATGGGGAATGATATAACACAGTATGGGGTTGAGCAGAGACATGCTATGGGGAATGATATAACACAGTATGGGGGTGAGTAGAGACATGGTATGGGGAATGATATAACACAGAATGAGGGTGAGCAGAGACATGCTATGGGGAATGATATAACACAGTATGGGGGTGAGCAGAGACATGCTATGGGGAATGATATAACACACAGTATGGGGGTGAGCAGAGACATGCTATGGGGAATGATATAACAGTATGAGGGTGAGCAGAGACATGATATGGGGAATGATATAACACAGTATGAGGGTGAGCAGAGACATGCTATGGGGAATGATATAACACAGTATGGGGGTGAGCAGAGACATGCTATGGGGAATGATATAACAGTATGGGGGTGAGCAGAGACATGCTATGGGGAATGATATAACACAGTATGAGGGTGAGCAGATACATGCTATGGGGAATGATATAACACAGTATGAGGGTGAGCAAAGATATGCTACGGGGAATGATATAACACAGTATGGGGGTTAGCAGAGTCATGCTATGGGGAATGATATAACACACAGTATGGGGGTATGCAGAGACATGCTATGGGGAATGGTATAACACAGTATTGGGGTGAGCAGAGACATGCTATGGGGAATGATATAACACAGTATGAGGGTGAGCAGAGACATGCAATGGGGAATGATATAACAGTATGGGGGTGAGCAGAGACATGCTATGGGGAATTATATAACACAGTATGGGGGTGAGCAGAGACATGCTATGGGGAATGATATAACACAGTATGGGGTTGAGCAGAGACATGCTATGGGAAATGATATAACACAGTATGGGGGTGAGCAGAGACATGCTATGGGGAATGATATAACATAGTATGGGGGTGAGCAGAGACATGCTATGGGGAATGATATAACACAGTATGGGGTGAGCAGAGACATGATATGGGGAATGATATAACACAGTATGGAGGTGAGCAGAGACATGCTATGGGGATTGATATAACACAGTATGGGGGTGAGCAGAGACATGCTATGGGGAATGATATAACACAGTATAGGGGTGAGCAGAGACATGATATGGGGAATGATATAACACAGTATGGGGGTGAGGAGAGACATGCTATGGGGAATGATATAACACACAGTATGGGGGTATGCAGAGACATGCTATGGGGAATGGTATAACACAGTATGGGGGTGAGCAAAGACATGCTATGGGGAATGATATAACACAGTATGAGGGTGAGCAGAGACATGCTATGGGGAATGATATAACACAGTATGGGGGTGAGTAGAGACATGCTATGGGGAACGATATAACACAGTATGGGGGTGAGCAGAGACATGCTATGGGGAATGATATAACAGTATGGGGGTGAGCAGAGACATGCTATGGGGAATGATATAACAAACAGTATGGGGGTGAGCAGAGACATGCTAAGGGGAATGATATATAACAGTATGGGGGTGAGCAGAGACATGCTATGGGGAATAATATAACACAGTATGGCGGTGAGCAGAGACATGCTATGGGGAATGATATAACACAGTATGGGGGTGAGCAGAGACATGCTATGGGGAATGATATAACACAGTATGGAGGTGAGCAGAGACATGCTATGGGGAATGATATAACACAGTATGGGGGTGAGGAGAGACATGCTATGGGGAATGATAACACAGTATGGGGGTGAGCAGAGACATGCTATGGGGAATGATATAACACACAGTATGAGGGTGAGCAGAGACATGCTATGGGGAACGATATAACACAGTATGGGGGTGAGCAGAGACATGCTATGGGGAATGATATAACACAGTATGGGGGTGAGCAGAGACATGCTATGGGGAATGATATAACAGTATGGGGGTGACCAGAGACATGCTATGGGGAATGATATAACACAGTATGGGGGTGAGCAGAGACATGCTATGGGGAATGATATAACACAGTATGGGGGTGAGCAGAGACATGCTATGGGGAATGATATAACACAGTATGGGGGTGAGCAGAGACATGCTATGGGAAATGATATAACACAGTATGGGGGTGAGCAGAGACATGCTATGGGGAATGATATAACACAGTATGGGGTTGAGCAGAGATATGCTATGGGGAATAATATAACATAGTATGGAGGTGAGCAGAGACATGCTATGGGGAATGATATAACACACAGTATGAGGGTGAGCAGAGACATGCTATGGGGAACGATATAACACAGTATGGGGGTGAGCAGAGACATGCTATGGGGAATGATATAACACAGTATGGGGGTGAGCAGAGACATGCTATGGGGAATGATATAACACAGTATGAGGGTGAGCAGAGACATGCTATGGGGAATGATATAACACAGTATGGGGGTGAGCAGAGATATGCTATGGGGAATAATATAACATAGTATGGAGGTGAGCAGAGACATGCTATGGGGAATGATATAACACACAGTATGAGGGTGAGCAGAGACATGCTATGGGGAACGATATAACACAGTATGGGGGTGAGCAGAGACATGCTATGGGGAATGATATAACACAGTATGGGGGTGAGCAGAGACATGCTATGGGGAATGATATAACACAGTATGGAGGTGAGCAGAGACATGCTATGGGGAATGATATAACACAGTATGGGGGTGAGCAGAGACATGCTATGGGGAATGATATAACACAGTATGGGGGTGAGCAGAGACATGCTATGGGGAATGATATAACACAGTATGGGGGTGAGCAGAGACATGCTATGGGGAATGATATAACACAGTATGGGGGTGAGCAGAGACATGCTATGGGGAATGATATAACACAGTATGGGGGTGAGCAGAGACATGCTATGGGGAATGATATAACACAGTATGGGGTGAGCAGAGACATGCTATGGGGAATGATATAACACAGTATAGGGGTGAGCAGAGACATGCTATGGGGAATGATATAACACACAGTATGGGGGTGAGTAGAGACATGCTATGGGGAATGATATAACACACAGTATGGGGGTGAGCAGAGACATGCTTTGGGGAATGATATAACACACAGTATGGGGGTGAGCAGAGACATGATATGGGGAATGATATAACACAGTATGGGGGTGAGCAGAGACATGCTATGGGGAATGATATAACACAGTATGAGGGTGAGCAGAGACATGCTATGGGGAATGATATAACACACAGTATGGGGGTGAGCAGAGACATGCTATGGGGAATGGTATAACACAGTATGGGGGTGAGCAGAGACATGCTATGGGGAATGATATAACACAGTATGGGGTTGAGCAGAGACATGCTATGGGGAATGATATAACACAGTATGGGGGTGAGTAGAGACATGGTATGGGGAATGATATAACACAGTATGAGGGTGAGCAGAGACATGCTATGGGGAATGATATAACACAGTATGGGGGTGAGCAGAGACATGCTATGGGGAATGATATAACACACAGTATGGGGGTGAGCAGAGACATGCTATGGGGAATGATATAACAGTATGAGGGTGAGCAGAGACATGGTATGGGGAATGATATAACACAGTATGAGGGTGAGCAGAGACATGCTATGGGGAATGATATAACACAGTATGGGGGTGAGCAGAGACATGCTATGGGGAATGATATAACAGTATGGGGGTGAGCAGAGACATGCTATGGGGAATGATATAACACAGTATGAGGGTGAGCAGATACATGCTATGGGGAATGATATAACACAGTATGAGGGTGAGCAAAGATATGCTACGGGGAATGATATAACACAGTATGGGGGTTAGCAGAGTCATGCTATGGGGAATGATATAACACACAGTATGGGGGTATGCAGAGACATGCTATGGGGAATGGTATAACACAGTATTGGGGTGAGCAGAGACATGCTATGGGGAATGATATAACACAGTATGAGGGTGAGCAGAGACATGCAATGGGGAATGATATAACACAGTATGGGGGTGAGCAGAGACATGCTATGGGGAATTATATAACACAGTATGGGGGTGAGCAGAGACATGCTATGGGGAATGATATAACACAGTATGGGGTTGAGCAGAGACATGCTATGGGAAATGATATAACACAGTATGGGGGTGAGCAGAGACATGCTATGGGGAATGATATAACATAGTATGGGGGTGAGCAGAGACATGCTATGGGGAATGATATAACACAGTATGGGGTGAGCAGAGACATGATATGGGGAATGATATAACACAGTATGGAGGTGAGCAGAGACATGCTATGGGGATTGATATAACACAGTATGGGGGTGAGCAGAGACATGCTATGGGGAATGATATAACACAGTATAGGGGTGAGCAGAGACATGATATGGGGAATGATATAACACAGTATGGGGGTGAGGAGAGACATGCTATGGGGAATGATATAACAGTTTGGGGGTGAGCAGAGACATGCTATGGGGAATGATATAACACAGTATGGCGGTGAGCAGAGACATGCTATGGGGAATGATATAACACAGTATGGGGGTGAGCAGAGACATGCTATGGGGAATGATATAACACACAGTATGGGGGTATGCAGAGACATGCTATGGGGAATGGTATAACACAGTATGGGGGTGAGCAGAGACATGCTATGGGGAATGATATAACACAGTATGAGGGTGAGCAGAGACATGCTATGGGGAATGATATAACACAGTATGGGGGTGAGCAGAGACATGCTATGGGGAATGATATAACACAGTATGGGGGTGAGCAGAGACATGCTATGGGGAATGATATAACACAGTATGGGGTTGAGCAGAGACATGCTATGGGAAATGATATAACACAGTATGGGGGTGAGCAGAGACATGCTATGGGGAATGATATAACATAGTATGGGGGTGAGCAGAGACATGCTATGGGGAATGATATAACACAGTATGGGGTGAGCAGAGACATGATATGGGGAATGATATAACACAGTATGGAGGTGAGCAGAGACATGCTATGGGGAATGATATAACACAGTATGGAGGTGAGCAGAGACATGCTATGGGGAATGATATAACACAGTATGGCGGTGAGCAGAGACATGCTATGGGGAATGATATAACACAGTATGGGGGTGAGCAGAGACATGCTATGGGGAATGATATAACACAAAGTATGAGGGTGAGCAGAGACATGCTATGGGGAATGATATAACACAGTATGAGGGTGAGCAGAGATGCTATGGGGAATGATATAACACACTATATGGGGGTGAGCAGAGACATGCTATGGGGAATGATATAACACAGTATGGGGGTTAGCAGAGATATGCTATGTGAAATCATATAACAGTATGGCGGTGAGCAGAGACATGCTATGGGGAATGATATAACACAGTATGGGGGTGAGCAATCATGCTATGGGGAATGATATAACACAGTATGGGGGTTGAGCAGAGACACATGCTATGGGGAATGATATAACACAGTATGGGGGTGAGCAGAGACATGCTATGGGGAATGATATAACACAGTATGGGGGTGAGCAGAGACGCGCTGTGGGGAATGATATAACACAGTATGGGGGTGAGCAGAGACATGCAATGGGGAATGATATAACACAGTATGGTGGTGAGCAGTGACATGCTATGGGGAATGATATAACACAGTATGGGGGTGAGCAGAGACGCATGCTATGTGGAATGATATAACACAGTATGGGGGTGAGCAGAGACATACTATGGGGAATGATAAAAAACAGAATATGGGGGTGAGCAGAGACATGCAATGGGGAATGATATAACAGAGTATGGGGGTGAGCAGAGACATGCTATGGGGAATGATATAACAGTATAGGGGGTGAGCAGAGACATGCTATGGGGAATGATATAACACAGTATGGGGGTGAGCAGAGACGCATGCTATGTGGAATGATATAACACAGTATGGGGGTGAGCAGAGACATGCTATGGGGAATGATATAACACAGTATGGGGGTGAGCAGAGACATACTATGGGGAATGATAAAAAACAGAATATGGGGGTGAGCAGAGACATGCTATGGGGAATGATATAACAGTATAGGGGGTGAGCAGAGACATGCTATGGGGAATGATATAACACATACTGAACATGGATAGCTATATGTGGTAGGGCAAGAACTCTAGGGGACATGGGAAAATTACATATTGAGCAGGTTTTATCAGAATGATCCTTTCCTGCCACATAGGCACAAGTTACCTCACCTCTCTCGCAAAGTAATAACCCACCTAGCTTTATATCATAGGTCCAATGTCCTCCACTATTAACTTCCCCATATGGAAATCACCCCCCAAGCCTCCCCAGTTCCAATAAAGGCAGCATCCACCTAGCTACCTCCCACCTGATTTCCAACCACCATGCATCTCCTATTTCTCCACATATATGCCTGCCACCTGGCCTGCCGCTCCTGCATTCATAAGTGCTCGTGCAGAGTTGGGTTGTACTGCCAGATATACCTGCCTGCACCCGGATGGGCAACATGGAGGCTGTCTATCATAAGCTGGGTATGGTCATTTCCAACATGTCCAAAATATAAAGTATCATCTTTCACCATACCAGATCCCCAACATCTCTATACTGGCTATTCCTGATTGCTGCCTGAATGTTATCTTTAATTCATCTGATAACACTATAGCTCTTCTGGATTACTTACAAGCCTTACTTATTATAAAGAGTACTGAAAAAATTCCACACAAATACAGATTGTAAAATGCCAATGCTTTTACTTAAAGACAGCTTAATTATACATGTTTTGCCAATGTAGACGTACTACAAAAAACATAGGTTATACCTATCTATAGCAGTAGGCAATACTTCTAAAATTAACTTGTGACACCCAGTACATAATAGCAGGATAGCAATCAGTCAATATTTCATACATACGTAATGGTATCGGCACCCCCGACCCTCCTTTTGTGCTCTCCTCTATTCTCCGACTGCTTCCCCTTTCCCTCTGGTGATATTTATACTGTGATTTTGTGTATACCTCCAATTAATCAAATTAATAAATGTACATACTAGGCCCTCATTGGTCATCTGTGCTTTAGCCATAATATTGACACTATTCTGTTATCTTTTTGTTCCCATGTTGAAATCTGACATGGTCGCCCATTTAGCCTTCATTTCTGCTTATTGCAAACAAATCATATCTCAGTTACCTCATTTGCTTATATAATAACTGAGACTTGCTTTCAACTATTCTGTGTATATTAAACCTATAATTCTTACTGCTAAATTAATGTATATAGCAGTTTAACCTATACATATCTCCACAGTTAATCACACCTGCAGAGAAATAAAACACTAATCTCTACACACTTTTAAATACATCATTTAACATACTTTTAGCTAAGATAAAAAACAAAATGGCTGCTACATCAGACACACACTTGCTTACTTTAGAGAGAAAAGGGAAGGCCTTATCCTCTCTAGGCCTGGGGCCATTCCACAAGTACGGCCTTCCGCAACTCGCACAAAAAATAAAAATATTCTCAATTAATCTATATGCTCTAAATTGCAGTGCAGAAAAAAAAAAGTAGCATAAGCATGCATATATTTGTGAGATGCTAAATGAATATGTACGTCCACATATTCCTGATTATCTCCTCGCTGTCGTTCACTCTGCACAGTCTCAATATATCTCATGTTTTTCATCTGTGTGACTTCTCTGATGCCTAACAAGATTTGATTTATGTGTAAAACATTTCCCACACTCAGTACATGGAAATGGTTTCTCACCTGTGTGACTTCTCTGATGTATAACAAGATTTGATTTATGTGTAAAACATTTCCCACACTCAGAGCATGGAAATGGTTTCTCACCTGTGTGATTTCTCTCATGGATAACAAGAGCTGATTTCTGTGGAAAACATTTCCCACACTCGGAACATGAAAATGGTTTCTCATCTGTGTGACGTCTCTGATGTGTAACAAGTTGTGATTTCTGTGTAAAACATTTGCCACATTCAGGACATGGAAATGGCTTCTCACCTGTGTGATGTCTCTGATGCGTAACAAGATCAGATTTCTGTGTAAAACATTTCCCACACTCAGAGCATTGAAATGGTTTCTCACCTGTGTGATGTCTCTGATGTATAACAAGATATGATTTCTGTATGAAATATTTTCCACACTCAGAACAAGGAAATGGTTTCTCACCTGTGTGACTTCTCTGATGTTTAACAAGATCTGATTTCTGTATAAAACATTTCCCACACTCAGAACATGGAAATGGTTTCTCACCTGTGTGATGTCTCTGATGTATAACAAGATCTGATTTCTGTGTAAAACATTTCCTACACTCAGAACATGGATATGGTTTCTCACCTGTGTGACTTCTCTGATGTTTAACAAGATGTGATTTATTTGTAAAACATTTCCCACACTCAGGACATGGAAATGGTTTCTCACCTATGTGATGTCTCTGATGTGTAACAAGAACTGATTTCCGTGTAAACCATTTCCCACACTCAGAGCATGGAAATGGTTTCTCACCTGTGTGTCTTCTCTGATGTATAACAAGTTCTGATTTCTTTGTAAAACATTTTCCACACTCGGAACATGTATATGGTTTCTCACCTGTGTGACTTCTCTGATGTTTAACAAGATCTGATTTCTCTGTAAAACATTTCCCACACTCAGGACATGGAAATGGTTTCTCACCTGTGTGATGTCTCTGATGTATAACAAGATGTGATTTCTGTGTAAAACATTTCCCACAGTCAGAACATGGAAATGGTTTCTCACCTGTGTGATGTCTCTGATGTATAACAAGATGTGATTTATATGTAAAACATTTCCCACACTGAGAACATGGAAATGGTTTCTCACCTGTGTGACTTCTCTGATGTGTAACAAGATGTGATTTATATGTAAAACATTTCCCACACTCAGGACATGGAAATGGTTTCTCACCTGTGTGATGTCTCTGATGTATAACAAGATGTGATTTCTGTGTAAAACATTTCCCACAGTCAGAACATGGAAATGGCCTCTCACCTGTGTGATGTCTCTGATGTATAACAAGAGATGATTTTTCTGTAAAACATTTCCCACACTCAGAGCATGGAAATGGTTTATCACCTGTGTGAGATCTCTGGTGTCTAACAAGAAGTGATTTCTTTGTAAAACATTTCCCACACTCAGGACATGGAAATGGCCTATCACCTGCCTTAGCTGGCTGATGGGTAATAAGCTTTGCGGTCTGTGTAATACATATGGCATCTATAAAACAGGGAAATATTTTATCTACTGTATGAGATTTAACAGATGCACCAATATCAGAGTTATCAGGAGAACAGTCCCCATGATCAGAGGGATCAGGTGATATATCTGCACTGTGAGGTACTGGATGTATAATTGGGATAATTGGGTTTTCTCCTGGAGAATCTCGGGTGATGTCATCATCAATAATTTCAGAATTTTGAGTTAAATTGAGAAGATCCTCTGAGACATTCCGGCTGCTACATCCATCTGCTAGGAATAAATTACATATAAGGAAAAATGAATGTTTGCTTACAAGTTTCATAATACTTATAAAAAATGCGGTGAAATGTTCTCTATTTGCAAAAAAATGGGCAGATGTAAAGTAACATATACATCGTTATCCAGCACCAAAATATACTGATATATCAATATACACTCATGTGCCAGAAAACTGAGACAGCCACTTCCATTCCTAGTACATACTACTCCATCCTGCATGACATGGTATCTTCTTCAGAGGACATACTACATCTAGGCAGACATCTTTATATCCATTATATAATTAGCAGTGAAGATGGCAGCATATCATGGTATAAGTTACTTTATCGAGGCTTCATAGTAAGTAATTTCATGCATTTACTAGATGGGAGCAGCTCATTCAGCAGGACAATGTGTAACTGCACAGGTCTGTAGCCACCAGATTATGGCTGGAGGAGCTGTCCTCTGAGTTTGGAATCATGAGTTGGACTCCTTGATAGCCAGATTTTTACCAGTGCTGATAGGCAAGAGGTGTAATATACATGAGATGTAGTGTAAGATAAGATGTAAGTACCAGTGCTGATAGAGACAGGTGTAACATGCTGCCCCCAGGCTTGCAGGGAAGAGGTGTAATATACATGAGATGTAGTGTAAGATAAGGTGTAAGTACCAATGCTGATAGAGACAGGTGTAACATGCTGCCTCCAGGCTTGCAGGGAAGAGGTGTAATATACATGAGATGTAGTGTAATATAAGGTGTAAGTACCAGTGCTGATAGAGACAGGTGTAACATGCTGCTGCCCCCAGGCTTGCAGGGAAGAGGTGTAATATACATGAGATGTAGTGTAAGATAAGGTGTAAGTACCAGTGCTGATAGAGACAGGTGTAACATGCTACCTCCAGGCTTGCAGGGAAGAGGTGTAATATACATGAGATGTAGTGTAAGATAAGATGTAAGCACCAGTGCTGATAGAGACAGGTGTAACATGCTGCCTCCAGGCTTGCAGGGAAGAGGTGTAATATACATGAGATGTAGTGTAAGATAAGATGTAAGTACCAGTGCTGATAGAGACAGGTGTAACATGCTGCCCCCAGGCTTGCAGGGAAGAGGTGTAATATACATGAGATGTAGTGTAATATAAGATGTAAGTACCAGTGCTGATAGAGACAGGTGTAACATGCTGCCCCCAGGCTTGCAGGGAAGAGGTGTAATATACATGAGATGTAGTGTAAGATAAGGTGTAAGTACCAGTGCTGATAGAGACAGGTGTAACATGCTGCCCCCAGGCTTGCAGGGAAGAGGTGTAATATACATGAGATGTAGTGTAAGATAAGGTGTAAGTACCAGTGCTGATAGAGACAGGTGTAACATGCTGCCCCCAGGCTTGCAGGGAAGAGGTGTAATATACATGAGATGTAGTGTAAGATAAGATGTAAGTACCAGTGCTGATAGAGACAGGTGTAACATGCTGCCCCCAGGCTTGCAGGGAAGAGGTGTAATATACATGAGATGTAGTGTAAGATAAGGTGTAAGTACCAGTGCTGATAGAGACAGGTGTAACATGCTGCTGCCTCCAGGCTTGCAGGGAAGAGGTGTAATATACATGAGATGTAGTGTAAGATAAGGTGTAAGTACCAGTGCTGATAGAGACAGGTGTAACATGCTGCCTCCAGGCTTGCAGGGAAGAGGTGTAATATACATGAGATGTAGTGTAAGATAAGGTGTAAGTACCAGTGCTGATAGAGACAGGTGTAACATGCTGCCTCCAGGCTTGCAGGGAAGAGGTGTAATATACATGAGATGTAGTGTAAGATAAGGTGTAAGTACCAGTGCTGATAGAGACAGGTGTAACATGCTGCCTCCAGGCTTGCAGGGAAGAGGTGTAATATACATGAGATGTAGTGTAAGATAAGGTGTAAGTACCAGTGCTGATAGAGACAGGTGTAACATGCTGCCCCCAGGCTTGCAGGGAAGAGGTGTAATATACATGAGATGTAGTGTAAGATAAGGTGTAAGTACCAGTGCTGATAGAGACAGGTGTAACATGCTGCCTCCAGGCTTGCAGGGAAGAGGTGTAATATACATGAGATGTAGTGTAAGATAAGATTTAAGTACCAGTGCTGATAGAGACAGGTGTAACATGCTGCCCCCAGGCTTGCAGGGAAGAGGTGTAATATACATGAGATGTAGTGTAAGATAAGATGTAAGTACCAGTGCTGATAGAGACAGGTGTAACATGCTGCCCCCAGGCTTGCAGGGAAGAGGTGTAATATACATGAGATGTAGTGTAATATAAGGTGTAAGTACCAGTGCTGATAGAGACAGGTGTAACATGCTGCCCCCAGGCTTGCAGGGAAGAGGTGTAATATACATGAGATGTAGTGTAAGATAAGGTGTAAGTACCAGTGCTGATAGAGACAGGTGTAACATGCTGCTGCCTCCAGGCTTGCAGGGAAGAGGTGTAATATACATGAGATGTAGTGTAAGATAAGATGTAAGTACCAGTGCTGATAGAGACAGGTGTAACATGCTGCCCCCAGGCTTGCAGGGAAGAGATGTATACATGAGATGTAGTGTAAGATAAGGTGTAAGTACCAGTGCTGATAGAGACAGGTGTAACATGCTGCTGCCTCCAGGCTTGCAGGGAAGAGGTGTAATATACATGAGATGTAGTGTAATATAAGGTGTAAGTACCAGTGCTGATAGAGACAGGTGTAACATGCTGCCCCCAGGCTTGCAGGGAAGAGGTGTAATATACATGAGATGTAGTGTAAGATAAGATGTAAGTACCAGTGCTGATAGAGACAGGTGTAACATGCTGCCCCCAGGCTTGCAGGGAAGAGATGTAATATACATGAGATGTAGTGTAAGATAAGATGTAAGTACCAGTGCTGATAGAGACAGGTGTAACATGCTGCCCCCAGGCTTGCAGGGAAGAGGTGTAATATACATGAGATGTAGTGTAAGATAAGGTGTAAGTACCAGTGCTGATAGAGACAGGTGTAACATGCTGCCCCCAGGCTTGCAGGGAAGAGGTGTAATATACATGAGATGTAGTGTAAGATAAGATGTAAGTACCAGTGCTGATAGAGACAGGTGTAACATGCTGCTGCCTCCAGGCTTGCAGGGAAGAGGTGTAATATACATGAGATGTAGTGTAAGATAAGATGTAAGTACCAGTGCTGATAGAGACAGGTGTAACATGCTGCCCCCAGGCTTGCAGGGAAGAGGTGTAATACACATGAGATGTAGTGTAAGATAAGGTGTAAGTACCAGTGCTGATAGAGACAGGTGTAACATGCTGCCTCCAGGCTTGCAGGGAAGAGGTGTAATACACATGAGATGTAGTGTAAGATAAGGTGTAAGCACCAGTGCTGATAGAGACAGGTGTAACATGCTGCCGCCAGGCTTGCAGGGAAGAGGTGTAATATACATGAGATGTAGTGTAAGATAAGGTGTAAGTACCAGTGCTGATAGAGACAGGTGTAACATGCTGCCCCCAGGCTTGCAGGGAAGAGGTGTAATATACATGAGATGTAGTGTAAGATAAGGTGTAAGTACCAGTGCTGATAGAGACAGGTGTAACATGCTGCCGCCAGGCTTGCAGGGAAGAGGTGTAATATACATGAGATGTAGTGTAAGATAAGGTGTAAGTACCAGTGCTGATAGAGACAGGTGTAACATGCTGCCCCCAGGCTTGCAGGGCAGAGGTGTAATATACATGAGATGTAGTGTAAGATAAGGTGTAAGTACCAGTGCTGATAGAGACAGGTGTAACATGCTGCCCCCAGGCTTGCAGGGAAGAGGTGTAATATACATGAGATGTAGTGTAATATAAGGTGTAAGTACCAGTGCTGATAGAGACAGGTGTAACATGCTGCCCCCAGGCTTGCAGGGAAGAGGTGTAATATACATGAGATGTAGTGTAAGATAAGGTGTAAGTACCAGTGCTGATAGAGACAGGTGTAACATGCTGCCGCCAGGCTTGCAGGGAAGAGGTGTAATATACATGAGATGTAGTGTAAGATAAGGTGTAAGTACCAGTGCTGATAGAGACAGGTGTAACATGCTGCCCCCAGGCTTGCAGGGAAGAGGTGTAATATACATGAGATGTAGTGTAAGATAAGGTGTAAGTACCAGTGCTGATAGAGACAGGTGTAACATGCTGCCCCCAGGCTTGCAGGGAAGAGGTGTAATATACATGAGATGTAGTGTAAGATAAGGTATAAGTACCAGTGCTGATAGAGACAGGTGTAACATGCTGCCCCCAGGCTTGCAGGGAAGAGGTGTAATATACATGAGATGTAGTGTAAGATAAGGTGTAAGTACCAGTGCTGATAGAGACAGGTGTAACATGCTGCTGCCTCCAGGCTTGCAGGGAAGAGGTGTAATATACATGAGATGTAGTGTAATATAAGGTGTAAGTACCAGTGCTGATAGAGACAGGTGTAACATGCTGCTGCCCCCAGGCTTGCAGGGAAGAGGTGTAATATACATGAGATGTAGTGTAAGATAAGGTGTAAGCACCAGTGCTGATAGAGACAGGTGTAACATGCTGCCCCCAGGCTTGCAGGGAAGAGGTGTAATATACATGAGATGTAGTGTAAGATAAGGTGTAAGTACCAGTGCTGATAGAGACAGGTGTAACATGCTGCCCCCAGGCTTGCAGGGAAGAGGTGTAATATACATGAGATGTAGTGTAATATAAGATGTAAGTACCAGTGCTGATAGAGACAGGTGTAACATGCTGCCCCCAGGCTTGCAGGGAAGAGGTGTAATATACATGAGATGTAGTGTAAGATAAGGTGTAAGTACCAGTGCTGATAGAGACAGGTGTAACATGCTGCCCCCAGGCTTGCAGGGAAGAGGTGTAATATACATGAGATGTAGTGTAATATAAGGTGTAAGTACCAGTGCTGATAGAGACAGGTGTAACATGCTGCCTCCAGGCTTGCAGGGAAGAGGTGTAATATACATGAGATGTAGTGTAAGATAAGGTGTAAGTACCAGTGCTGATAGAGACAGGTGTAACATGCTGCTGCCCCCAGGCTTGCAGGGAAGAGGTGTAATATACATGAGATGTAGTGTAAGATAAGGTGTAAGTACCAGTGCTGATAGAGACAGGTGTAACATGCTGCCTCCAGGCTTGCAGGGAAGAGGTGTAATATACATGAGATGTAGTGTAAGATAAGATGTAAGCACCAGTGCTGATAGAGACAGGTGTAACATGCTGCCTCCAGGCTTGCAGGGAAGAGGTGTAATATACATGAGATGTAGTGTAAGATAAGATGTAAGTACCAGTGCTGATAGAGACAGGTGTAACATGCTGCCCCCAGGCTTGCAGGGAAGAGGTGTAATATACATGAGATGTAGTGTAAGATAAGGTGTAAGTACCAGTGCTGATAGAGACAGGTGTAACATGCTGCCTCCAGGCTTGCAGGGAAGAGGTGTAATATACATGAGATGTAGTGTAAGATAAGGTGTAAGTACCAGTGCTGATAGAGACAGGTGTAACATGCTGCCCCCAGGCTTGCAGGGAAGAGGTGTAATATACATGAGATGTAGTGTAAGATAAGATGTAAGTACCAGTGCTGATAGAGACAGGTGTAACATGCTGCCCCCAGGCTTGCAGGGAAGAGGTGTAATATACATGAGATGTAGTGTAAGATAAGATGTAAGTACCAGTGCTGATAGAGACAGGTGTAACATGCTGCCCCCAGGCTTGCAGGGAAGAGGTGTAATATACATGAGATGTAGTGTAAGATAAGGTGTTAGTACCAGTGCTGATAGAGACAGGTGTAACATGCTGCCCCCAGGCTTGCAGGGAAGAGGTGTAATATACATGAGATGTAGTGTAAGATAAGATGTAAGTACCAGTGCTGATAGAGACAGGTGTAACATGCTGCCCCCAGGCTTGCAGGGAAGAGGTGTAATATACATGAGATGTAGTGTAAGATAAGGTGTAAGCACCAGTGCTGATAGAGACAGGTGTAACATGCTGCCCCCAGGCTTGCAGGGAAGAGGTGTAATATACATGAGATGTAGTGTAATATAAGGTGTAAGTACCAGTGCTGATAGAGACAGGTGTAACATGCTGCCCCCAGGCTTGCAGGGAAGAGGTGTAATATACATGAGATGTAGTGTAAGATAAGATGTAAGTACCAGTGCTGATAGAGACAGGTGTAACATGCTGCCCCCAGGCTTGCAGGGAAGAGGTGTAATATACATGAGATGTAGTGTAAGATAAGATGTAAGTACCAGTGCTGATAGAGACAGGTGTAACATGCTGCCCCCAGGCTTGCAGGGAAGAGGTGTAATATACATGAGATGTAGTGTAAGATAAGGTGTAAGTACCAGTGCTGATAGAGACAGGTGTAACATGCTGCTGCCTCCAGGCTTGCAGGGAAGAGGTGTAATATACATGAGATGTAGTGTAAGATAAGGTGTAAGTACCAGTGCTGATAGAGACAGGTGTAACATGCTGCTGCCTCCAGGCTTGCAGGGAAGAGGTGTAATATACATGAGATGTAGTGTAAGATAAGGTGTAAGTACCAGTGCTGATAGAGACAGGTGTAACATGCTGCCCCCAGGCTTGCAGGGAAGAGGTGTAATATACATGAGATGTAGTGTAAGATAAGGTGTAAGTACCAGTGCTGATAGAGACAGGTGTAACATGCTGCCCCCAGGCTTGCAGGGAAGAGGTGTAATATACATGAGATGTAGTGTAAGATAAGGTGTAAGTACCAGTGCTGATAGAGACAGGTGTAACATGCTGCTGCCCCCAGGCTTGCAGGGAAGAGGTGTAATATACATGAGATGTAGTGTAAGATAAGGTGTAAGTACCAGTGCTGATAGAGACAGGTGTAACATGCTGCCCCCAGGCTTGCAGGGAAGAGGTGTAATATACATGAGATGTAGTGTAAGATAAGATGTAAGCACCAGTGCTGATAGAGACAGGTGTAACATGCTGCCCCCAGGCTTGCAGGGAAGAGGTGTAATATACATGAGATGTAGTGTAAGATAAGGTGTAAGTACCAGTGCTGATAGAGACAGGTGTAACATGCTGCCCCCAGGCTTGCAGGGAAGAGGTGTAATATACATGAGATGTAGTGTAAGATAAGATGTAAGTACCAGTGCTGATAGAGACAGGTGTAACATGCTGCCCCCAGGCTTGCAGGGAAGAGGTGTAATATACATGAGATGTAGTGTAAGATAAGATGTAAGTACCAGTGCTGATAGAGACAGGTGTAACATGCTGCCCCCAGGCTTGCAGGGAAGAGGTGTAATATACATGAGATGTAGTGTAAGATAAGGTGTAAGTACCAGTGCTGATAGAGACAGGTGTAACATGCTGCCCCCAGGCTTGCAGGGAAGAGGTGTAATATACATGAGATGTAGTGTAAGATAAGGTGTAAGCACCAGTGCTGATAGAGACAGGTGTAACATGCTGCCCCCAGGCTTGCAGGGAAGAGGTGTAATATACATGAGATGTAGTGTAATATAAGGTGTAAGTACCAGTGCTGATAGAGACAGGTGTAACATGCTGCCTCCAGGCTTGCAGGGAAGAGGTGTAATATACATGAGATGTAGTGTAAGATAAGGTGTAAGCACCAGTGCTGATAGAGACAGGTGTAACATGCTGCCCCCAGGCTTGCAGGGAAG
Source organism: Taudactylus pleione (assembly GCA_031769625.1). Taxonomy (NCBI): domain Eukaryota; kingdom Metazoa; phylum Chordata; class Amphibia; order Anura; family Myobatrachidae; genus Taudactylus; species Taudactylus pleione. The sequence continues at coordinate 368,484 of JAUIMM010002576.1, forward strand.
AGGTGTAATATACATGAGATGTAGTGTAATATAAGGTGTAAGTACCAGTGCTGATAGAGACAGGTGTAACATGCTGCTGCCTCCAGGCTTGCAGGGAAGAGGTGTAATATACATGAGATGTAGTGTAAGATAAGGTGTAAGTACCAGTGCTGATAGAGACAGGTGTAACATGCTGCCCCCAGGCTTGCAGGGAAGAGGTGTAATATACATGAGATGTAGTGTAAGATAAGATGTAAGTACCAGTGCTGATAGAGACAGGTGTAACATGCTGCCCCCAGGCTTGCAGGGAAGAGGTGTAATATACATGAGATGTAGTGTAATATAAGGTGTAAGTACCAGTGCTGATAGAGACAGGTGTAACATGCTGCTGCCTCCAGGCTTGCAGGGAAGAGGTGTAATATACATGAGATGTAGTGTAAGATAAGGTGTAGGTACCAGTGCTGATAGAGACAGGTGTAACATGCTGCCCCCAGGCTTGCAGGGAAGAGGTGTAATATACATGAGATGTAGTGTAAGATAAGATGTAAGTACCAGTGCTGATAGAGACAGGTGTAACATGCTGCTGCCCCCAGGCTTGCAGGGAAGAGGTGTAATATACATGAGATGTAGTGTAAGATAAGGTGTAAGTACCAGTGCTGATAGAGACAGGTGTAACATGCTGCCCCCAGGCTTGCAGGGAAGAGGTGTAATATACATGAGATGTAGTGTAAGATAAGGTGTAAGTACCAGTGCTGATAGAGACAGGTGTAACATGCTGCCCCCAGGCTTGCAGGGAAGAGGTGTAATATACATGAGATGTAGTGTAAGATAAGATGTAAGTACCAGTGCTGATAGAGACAGGTGTAACATGCTGCTGCCCCCAGGCTTGCAGGGAAGAGGTGTAATATACATGAGATGTAGTGTAAGATAAGATGTAAGTACCAGTGCTGATAGAGACAGGTGTAACATGCTGCTGCCCCCAGGCTTGCAGGGAAGAGGTGTAATATACATGAGATGTAGTGTAAGATAAGATGTAAGTACCAGTGCTGATAGAGACAGGTGTAACATGCTGCCCCCAGGCTTGCAGGGAAGAGGTGTAATATACATGAGATGTAGTGTAAGATAAGGTGTAAGTACCAGTGCTGATAGAGACAGGTGTAACATGCTGCCCCCAGGCTTGCAGGGAAGAGGTGTAATATACATGAGATGTAGTGTAAGATAAGGTGTAAGTACCAGTGCTGATAGAGACAGGTGTAACATGCTGCTGCCCCCAGGCTTGCAGGGAAGAGGTGTAATATACATGAGATGTAGTGTAAGATAAGGTGTAAGTACCAGTGCTGATAGAGACAGGTGTAACATGCTGCCCCCAGGCTTGCAGGGAAGAGGTGTAATATACATGAGATGTAGTGTAAGATAAGGTGTAAGTACCAGTGCTGATAGAGACAGGTGTAACATGCTGCCTCCAGGCTTGCAGGGAAGAGGTGTAATATACATGAGATGTAGTGTAATATAAGGTGTAAGTACCAGTACTGATAGAGACAGGTGTAACATGCTGCCCCCAGGCTTGCAGGGAAGAGGTGTAATATACATGAGATGTAGTGTAAGATAAGGTGTAAGTACCAGTGCTGATAGAGACAGGTGTAACATGCTGCCCCCAGGCTTGCAGGGAAGAGGTGTAATATACATGAGATGTAGTGTAAGATAAGGTGTAAGTACCAGTGCTGATAGAGACAGGTGTAACATGCTGCCCCCAGGCTTGCAGGGAAGAGGTGTAATATACATGAGATGTAGTGTAAGATAAGGTGTATGTACCAGTGCTGATAGAGACAGGTGTAACATGCTGCCTCCAGGCTTGCAGGGAAGAGGTGTAATATACATGAGATGTAGTGTAAGATAAGATGTAAGTACCAGTGCTGATAGGGACAGGTGTAACATGCTGCCCCCAGGCTTGCAGGGAAGAGGTGTAATATACATGAGATGTAGTGTAAGATAAGGTGTAAGTACCAGTGCTGATAGAGACAGGTGTAACATGCTGCCCCCAGGCTTGCAGGGAAGAGGTGTAATATACATGAGATGTAGTGTAAGATAAGATGTAAGTACCAGTGCTGATAGAGACAGGTGTAACATGCTGCCCCCAGGCTTGCAGGGAAGAGGTGTAATATACATGAGATGTAGTGTAAGATAAGGTGTAAGTACCAGTGCTGATAGAGACAGGTGTAACATGCTGCCCCCAGGCTTGCAGGGAAGAGGTGTAATATACATGAGATGTAGTGTAAGATAAGGTGTATGTACCAGTGCTGATAGAGACAGGTGTAACATGCTGCCCCCAGGCTTGCAGGGAAGAGGTGTAATATACATGAGATGTAGTGTAAGATAAGGTGTAAGTACCAGTGCTGATAGAGACAGGTGTAACATGCTGCTGTCTCCAGGCTTGCAGGGAAGAGGTGTAATATACATGAGATGTAGTGTAATATAAGATGTAAGTACCAGTGCTGATAGAGACAGGTGTAACATGCTGCTGTCTCCAGGCTTGCAGGGAAGAGGTGTAATATACATGAGATGTAGTGTAAGATAAGGTGTAAGTACCAGTGCTGATAGAGACAGGTGTAACATGCTGCCCCCAGGCTTGCAGGGAAGAGGTGTAATATACATGAGATGTAGTGTAAGATAAGGTGTAAGTACCAGTGCTGATAGAGACAGGTGTAACATGCTGCCTCCAGGCTTGCAGGGAAGAGGTGTAATATACATGAGATGTAGTGTAAGATAAGGTGTAAGTACCAGTGCTGATAGAGACAGGTGTAACATGCTGCCTCCAGGCTTGCAGGGAAGAGGTGTAATATACATGAGATGTAGTGTAATATAAGGTGTAAGTACCAGTGCTGATAGAGACAGGTGTAACATGCTGCTGCCTCCAGGCTTGCAGGGAAGAGGTGTAATATACATGAGATGTAGTGTAAGATAAGGTGTAAGTACCAGTGCTGATAGAGACAGGTGTAACATGCTGCCCCCAGGCTTGCAGGGAAGAGGTGTAATATACATGAGATGTAGTGTAAGATAAGGTGTAAGTACCAGTGCTGATAGAGACAGGTGTAACATGCTGCCCCCAGGCTTGCAGGGAAGAGGTGTAATATACATGAGATGTAGTGTAAGATAAGGTGTAAGTACCAGTGCTGATAGAGACAGGTGTAACATGCTGCCCCCAGGCTTGCAGGGAAGAGGTGTAATATACATGAGATGTAGTGTAAGATAAGGTGTAAGTACCAGTGCTGATAGAGACAGGTGTAACATGCTGCTGCCTCCAGGCTTGCAGGGAAGAGATGTAATATACATGAGATGTAGTGTAAGATAAGGTGTAAGTACCAGTGCTGATAGAGACAGGTGTAACATGCTGCCCCCAGGCTTGCAGGGAAGAGATGTAATATACATGAGATGTAGTGTAAGATAAGGTGTAAGTACCAGTGCTGATAGAGACAGGTGTAACATGCTGCTGCCTCCAGGCTTGCAGGGAAGAGGTGTAATATACATGAGATGTAGTGTAAGATAAGGTGTAAGTACCAGTGCTGATAGAGACAGGTGTAACATGCTGCTGCCCCCAGGCTTGCAGGGAAGAGGTGTAATATACATGAGATGTAGTGTAAGATAAGGTGTAAGTACCAGTGCTGATAGAGACAGGTGTAACATGCTGCCCCCAGGCTTGCAGGGAAGAGGTGTAATATACATGAGATGTAGTGTAAGATAAGGTGTAAGTACCAGTGCTGATAGAGACAGGTGTAACATGCTGCCCCCAGGCTTGCAGGGAAGAGGTGTAATATACATGAGATGTAGTGTAAGATAAGGTGTAAGTACCAGTGCTGATAGAGACAGGTGTAACATGCTGCTGCCCCCAGGCTTGCAGGGAAGAGGTGTAATATACATGAGATGTAGTGTAAGATAAGGTGTAAGTACCAGTGCTGATAGAGACAGGTGTAACATGCTGCTGCCCCCAGGCTTGCAGGGAAGAGGTGTAATATACATGAGATGTAGTGTAAGATAAGGTGTAAGTACCAGTGCTGATAGAGACAGGTGTAACATGCTGCCCCCAGGCTTGCAGGGAAGAGGTGTAATATACATGAGATGTAGTGTAAGATAAGGTGTAAGTACCAGTGCTGATAGAGACAGGTGTAACATGCTGTAACATGTAACATATATGTTTATATCTTCTATGGCCTATATATATATATATATATATATATATATCTATATCTTATAAGGCCTATATAAGTATATATTTCTATGGCCTATATATATATAGCCTATATATATATATATATATATATATATGTCTATATCTTCTATGGCCTATATATGTATATATCTTCTATGGCCTATATTGTAAGTCACACGCCCAGTACCAGGCATATAATAATAACCACCCAGTGAAGTGCATGTGTGTATGTTGGTATATACACTAGATCTTATCTGTATTCAGATCCCCACCATCTAGGTGCAGTGCAGCAATTAGTATTAGGAGAGACAGATTAGTGCACTTTGCTTTTTCATTATTATTTCTTCACATTTTCCTACTTTATGCACACAGTCTGTTTATATGTTAGTATTACATTTTAATCTTTCTATTCCACTGTATGTACCACATAGAATGTGATCATTTTAAAAGTTACATTTTAATATAAAATGTTTTCTTTTGTGCGCCCATTGAACACAACCCCTAGCTCTATTTCTGTTACGTGACGATTGGCAACCCCTGTTCAGATTTGTATCCTGTAGCCACCAAATAAGTGACTGTCGGGTCTGCAGAGATAATCTGAACATCTGCCTGTTTAATCGAAGGTCTGGCTTCACCCATCGATGACGCAATTGGTTTTGCAATGGTCGGGCATGAAATCTGGTGAAAGTAACAGCTCCGAATGAAGCCACCATTATTCCCTGTAACTGCATAGCCCTGAGAACTGAGCTATGAGACATCTGAAAAATGGTCCTTATCTTGGATTGAAGATCCTGAATCTTTGCCCATGGAAGAAACACTCTGTGACCCTGGGTGTCGAAGAGAAGACTCAAAAATACCATCCTCTGAGATGGTAATAAATTTGATTAGGGGAAAATTGATGATCCAGCCGAATCTCTGGAGCATCCCTAAGGTAATCTGAAGATGTTGTTGCAATAAGGCTATTGAGGGAGCTTTTAGCAACAAATTGTCCAGATAAGCCAACACATTTATCTCTCACTCCTGAGTAGGGAGATCATGTGTGCCATAACCTTTTTAAAGACTCGAAGCGGTGGCCAAACCGATGGCAGAGCATGGAACTGAAAATGCCGATGCCCCAGCTGCAAACCGTAGAAGATGTTGATGACTCCTCCATATAGGAACCTGGAGGTAGGCATCCTTGATATCTATAGAGGCCAGAAATTCCTCTTCTTTCATGGAACAAATGACTGAGCTTATGGACTCCATCTTGAATTTTTCCAAATAGAGATAAGCAGGTTGAGAATGGGACAAAACGACCCATCTGGTTTGTCTATCAAGGAAAGACTGGAGTAACACCGCAGGCCTTGCTGTAGTACCGGAACCAAAATAATTACTCCAGATTCAAAAAAGCACAGAAATTGCCTGTGTGAGAGCTGCCTTTCTGCAACCATCCACATGGAGAGGAATAGAAATAAATCTTTCTGGAACTGGACTCTGGCCTACCCAAAACTCCATTTTGGAAAGAATCCAAGTGGCTTCCCACCAGAGGATGGGTCCTAGTCCCGTGCCTTAGCAGCAGCGCGACAGGTGCCAAGGACAGCTCGTCCCCTGAAGGTCCCTCTCTGTGGACCCCTAGGTACACCCCAGAATGCCTGAAAGCTTCCCCTGCCTTGAGTCCAAAAGGAACAAAACCTAGCGGATATTGGTTTTGGTATTGTTACAGGAAGTTAAAGGCTTTTTCCTCCTGTGACCTGAGAAATAATTTCAGTTAATTCTGGACCAATCAAAAACCTCCTTCAAAAAGGCAATGCCGCTAAAGCATGTTTGGACTCTGTTTTCCTTACATATTTTAAGCCAAGCTTCAGACAAATCCCCTGATTGAAATCCAGTAATCATCTGGTTCATCCAGGGATTGATAGTGTCACGATCAGCTCCATTAAAACTACTTTCCTACCTCTCTGGTGCCTATCCAGGTCCGTCTGCACGCCGCACCAGGATGATGTTTGGGCATGCTGATGGTTCTCTGCGGCCTTCTACTCCTAACAGGCTTCCCCAGCATGTTGACGGGGATATGGGGCAGGCCCATAACCTTGGCCAAGATTATGCCAAAAACCTCTATTGTATTTACTGCAAAATGTATTTATTTATATATAATCAGTTAATTTGGAGTTGTGCACTTGTATCTCTTCTTTGTTTATATATCAATGGTCTCCACAGGTAGCACCTCCAATTATATTATATATATATATATGTCCAGAGTGTGCAGTCTGAGATCCATTTTTCTTTGTAAACTGATTAGTGCATTGATTTGCACACCTGGGAAGCCTGAGCCACGTCCCACTCAGACTAGCAACTCTACTACATTGGTTTGAGCATGGAGTCTGGCAATGTAATATGCACACCAGTCAGAGGCACAATATAGGTAAGTCCTGCTAATATTTAGACTGTGTAGTGCAGCTTTGGTTCATTTTTGGGGTGTGGGTCCCCCTAGATTGCTTTGCTGATCTGCTTCAGGGTGCCGCAGTATAACACATTTCCTTTAACACATTTTAATACCTCACTGTCTGTTTCTTTTATATATATGTATTTCACTTTTTATTTCTATTCTTTATATGCGACCAGTGGCTGCTCTTAACACTTCACTTTTCTTATTAGAGCGGTGCCTTGGGGTAGTTTAGCTGGGCTAGTTTGGGGGTGTCCTGCGCTCTGGATTTGAGCCCTAGTATGTTAGGGACCTGCCCGACAAGAGGTTACCCGGATATAGTGGGCAGGCCCATAACCTTGGCCAAGATTATGCCAAAAACCTCTATTGTATTTACTGCAAAATGTATTATTTATATATAATCAGTTAATTTGGAGTTGTGCACTTGTATCTTTTCTTTGTGTATGTGCCTATCCAGGTCCGTCTGCACGCCGCACCAGGATGAAGTTTGGGCATGCTGATGGTTCTCTGTGGTCTTATACTCCTAACAGGCTTCCCCAGCATCTTGACGAGGATGTGGGCGCGGCAATCTTGGACTCACCTGACAGTATTCCTCAATTCAGAATACTACCTTCTGACCTGCTGACCGCAGTATCCAATCATCAGGGATCCTGCCCTATAAATTCCATTTCCTGACTGGCCTCTGTTGCCAGTACAACGTTGCTTCTTGCTGAAGTTACAGCTCAAGTACTGAGCCCCCGGATACTCTTTATCTAAACGGTACAGTCCGTCCTATTCTATTTCCTTCACCTGGAACCAGACCACAATATCATCTGCTGCAGTCTGGATTTGCCATTGAGAATTATCTCTCATGTTACCATCGGTCTTTACCAATCAACTACATTCACGTATCATCATCGGTCCTTACCGATCAACTACATTCAAGTATCCTCACGGTTTTTACCAATCCACTACATTCAAGTATCCTCATCGGTCCTTACCGATCAACTACATTCAAGAATCACAATCGCTCCTTACCGATCAACTACATTCAAGAATCACAATCGGTCCTTACCAATAAACATTATTCTTCTTTCTTTATTCTGTCATCGCCTTCATCACAATATCCCTATATGAGGAGGTCCTGGTTAAAGCCATCCAAGTTTGTCCACACTCCTCCAATCACTCCTTCAGCCTCCTACGACTGTTCCTATCCAAACCAATCCTCAGGCGTGACAGCCTTTATCACCCAGGCGCTGGGTAGAACAGGCCGCAGCGAGACTCCTGACAAAGTGAATATAGACTTAAGTATAACCTCATTCTTTCTATCCATAGGATCTTTAGAGGTTACAGACTGTGTTGTGGGAATAACACTATTCCTGACCAACCTAGCAATAGGAGCATCTACCACGGGTGGAATTTCCCAAAGCTTGGTATCCTCTTCCGAAAAGGGATAAAGACACTTAAGTCTTTTCGGAATATGAAATTTGGAATCAGGTGTAACCAGGTTTTTTTTACTGTTTCCTCAAAATGTGAAAATTCTGGGAAAACAAATACAATGTTTCTTCTTACGTTTAAAGAAACTGAACTAGTTACTGGAATAGCTGTTTCCTGGAGATGCAAAGTCTCCTTGACTCCATCTACCAGCATAGAAACCTCTGAATAAGAATGGGAGTCATCCTCCCACTTTGCGGTGTCTTCAGTGTCATAATCCAATTCCCCTTCTTCATAGAAAGAGGTAGCTGAAGCCTATTCTCCAGGAAAATCCACTGAGGAATGGCCTGAACGTCTCTTAGTGGCTGTGGGCCCTGCTGACATTACCATTTTATTTAGGAACGTTGCCATCTGAGCGAGACACATATCCTGGGCCCATCTGGGCTCTAACGAGGGATCATAGAAAGTAGCAGCTTGAGCACAGGGTATAATGTAATTTGCCTGAGAGTGACGTAATTCACTTATGGCCTCAACCATAGACCTGGACCAATCAGGCATCACCGACTATTTAGCCGAACGTCTCGGTAATGAATCCCCCTGTGAACAACAAGCACACATCGACCTTGGGTCCGTACCTTTTGGCAATTTTATCTTACATTTTGTACCAGTATAAAAAATGACTGATCCCTGTTTTTTGGAATCATAGTCTGGCTTGTCCATACTGAGAGAGAAAGACAAGCCTAACCAAGACAAATAACTACCTACATTCATCTGGAAAAAGTGTAGCACTGTTTGAATAGAAAAAATAAATAAAATAAGACTCTTAATTCACCTATCTGTTAAATGCAAAAATCCCCGGACTCCTTGAAGTCCATATTCACTTGCAAAAAAACAAAGGCAAACAAATAATCTTTAGTATAACCCCCGACAAGGTGTTAAAGTGAATGAACTGCACTAGGAGTCCACTAGCAGTAGACTATTCAAAATATGGACTAAAACTGAAAACATATACATTAACGAGTAGAAATATATATACATCCGTATATTATATTATATTTTAATATCTGTATATATATATTTCTATTTGTTATTGTATATGTTTTAAACACTGCATTCAGTTCTATTCCATATTTTGAATAGTTTACTGCCAAATAGTGGACTCCTAGCATGGTTCATTCACATTTCCCTTAATAGTTTGTACTGACAGAGGAGGGTGTAGGATACGAGATTGTTGAAGTAACTGAGCAAGGAGAATATGTGACTCTGTTCTGTAATAAGTGTTTATTACTCACCTGTGCTGATATCTGTAGGAATTTCCTCCTCCTTATACTGCTGATCACCGATCATATACATCTCTTCTTCTCCCTCTATATCTTCTACCTTTATATCAGTCACATACGTCTCTTCTTCTTCCTCTGTATCTTCTACCTTATTATCAGTCACATATGTCTCTTCTCCCTCTATATCTTCTGCCTTTATATCAGTCACATACGTCTCTTCTTCTCCCTCTATATCTTCTGCCTTATTATCAGTCACATATGTCTCTTCTTCTCCCTCTGTATCTGCCTTCATATCAGTCACATACATCTCTTCTTCTCTCTCTATATCTTCTGTCTTCATATCAGTCACATACATCTCTTCTTCTCCCTCTATATCTTCTGTCTTCACATCAGCCAGAACTTCACACTAAATAACCCATAAAATAATACAGTGATATTTGATATGACACAGTATAATATCAGACACACACAGCTTCTCTACACATCATATAGTGACAGTCACTTTGGTATATTGTGAGACCCTATATCCCACCTGACACAAATAACCAAGCTTTAATAAGCCAGAGATGTCAAATAACAATGTAGCAGTGAAAGAAAGAGGTGATTGTCAACCTCGGTAGAAGAACAGAAAAGATTAGAATACACTGCGCTCTATTATTTAAGCTGGGACACAAGCAATGGTATAAGTAGAAAAGTAATTTATTTCACCATATGCATAGTATATAAAATCGTCTCATGTAATATATCTAAATTGAGACATTATACAATTGACAGGTCTAAAAACTGAATGTAGATTAAGGAGTTGATCAGGCTCCTGATCTACACATAAGCAACAATGAAACAAGTTGAATAATACAAATATTGTAACAATTGTTATTCCTGGAAGCAAAACCAATAGAGATTCTGTAGAATAGTACATGTAAATACACAATTGCCTGTATAGAAAAGGAGAAAACCCCTATGGATAGAAAATGTTCCTATTATGGAGGTATTGTATACTAATGCTGAAACAATTGTAGAGACATAGATCCACATTCAAGGGTACTTTTCCAGAAATCCGGTATAAACCCCTGTGTATCTAAGGTGCAGTCCCGTAGATATGAGATGTATAATTGAGCGGGCAAAGTACCTGTAGATGGGTTCAAAGGGAACCGGAGGATGTTGGAACCACAAAGAAATTAGCAGATGTAGGGGACTCCTCTCTCCGTTCCGACCAGAGGATGAGCGAGTGAGGTGGTTGGGCTTCGCCAATATTTATATGGGCGTTTTTGAAGACCTTCATATATGGGATGGTCCAGCCGGGGCGAGTCTGGTGTTCTATGGCCGTTATATAGATGATTTAATTTTTATTTGGGATGTGGATAATTTGTCAGCCACTTATTTCACTGATTTTTTGAACACCAATAATATGAATTTAAAATTTACTTCACATTTTATTATTTACTACAATATTTGTATTATTCAACTTGTTTCATTGTTGCTTATGTGTAGATCAGGAGTCTGATCAACTCCTTAATCCACATTCAGTTTTTAGACCTATCAATTTTATAATATCGCAATTTAGATATAATACATGAGATGATTTTATATACTATGCAAATGGTGAAATAAATTACTTTTCTACATATACCATTGCTTGTGTCCCAGCTTAATTAATAGAGCGCAGTGTATTCTAATCTTTTCTGTCCTACATCCCATCTACCTGATGTTCCTGTGGGGTCCTGTGATTCTCCTTTGTACAATCCTGGGAATAAAGAGGACGAGGACATCTCTCTGGGGTATTTCTGTTACTGGGTCCATCTGTAGGAGACACACAGTGACTGAGTACATTGTATATATGTGATTATCAGGTGACGTGTGTGTATATAGGAGGCCCCCATACCTGCTCTCCCCTGTACAATAAATGATAGTCTCCTCTTACCCAGTGATGTGAGGGGCCGGTGATTCTCCATCATCACGTCCTTGTAGAGACCCCTCTGTTCCTCTATATACTCCCCCTGCTGCATGGAGACATAGACAGTGACATCCTCACACCTTATAGGAACCTGACACACACAATGACAGTCATCACCCAGACACATCCCCTAGTGTTACTGTATAATGTCCCATTCCCAGCAGTCACCTCTCCAGTCATCACCCAGACACATCCCCCGGTGTTACTGTATAATGTCCCATTCCCAGCAGTCACCTCTCCAGTCATCGCCCAGACACATCCCCCGGTGTTACTGTATAATGTCCTCTCCAGTCATAGCCCAGACACCTCCCCCGGTGTTACTGTATAATGTCCCATTCCCAGCAGTCACCTCTCCAGTCATCACCCAGACACCTCCCCCGGTGTTACTGTATAATGTCCCATTCCCAGCAGTCACCTCTCCAGCCATCACCCAGACACATCCCCCGGTGTTACTGTATAATGTCCCATTCCCAGCAGTCACCTCTCCAGCCATCACCCAGACACATCCCCCGGTATTACTGTATAATGCCCCATTCCAAGCAGTCACCTCTCCAGTCATCACCCAGACACATCCCCCGGTGTTACTGTATAATGCCCCATTCCCAGCAGTCACCTCTCCAGTCATCACCCAGACACATCCCCCGGTGTTACTGTATAATGTCCCCTTCCCAGCAGTCACCTCTCCAGTCATCACCCAGACACATCCCCCGGTGTTACTGTATAATGTCGCCTTCCCAGCAGTCACCTCTCCAGTCATCACCCAGACACATCCCCCGGTGTTACTGTATAATGTTGCCTTCCCAGCAGTCACCTCTCCAGTCATCACCCAGACACATCCCCCGGTGTTACTGTATAATGTCCCCTTCCCAGCAGTCACCTCTCCAGTCATCACCCAGACAAATCCCCCGGTGTTACTGTATAATGTCCCCTTCCCAGCAGTCACCTCGCCAGTCATCACCCAGACACATCCCCCGGTGTTACTGTATAATGTCCCCTTCCCAGCAGTCACCTCTCTAGTCATCACCCAGACACATCCCCCGGTGTTACTGTATAATGTCCCCTTCCCAGCAGTCACCTCTCCAGTCATCACCCAGACACATCCCCCGGTGTTACTGTATAATGTCCCCTTCCCAGCAGTCACCTCTCCAGTCATCACCCAGACACATCCCCCGGTGTTACTGTATAATGTCCCCTTCCCAGCAGTCACCTCTCCAGTCATCACCCAGACACATCCCCCGGTGTTACTGTATAATGTCCCCTTCCCAGCAGTCACCTCTCCAGTCATCTCCCAGACACATCCCCTGGTGTTACTGTATAATGTCCCCTTCCCAGCAGTCACCTCTCCACTCATCACCCAGACACATCCCCCGGTGTTACTGTATAATGTCCCATTCCCAGCAGTGACCTCTCCAGTCATCACCCAGACCCATCCCCTGGTGTTACTGTATAATGACGCATTCCCAGCAGTCACCTCTCCTGTCATCACCCAGACACATCCCCAGGTGTTACTGTATAATGTCCCATTCACAGCAGTCACCTCTACAGTCATCACCCTGACACATCCCCCGGTGTTACTGTATAATGTCCCCTTCCCAGCAGTCACCTCTCCAGTCATCACCCAGACACATCCCCCGGTGTTACTGTATAATGTCCCATTCCCAGCAGTCACCTCTCCAGTCATCACCCAGACCCATCCCCTGGTGTTACTGTATAATGACGCATTCCCAGCAGTCACCTCTCCTGTCATCACCCAGACACATCCCCAGGTGTTACTGTATAATGTCCCATTCACAGCAGTCACCTCTACAGTCATCACCCTGACACATCCCCCGGTGTTACTGTATAATGTCCCATTCCCAGCAGTCACCTCTCCAGTCATCACCCAGACCCATCCCCTGGTGTTACTGTATAATGACGCATTCCCAGCAGTCACCTCTCCTGTCATCACCCAGACACATCCCCAGGTGTTACTGTATAATGTCCCATTCACAGCAGTCACCTCTACAGTCATCACCCTGACACATCCCCCGGTGTTACTGTATAATGTCCCCTTCCCAGGAGTCACCTCTCCAGTCATCGCCCAGACACATCCCCCGGTGTTACTGTATAATGTCCCATTCCCAGCAGTCACCTCTCCTGTCATCACCCAGACACATCCCCAGGTGTTACTGTATAATGTCCCATTCACAGCAGTCACCTCTACAGTCATCACCCTGACACATCCCCCGGTGTTACTGTATAATGTCCCATTCCCAGCAGACACCTCTCCAGTCATCACCCTGACAAATCCCCCGATGTTACTGTATAATGTCCCATTCCCAGCAGTCACCTCTCCAGTCATCACCCAGACACATCCCCCGATGTTACTGTATAATGTCCCATTCCCAGCAGTCACCTCTCCTGTCATCACCCAGACACATCCCCTGGTGTTACTGTATAATGTCCCATTCCCAGCAGTCACCTCTCCAGTCATCACCCAGACACATCTCCTGGTGTTACTGTATAATGTCCCATTCCCAGCAGTCACCTCTCCAGTCATCACCCAGACACATCTCCTGGTGTTACTGTATAATGTCCCATTCCCAGCAGTCACCTCTCCAGTCATCACCCAGACCCATCCCCTGGTGTTACTGTATAATGTCCCTTTCCCAGCAGTCACCTCTCCAGTCATCACCCAGACCCATCCCCCGGTGTTACTGTATAATGTCCCAATCCCAGCAGTCACCTCTCCTGTCATCACCCAGACACATCCCCCGGTGTTACTGTATAATGTCCCAATCCCAGCAGTCACCTCTCCTGTCATCACCCAGACACATCTCCTGGTGTTACTGTATAATGTCCCATTCCCAACAATCACCTCTACAGTCATCACCCAGACACATCCCCTGGTGTTACTGTATAATGTCCCCTTCCCAGCAGACACCTCTCTAGTCATCACAAAGACACATCCCCTGGTGTTACTGTATAATGTCCCAATCCCGGCAGTCACCTCTCTAGTCATCACCCAGACACATCCCCCGGTGTTACTGTATAATGTCCCAATCCCAACAGTCACCTCTCCTGTCATCACCCAGACACATCCCCTGGTGTTACTGTATAATGTCCCATTCCCAACAATCACCTCTCTAGTCATCACCCAGACACATCCCCTTGTGTTACTGTATAATGTCCCATTCCCAGCAGTCACCTCTCCAGTCAGCAGCTGAATGATCTTGTTGGTGAGTTCCAGGATCTTGTGGTCATTGTGTCTCTCATGAATCACTGAGTGAGGTGGAGGCACCGTGATGGGGCTCTGGGTCCTGCTCAGTCCTCCTGACACACGCGGACGGCTGCTGAGTTTCTCACACTCAACGGATGTCTTCTTCACTAATGTGTAATCCTGTGTATTGAGGGAGACACTAAATATCACTGCATACACTCCCAGATCCCCTCACCCTCCCAGTTATGTCCCTGTATTATTACTATAGATATAAGTGATGTCACTGTGACACACACAGATCCCCTCACCTCCCCAGTCATGTCCATGTATTATTACTATAGATATAAGTGATGTCACTGTGACACTCCCAGATCCCCTCACCCTCCCAGTTATGTCCCTGTATTATTACTATAGATATAAGTGATGTCACTGTGACACTCCCAGATCCCCTCACCTCCCCAGTCATGTCCCTGTATTATTACTATACATATAAGTGATGTCACTGTGACACCCCCAGATCCCCTCACCTCCCCAGTCATGTCCATGTATTATTACTATTGATATAAGTGATGTCACTGTGACACTCCCAGATCCCCTCACCTCCCCAGTCATGTCCCTGTATTATTACTATAGATATAACTGATGTCACTGTGACACCCCCAGATCCCCTCACCTCCCCAGTCATGTCCCTGTATTATTACTATAGATATAAGTGATGTCACTGTGACACCCCCAGATCCCCTCACCTCCCCAGTCATGTCCCTGTATTATTACTATAGGTATAAGTGATGTCACTGTGACACTCCCAGATCCCCTCACCTCCCCAGTCATGTCCCTGTATTATTACTATAGGTATAAGTGATGTCACTGTGACACTCCCAGATCCCCTCATCTCCCCAGTCATGTCCCTGTATTATTACTATAGATATAAGTGATGTCACTGTGACACTCCCAGATCCCCTCACCTCCCCAGTCATGTCCCTGTATTATTACTATAGATATGTGATATCACTGTGACACTCCCACATCCTCTCACCTCCCCAGTCATGTCCCTATATTATTACGATAGATATAAGTGATGTCACTGTGACACTCCCAGATCCTCTCACCTTCCCAGTCATGTCCCTGTATTATTACTATAGATATAAGTGATGTCACTGTGACACTCCCAGATCCCCTCACCTCCCCAGTCATGTCCCTGTATTACTACTATAGATATAAGTGATGTCACTGTGACACTCCCAGATCCCCTCATCTCCCCAGTCATGTCCCTGTATTATTACTATAGATATAAGTGATGTCACTGTGACACTCCCAGATCCCCTCACCTCCCCAGTCATGTCCCTGTATTATTACTATAGATATGTGATATCACTGTGACACTCCCACATCCTCTCACCTCCCCAGTCATGTCCCTATATTATTACGATAGATATAAGTGATGTCACTGTGACACTCCCAGATCCTCTCACCTTCCCAGTCATGTCCCTGTATTATTACTATAGATATAAGTGATGTCACTGTGACACTCCCAGATCCCCTCACCTCCCCAGTCATGTCCCTGTATTACTACTATAGATATAAGTGATGTCACTGTGACACTCCCAGATCCCCTCACCTCCCCATTCAGCATGTAGATAATCTCCAGGGTGAGATGTAAGATCCTCTCAGTCCTGTGACTCCCGTCCTTGTCCATCCTCAGGGAATTAGTGAGAATAGAGAACGTGTGACGTGTAGTGAAGACTCTGGTTCCTCACAGCAGGACTGACTAGGAATAAATAGAATAAATATAATAGACATCACAGAGAACACATGTAACACAGTCAGACATGTAACAGTGAGTGACCAGTAAGTCTCCCCTTTCCCCCAGGTATAGAGCCCTGGTCAGTGTCAGAGGTTCCTGTGACCCAGTCCCATAAGGCTCCTCAGAGCCCGGAACACAGCGCTGTACTGCATAACGTTACACCAATGCTCCTCTCCTGGCCGGGGGTCTTATTCTGGGACAGGACAGCAGACAGCAAAGAGAATGAGAGAAGGAATCACCAATAATGATCATCATCACTCTGACTATATGTGACTCTGCAGCTGTAGATGAACCATAAGTCCCAGAGCACCATGTCATGCTGAAGGCCACAGTTACCCTACCATTGCCCTCAGATGTAGGTGTCATGTGTGACCAGCCTGCCGGCCGTGTGTGTGCAATGTAGGGTGGGGTGAGACATGTCCTGGGGGATAATCAGTGACATTCTGAGGATCTGGGGACTGTCACAGTCACTGGCTGTCTATGAGAGAGTCTCTATTACTCAGTATAACAAGATGCCCTGACAGTCTCAGCTCAGGGAGTGCTGCCCTTTGTTACATGGCCTGTCTGTGTCCTTCCCCAGCTACTGTTATGTATCATCTGGTATATACATACATGTTATACCTATTATGTGTTATTCCCTGACCATTCATTACTGTTATTATTACTCTGTAGTTACTGCTACAACAGGACAACACAGGCTGCTCCGCCTGTATAATACTAATAACAGGACACCACAGGCTGCTCCCCCTGTATAATACTAACAGGACACAACAGGGTGCTCCTCCTGTATAATAATAATAATAATAACAGGACACCACAGGCTGCTCCCCCTGTATAATAATAATAACAGGACACCACAGGCTGCTCCCCCTGTATAATAATAACAGGGCACCACAGGCTGCTCCCCCTGTATAATAATAATAACAATAACAGGACATCACAGGCTGCTCCCCCTGTATAATAATAATATTACACCACAGGCTGCTCCACCTTTATAATAATAATAACAGGACACCACAGGCTGCTCCCCCTGTATAATAATAATAACAGGACACCACAGGCTGCTCCCCCTGTATAATAATAATAATAACAGGACACCACAGGCTGCTCCCCCTGTATAATGATAACAGGACACCACAGGCTGCTCCCCCTGTATAATGATAACAGGACACCACAGGCTGCTCCCCCTGTATAATAAGAACAGGATACCACAGGCCACTTCCCTTGTATAAGGCACTACAGGTAGCCCCCCTGTATAATAGACACCACAGGCAGCTCTCCCTGTATAGTATGCACCACAGGCAGCTCCTGTGTATAGTAGGACACCACAGGCTACTCCCCCTGTATAATAGGACACCACAGGCTGCTCCCCCTGTACAGTAGGCACATTACCTGCGGATGCCGGACACAGTGATGTCTCCTCTCTGCGTTGCCCCGAACAACAAACACCCAGAAAAAGCTGAGGATACTACTTCCTGTCTGTGGAACGCACAGTTAGATTCTTGTCGCCAGAATAACTATCCTGACGTCAGGCGCTGGGCGGAGCCGGGGGCAGGGTTACAGGCAGTCAGGGTGGGAGGGGCTCCGGGGCCCCCAGGAGAGATGCGGCGGCAGCTGGTGACCCCACTGTGCCCAGAGGAGCAGCTCCATTGTCACTGATAGGTGTGCCCAGTATAGGGGGGGGTGTTAGGTGTGCCCGGTATAGGGGGGGTGATAGGTGTGCCCGGTATGGGGGGGGTGATAGGTGTGCCAGGCTTGGGGGGGTGATAGGTGTGCCCGGTATGGGGGGGATAGGTGTGCCCGGCTTGGGGTGTTGATAGATGTGCCCGGTATGAGGGGGTGATAGGTGTGCCCGGTATGGGGGGGGGATAGGTGTGCCCGGCTTGTGGTGTTGATAGGTGTGCCTGGTATGGGGGAGTGATAGGTGTGCCCGGTATGGGGGGGTGATAGGTGTGCCCGGTATGGGGGGGTGATAGGTGTGCCTGGTATGGGGGCGTGATAGGTGTACCCGGTATGGGGTGTGTGAAAGGTGTGCCCGGTATGGGGTGTGTGATAGGTGTGCCCGATATGGGGGGGTGATTGGTGTACCCGGTATGGGGGGGTGATAGATGTGCCCGGTATGGGGTGTGTGATAGATGTGCCCGGTATGGGGTGTGTGATAGGTGTGCCCGGTATGGGGGAGGTTATAGGTGTGCCCGGTATGGGGGGGTGATAGGTGTACCCGGTATGGGGTGTGTGATAGGTGTGCCCGATATGGGGGGGTGATAGGTGTGCCCGATATGGGGGGGTGATAGGTGTGCCTGGTATGGGGGGGTGATAGGTGTGCCCAGGGAAAGAGGGAGTGTTGAAGCGCTTTGTATGCCCAGCAAGGGAGGAAGTTTCAGGGTTCTCAGTTAAGTAAGGAGGGTGGGGCTGCAAAGTGTGCCCAGTAAGGTAAGAAGGGAAGGGGTGCTAATTGTGCCCAGTTAGGGAGGCAGAGTAGAAGGTACCGAGGGAGGGTGAGGGAGATATGTGTGACCCGTAAGGAAAAAAGGCGAGGGTGCTACGTGTACCCAGTAATAGAGAGAGGGAGGGGATGCTAAGTGTGCTCAGTAACAGAGGGAGGGTGTGATAAGTGTGCCCAGTATGGGGCGATAAGTGTATAAAGTATGGGTGTGATGAGTGTGCCCTGAAAGGGAGAGAAGGGTGCTAGGTATGTCCAGAATGGGATAGAAGGGGTGCTGAGTGTGCACAGAACAGGAGAAAGGGAGTGCTAGGTATACCCAGAACAGAAAAGGGGGTGCTAAGTGTGCCCAGAACGGAAGAGAGGGGTTGCTAGGTATGCCCAGAACGGAAAAGAGGGGGTGCTAAGTGTGCCCAGAACGGAAGAGAGGGGGTGCTAGGTATGCCCAGAACGGGACAGAGTGGGTGCTAGGTATGCCCAGAACAGGAGAGAGGGAGTGCTAGGTGTGCCCAGAACGGGAGAGAGGGGGTGCTAGGTGTGCCCAGAACAGGAGAGGGGGTGCTAGGTATGCCCAGAACGGATGAGAGGGGGTGCTAGGTGTGCCCAGAACAGGAGAGTGGGTGCTAGGTGTGCCTAGAACAGGAGAGAGGGGGTGCTAGGTGTGCCCAGAATGGGGGAGAGGGGGTGCTTGGTGTGCCCAAAAAGTGAGAGAGGGGGTGCTAGGTGTGCCCAGAACAGGAGAGAGGGGGTGCTTGGTGTGGCCACAACAGGGGAGTGTGGGTGCTAGGTGTGCCCAGAATGGGAGAGTGCAGGTGCTAGGTGTGCCCAGAACGAAAGAGTGCGGGTGCTAGGTGTGCCCTGAACGGGAGAGATGGGGTGCTAAGTGTGCCCAGTAGAAGAAAGACGTTTGAGGGTAATAAGTGTGCCCAGTAGAAGGTTGAGGGTGATAAGTGTGCCCAGTACAAGAAAAAAGGTTGAGGGTGATAAGTGTGCCCAGTAAGGAAAGGAGGTGAGGGTGATAAGTGTGCCCAGTAAGGAAAGGAGGTGAGGGTGATAAGTGTGCCCAGTAGGGAAAGGAGGTGAGGGTGATAAGTGTGCCCAGTAAGGAAAGGAGGTGAGGGTGATAAGTGTACCCAATAAGGAAAGGAGGTGAGGGTGATAAGTGTGCCCAGTAAGGAAAGGAGGTGAGGGTGATAAGTGTGCCCAGTAAGGAAAGGAGGTGAGGGTGATAAGTGTGCCCAGTAGAAGAAAGGAGGTGAGGGTGATAAGTGTGCCCAGTAAGGAAAGGAGGTGAGAGTGATAAGTGTACCCAGTAGAAGAAAGGAGGTGAGGGTGATAAGTGTGCCCAGTAGGAGGTGAGGGTGATAAGTGTGCCCAGTAGAAGAAAGGAGGTGAGGGTGATAAGTGTGCCCTCATTGCTGGAGGTCTGAAGAGCAGGGACAGCATGCATGCAGACTCCAGACTGTAGCAGCTCCCTGTACACCTCCCCACCAGTGTGGAGCACCAGTCTTTGACCAGATGGGGAGTGAAGTTGGTATAGGAATCTCAAGCAAAGGTGGTGGATGGAGGGGGCACCATATGCTAGGTGTTTTTAGTATGATCCCCACACTACGAGACTCTGAGCTTTATTAAAAAAAAGATTAGGTAACTATGTAATATTTTTAACCACACTATATAGATCATCCCACCCTCCAGACCTGGACCCCCTACCGGTTTCATGATCACCTCCAATCCCACTTACCTACTGGAAGGGCTGAGAGTTTGTATGTCATAGTCCTGTGTTAGCCTCCATTGTTGCCTTTCCTTCGTCTAGTTTCCTGCTGCCAAGGTGGCAACATATTTTCATCGGAGGTGGTGGGAGCAGTCACTCTACCTTAAACCCTGCCGGCTACGCCACTGAGTCCTCTCAGTAATTTCCCTGATGAGTTTTCTCCTTGTCATCAACTTTGGAGGAACGTCTTAATCGTAGGAATGTTCCTGTTGTGCCACATTTTCCACCCTATTAATGATAGTTTTTATAATTCCCCATGGTACATGTAATGGCTTTTAACATTACCACATAGTTGTTTGAAAGCTCCTTGCAGACTATCCCAGTAATCAAGGACTTCATACTGGAACAGCTGATCTGTATTTGGGTTTAATCACAATCACATTTTCTTTCTTTTTTTCAAAATTTTTTATGTTTATTGGCACAAAAAGAAACATACAAAATAGTGCGAAAACCATCATAGGTCAGAAACCAATATGGAAAATATACTAGGAATTACAATATAAAAGGTAAAGACAATGTAGAATAGTTCAAAAATACAGATTAATCTGTCTACAGATGAAATGCAATAAAATTCAAAGGTAAAATAGGTATCTTGTGGCAGAAAAAAAAAACAAGAATAAAACCAAAGTATACAGTAAACTAAATACAGGGTATACAAATAATAAGTAAAAATAAAAGAAATAAAAAAAACCCAAAGATAATGGTCATAGCCTTAATAGCATTAACACGCTCATCATGAACACATTTATTAGATACGAAGCCAAAAGATCACTTTAGCCTCCAGCTCCCCCGCTCCTCCCACAGTACAAACACAGCAGCAAAGTAGATAGACCAAATAAGAAATGAAGATGTTATGAAAGTTGTCTATAAAAGATACATAGTCGTTGTTTCAAATAACTTCATAATATGATTTTGAGTAGATATACAGTATTTAGTTTCATTGTACAACTCCCATTTTGTGTAAAAGCAGATAGTCCGCTTCTCTATATTCGGTAATGTGGCTCTATGATCAAAATATAGAATCTGGAGTAACATGGATTCTACTGTGCCCAGAAATGCTGGAGGTGGCCACAGTCCAAGTTTTTATAATTACCTTCTTGGCAACTGCCAAAACCAGGGTAAGGAGAGGGACAAACTCAGTACGCCTAGGTCATAAATCCCAATTTTCGAAAATGACAACAAAGCATCGCCAAAGGGTCGCGCCCAAGATGAAGATGTGTGACTGAGCCAATGACCTTATCCCAACATTAGCTAATTTTCCTGCACCCCCAGAATTGATGCTAAAAATCAGCAGCCAAGTGTTTACAATTAAGACAGTTATTCCAGTTTAATCACAATCACTTTTTATTGCTGGTAGATATATAATTACCTTTGGACATGATAATAAATGTCGCTGAGTAACCACAGAGCGATAGTCCCATCATGAACTTTTTTTATTTTGCTTCTTGCTAAAAATTGTCTAATTGTTCCTGACGTGCAGGGTGTGGGGGCTGCTGGGTCACTTTATATAGAGGCAGGAAAAGGTCAGATATGATTTATGCTGATGTCAGGATGACATCACATATGTCTGTAATATCAGTAAGGGTGTGTAGACTTTTACATCCACTGTATAGTTACAATCTCTTAACTATCTTCTGCTTTCTCTCCATCCAACTGAGGTGGAAGTGGCAGGATCTGTACCCATTACACAGACTGTGATCACAATGTTCCTTTTTGGATAAATGTACCCAGCACACACAGCACTGTATATGTTACACACACATTTAGCCCTCTGTGATAGCTACAGTGGTGTGAATAAGTTTTTGCCCCCTTCCTGATTTCTATTTTTGCATATTTGTTACTTATTTCGGATCATCAAACAAAATTGAATACAAAGACAACCTGAGTAACACAAAATAGTTTTTTAAATAATCATTTCATGTATTAAAGTAAAAAAATTATCCAACAGCTCTATCACCCATATGAAACATTAATTGCCCCCTCCCCCTAAACTTAATAACCAATTGTCCCACCTTTAGCAGCAACAACGGCAACTGAACGCTTCCGATAACTGGAGATCAGTCTTTTCCATCACTGTGGAGAAATTTTGTCCAACTCTTCTTTGAAAAATTGCTTTAACTCAGCCACATTGGTGGGTTTTTGAGCATGAACTTCCCATTTAGGGTCCTGCCACAGCATCTCATTTGGATTTAGGTCAGGACTTTCACTAGGCCACTCCAAAACCTTAATTTTCTTTCTTTAGAGCCATTCAGATGTGAACTTGCTCTTGTGCCTCAGATCATTGTCTTGCTGCATAATCCAATTGTGTTTGTGCTTCAGATCATGGTCGGATGACCGAACATTATCCCCTTTCTGATAGAGAGCAGAATTCATGATTCCATTTATTATGGCAGGTCACTAAGATTGTGAAGCTGCAATACATCCCCCCTCCATCACACCACCATGTGCCATATGTAGCAGGACCTGTCTTCTAAAGAGTGAGTTTTTACCAGTCAGTCCACAGAACACTTGCAGAAAGGGCTTGTGGGTCATCAATGTGAGACCAGCCTTGATGTTCCTCTTGGCTAGCAGTGGTATATACCTTTCAGCTCTTCCATAGATACCATTTTTGTCCATTCTGTATATTATGGAGGACTCACAAATGCCGACAGTAACTAAGGTGAGCGAGGTCTGCAGTTCCTTAGATGTCCATCTTGGTTCTTTAGTGACTGCCTGGATGAGTCATTGATGCACTATTGGAGGAACTTTGATTGCAATTGTTGCTGCTAAAGGTGGCACACCCAGTTATCAAGTTTAGGGGGGGCAAATAATGTTTCAGATGGGTAATATAGGTGTTGGATAACGTTTATCCTTCAATAAATGTAATTATCATTTAAAAACTATTTTAAGTGTATGCTGGTTGTCTTTGTCTTAATTATGTTTGAAGATCTGAAACATTTTAATTCAATAGGCAAAAATTAGAAGAAATCAATAGGGGGCTAAAACTTTTTCATAACACTATATAAGTAAACTCAGTAGTGCAGTGTCTGTTACCTAATGGTCTGTCCTCCATCATATGTTTAGTCCTTCCCAGAACCAGCCATGCCATTACACTACAACCATTTCAGTTATATCATACCTATCCACATCTAGCAAACACATAGACACTAAATACAGTCCTATAATAACAGTATTTTACAAACATTTAATAAAGAATTTAAAATATAAAGAGATGACAGAAGCATAAAATTACAATGTAACCTGTATGAATATATCGCTATACAAAATTTATTTTCAAAAATATCTTCCCAGCCTCTTCTTTCCTCAGATAAAAGAGAGAGTACTGTCTCATACAGACACACTAATATATATATACTGCAACTCCATCCCGGGGCCCCACATATAGGACAGTCCTTATGCCTCACTGTTGCTGTGTCCTCATGGTGCGACAGCCTCTTTCTTAGTTATATCTCTGAGTAACTACAAGTGATTCTGAGGTGGCCATATCTTACACACATGACTTACAGCTCAGTGACTGTGTCTATGCTGGGCATCCACACGGGTGTGTTTTGAAGGCTCAAAATTAGGCCTCACTATATAAATGTGAATTGGGGGGAGGTTTATTGCAGGAACTTGTCTGTCAGGTTTCAGACGAAAATGAACAAATACACAATAATGCAATTTGTACAGTAACAGAAATAAGGCCATAACAGAAAATAAATGTGAATAGTTCAATAAAGAGCCTGTGACAGGAGAAATACTATGCTGGGATTTATTCTTTGCATAATTATTCTCACTTACAATCATACAAAGTGTCACCTAAAAAACTCCACTTACTCAGAGCATTAAAAAGGTTTCTCACCTTTGTGACTTCTCTGATGTATAACAAGATGTGATTTCTGTGTAAAACATTTCCCACACTCAGGACATGGAAATGGTTTCTC
The DNA here is from genome assembly GCA_031769625.1 of Taudactylus pleione. Classification (NCBI taxonomy): domain Eukaryota; kingdom Metazoa; phylum Chordata; class Amphibia; order Anura; family Myobatrachidae; genus Taudactylus; species Taudactylus pleione. The sequence continues at coordinate 392,876 of JAUIMM010002576.1, forward strand.
ACCTGTGTGACTTCTCTGATGTTTAACAAGTTCTGATTTCTGTGTAAAACATTTCCCACACTCAGAACATGGAAATGGTTGCTCACCTGTGTGACTTCTCTGATGTGTAACAAGAGATGATTTCTTTGTAAAACATTTCCCACACTCAGAACATGGAAATGGTTTCTCGCCTGTATGACTTCTCTGATGTGTAACAAGATCTGATTTCTGTGTAAAACATTTCCCACACTCAGAGCATGGAAATGGTTTCTCCCCTGTGTGACTTCTCTCATGTATAACAAGATGTGATTTCCGTGTAAAAGATTTCCCACACTCAGAGCATGGAAATGGTTTCTCACCTGTGAGACTTCTCTGATGTGTAACAAGAGATGATTTCTTCGTAAAACATTTCCCACACTCAGAACATGGAAATGGTTTCTCACCTGTGTGACTTCTCTCATGTATAATAAGTTGAGATTTCCGTGTAAAACATTTCCCACACTCAGAACATGAAAATGGCTTCTCACCTGTGTGACTTCTCTTATGTCTAACAAGTTCTGAGTTCTTTGTAAAACATTTCCCACACTCAGAACATGGAAATGGTTTCTCACCTGTGTGACTTCTCTCATGTATAATAAGTTGAGATTTCCGTGTAAAACATTTCCCACACTCAGGACATGGAAATGGCTTCTCACCTGTGTGACTTCTCTGATGTGTAACAAGTTCTGAGTTCTTTGTAAAACATTTCCTACACTCAGGACATGGAAATGGTCTATCACCTGCCTTAGCTGGCTGATGGGTAATAAGCTTTGTGTTCTGTGTAATACATATGGCATCTACAAAACAAGGAAATATTTTATCTACTGTACGAGATGTAACAGATGCACCAATATCAGAGTTATCAGGAGAACACTCCCCATGATCAGACAGATCAGGTGATATATCTGCACTGTGAGGTACTGGGGGTATAATTGGGTTTTCTACTGGAGAATCTCGGGTGATATCATCAATAATTTCACAATTTTGAGTTAAATTGAGATGATCCTCTGAGACATCCCGGCTGTTACATCCATCTGCTGGGAATAAATTACATATACGGAAATATGAATGTTTGATTACAAGTTTCATTATACAAATAAAGATTATGGTGAAATGTCCCGAATTTGCAATCAAATGGGCAGATGTTAAAGTAACATATATATTATTAACTGGCACCAAAATATACTGATATTGATATACTCATGTGCCAGAAAACTGAGACAGCCGCTTCCATTCCTAGTACATCCCACCACATCCTGCATGACATGGTATCTTCCTCAGAGGAAATACTACATCTAGGCAGACATCTTTACATCCATTGTATAATTAACAGTGACAATGGCAGCATATCACGGTATAAGTGACTTTATCGATGCTCCATAGTAAGTCATTTCATGCATTTACTAGATGGGAGCAACTCATTCAGCAGGACAATGTGTAACTGCACAGGTCTGTAGCCACCAGATTATGCCTGGAGGAGCTGTCCTCTGAGTTTGGCATCATGAGTTGGGATTCCTTGTTGGCTGGATTTTTACCTGTGCTGATAGAGACAGGTGTAACATGCTGCCCCCAGGCTTGCAGGGAAGAGGTGTAATATACATGAGATGTAGTGTAATATAAGGTGTAAGTACCAGTGCTGATAGAGACAGGTGTAACATGCTGCCCCCAGGCTTGCAGGGAAGAGGTGTAATATACATGAGATGTAGTGTAAGATAAGGTGTAAGTACCAGTGCTGATAGAGACAGGTGTAACATGCTGCTGCCCCCAGGCTTGCAGGGAAGAGGTGTAATATACATGAGATGTAGTGTAAGAGAAGGTGTAAGTACCAGTGCTGATAGAGACAGGTGTAACATGCTGCCCCCAGGCTTGCAGGGAAGAGGTGTAATATACATGAGATGTAGTGTAAGATAAGGTGTAAGTACCAGTGCTGATAGAGACAGGTGTAACATGCTGCCTCCAGGCTTGCAGGGAAGAGGTGTAATATACATGAGATGTAGTGTAAGATAAGGTGTAAGTACCAGTGCTGATAGAGACAGGTGTAACATGCTGCCCCCAGGCTTGCAGGGAAGAGGTGTAATATACATGAGATGTAGTGTAAGATAAGGTGTAAGTACCAGTGCTGATAGAGACAGGTGTAACATGCTGCCTCCAGGCTTGCAGGGAAGAGGTGTAATATACATGAGATGTAGTGTAAGATAAGGTGTAAGTACCAGTGCTGATAGAGACAGGTGTAACATGCTGCCCCCAGGCTTGCAGGGAAGAGGTGTAATATACATGAGATGTAGTGTAAGATAAGGTGTAAGTACCAGTGCTGATAGAGACAGGTGTAACATGCTGCCCCCAGGCTTGCAGGGAAGAGGTGTAATATACATGAGATGTAGTGTAATATAAGGTGTAAGTACCAGTGCTGATAGAGACAGGTGTAACATGCTGCCCCCAGGCTTGCAGGGAAGAGGTGTAATATACATGAGATGTAGTGTAAGATAAGGTGTAAGTACCAGTGCTGATAGAGACAGGTGTAACATGCTGCTGCCCCCAGGCTTGCAGGGAAGAGGTGTAATATACATGAGATGTAGTGTAAGATAAGGTGTAAGTACCAGTGCTGATAGAGACAGGTGTAACATGCTGCCCCCAGGCTTGCAGGGAAGAGGTGTAATATACATGAGATGTAGTGTAAGATAAGGTGTAAGTACCAGTGCTGATAGAGACAGGTGTAACATGCTGCTGCCTCCAGGCTTGCAGGGAAGAGGTGTAATATACATGAGATGTAGTGTAAGATAAGGTGTAAGTACCAGTGCTGATAGAGACAGGTGTAACATGCTGCCTCCAGGCTTGCAGGGAAGAGGTGTAATATACATGAGATGTAGTGTAAGATAAGATGTAAGTACCAGTGCTGATAGAGACAGGTGTAACATGCTGCCCCCAGGCTTGCAGGGAAGAGGTGTAATATACATGAGATGTAGTGTAAGATAAGGTGTAAGTACCAGTGCTGATAGAGACAGGTGTAACATGCTGCCTCCAGGCTTGCAGGGAAGAGGTGTAATATACATGAGATGTAGTGTAAGATAAGATGTAAGTACCAGTGCTGATAGAGACAGGTGTAACATGCTGCCCCCAGGCTTGCAGGGAAGAGGTGTAATATACATGAGATGTAGTGTAAGATAAGATGTAAGTACCAGTGCTGATAGAGACAGGTGTAACATGATGCCCCCAGGCTTGCAGGGAAGAGGTGTAATATACATGAGATGTAGTGTAAGATAAGGTGTAAGTACCAGTGCTGATAGAGACAGGTGTAACATGCTGCCCCCAGGCTTGCAGGGAAGAGGTGTAATATACATGAGATGTAGTGTAATATAAGGTGTAAGCACCAGTGCTGATAGAGACAGGTGTAACATGCTGCCCCCAGGCTTGCAGGGAAGAGGTGTAATATACATGAGATGTAGTGTAAGATAAGGTGTAAGTACCAGTGCTGATAGAGACAGGTGTAACATGCTGCCCCCAGGCTTGCAGGGAAGAGGTGTAATATACATGAGATGTAGTGTAATATAAGGTGTAAGCACCAGTGCTGATAGAGACAGGTGTAACATGCTGCTGCCTCCAGGCTTGCAGGGAAGAGGTGTAATATACATGAGATGTAGTGTAAGATAAGGTGTAAGTACCAGTGCTGATAGAGACAGGTGTAACATGCTGCCCCCAGGCTTGCAGGGAAGAGGTGTAATATACATGAGATGTAGTGTAAGATAAGGTGTAAGTACCAGTGCTGATAGAGACAGGTGTAACATGCTGCCTCCAGGCTTGCAGGGAAGAGGTGTAATATACATGAGATGTAGTGTAAGATAAGGTGTAAGTACCAGTGCTGATAGAGACAGGTGTAACATGCTGCCCCCAGGCTTGCAGGGAAGAGGTGTAATATACATGAGATGTAGTGTAATATAAGATGTAAGTACCAGTGCTGATAGAGACAGGTGTAACATGCTGCCCCCAGGCTTGCAGGGAAGAGGTGTAATATACATGAGATGTAGTGTAAGATAAGATGTAAGCACCAGTGCTGATAGAGACAGGTGTAACATGCTGCCCCCAGGCTTGCAGGGAAGAGGTGTAATATACATGAGATGTAGTGTAATATAAGATGTAAGTACCAGTGCTGATAGAGACAGGTGTAACATGCTGCTGCCTCCAGGCTTGCAGGGAAGAGGTGTAATATACATGAGATGTAGTGTAATATAAGGTGTAAGTACCAGTGCTGATAGAGACAGGTGTAACATGCTGCCCCCAGGCTTGCAGGGAAGAGGTGTAATATACATGAGATGTAGTGTAAGATAAGGTGTAAGTACCAGTGCTGATAGAGACAGGTGTAACATGCTGCTGCCTCCAGGCTTGCAGGGAAGAGGTGTAATATACATGAGATGTAGTGTAAGATAAGGTGTAAGTACCAGTGCTGATAGAGACAGGTGTAACATGCTGCTGCCCCCAGGCTTGCAGGGAAGAGGTGTAATATACATGAGATGTAGTGTAATATAAGGTGTAAGTACCAGTGCTGATAGAGACAGGTGTAACATGCTGCCCCCAGGCTTGCAGGGAAGAGGTGTAATATACATGAGATGTAGTGTAAGATAAGATGTAAGTACCAGTGCTGATAGAGACAGGTGTAACATGCTGCTGCCTCCAGGCTTGCAGGGAAGAGGTGTAATATACATGAGATGTAGTGTAAGATAAGGTGTAAGTACCAGTGCTGATAGAGACAGGTGTAACATGCTGCTGCCTCCAGGCTTGCAGGGAAGAGGTGTAATATACATGAGATGTAGTGTAAGATAAGATGTAAGTACCAGTGCTGATAGAGACAGGTGTAACATGCTGCTGCCTCCAGGCTTGCAGGGAAGAGGTGTAATATACATGAGATGTAGTGTAAGATAAGGTGTAAGCACCAGTACCGATAGAGACAGGTGTAACATGCTGCTGCCTCCAGGCTTGCAGGGAAGAGATGTAATATACATGAGATGTAGTGTAAGATAAGGTGTAAGTACCAGTGCTGATAGAGGCAGGTGTAACATGCTGCCCCCAGGCTTGCAGGGAAGAGGTGTAATATACATGAGATGTAGTGTAAGATAAGGTGTAAGCACCAGTGCTGATAGAGACAGGTGTAACATGCTGCCCCCAGGCTTGCAGGGAAGAGGTGTAATATACATGAGATGTAGTGTAAGATAAGGTGTAAGTACCAGTGCTGATAGAGACAGGTGTAACATGCTGCTGCCCCCAGGCTTGCAGGGAAGAGGTGTAATATACATGAGATGTAGTGTAAGATAAGGTGTAAGTACCAGTGCTGATAGAGACAGGTGTAACATGCTGCCTCCAGGCTTGCAGGGAAGAGGTGTAATATACATGAGATGTAGTGTAAGATAAGGTGTAAGTACCAGTGCTGATAGAGACAGGTGTAACATGCTGCTGCCCCCAGGCTTGCAGGGAAGAGGTGTAATATACATGAGATGTAGTGTAAGATAAGATGTAAGTACCAGTGCTGATAGAGACAGGTGTAACATGCTGCCCCCAGGCTTGCAGGGAAGAGGTGTAATATACATGAGATGTAGTGTAATATAAGGTGTAAGTACCAGTGCTGATAGAGACAGGTGTAACATGCTGCCTCCAGGCTTGCAGGGAAGAGGTGTAATATACATGAGATGTAGTGTAAGATAAGGTGTAAGCACCAGTGCTGATAGAGACAGGTGTAACATGCTGCTGCCCCCAGGCTTGCAGGGAAGAGGTGTAATATACATGAGATGTAGTGTAATATAAGATGTAAGTACCAGTGCTGATAGAGACAGGTGTAACATGCTGCCCCCAGGCTTGCAGGGAAGAGGTGTAATATACATGAGATGTAGTGTAAGATAAGATGTAAGTACCAGTGCTGATAGAGACAGGTGTAACATGCTGCTGCCTCCAGGCTTGCAGGGAAGAGGTGTAATATACATGAGATGTAGTGTAAGATAAGGTGTAAGTACCAGTGCTGATAGAGACAGGTGTAACATGCTGCCCCCAGGCTTGCAGGGAAGAGGTGTAATATACATGAGATGTAGTGTAATATAAGGTGTAAGTACCAGTGCTGATAGAGACAGGTGTAACATGCTGCCCCCAGGCTTGCAGGGAAGAGGTGTAATATACATGAGATGTAGTGTAATATAAGGTGTAAGTACCAGTGCTGATAGAGACAGGTGTAACATGCTGCCTCCAGGCTTGCAGGGAAGAGGTGTAATATACATGAGATGTAGTGTAAGATAAGGTGTAAGTACCAGTGCTGATAGAGACAGGTGTAACATGCTGCCTCCAGGCTTGCAGGGAAGAGGTGTAATATACATGAGATGTAGTGTAAGATAAGATGTAAGTACCAGTGCTGATAGAGACAGGTGTAACATGCTGCCCCCAGGCTTGCAGGGAAGAGGTGTAATATACATGAGATGTAGTGTAAGATAAGGTGTAAGCACCAGTACTGATAGAGACAGGTGTAACATGCTGCCCCCAGGCTTGCAGGGAAGAGGTGTAATATACATGAGATGTAGTGTAAGATAAGGTGTAAGTACCAGTGCTGATAGAGACAGGTGTAACATGCTGCCCCCAGGCTTGCAGGGAAGAGGTGTAATATACATGAGATGTAGTGTAAGATAAGGTGTAAGTACCAGTGCTGATAGAGACAGGTGTAACATGCTGCCCCCAGGCTTGCAGGGAAGAGGTGTAATATACATGAGATGTAGTGTAAGATAAGGTGTAAGTACCAGTGCTGATAGAGACAGGTGTAACATGCTGCCCCCAGGCTTGCAGGGAAGAGGTGTAATATACATGAGATGTAGTGTAAGATAAGGTGTAAGTACCAGTGCTGATAGAGACAGGTGTAACATGCTGCCCCCAGGCTTGCAGGGAAGAGATGTAATATACATGAGATGTAGTGTAAGATAAGGTGTAAGTACCAGTGCTGATAGAGACAGGTGTAACATGCTGCTGCCCCAGGCTTGCAGGGAAGAGGTGTAATATACATGAGATGTAGTGTAAGATAAGGTGTAAGTACCAGTGCTGATAGAGACAGGTGTAACATGCTGCCCCCAGGCTTGCAGGGAAGAGGTGTAATATACATGAGATGTAGTGTAATATAAGGTGTAAGTACCAGTGCTGATAGAGACAGGTGTAACATGCTGCCTCCAGGCTTGCAGGGAAGAGGTGTAATATACATGAGATGTAGTGTAAGATAAGGTGTAAGTACCAGTGCTGATAGAGACAGGTGTAACATGCTGCCCCCAGGCTTGCAGGGAAGAGGTGTAATATACATGAGATGTAGTGTAAGATAAGGTGTAAGTACCAGTGCTGATAGAGACAGGTGTAACATGCTGCCCCCAGGCTTGCAGGGAAGAGGTGTAATATACATGAGATGTAGTGTAAGATAAGGTGTAAGTACAAGTGCTGATAGAGACAGGTGTAACATGCTGCCCCCAGGCTTGCAGGGAAGAGGTGTAATATACATGAGATGTAGTGTAAGATAAGGTGTAAGTACAAGTGCTGATAGAGACAGGTGTAACATGCTGCCCCCAGGCTTGCAGGGAAGAGGTGTAATATACATGAGATGTAGTGTAAGATAAGGTGTAAGCACCAGTGCTGATAGAGACAGGTGTAACATGCTGCCTCCAGGCTTGCAGGGAAGAGGTGTAATATACATGAGATGTAGTGTAATATAAGATGTAAGTACCAGTGCTGATAGAGACAGGTGTAACATGCTGCCCCCAGGCTTGCAGGGAAGAGGTGTAATATACATGAGATGTAGTGTAATATAAGATGTAAGTACCAGTGCTGATAGAGACAGGTGTAACATGCTGCCCCCAGGCTTGCAGGGAAGAGGTGTAATATACATGAGATGTAGTGTAAGATAAGGTGTAAGCACCAGTGCTGATAGAGACAGGTGTAACATGCTGCCCCCAGGCTTGCAGGGAAGAGGTGTAATATACATGAGATGTAGTGTAATATAAGGTGTAAGTACCAGTGCTGATAGAGACAGGTGTAACATGCTGCTGCCCCCAGGCTTGCAGGGAAGAGGTGTAATATACATGAGATGTAGTGTAAGATAAGGTGTAAGCACCAGTGCTGATAGAGACAGGTGTAACATGCTGCCCCCAGGCTTGCAGGGAAGAGGTGTAATATACATGAGATGTAGTGTAAGATAAGGTGTAAGTACCAGTGCTGATAGAGACAGGTGTAAAATGCTGCCCCCAGGCTTGCAGGGAAGAGGTGTAATATACATGAGATGTAGTGTAAGATAAGGTGTAAGTACCAGTGCTGATAGAGACAGGTGTAACATGCTGCCCCCAGGCTTGCAGGGAAGAGGTGTAATATACATGAGATGTAGTGTAATATAAGGTGTAAGTACCAGTGCTGATAGAGACAGGTGTAACATGCTGCCTCCAGGCTTGCAGGGAAGAGGTGTAATATACATGAGATGTAGTGTAAGATAAGGTGTAAGTACCAGTGCTGATAGAGACAGGTGTAACATGCTGCCCCCAGGCTTGCAGGGAAGAGGTGTAATATACATGAGATGTAGTGTAAGATAAGATGTAAGTACCAGTGCTGATAGAGACAGGTGTAACATGCTGCTGCCTCCAGGCTTGCAGGGAAGAGGTGTAATATACATGAGATGTAGTGTAAGATAAGATGTAAGTACCAGTGCTGATAGAGACAGGTGTAACATGCTGCTGCCCCCAGGCTTGCAGGGAAGAGGTGTAATATACATGAGATGTAGTGTAATATAAGATGTAAGTACCAGTGCTGATAGAGACAGGTGTAACATGCTGCTGCCCCCAGGCTTGCAGGGAAGAGGTGTAATATACAAGAGATGTAGTGTAAGATAAGATGTAAGTACCAGTGCTGATAGAGACAGGTGTAACACGCTGCCCCCAGGCTTGCAGGGAAGAGGTGTAATATACATGAGATGTAGTGTAAGATAAGGTGTAAGTACCAGTGCTGATAGAGACAGGTGTAACATGCTGCTGCCCCCAGGCTTGCAGGGAAGAGGTGTAATATACATGAGATGTAGTGTAAGATAAGGTGTAAGTACCAGTGCTGATAGAGACAGGTGTAACATGTTGCCCCCAGGCTTGCAGGGAAGAGGTATAATATACATGAGATGTAGTGTAAGATAAGATGTAAGTACCAGTGCTGATAGAGACAGGTGTAACATGCTGCCTCCAGGCTTGCAGGGAAGAGATGTAATATACATGAGATGTAGTGTAAGATAAGATGTAAGTACCAGTGCTGATAGAGACAGGTGTAACATGCTGCCCCCAGGCTTGCAGGGAAGAGGTGTAATATACATGAGATGTAGTGTAATATAAGGTGTAAGTACCAGTGCTGATAGAGACAGGTGTAACATGCTGCCCCCAGGCTTGCAGGGAAGAGGTGTAATATACATGAGATGTAGTGTAAGATAAGGTGTAAGTACCAGTGCTGATAGAGACAGGTGTAACATGCTGCCTCCAGGCTTGCAGGGAAGAGGTGTAATATACATGAGATGTAGTGTAATATAAGGTGTAAGTACCAGTGCTGATAGAGACAGGTGTAACATGCTGCCCCCAGGCTTGCAGGGAAGAGGTGTAATATACATGAGATGTAGTGTAAGATAAGGTGTAAGTACCAGTGCTGATAGAGACAGGTGTAACATGCTGCCCCCAGGCTTGCAGGGAAGAGGTGTAATATACATGAGATGTAGTGTAAGATAAGGTGTAAGCACCAGTGCTGATAGAGACAGGTGTAACATGCTGCCCCCAGGCTTGCAGGGAAGAGGTATAATATACATGAGATGTAGTGTAAGATAAGGTGTAAGCACCAGTGCTGATAGAGAGAGGTGTAACATGCTGCTGCCCCCAGGCTTGCAGGGAAGAGGTGTAATATACATGAGATGTAGTGTAAGATAAGATGTAAGTACCAGTGCTGATAGAGACAGGTGTAACATGCTGCTGCCCCCAGGCTTGCAGGGAAGAGGTGTAATATACATGAGATGTAGTGTAAGATAAGGTGTAAGTACCAGTGCTGATAGAGACAGGTGTAACATGCTGCCTCCAGGCTTGCAGGGAAGAGGTGTAATATACATGAGATGTAGTGTAAGATAAGGTGTAAGTACCAGTGCTGATAGAGACAGGTGTAACATGCTGCTGCCCCCAGGCTTGCAGGGAAGAGGTGTAATATACATGAGATGTAGTGTAATATAAGATGTAAGTACCAGTGCTGATAGAGACAGGTGTAACATGCTGCTGCCCCCAGGCTTGCAGGGAAGAGGTGTAATATACATGAGATGTAGTGTAATATAAGGTGTAAGTACCAGTGCTGATAGAGACAGGTGTAACATGCTGCCCCCAGGCTTGCAGGGAAGAGGTGTAATATACATGAGATGTAGTGTAATATAAGGTGTAAGTACCAGTGCTGATAGAGACAGGTGTAACATGCTGCTGCCCCCAGGCTTGCAGGGAAGAGGTGTAATATACATGAGATGTAGTGTAAGATAAGATGTAAGTACCAGTGCTGATAGAGACAGGTGTAACATGCTGCCCCCAGGCTTGCAGGGAAGAGGTGTAATATACATGAGATGTAGTGTAAGATAAGGTGTAAGTACCAGTGCTGATAGAGACAGGTGTAACATGCTGCCCCCAGGCTTGCAGGGAAGAGGTGTAATATACATGAGATGTAGTGTAAGATAAGGTGTAAGTACCAGTGCTGATAGAGACAGGTGTAACATGCTGCTGCCTCCAGGCTTGCAGGGAAGAGGTGTAATATACATGAGATGTAGTGTAATATAAGGTGTAAGTACCAGTGCTGATAGAGACAGGTGTAACATGCTGCTGCCCCCAGGCTTGCAGGGAAGAGGTGTAATATACATGAGATGTAGTGTAAGATAAGATGTAAGTACCAGTGCTGATAGAGACAGGTGTAACATGCTGCTGCCCCCAGGCTTGCAGGGAAGAGGTGTAATATACATGAGATGTAGTGTAAGATAAGGTGTAAGTACCAGTGCTGATAGAGACAGGTGTAACATGCTGCCTCCAGGCTTGCAGGGAAGAGGTGTAATATACATGAGATGTAGTGTAAGATAAGGTGTAAGTACCAGTGCTGATAGAGACAGGTGTAACATGCTGCTGCCCCCAGGCTTGCAGGGAAGAGGTGTAATATACATGAGATGTAGTGTAATATAAGATGTAAGTACCAGTGCTGATAGAGACAGGTGTAACATGCTGCTGCCCCCAGGCTTGCAGGGAAGAGGTGTAATATACATGAGATGTAGTGTAATATAAGGTGTAAGTACCAGTGCTGATAGAGACAGGTGTAACATGCTGCCCCCAGGCTTGCAGGGAAGAGGTGTAATATACATGAGATGTAGTGTAATATAAGGTGTAAGTACCAGTGCTGATAGAGACAGGTGTAACATGCTGCTGCCCCCAGGCTTGCAGGGAAGAGGTGTAATATACATGAGATGTAGTGTAAGATAAGGTGTAAGTACCAGTGCTGATAGAGACAGGTGTAACATGCTGCCCCCAGGCTTGCAGGGAAGAGGTGTAATATACATGAGATGTAGTGTAAGATAAGATGTAAGTACCAGTGCTGATAGAGACAGGTGTAACATGCTGCCCCCAGGCTTGCAGGGAAGAGGTGTAATATACATGAGATGTAGTGTAAGATAAGATGTAAGTACCAGTGCTGATAGAGACAGGTGTAACATGCTGCCCCCAGGCTTGCAGGGAAGAGGTGTAATATACATGAGATGTAGTGTAATATAAGGTGTAAGTACCAGTGCTGATAGAGACAGGTGTAACATGCTGCCCCCAGGCTTGCAGGGAAGAGGTGTAATATACATGAGATGTAGTGTAAGATAAGGTGTAAGTACCAGTGCTGATAGAGACAGGTGTAACATGCTGCTGCCTCCAGGCTTGCAGGGAAGAGGTGTAATATACATGAGATGTAGTGTAATATAAGGTGTAAGTACCAGTGCTGATAGAGACAGGTGTAACATGCTGCCCCCAGGCTTGCAGGGAAGAGGTGTAATATACATGAGATGTAGTGTAAGATAAGGTGTAAGTACCAGTGCTGATAGAGACAGGTGTAACATGCTGCTGCCTCCAGGCTTGCAGGGAAGAGGTGTAATATACATGAGATGTAGTGTAAGATAAGGTGTAAGCACCAGTGCTGATAGAGACAGGTGTAACATGCTGCCCCCAGGCTTGCAGGGAAGAGGTGTAATATACATGAGATGTAGTGTAAGATAAGGTGTAAGTACCAGTGCTGATAGAGACAGGTGTAACATGCTGCCCCCAGGCTTGCAGGGAAGAGGTGTAATATACATGAGATGTAGTGTAATATAAGATATAAGTACCAGTGCTGATAGAGACAGGTGTAACATGCTGCCCCCAGGCTTGCAGGGAAGAGGTGTAATATACATGAGATGTAGTGTAAGATAAGATGTAAGTACCAGTGCTGATAGAGACAGGTGTAACATGCTGCCCCCAGGCTTGCAGGGAAGAGGTGTAATATACATGAGATGTAGTGTAAGATAAGGTGTAAGTACCAGTGCTGATAGAGACAGGTGTAACATGCTGCCCCCAGGCTTGCAGGGAAGAGGTGTAATATACATGAGATGTAGTGTAAGATAAGGTGTAAGTACCAGTGCTGATAGAGACAGGTGTAACATGCTGCCCCCAGGCTTGCAGGGAAGAGGTGTAATATACATGAGATGTAGTGTAAGATAAGATGTAAGTACCAGTGCTGATAGAGACAGGTGTAACATGCTGCCCCCAGGCTTGCAGGGAAGAGGTGTAATATACATGAGATGTAATGTAAGATAAGGTGTAAGTACCAGTGCTGATAGAGACAGGTGTAACATGCTGCCCCCAGGCTTGCAGGGAAGAGGTGTAATATACATGAGATGTAGTGTAATATAAGGTGTAAGTACCAGTGCTGATAGAGACAGGTGTAACATGCTGCTGCCCCCAGGCTTGCAGGGAAGAGGTGTAATATACATGAGATGTAGTGTAATATAAGGTGTAAGTACCAGTGCTGATAGAGACAGGTGTAACATGCTGCCCCCAGGCTTGCAGGGAAGAGGTGTAATATACATGAGATGTAGTGTAAGATAAGATGTAAGTACCAGTGCTGATAGAGACAGGTGTAACATGCTGCCTCCAGGCTTGCAGGGAAGAGGTGTAATATACATGAGATGTAGTGTAAGATAAGATGTAAGTACCAGTGCTGATAGAGACAGGTGTAACATGCTGCCCCCAGGCTTGCAGGGAAGAGGTGTAATATACATGAGATGTAGTGTAAGATAAGGTGTAAGTACCAGTGCTGATAGAGACAGGTGTAACATGCTGCTGCCCCCAGGCTTGCAGGGAAGAGGTGTAATATACATGAGATGTAGTGTAAGATAAGATGTAAGTACCAGTGCTGATAGAGACAGGTGTAACATGCTGCCCCCAGGCTTGCAGGGAAGAGGTGTAATATACATGAGATGTAGTGTAAGATAAGGTGTAAGTACCAGTGCTGATAGAGACAGGTGTAACATGCTGCCCCCAGGCTTGCAGGGAAGAGGTGTAATATACATGAGATGTAGTGTAAGATAAGGTGTAAGTACCAGTGCTGATAGAGACAGGTGTAATATGCTGCCCCCAGGCTTGCAGGGAAGAGGTGTAATATACATGAGATGTAGTGTAAGATAAGGTGTAAGTACCAGTGCTGATAGAGACAGGTGTAACATGCTGCCCCCAGGCTTGCAGGGAAGAGGTGTAATATACATGAGATGTAGTGTAAGATAAGGTGTAAGTACCAGTGCTGATAGAGACAGGTGTAACATGCTGCTGCCCCCAGGCTTGCAGGGAAGAGGTGTAATATACATGAGATGTAGTGTAAGATAAGATGTAAGTACCAGTGCTGATAGAGACAGGTGTAACATGCTGCCCCCAGGCTTGCAGGGAAGAGGTGTAATATACATGAGATGTAGTGTAAGATAAGGTGTAAGTACCAGTGCTGATAGAGACAGGTGTAACATGCTGCTGCCTCCAGGCTTGCAGGGAAGAGGTGTAATATACATGAGATGTAGTGTAAGATAAGGTGTAAGTACCAGTGCTGATAGAGACAGGTGTAACATGCTGCCCCCAGGCTTGCAGGGAAGAGGTGTAATATACATGAGATGTAGTGTAAGATAAGGTGTAAGCACCAGTGCTGATAGAGACAGGTGTAACATGCTGCCCCCAGGCTTGCAGGGAAGAGGTGTAATATACATGAGATGTAGTGTAAGATAAGGTGTAAGTACCAGTGCTGATAGAGACAGGTGTAACATGCTGCCTCCAGGCTTGCAGGGAAGAGGTGTAATATACATGTGATGTAGTGTAAGATAAGGTGTAAGTACCAGTGCTGATAGAGACAGGTGTAACATGCTGCCCCCAGGCTTGCAGGGAAGAGGTGTAATATACATGAGATGTAGTGTAAGATAAGGTATAAGTACCAGTGCTGATAGAGACAGGTGTAACATGCTGCCCCCAGGCTTGCAGGGAAGAGGTGTAATATACATGAGATGTAGTGTAAGATAAGGTGTAAGTACCAGGGCTGATAGAGACAGGTGTAACATGCTGCCTCCAGACTTGCAGGGAAGAGGTGTAATATACATGAGATGTAGTGTAAGATAAGGTGTAAGTACCAGTGCTGATAGAGACAGGTGTAACATGCTGCCTCCAGGCTTGCAGGGAAGAGGTGTAATATACATGTGATGTAGTGTAAGATAAGGTGTAAGTACCAGTGCTGATAGAGACAGGTGTAACATGCTGCCTCCAGGCTTGCAGGGAAGAGGTGTAATATACATGAGATGTAGTGTAAGATAAGGTGTAAGTACCAGTGCTGATAGAGACAGGTGTAACATGCTGCCTCCAGGCTTGCAGGGAAGAGGTGTAATATACATGAGATGTAGTGTAAGATAAGGTGTAAGTACCAGTGCTGATAGAGACAGGTGTAACATGCTGCCTCCAGGCTTGCAGGGAAGAGGTGTAATATACATGAGATGTAGTGTAATATAAGGTGTAAGTACCAGTGCTGATAGAGACAGGTGTAACATGCTGCCCCCAGGCTTGCAGGGAAGAGGTGTAATATACATGAGATGTAGTGTAAGATAAGGTGTAAGTACCAGTGCTGATAGAGACAGGTGTAACATGCTGCCTCCAGGCTTGCAGGGAAGAGGTGTAATATACATGAGATGTAGTGTAAGATAAGGTGTAAGTACCAGTGCTGATAGAGACAGGTGTAACATGCTGCCTCCAGGCTTGCAGGGAAGAGGTGTAATATACATGAGATGTAGTGTAATATAAGGTGTAAGTACCAGTGCTGATAGAGACAGGTGTAACATGCTGCCCCCAGGCTTGCAGGGAAGAGGTGTAATATACATGAGATGTAGTGTAAGATAAGGTGTAAGTACCAGTGCTGATAGAGACAGGTGTAACATGCTGCCCCCAGGCTTGCAGGGAAGAGGTGTAATATACATGAGATGTAGTGTAAGATAAGGTGTAAGTACCAGTGCTGATAGAGACAGGTGTAACATGCTGCCTCCAGGCTTGCAGGGAAGAGGTGTAATATACATGAGATGTAGTGTAAGATAAGGTGTAAGTACCAGTACTGATAGAGACAGGTGTAACATGCTGCCCCCAGGCTTGCAGGGAAGAGGTGTAATATACATGAGATGTAGTGTAAGATAAGGTGTAAGTACCAGTACTGATAGAGACAGGTGTAACATGCTGCCCCCAGGCTTGCAGGGAAGAGGTGTAATATACATGAGATGTAGTGTAAGATAAGATGTAAGTACCAGTGCTGATAGAGACAGGTGTAACATGCTGCCTCCAGGCTTGCAGGGAAGAGGTGTAATATACATGAGATGTAGTGTAAGATAAGGTGTAAGTACCAGTGCTGATAGAGACAGGTGTAACATGCTGCTGCCCCCAGGCTTGCAGGGAAGAGGTGTAATATACATGAGATGTAGTGTAATATAAGGTGTAAGTACCAGTGCTGATAGAGACAGGTGTAACATGCTGCTGCCCCCAGGCTTGCAGGGAAGAGGTGTAATATACATGAGATGTAGTGTAAGATAAGGTGTAAGTACCAGTGCTGATAGAGACAGGTGTAACATGCTGCCCCCAGGCTTGCAGGGAAGAGGTGTAATATACATGAGATGTAGTGTAAGATAAGGTGTAAGTACCAGTGCTGATAGAGACAGGTGTAACATGCTGCCTCCAGGCTTGCAGGGAAGAGGTGTAATATACATGAGATGTAGTGTAATATAAGGTGTAAGTACCAGTGCTGATAGAGACAGGTGTAACATGCTGCCCCCAGGCTTGCAGGGAAGAGGTGTAATATACATGAGATGTAGTGTAAGATAAGGTGTAAGTACCAGTGCTGATAGAGACAGGTGTAACATGCTGCCTCCAGGCTTGCAGGGAAGAGGTGTAATATACATGAGATGTAGTGTAAGATAAGATGTAAGTACCAGTGCTGATAGACAGGTGTAACATGCTGCCCCCAGGCTTGCAGGGAAGAGGTGTAATATACATGAGATGTAGTGTAAGATAAGGTGTAAGTACCAGTGCTGATAGAGACAGGTGTAACATGCTGCCCCCAGGCTTGCAGGGAAGAGGTGTAATATACATGAGATGTAGTGTAAGATAAGGTGTAAGTACCAGTGCTGATAGAGACAGGTGTAACATGCTGCCTCCAGGCTTGCAGGGAAGAGGTGTAATATACATGAGATGTAGTGTAATATAAGGTGTAAGTACCAGTGCTGATAGAGACAGGTGTAACATGCTGCCCCCAGGCTTGCAGGGAAGAGGTGTAATATACATGAGATGTAGTGTAAGATAAGGTGTAAGTACCAGTGCTGATAGAGACAGGTGTAACATGCTGCCTCCAGGCTTGCAGGGAAGAGGTGTAATATACATGAGATGTAGTGTAAGATAAGATGTAAGTACCAGTGCTGATAGACAGGTGTAACATGCTGCCCCCAGGCTTGCAGGGAAGAGGTGTAATATACATGAGATGTAGTGTAAGATAAGATGTAAGTACCAGTGCTGATAGAGACAGGTGTAACATGCTGCTGCCCCCAGGCTTGCAGGGAAGAGGTGTAATATACATGAGATGTAGTGTAAGATAAGGTGTAAGTACCAGTGCTGATAGAGACAGGTGTAACATGCTGCTGCCTCCAGGCTTGCAGGGAAGAGGTGTAATATACATGAGATGTAGTGTAAGATAAGGTGTAAGTACCAGTGCTGATAGAGACAGGTGTAACATGCTGCCTCCAGGCTTGCAGGGAAGAGGTGTAATATACATGAGATGTAGTGTAATATAAGGTGTAAGTACCAGTGCTGATAGAGACAGGTGTAACATGCTGCCCCCAGGCTTGCAGGGAAGAGG
The DNA here is from genome assembly GCA_031769625.1 of Taudactylus pleione. Taxonomy (NCBI): domain Eukaryota; kingdom Metazoa; phylum Chordata; class Amphibia; order Anura; family Myobatrachidae; genus Taudactylus; species Taudactylus pleione. Next base: position 410,348 of record JAUIMM010002576.1, read on the forward strand.
TGTAATATACATGAGATGTAGTGTAAGATAAGGTGTAAGTACCAGTGCTGATAGAGACAGGTGTAACATGCTGCCCCCAGGCTTGCAGGGAAGAGGTGTAATATACATGAGATGTAGTGTAAGATAAGGTGTAAGTACCAGTGCTGATAGAGACAGGTGTAACATGCTGCCCCCAGGCTTGCAGGGAAGAGGTGTAATATACATGAGATGTAGTGTAAGATAAGGTGTAAGTACCAGTGCTGATAGAGACAGGTGTAACATGCTGCCTCCAGGCTTGCAGGGAAGAGGTGTAATATACATGAGATGTAGTGTAAGATAAGGTGTAAGTACCAGTGCTGATAGAGACAGGTGTAACATGCTGCCCCCAGGCTTGCAGGGAAGAGGTGTAATATACATGAGATGTAGTGTAATATAAGGTGTAAGTACCAGTGCTGATAGAGACAGGTGTAACATGCTGCCTCCAGGCTTGCAGGGAAGAGGTGTAATATACATGAGATGTAGTGTAATATAAGGTGTAAGTACCAGTGCTGATAGAGACAGGTGTAACATGCTGCCCCCAGGCTTGCAGGGAAGAGATGTAATATACATGAGATGTAGTGTAAGATAAGGTGTAAGTACCAGTGCTGATAGAGACAGGTGTAACATGCTGCCTCCAGGCTTGCAGGGAAGAGGTGTAATATACATGAGATGTAGTGTAAGATAAGGTGTAAGTACCAGTGCTGATAGAGACAGGTGTAACATGCTGCTGCCCCCAGGCTTGCAGGGAAGAGGTGTAATATACATGAGATGTAGTGTAAGATAAGGTGTAAGTACCAGTGCTGATAGAGACAGGTGTAACATGCTGCCCCCAGGCTTGCAGGGAAGAGATGTAATATACATGATATGTAGTGTAAGATAAGGTGTTAGTACCAGTGCTGATAGAGACAGGTGTAACATGCTGCCCCCAGGCTTGCAGGGAAGAGGTGTAATATACATGAGATGTAGTGTAAGATAAGGTGTAAGTACCAGTGCTGATAGAGACAGGTGTAACATGCTGCCCCCAGGCTTGCAGGGAAGAGGTGTAATATACATGAGATGTAGTGTAATATAAGGTGTAAGTACCAGTGCTGATAGAGACAGGTGTAACATGCTGCCCCCAGGCTTGCAGGGAAGAGGTGTAATATACATGAGATGTAGTGTAATATAAGGTGTAAGTACCAGTGCTGATAGAGACAGGTGTAACATGCTGCTGCCCCCAGGCTTGCAGGGAAGAGGTGTAATATACATGAGATGTAGTGTAAGATAAGGTGTAAGCACCAGTGCTGATAGAGACAGGTGTAACATGCTGCCCCCAGGCTTGCAGGGAAGAGGTGTAATATACATGAGATGTAGTGTAATATAAGGTGTAAGTACCAGTGCTGATAGAGACAGGTGTAACATGCTGCTGCCCCCAGGCTTGCAGGGAAGAGGTGTAATATACATGAGATGTAGTGTAAGATAAGGTGTAAGTACCAGTGCTGATAGAGACAGGTGTAACATGCTGCCCCCAGGCTTGCAGGGAAGAGGTGTAATATACATGAGATGTAGTGTAAGATAAGGTGTAAGTACCAGTGCTGATAGAGACAGGTGTAACATGCTGCCCCCAGGCTTGCAGGGAAGAGGTGTAATATACATGAGATGTAGTGTAAGATAAGGTGTAAGTACCAGTGCTGATAGAGACAGGTGTAACATGCTGCCCCCAGGCTTGCAGGGAAGAGGTGTAATATACATGAGATGTAGTGTAATATAAGGTGTAAGTACCAGTGCTGATAGAGACAGGTGTAACATGCTGCCTCCAGGCTTGCAGGGAAGAGGTGTAATATACATGAGATGTAGTGTAAGATAAGGTGTAAGTACCAGTACTGATAGAGACAGGTGTAACATGCTGCTGCCCCCAGGCTTGCAGGGAAGAGGTGTAATATACATGAGATGTAGTGTAATATAAGGTGTAAGTACCAGTGCTGATAGAGACAGGTGTAACATGCTGCTGCCCCCAGGCTTGCAGGGAAGAGGTGTAATATACATGAGATGTAGTGTAAGATAAGGTGTAAGTACCAGTACTGATAGAGACAGGTGTAACATGCTGCCCCCAGGCTTGCAGGGAAGAGGTGTAATATACATGAGATGTAGTGTAATATAAGGTGTAAGTACCAGTGCTGATAGAGACAGGTGTAACATGCTGCTGCCCCCAGGCTTGCAGGGAAGAGGTGTAATATACATGAGATGTAGTGTAAGATAAGGTGTAAGTACCAGTGCTGATAGAGACAGGTGTAACATGCTGCTGCCCCCAGGCTTGCAGGGAAGAGGTGTAATATACATGAGATGTAGTGTAAGATAAGGTGTAAGTACCAGTGCTGATAGAGACAGGTGTAACATGCTGCCTCCAGGCTTGCAGGGAAGAGGTGTAATATACATGAGATGTAGTGTAATATAAGGTGTAAGTACCAGTGCTGATAGAGACAGGTGTAACATGCTGCCCCCAGGCTTGCAGGGAAGAGGTGTAATATACATGAGATGTAGTGTAATATAAGGTGTAAGTACCAGTGCTGATAGAGACAGGTGTAACATGCTGCCCCCAGGCTTGCAGGGAAGAGGTGTAATATACATGAGATGTAGTGTAATATAAGGTGTAAGCACCAGTGCTGATGGAGACAGGTGTAACATGCTGCCCCCAGGCTTGCAGGGAAGAGGTGTAATATACATGAGATGTAGTGTAATATAAGGTGTAAGTACCAGTGCTGATAGAGACAGGTGTAACATGCTGCCCCCAGGCTTGCAGGGAAGAGGTGTAATATACATGAGATGTAGTGTAAGATAAGGTGTAAGTACCAGTGCTGATGGAGACAGGTGTAACATGCTGCCCCCAGGCTTGCAGGGAAGAGGTGTAATATACATGAGATGTAGTGTAATATAAGGTGTAAGTACCAGTGCTGATAGAGACAGGTGTAACATGCTGCCCCCAGGCTTGCAGGGAAGAGGTGTAATATACATGAGATGTAGTGTAATATAAGGTGTAAGTACCAGTGCTGATAGAGACAGGTGTAACATGCTGCCCCCAGGCTTGCAGGGAAGAGGTGTAATATACATGAGATGTAGTGTAAGATAAGGTGTAAGTACCAGTGCTGATAGAGACAGGTGTAACATGCTGCCCCCAGGCTTGCAGGGAAGAGGTGTAATATACATGAGATGTAGTGTAATATAAGGTGTAAGTACCAGTGCTGATAGAGACAGGTGTAACATGCTGCCTCCAGGCTTGCAGGGAAGAGGTGTAATATACATGAGATGTAGTGTAAGATAAGGTGTAAGTACCAGTACTGATAGAGACAGGTGTAACATGCTGCCTCCAGGCTTGCAGGGAAGAGGTGTAATATACATGAGATGTAGTGTAATATAAGCTGTGTGTTATACTGCACAATAAGAACTACCTCTGGCTAGCTTGCAGGAAAACCCTGGACTCATGTACTGTTTCCTGGCTTCTGTGTGTTTGGAGGCGTCCATCTACCAAAGGAGAGGGACCTCCTACCACGATCTTATTACAATATATATAATATATTTATTTTTAATTTATTATTTTATGGTATGATTATATAGGAGGGTTCATCTATGCAACGTCTTCACCTTTTTTGCAGACATTATTTGGGGTATTCTAATAAGATTTTATATTTATATCTTTTTGCAGTGGTGACTACATATAGCATATTATAGATTTGTGTATTTGGGAGTGAGAATTATGTATATACTTCCATACAACCATTACCATATAATGAATGTTTAGAGAGACCAGAATAACATCTTAGTATGTACCTAATTAATGTCATCTTTCTCCTATAAACGTGTTATATATATCCATAGTAATGTCTTGGTCACATACACTAGAATGGACTAGTCTTTATGGATATAGCGGTCTCCTTAATGGTTTATTACATAAGACCAATCCCCCTTTCAAATACTCATTAATAATACTTACTGGATCATATTAATCCCTTGAATACATATATTAATATATATTATGTGGTTGATACTATGATAGCAGCAAATTAGCATACTTTCCCAGGATTGGATGAGGCCCGATCATGTGATCGGGAGGTCTGTTTGCATTGTGACGGAATGGACTGTGCAGTAAGGGAGGTCATGTGACCCCTGAGTGGCAGTGACACGTCACAGCCCCCGTTGGCAAGAACAAAAGTTAAGTTTTAATACGTTTTCTTTTGTGCGCCCACTGAACACAACCCCTAGCTCTATTTCTTTTACGTGACGATTGTATCCTGTAGCCACCAAATAAGTGACTGTCGGGTCTGCAGAGATAATCTGAACATCTGCCTGTTTATTCGAGGGTCAGGCTTCACCCATCGATGAAGGAATTGGTTTGCAATGGTCGGGCATGAACTCTGGTTAAAGGAACGGCTCCGAATGAAGCCACCATTATTCTCAGTAACTACATAGCCCTGAGAACTGAGATGAGACATCTGAAAAATGGTCCTTATCTTGGATTGAAGATCTTGAATCTTTGCCTGTGGAAGAAACACTCTGTGGGTGTCAAATAGAAGACCCAAAAATACCATCCTTTGAGGTTGTAATAAATTTGATTTGGGAAAATTGATGATCCCGATGAATCTCTGGAGCATGCCTAAGGTAATCTGAAGATGTTGTTACAATAGGGCTATTGATGGAGCTTTTAGCAACAAATCATCCAGATAAGCCAACACATTTATCCCTCACTCCTGAGTAGGGAGATCATGTGTGCCATAACTTTTGTAAAGACTCTGGGAGCGGTGGCCAAACCGAATGGCAGAGCCTGGAACTGAAAATGCCGATAGCCCAAGCTGCAAACCGCAGAGGATATTGATGACCCCTCCACATAGGAATCTGGAGGTAGGCATCATTGATATCTATAGAGGCCAGAAATTCCTCTTCTTCCATGGAACAAATGACTGAGCTGATGGACTCCATCTTGAATTCTTCCAAATGGAGATAAGCAGGTTGAGAATGGGACAAAACGACCCAACTGGTTTGTCTACCAAGAAAAGACTGGAGTAAAACCCCAGGCCTTGCTGTAGTACCGGAACCGGAATACTCTGGAATAAAAAAAGTGCAGAAATTGCCTGTGTGAGAGCCGCCTTTCTGCAACCATCCACAGGGAGAGGAGTGAAAAGAATCTTTCTGGAACCTGACCCTCCGAATCCAAAATGTAACCCTTGGTTACTAGTTGACCTACCCTAAACTCCGTATTGGAAAGAAACCAAATTTCCCGGAATTTGAGCAAGTGGCCTCCCACCAGAGGATGGACCACCAGTCCCGTGGATTAGCAGCAGGGCGACGGGTGCTGGGGACAGCACGTCCCCTGAAGGTTTCTCTCTGTGGACCCCTAGGTACACCCCAGAATGCCAGAAAGCTCCCCCTGTCTTGATTCCAAAAGGAATTAAACCTAGCGGATTTTGGTTTTGGTGTTGTTACAGGAAGTTAAGGACTTTTTCCTCCTGTAACCTGAGAAATTTTAGTTAATTCTGGACCAATCAAAAAAACCTCCTTTAAAAGGCAATGTCTCTAAAGCATGCTTAGACTCTATGTCTACCTTCCATGTTTTAAGCCATAGCCAACGCCTGGCGGAAATGGCCAAAGCTGAAATATGAGACTGTACCTGAATAGTATTAAAGCATCACCTATATAGGGTACAGCTTCCAAAATCTGATCAGCTAAAGAACTAGCTTCAGACAAATCCCCTGATTGAAATCCAGTAATCATCTGGTTCATCCAGGGATTGATAGTGTCACGATCCGCACCATTAAAACTACTTTCTTACCTCTCTGGTGCCTATCGAGGATGGTATAGAGGTCCATCCGGGCTGCACGCCGCGCCCGGCTGATGTTTGGACGGAACGGGGATATGGGCACGGCCATCTTAGATTCTGTCACCTGATGCTATGCATCCATTCCGAACACTACCTTCTGACCTGCTGACCGCAGTATCCAATCATCAGGGATCCTGGCCTATAATTTCCATTTCCTGACTGGCCTCTGTTGCCAGTACAATGTCACTTCTTGCTGAAGTTACAGCTCAAGTACTGAGTTCCCAGATACTCCTTATCTGAAAGGTCCAGTCCATCCTATTCTATTTCCTTCACCTGGAACCAGATTACAATATCATCTGCTGTAGTCTGGAATTGCCATTGGGAATTATCTCTCATGTTATGATCGGTCCTTACCGATCAACTACATTCAAGTATCATCATCGGTTCTTACCGATCAACTACATGCAAGTTTCTTCATCGATCCTTACCGATCAACTACATTCAAGTATCACAATCGGTCCTTATCGATCAACATTATTATTCAAACATTGGATCCACATCAAATCAAATATTATTCTTCAAACATCGGATCCTCATCAAATATTCTTCAAATGTCGGATCCTCATTGAATCAACATTATTATTCAAACATCGGATCCACATCAAATCAAATATTCTTCAAATGTCGGATCCTCATCAAATATTCTTCAAATGTCGGATCCTCATTGAATCAACATTATTATTCAAACATCGGATCCACATCAAATCAAATACAAATATTCTTCAAATGTCGGATCCTCATCAAATTAAATATTATTTTTCAAACATCGGATCCTTAACTAATCAACTTATTCTTTAACATCGAATCATTATTAAAGCAAGTTATTGTTCTTCAACATTGGACTATTATAAAAGCAAGTTATATTATTCAACATCGGACTTTGGTCAAATACTCTTATTAATAAAATAGACATTCTTTATTCTGTCATCGCCTTCGGGCACCGCATTCATCACCATATCCCTATATGAGGAGGTCCTGGTTAAAGCCACCCAAACTTGTCCACACTCCTCCAATCACTCCTTCAGCCTCCTACGCCTGTTCCTATCCAAACCAATCCTCAGGCGTGACAGATAGCCTTTATCACCCAGGCGCTGGCCAGAAAAGGCCACACCGAGACTCCTGACAGAGTGAATATAGACTTAAGTACAGCCTCATTCCTTCTATCCATAGGATCTTTAGGGGTTACAGACTGTGTTGTGGGAATAACACTATTCCTGACCAACCCAGCAATAGGAACATCCACCACGGGTGGAATTTCCCAAAACTTGGTATCCTCTTCCAAAAAGGGATAAAGACACTTACATTTTTTTGGAATATGAAATTTGGAATCAAGTCTAACCAGGCTTCTTTTACTGTGTCCTCAAAATGTGAAAATTCTGGGAAAACAAATACAATGTTTCTTCTTACGTTTAAAGAAACTGAACTAGTTACTGGAATAGTTGTTTCCTGGAGATGCAAAGTCTCCCTGACCGCATCTATCAACATGGAAACCCCTGAATCAGAATGCGAGTCACCCTTCCAGTTTGAGGTGTCTTCCCAGTTATAATCCAATTCCCCTTCTTCATAGGAAGAGGTAGCTGAAGACTATTCTCCGGGAAAATCCAATGAGGAAGGGCCTGAACATCTCTTAGTGGCTGTGGGCCCTGCTGATATTTTATTTAGGGATGTTGCCATCTGAGCCATTGTCCCATATGCTGGGCCCATCTGGGCTCTACCAAGGGATCAGACAGAGTAGCAGCTTGAGCACAGGGTATCATATAATTTGCCTGAGAGTGACGTAAATCACCTATGGCCTCAACCGTAGACCTGGCCCAATCAGACATCACCGGCTGTTCAGCTGAACCTCCCGATAATGAACCCCCCTGTGAACAACCAGCACATAGTGACCCTGGGTCCGTACCTATTGGCAATTTTATCTCACATTTTGTACCAGTATAAAACGTGACTGATCCATGTTTTTTGGAACCCTTGTCTGGCTTGTCCATTCTGAGAGAAAGACAAGTCTAACCAACACAGATAGCTACCTACATTCCTCTGGAAAAAGTGCAGCACTGGTTGAATAGAAAAAAAAAACAAAGAAGGGGCTAAATAAGACTCTAATTCACCTATCTGTTAAATGCAAAGAACCCCGGACTCCTTGAAGTCCATATTCACTTGCAAAGAACCAAAAGGCAAACAAATAATCTGTAGTATACACCAGTATGTTACTGCCTAGATTCCTGAGAAACAGTGTAGTAAAGGTGCTTATATACACATCACAATGTTATAAAGCCCAACATAGATCACCAGGTTAATACCCAAAAGTAATAATCCCAGTTAAACTGCTTATCTGTTAATATACAGCCATCCCCCTGTAACCTGCAGTGAGTCTCCTCCAAGCAGATCTCCAACAGCTCTCAACACCTGAATGTGCGTGGCTCTGAATTCTCGTGAGCTGCTGATACTCAAATACCTGGGGGGGGTGTGGCCAGACACACCATCCTGCTTCATTCAGGACGCCTGACACCATCCTAGCCTCCGGTATTTCCATCCAGAGCCATCTATTGATACTGCGGCACATACAGATGATGTCACAGACGGCGCGCCTGCACTTGGAGTGATGCCGCCTTCTAGGGGCCTTCACCAAGCCTCTCTCCCACAAAGCCGGCAGCTGCTCTGTAATCCCAGCCGGTGATCCTCTAGAAGGAACCGTCTGGGTCTTTGAAAGCAGTGGGTGCTGTGGAAGCCCGGGGCGGTGTGAGGCACGCCGGCCCTACTGCTGTAGCCACGTGAGTAATTACATGCCCGGCCGCTCTGCTTAAAAGAAGCGTGCCAGGAGATAGTAAATACGGCAACAAGGTCTTTTACACAAAATGTATAAGGCTTACCTTTTCTTTTGCCAGTGGCCCCTCAAATGTGTGTCTGGCATGGAGAGAGACCCAGGGACTATGCAGTTTGGTGACTCTCCCAGGGGCCATATTTAGAGTGGGATCAAGGTTCACATAAACTTCTCTATTCTATCTAACTCCCACTGTGCTAGTTCTTGTCACCCTGTTACCAGGAAATAAGCACCCAAACCAAACATCAAAATAAAAAAATAAAGCCTAACTGAAAGCTAGGACCTAGCTAGTACCTTACTCCAAGGCACTAAAAACAAGACTGAGGTTCTGGTGGAAGGGGAGGGGTTATATAGGGCAGTAGGAGCCAGTTTTATTTAGTTAGTCTCTGACTCCACACCTCACTACGCATAACCCAGAAGTAATGACATCCCCCAGATGGATGAAAAAGGAACAGCTAATGAAGCCAACTTCCTCATAACAACGGTGCACGTCAAGGTCAATATATTAGACGTTAAGCTGACATTACATATCTGTAGTGGACATGTTGAATGCAGAAGATAAGAGCAGGTGCAAAGACCTTCATCCCCTTGATAAGGACATAATCGTTATGGCCAGATGACTGGGTCAGAGTATTTCCAAAACAGCAAGGCTCAAAATCAGCCATGGAGAGCACCTACTGTCTGAGGAGGGTAAAGCCATGAACCCCTGACAGAGTGATGGGGGGTGGCCAACACTCTTTGATGTGAGAGGACAACAATGGCTATCCAGTCTAGAATGAACCGCACAACAGGATTTTTGTACTTACCTGAAATATCCCTTCCTCCAATTCCATCGGGGACACTGGGACATCTCCTTCTATACTCCACCTGAATCAGTTAAGTTTAAGCAAGGCCAAGAGGAGACAGAGAAGACAGATGAAAAGGAACCCCTGATTAAAAAGATAACATCATAACAGAGGTGTCACAACAGGCAACACTGAGTAGGATCACACAAGAACCATAGCAGCACTGGGAGGGCGACCAGTGTCCCTCAGAGAAAGTGATTTTACTGATAATTTTTATACTTATGTTTTTCCTACTTCCACTGGAGAAAATCAGACATTGGGGACAAAGAAGTCCTCACAGGAGACAGAGCACTGAGCTCTGAAACCCCTCTAAATCGAGGCAAGGAAGAAGACATTCATCCATTTGAGATATTTGAGATTGAGGCCTCCCAATTTTCGACCCAGGGAATGAACATGAGCGATATAGCCAGCAGAAGATCCTCTGCCCATTGCATGATGTCGGCCAGTTCACATATTGCCAGGGAAATATTTGTGCCCCCCTGGTGATTGAGATATGCCACAGCCATGGCATAATCTGACTGGACCTTCACCTCAGAGCTGAGAAGATGGACTGAGCTGCCATCCAGTTATATAAGATAACCCGGAGTTCCAGCACATATATGGGAAGGGATCTCTTCCCCTGGAACTAAAGAACCACAGTCCCTCAGCCCTGGAAACTTTCATCTGTAGTCACCAGAATTTAATCACAAATTGGAAAAGGGGTTTCCTTCATGTAGATGTCGCAAATCCAGTCACCAAAGATGGGACAGATGAGCATGGATGGTAAAGGGTAAATATGGATGACCCGGAACAGGTAGAGATGTGACCCGTCCCACTTGGATAGCAGATGCCTGAAATGGAACCTTCAGAATTGAAGAACCTCAAAGCACACACATTTTTCCAACAGACACAGGTACAGATGGATCTAAACCGGCCTCTTCAGCTGGACCAAACCAATCAAGGCCTAGATTGCCACAATCTTTTCCAAAGGCAGAAATACCCTATTCAGGAAGGTGTCGAACAGCATGCCCAGGAAGATCATAATCTGCGACAGGACAATGTTGGTCTTTCTGAAGTTAATAGTCCAACAGTGAAATATTAACACCCGATGAGTCAGACGAACATGAGATAAAATGATCTCAAAGGAAGGGGCCTTAATGACATCCCTTGCATTAATGGGAGTCAGAGTGTAATGCTGGCCATACACCTACATGACCAGCATAAAATCCGATTCATATACGATTTCCCTACGATTCCCCGAAGCTCCCCGGCAGTCCCAGCAGCATGTTTGCTGTTTTTCTTTAGCACAGGATCGGTCGTAAGTTCGATCCTGTGTCTCACAGTCTCATAAAAAAACAGTCATTGAAATGACTTGAATTGCTGCACGATGGAATGCATGAACAAAATAAATGGCATGATCTGCACACGATACGATGGACTGCGCATCTAATAATACAATCCGATTATAGGAGCTGCGGGAGCGCGCATCGGATCGTATCTTACTAAAATAATACACGATTTTCACAAGATCCATCTTATGACTCATCAAAAATCGGGCAAGCGGCCTGAAATCGTGCAGGTGTATGGCCAGTTTGAGAAGAATACTTTTTAGATCTCTTGGCTGGTACTGCAAAAAACTTTTTCTGAGACATAGGGCCTGATTCAGAGCCGGACGCTATTTGTGGACGGTCGTTCTGAAAAAGGGGCCGGATATTTAAATTAAGCGCTCGCTCTTTGCGGTCTGTTGACGCCTCTATGTCTGAACGAGCGAACAAAACATGCGCTCGCTATTTTGAAAAAAACGCCACCTGGCCGCTCGCATCATACGTCATCTCCGCTATTTATTAGATTAATCGAGTACATCGAACGGCGTATGAACTGCTCGCTATTCATGTGGTAGCATTTTCCTACCGCAATCATGCGAGCAGTTCAGGCTAAAAGACAACCAAGTGACGTGGTCGATGCCGCTGCTTTGTTAATTATGCACACCCTTAAAACGCCCATTTTGACCGTTTGGCACGCCTGCGTTCGGATATCCACTCCCCGTTTTCAAGCACCTTCCCCTGTTACCACCCACAAACGCCTCATCCTGTCACTCAAATTAGCAGGCATTTGCTATTTTGCGAGCACACGAATTCTGACCGAACTGACTGGTTCGCGCATGCGTATTACAACCCATATGCATGCGCAGATGTGTGAACATCGCTCGGAGCGAACGAGCAGCCGCTTACGAGCGTCTCTGAATCAGGCCCGTAGAACAGGAGACTAACAGGGGCTATTGCTCCAGACCCAAAGTCTGACTCAGATGTCTCCTGATTCCCCCACTGGGCAGACACATTTTCCTCATTAGTACTGACAGAGGAGGGTGTAGCATAAGAGATTGTTGTATTAACTGAGTAAGGAGAATATGTGACTCTGTTTTGTAATAAGTGTTTATTACTCACCTGTACTGATATCTGTAGGAATTTCCTCCTCCTTACACTGCTGATCACCCTTCACATACATCTCTTCTTCACCCTCTATATGTTCTAACTTCATATCAGTCACATACGTCTCTTCTTCTCCCTCTATATCTTCTGCCTTCATAACAGTCACATACGTCTCTTCTTCTCCCTCATCTTCTGCCTTTATATCAGTCACATACGTCTCTTCTTCTCCCTCTATATATTCTATCTTCATATCAGTCACATACGTCTCTTCTTCTCCCTCTATATCTTCTGCCTTTATATCAGTCACATACGTCTCTTCTTCTACCTCTATATATTCTATCTTCATATCAGTCACATACGACTCCTCTTCCTCTATATCTTCTGCCTTCATATCAGTCACATACGTCTCTTCTTCTCCCTCTATATCTTCTGCCTTCACATAATCCAGAACTTCACCCTAAATAACCCATAAAATAATACAGTCGTATTTCACTGAGATGACACAGTATTATATCAGTGTGTAAGACACACACAGCTTCTCTACACATCATATAGTGACAGTCACTTTGGTATATTGGTGAGACCCTAAATACCACCTACCTGATGCTCCTGTGGGGTCCTGTGATTCTCCTTTGTACAATCCTGTGAATAAAGAGGATGGGGACATCTCTTTGGGGTATTTCTGTTACTGGTTCCATCTGTAGGAGACACACAGTGACTGAGTACATTGTATATATGTGAGTATCAGGTGATGTGTGTATATAGGGGTCCCCCATACCTGCTCTCCCCTGTACAATAAATGGCAGTCTACTCTTAACCAGTGATGTGAGAGGCCGGTCATTCTCCATCATCACGCCCTTGTACAGACCCTGGTGTTCCTCTATATATTCCCCCTCCTGCATGGAGACATAGACAGTGACATCCTTTAAACTTATAGGAACCTAACACACACAATGATACAGACATCACCCAGACACATCCCCTGGTGTTACTGTATAATGTCCCATTCCCAGCAGTCACCTCTCCAGTCAGCAGCTGAATGATCTTGTTGGTGAATTCCAGGATCTTCTGTTTATTGTGTCTCTTGTGTATCAGTGAGTGAGGTAGAGGCACCGTGATGGGGCTCTGGGTCCTGCTCAGTCCTCCTGACACATGGGGACATCTGCTGGGTGTCTCACACTCATCAGATGTCTTCTTCACTACTGTGTAATCCTGTGTATTTGGGAAGACTCCAATTATCACTGCATACACTCCCAGATCCCCTCACCCCCCCCAGTTATGTCTCTATATTATTACTATAGATAGAAGTGAGGTGACTGTGACACTCCCAGATCCCCTCACCTCCTCAATCATGTCTCTGTATTATTACTATAGATATATATGATGTCACTGTGACAACCCCAGATCCCCTCACCTCCCCAGTCATGTCCCTGTATTATTACTATAGATATCAGTGATGTCACTGTGACACTCCCAGATCCTCTCACCTCCCCAGTCATGTCTCTGTATTATTACTATAGATATAAGTGATGTCACTGTGACACCCCCAGACCCTCTCACCTCCCCAGTCAGCGCGTAGATTATCTCCAGGGTGAGATGTAAGATCCTGTCAGTCTTGTGACTCCCGTCCTTGTCTATCCTTAGTGAATCAGTGAGAATAGAGAACTTGTGACGTGTAGAGTAGACTCTGGTTCCTCACAGCAGTACTGACTAGGAGTAAATAGAATATAACAGACATCACAGAGAACACATATAATACAGTCAGACGTGTAACAGTGAGTGACCAGTAAGTCTTTCCTTTCCCCCCTTGCAAAGAGCCCTGGTCAGTGTCAGAGATCCCCATAAGGCTCCTCAGAGGCCATCACACAACAATGTTACACCATTGCTCCTCTCCTGGCCGAGGGTCTTAATCAGGTTACAGAACAGCAGACAGCATAGAGAATGAGATAAGGAATCACCAATAATGATTATTATCACTCTGACTATATGTGACTCTGCAGCTGTAGTCGAACCATAAGTCCCAGAGCACCCTGTCATGCTGAAGGACACAATTACCATACCATTACCCTCAGATGTAGGTGTCATGTGTGACCAGCCTGCCGGCCGTGTGTGTGCAGCGTAGGGTGGGGTGAGACATATCCTGGGGGATAATCAGTGACACTCTGAGGACCTGGGGACTGTCACAGCCACTGGCTGTCTCTGAGAAAGTCTCTATTAGTCAGTATAACAAGACGCCCTGACAGTCTCAGCTCAGGGAGTGCAGCCCTTTGTTACATGGCCTGTTAGTGTCCTTCCCCAGCTCCTGTTATGTATCATCTGGTATATATGTTATACCTATTGTGTGTTATTCCCTGACCATCCATTATTATTATTATTATTACTCTGTTGCTACTGCTATAACAGGACACCACAGGCCGCTCCTCCTGTAATATACTGAAGACAGGACACCACAGGCCGATCCCCCTGTATAGTAGGCACCACAGGCCTCTACCCCTGTATAGTAAGCACCACAAGCCACTCTCCCTGTAAAGTAGGCACAACAGGCAGCTCCCCCTGTATAGTAGGACACCACAGGCCGCTCCCTCTGTATAGTAGGACACCACAGGCCTCTCCCCCTGTATAGGACTTCACAGGCCGCTCCCCTTGTATAGTAGAACACCACAGGCTGCATCTCCTGTATAGTAGGACACCATAGGCTGCTCCTCCTATATAGGACACCACAGACCGCTCCCCCTGTACAGGATAACTCAGGAAGCTCCCCCTGTATAGTAGGACACCAAAGGCCGCTCCCCTTGTATAGAGGACACCACAGGCAGCTCCATCTGTATAATTGGTCACCTCAGGCCGCTCCCTTTGTATAGGACACCTGAGGCCACTCCCCCTGTATAGTAGGCACCACAGGCCGCTCCCCTTGTATAGTAGGACAACAAAGGCCGTTTCTCCTGTATAGTAGGCACCATAGGCCGCTACCCCAGTACAGTAGGACACCACAGGCCGCTCCCCCAGTACAGTAGGACACCACATGCTGCTCCCCATGTATAGTAGAATACACGCTGCTCCCCCTGTATAGTAAGAAACCAAAAGTCACCTCCCCTGTATAGTAGGCGCCACAAGCCACTTCCCCTTTATAGTAGGCACCACAGGCCGCTCCCCCTGTATAGTAGGCACCACGGGTTGCCCCCCCTGTAAAGTAGGACACCACAGGCCGCTCCCCCTGTATAGTAGGCACCACAGGCCGTTCTCCCTGTATAGTAGGAAACAACAGGCTGCTCCACCTGTATAGTAGGACACCAGAGGCTGCTCCCCCTGTATAGTAGGAAACAACAGGCTGCTCCCCCTGTATAGTAGGCACCACATGCAGCTCCTCCTGTATAGTAGGGCAACACAGTCCGCTCCCCCTGTATATTAGGCACCACGGGCTGCTCCCCCTGTATAGTAGGCAACACGGACCACTCTCTCTGTATAGTAGAACACCAAAGGCTGCTCCCAGTGTATAGTAGAACATAACAGGCTGCTCCCCCTGTATAGCAGGCACCACAGGTTGCTCCCCCTGTATAGTTGGATACGACAGGCTGGTCCCCTTGTATAGTAGGACACCACAGGCCGCTCCCCCTGTATAGTAGGCACCACAGGCCGCTCCCCCTGTATAGTAGGCACCACAGGCCGATCCCCCTGTATAGTAGGCACCACAGGCCGCTCCCCCTGTATTGTAGGCACCACAGGCCGCTCCCCCTGTATAGTAGGCACCACAGGCCGATCCCCCTGTATAGTAGGCACCACAGGCCGATCCCCCTGTATAGTAGGCACCACAGGCCGATCCCCCTGTATAGTAGGCACCACAGGCCGCTCCCCCTGTATAGTAGGCACCACAGGCCGCTCCCCCTGTATAGTAGGCACCACAGGCTGCTCCCCCTGTATAGTAAACACCAAAGGCCTCTCCCCCTGTATAGTAGCACACCACAAGCCGCTCCCCCACTATAGTAGGACACAAGTCGCTCCTCCAGTAGAATATGACACCACAGGCCACTCCCCCAGTACAGTAGGACACCACAGGCCGCTCCCCCAGTAGAGTAGGACACCACACGCTGCTCCCTTTGTATAGTAGAACAATACAGGCTGCTCACCCTGTATAGTAGGAAACCAAATGCCAATTCCCCTATATAGTAGGCGTCACAAGCCACTTCCCCTGTATAGTATGAACCACAGGCCGCTGCCCCTGTATAGTAGGCACCACAAGCCGCTCACCCTGTATAGGACACCACAGGCCGCTCCATCTGTATAGGACACCACAGGCTGCTCTCCCTGTATAGTAGGAAACAACAGGCTGCTCCACCTGTATAGTAAGACACCAGAGGCAACTCCCCCTGTATATTAGGAAACAACAGGCTGCTACACCTGTATAGTAGGCACCACAGGTCGCTCCCCCTGTATAGTAGGCACCAAAGGCAGCTCCCACTGTATAGTAGGACACCACAGGCCGCTTCCCCTATATAGTAGGCACCACAAGCCGCTCACCCTGTATAGGACACCACAGGCCGCTCCCCCTGTATAGTTGGACACGACAGGCTGCTCCCCCTGTATAGTAGGCACCACAGGCTGCTCCCCTGTATAGTAGGCACATTACTTGCGGATGCCGGACACAGTGATGTCTCCTCTCTGCGTTGTCTCGAATATTACGCAACCGGAAATTACTGTACTACTTCCTGCGGGTGGAACGCACAGCCCGAAAACGAGTGGACCGCACAGACCGGAAGTCAGATGGACCGCACAGACCGGAAGTCAGGTGAAACGCAAATACAGGAAGTCAGGTGAGCCGCACACACCGGAAAATGAGTGGAACGCACAGACCGGAAGTCAGGTGGACCGCACAGTCAGATCCTCATCTCCGTAATCACTATCCTGACGTCAGGCGCTGGGCGGAGCCGGGGGCGGGGTTACAGGCAGTGTCAGGGTGGGAGGGGCTCCGGGGCCCCCAGGAGAGATGCGGCGGCAGCTGGTGACCCCACTGTGCCCAGAGGAGCAGCTCCATTGTTACTGATAGGTGTGCCCGGTATAGGGGGGGTGATAGGTGTGCCCGGTATGGGGGGGAGTGATAGGTGTGCCCGGTATGGGGTGAAGTGATAGGTGTGCCCGGTATGGGGTGAAGTGATAGGTGTGCCCGGTATGGGGTGAAGTGATAGGTGTGCCCGGTATGGGGTGAAGTGATAGGTGTGCCCGGTATGGGGGGGAGTGATAGGTGTGCCCGGTATGGGGGGGAGTGATAGGTGTGCCCGGTATGGGGGGGGGTGATAGGTGTGCCCGGTATAGGGGGGGTGATAGGTGTGCTCGGTACGGGGGGGTGATAGGTGTGCCCGGTATGGGGGGGTGATAGGTATGCCCGGTATGGGGAGGTGATAGGTGTGCCCGGTATGGGGGGGATAGGTGTGCCCGGTATAGGGGGGGTGATAGGTGTGCCCGGTATGGGGGGGTGATAGGTGTGCCCGGTATGGGGGGGTGATAGGTATGCCCGGTATGGGGGGGTGATAGGTGTGCCCTGTACGGGGGGGTGATAGGTGTGCCTGGTATGGGGGGGAGTGATAGGTGTGCCCGGTATAGGGGGGGTGATAGGTATGCCCGGTATGGGGAGGTGATAGGTGTGCCCGGTATGGGGGGGATAGGTGTGCCCGGTATAGGGGGGGTGATAGGTGTGCCCGGTATATGGGGGGGTGATAGGTGTGCCCGGTATGGGGGGGTGATAGGTATGCCCGGTATGGGGGGGTGATAGGTGTGCCCTGTATGGGGGGGTGATAGGTGTGCACGGTATGGGGGTTGATGGGTGTGCCCATTAGAAGAAAGGAGGTGAGGGTGATAAGTGTGCCCAGTAAGGAAAGGAGGAGGAGAGAATAATCTTACTGGTACCACAGATATCAGATACTAATTAACATCTTAATTACCATGTTATGCCTGCCAAAGTACATATACTATCCACCTCTTACAGAGAAAGTATTGCAGTATAGATCACCAATATATGCATACAAGTAATGTTGTTTATAACCATATGTACAAATAGACCCATCATTACTTATCATATAGTTCTATAAGCTGGGCCCTCCAACAAGACCCTAGCTTGTAGATTATTAATGTAGGTTGATGCTGTAATACATTAATGATGTTAATTTTAGTGTAAATATCTCATACATTGTTGTAACACATTATTCAGGGCTCATTAATTTACTGTATCTATAATGCAGCATATAAATATATATAATCAGTATACAGAACTTATTCAACACAGTGCATCTAGGTACACTGTAAGTATTTCATGCCATAAACACAGTCCAGGTGGATAGATATGAACTCTGGCATAGAGTACTAATAAAAAAAACCCTGGGCTTTCGCCTGTCTGATTCATGGAGAGGGGGGGGCACTGTGCCTAGAGGAACTTCTAGCTTCTAGCCGTGTCTCTACCTCCACAGAGGGGAAGAAAATACCTCTGGTCATCAGTCCGTTGAACAGTGGTATCTGGTAGGTGTATGTGTAGAGCTGCTTCTGCAAGCAGACCGCAGGACACGCGTTTCGCCAATGTGCTTGATCACCTGATCACTGTTCCTTCAGCATACCAATTTATCATATTACTTATAACTATATTATTAAGCAAATTATTTAAAGAGTGCCCCCAAAATAAACTTTTTGTCTATTTTTGCTTCTTATGCAGAGGAATATTCATGTGTACCACACATACTGCCCCTGAGTCACATTACACCACATAGCAGTGCCCCTTATTCATGTTATGACACACAGTAGTGCTTTTACACAATGCCCCCAGTTGTAGTGCCCTCTATGCAATGCCCTCTATAGTAGTCCCCGAGTAGTGCCCCATGTAGCAGTGCCCCCAGTAGTAGTGCAACCTATACTGAAGCCATTTACACACAAACACACAACCCCCCCCCCAATACTTACCTAAAGCCCCACTCCTGCATCTGCTGCCTCTGGTCCGCCGGCTCCTCAGTACTATTGGAGAGACTTGGTTGGTTTGCTCCTGACCCGTCTGTCTCCTCCCTGGTACTCCGGTTCTGACCTTGGCTCCGCTTCAGACTCTGTTATTCCCTGACCTTTGGTACCATTTTGCTCATATGTATTCTAACCTGGCTTGTCGACTACGCTGTAGCCTCCACTTCATCCAGAGTTCACCAGCACCTGTATAAGGGAACCTAGGTTGAGGGCCGTGACCTGCATGTCTGATGCACCTCAGTCCATAACTCCTTGCAGGGGTCCCTGGTGAACACAACCGGCACGTTAGACTTCGCGCCTCAGTTATAGGTCTAGTCAACCCCAATACGGGTTGCATCCGTTACATATTCGAAAGTTGCGAGACCACCTGCCCGTGAGACCGGTGTTAGCCATTTCCTGAAAGTGATATGGCCGCTTCACCCGGATGTCTGTAAACGATTGAGATACATAAGCCACTGAACCGGAAGTCATGATCAGCCATTTCCATAGTAACCAGCAGGGGGACTAACTGCATCTTTTCAAATTTATATTAGTAGTCCGTATTCCAGGGGTGAGTAGGTATTGAAATTCAGTATTGTACAAGTGCCCAGTCTTTATCCATCTTGTCCCAAATATAATCTCTCTACCGTTTTGTTGGTTGGATAAAGGAGATAGATATTACAAGAGCATAAAAACCCTTATCGGACCATTTTAGAATTAATTCACTACATCCTTAAAAAATATTTTTATATACTATACTATAAATTTGCTATAGTAGAAGACATATGTATATAAATTTTTTTTTAAATTAAAGTCATAAATAACCAAATGTTGCACCAAGTACTCTACATACCCTCAGGGTTCTATACATCTAGCATAATAATAAATACAACAAACAGATACCAGTATTAATATATTGTAACATATAATCCAGGCTTTTCATAACTTTTCTATGTTTCATAGCAATAGTACTAAAAAAAATCTAATTTGGTATGAAAAAGGAGCATGACCAGCAGGGTACCGTAGATTTTTAGCGCGAAGTGGAGTCCCTTCATTGGCCACCGGAGAACATCTTACCACCAGCCAGATTGCCAAAGGATAAGGTGGGGAGAGTCAGGGCTGGTTAGGCTCTGCCACCTACATTAATCTTTACCATCGGCACTGGATGAGTCTTTTAACCACGTTTTCTGATTGTTGAATAAATAGTATTAGTGCCTATATTCTGTTATGTACCCTCTGGAGGCAGGTGAGTCACAAGTCACAGAATGTAGCAATCAATTCAGAATGATGTTTATTGATGGAGAATACAATGACCTGGGAGTGCAGGTAGGTATACTTTAATGGTAGGATACTGAGAAACCAGGTACATTTAAAAATTCAGATTTGCAAATGCTGATATTCTTGGGATGGCAGACAAGCTTGTAAGGCAGATATACTTGGCAGGGCAGATCACAGAAGCTCACATGAACACAGATCCAGCACATGTACACAACTCCAGTAACATTGGTGAATGGCAGAACAATTATAGACCCAGCAATGAGTGCTGGGATCAGGCAGACTTGAATAGGCAGCTGTCAGGTGTAGTTCATGCTGTTAATGAATAATAAATTACCTGACACCTGGCGTCAGCACAGAATCATAACAGCACCACCTCTGGTCACATCCATAACTGCAGCTCATATATCAGGAGCCCTGGGAACCCCGGGTGGTGAGGAAAAATAACAGATGGGAAACAGCAAAACCGAACAGAGGCCCTGATTCAGAGCCGAACGCTCTGACCAGAGCGCTCGCTCTGAATCAGGGCCCTCCTCCCTAAAAATGGAGCGGCCTCTTGGACGCTCGCATAGCTGTGGGTTACCACCCACAGCCTATGCGAGCGTCCATGATGATGGTCAAGACCATCGGGCTTGCGAGGAGACCCTGCGGCAAGCCCTGGAGTGATTTTGGCTCTATCAGAGCCAAAATCACTCTCACTGACATCACTAGTGATGTCAGTGGGGCCGGACCCAGACGGTAGGCGTTCCCATGGGAACGCCTCCGTCTGGCAGCCACGCCCCAGGCACCCCCACCAAAGGGGGCGTGCTGTCAATCACCATCGACAGCACGCCCCCTTTGGTGCGAGACCCCGAGCGACGGATTCCTCATCGCTCGCCGGGACTCGCGCATGCGCACGACGGAGCTCCCTCCGTCGTGTGCATGCGCATTCGCCCAACATCGACCCGCTTGCGAGCGGGTCTGAATGACCCCCAGAGTTCTAACATATGCACCTTTTTTAGCGCTTGTTTTTAACCATTGTACCTTTAATACATACTGAGCTGCTTCATATACCTCCCAGCGCTGAATATATTTATTTTCTAATCCTTAACTAAATGAGCCAACCTGCGATTAGCTTTATCCTGAAGATGATCAGTCCAGGTAGTTGGGAGAGTAAAACGAGTAAACCTAGAGGACTCCAACCTGTCACTCAATTAAGGTTGTCCTGTGTCCCGACACATAGACTCAAGTTCCACCTCTCTATTCCTATAGAACAGTGGTTCTCAAACTCGGTCCTCAGGACCCCACACAGTTCACATTTTCCAAAGGTGTATTCATTACTCACTGACACATTTTACAAGATCCACAGGTGGAGCTAATTATTTCACTTGTGCTTCTGTGAGGAGATCTGGAAAACATGCACTGTTTGGGGTTTTGAGGACCGAGTTTGAGAACCTGTGCTATAGAACATTTTAAACTCATCCACATTTAT
Source organism: Taudactylus pleione (assembly GCA_031769625.1). Lineage (NCBI taxonomy): Eukaryota > Metazoa > Chordata > Amphibia > Anura > Myobatrachidae > Taudactylus > Taudactylus pleione. The sequence goes on from JAUIMM010002576.1 coordinate 432,000, forward strand.
CAAAGTCTCTCATAAAATTACTTTAACTTTCGGTGAACTAGGTGGGGTGTGACGTAGCCCAGCAAGATTTAAGCTCCTAGACATCTTTATAAAAATTACTGCATGCAAGTTGCCATTTTGTGTAGCTAGAGTCGCGATGTGGCCAGTTTGTGTAGTGATGGCGGTTTAGTGTGGTGAGCGCAATCGCGGTGAGTACACATGCACTCGCCACCTGCCTTGATGTCAGCCAAGAGTGTTCTAATTAAGACTGAGTTGATTAAGTTTATTTTAATTATTTCTAATTGTTCCTACGTTTAGTTTTTACTAACGATTGTGATTCAAACCTGTTCCCAAAAACTTTTTCAAAAAAGTTGTTACTAGAAGCCTTATAAGGTTAACATATGAGTTTATTCCCTTATTATTTTGTTTTATTTTTATACTTTAAGGGACAAGAATGGATATTATGACAGTCAGAATTACCACCGTACTAAATTAGTATGCTATGGTGAAGTATAGCACGGGTTATAAGATCCCCCACATGGGTCGCCATGTTGATTTTTACCACCTGGTGCATGGACAGTTCATCCTACCACACAGTGGTCATCCCTATAGTATAAGAAAAATATCCAGTCCAAAGTTCTACTTCAGACCCAGCACCCGTCTGTAATAGCCAGGATGGGTGTAATTTCCAAAATCCCTGTCCATGAGGGCTAGCTAAGTCCAAGTCTAAAATAAGTAAGGAACAATCTGAAATACCTCTGGTTTAAATATATTCGACCAAAGATATTTGGGAAGCAATCTGCAAAAGACCAGAGCCAGGTCAATCCTCAAAAAAGCGTGAAAGGTATGTGAGATACCAAAAAATTGGCCTACACCAGGACGTATTACTCACCAAGCATCAACCCAGCCAGGACCCGTCACAAAATCTGAAAATCTACCTCTTCCGTGCAGAGGAAACCCAGAGGATTCATGCCACCTATACATGGTAGGGTCTAAGATTATTAAGGTCTCCTAAACCTAGCACAGAAGTAGTAGGGGATTGCATGACAAATTCAACAGCTCTCTTCAATACATCAGCAAGAAAACAGAAGAAAGGTTCCTTATGGGTGCTAAGAAATCATGGTGAGGTTCATACCACTCGCTATCACTTGGAGAAGCAGACCCTCCTATATTATATATTGTACACAGAAAAAAAGGTGACATTTGTGGAGCGTTGATTTAACTTTCCCTTGTTTTCTCTTCAATACATCATGAGATAAGGATGGGGGAACATAAGAGCCAGTATGAAGAGGGAGTCAAATGTATTCTGCAGACAAAAAAAACGTACTTCCCCTGGGTGTTTTCAAAAGAATTCAATACAAAATGTACAGAAACTCCCAAAAACTCCCTTAGAGGAGATGTGAGAGGCATGACACGCATAGGGAATCCATGAATTTTTGAGGAAAGGGAGTTTACCACCAATGAAATAGACAATTACTGTCAGGACCATATTGCTTGAGCTGGTTAATGACTAGAGAGAGCACCAGAGTTTGTCGTTGATAATTGATAACGCTGATAATTCTGGATTACTTAAAAACCTTGCTTGTAATAGTGAGCACTGAAATAATTCCACACAAATACAGATTGTAAAATAAATGACAATGCTTTTACTTAAAGACAGCTTAATCATACATATATTTTGCCACTGCAGACTTACAACAAAAACATAGGTTATACCAACAGCAGCAGGGAATACTTCTACAAGAAATGTGTGACCCCCAGTATAGAATAGCACGATAGCAGTCAGTCAATACTCCATACATACGTAACGGCACCCCCAACCCTCGTACTGTGCTCTCCCCCTTAGTTCATATTTATACCTTATTTTTGTTTATAAATTAAAGTAATCCAATTAATATTTGTATGTAACTTAAGGCCCCCATACACGGGGCAATAAAGCAGGCAATCTGACTGATTGGTACGATTTGCCTGCTATATAGCACCGTGTATGGCCCCAATGCCGGGCCGAGCATGTTCGCATGGGGTCACACATCACACCCCCTGATCTTTCTGCATAACCAAAAGATCAGGGGATGCGATGTGCGATCCCATGTATGGCTATGCGGGTGAGAGAGGAGGGAGCCGGCATATCGGGCGGTCGGCCACTCGATCGTACCGTGTGTGTGGACCGCCTGATATGTTGGATGACGGATCCCCAATCGCCTCGCACGGTGCCATCACACCATGTATGGCGGCCTTAGGTCTTTATAGGCTATCTATACCTTAATAATGACATAATTCCGTACTATGCTTTTGATCCCATGTAGGAATCTGACATGGTCGCCCATTTAACCTTCATTTCTGCTTATTGCAGGTAAATGCTATCTCAGTTATAGCTCATTTGTTATATAAAAACTGAGACCTGCTACTGTCAGCTGTTCTGTGTGTGTTGTAACTTACACATTTTATACCTATAATTCTCATTGCTAAAACACTAATTTATATATATAATCAGTTCAGCCTGGTCAGGGACCCATAACAAGTAACCCTGATGGGGGGTGCACCTCTGCTATAGACAGAGCGCCGTAATACAAATACCTTACTTACCAAACTGCCACCACCGATGGAAACAATCCAAAGAGGCCACCGGTCCTCTATTTACCCAATAATTGTGCAGACTCAGCAACAAAATTCCCCCCAGTTAATCTGTTGCCTCCGGCTTCTAGCGATTATCACAGTTATTGCCTAACCTCTCCCCAATAGCGCAGACTCAGCGTCACAGATGACCACACAGTTTGCCGAGACCACCTCTGCTTCTTGTAATTGACAATAGATGTAGCGTCACCCTAGCGGACTAATAATCTCTTCAAAGACTAGGTTTCAGAGCATATATGAAATAAACTAATAAAGAATACTTTATTTACAAAAGTGAGTACAATGCTTAAAAAGAATGTTACAAAGAAAAGAATGGTTACACAGGTGCATACAGATATAGTGATGGAAGGAACAGTAGGAAATGCAAGGACTGCTGGTTACACTTCAACATGAAATTGATCCCTCAGTTTGAACGCAGGAAACAGGACTTCAATCCTTTTTCTTGACAGAGCATCACACCTAACATGAGGTCATCCCAGTCATCTCTGATTGGGGTCCAGTTATGTGTATATGATTTTCCAAGCTTCCAGCTATCACTGATACATCAATGTTATCTCATAAACCATCTGAAATATGACTGATCTTTGATCTGGCTGGATCTCATCACACCTGAATGTCAGCCTGGTTACTCTTTGTATTACATCCCCTACAGCGCTGGCTTCCTCTAGCTGCAAACACAAAGGGCTGAGCAATCTACATGTCCTGGTGACAATGGTACCATTACTGAATGAGCCTACAGATGGGCCATAAGCTAGATGAATCTGTTTAGTATTTCCTGACTTCGGTATCAGGCTAGTGGGAACTGGGCATGTCCCTTAGTTTCATCACCTGGGCTATTCTGACAGACTTTAAACAAAAGGCCTTCTAGCCCTGTACACTTCAAAGAATACTCATCATGGGAGTCCTATGTAATGAGCATCTTATTGGTCAGTCAGGGGCCAGAGTTTAACAAACTATTACGAAACAAACTCACAATCATATAAAATCTATAATTCTTCACAAGCCTATACATATCTGCACAGCTAATCACACCTGCAGAGACATAAAACACTATTCTCTACACACGTGTTAGTACATCATGTAACATGCTATTAGCTAAGATATAAAACTAAATGGCTGCTGCATCAGACACACACCTGCCTACGTTTAGAGAGGAAAGGGAAGGCCTTATCCTCTCTGGGCCTGGGGCCATTCAACAAGTGTGGTCTGCAAATCGCACAACTACATATATATATTCTCAGTGATTTTCTATATGCCCTAAATTGAGGTGCAGGATAATAAAATAACATAAGCCTGGATATATTTGTGAGTTGCTGAATGAATATATACGTCCACATATTCCTATTTTATCATACCCCAAATATTCCGGGTGAGTAACTTAAGAATACCACAAGACCGGCCGGTGTAACAGAGTAATACAATCAGGTGATGGTTACTGGCCCAAACCAAGTAGCGCCCATGGTCACCCCCTCCCCTGGGAGTATAAGTAGAACAAGCACATCTTTCTAATTCAGCTGCAGTGTGGATGGTTTTCCCTATAATAAGAGGCACTAGGAATCTATTTCATGAGGAGTGTGAATAGGCCCCTTTGTCACGTGAAAATGCATCTTAGTCGCAAGACTACTAATTTATTTGATATGTGACGCTTGTATATCTGAGTCTTTATTCTATGCCAAGGTCCATTGTGCTTCATATACAGATTCTGTTGTAAACAGACATATGAGTGTCGCATATCAAATGAATCAGCGCAGTCTCGTGAAGCGGATTGTTGCAACAGGTTGCAACGAAGACGGATTTTCGGCTGAAAAGGATGTAAAAAAGACACTAGGCGTAAGCCGCGTAGCATGGGACCTGGAGTCTCAAGCCGCATGGTGTATTTAGGTTAGGTGTAGGAGGACACATCTGTAGAGCCTATGGTGCCTGGAGCAATGCACCCCATGGGTGTATGTGAAGTATGGGCATTTCTTTCTAATTTAGCTGCTCCATGGCTGGTTTTCCGCATAGTATGGGACAGAAGGTAGTGTGTGAATAGGGGTCCACAGGTAAAGTCACTGCAGGTGCAGAAAAAAGCAGCAGCCATTAGTGGGACTCAGCCCCACGGCCAGAGATGGGCCAGCAACTGACAGGAGACAGAGGCCCTCACTGACTCCGACGCCAACAACTTCCCAGGAGCAACAACCATATGGCACTAGAGGAACTCTGGTGGTGGGGCATGTAGCCAGAGGAACCACCAGGCCGTGACAAGGGAGAAGCAACGTAGGACCCACCACCAGGGGCACCACAGACAAGGAAACCAGCATGGACCTCAGACTGTTAAGCCAGGAGCACTAGGATGATGTAGTCATAGTTTAGCCAGAGAGGCCATGGACCTGCATCTTACTCTGATGTCACCATGGCCACACCCTTTTGCAAATATATTTAAGAGATGTCACAACCATGCACAGAGAACTTCGGAAAGAGGGCTGGTAGTCAGGGTACTAGGGTGTGGAGTGACCACAGATGCGGTGGAGGTAGGTGTGTCTTCCTCCTTAGCTAGATCTGAGTGTTGGCGAGACCTGACCAGAGGCGGAGTATAACCCACTGGTTGTTTTCACCAGTGACCCCTCCAATTGGCAGTGATCGCAAATATTCGCTATAGTGCATATTTCACCCGGTATCAAGGACCGGGGACTTACTTTTTTGGAATGGGTGGGTCCCTGGAAGCGCTCCGCTGTGGCCAATCCCTGGCTCTTCCTTAAATGAGTGATTGGCTGCAGACAATAAAAATCAGATGGACCACTTTGGCAGCAGCGGCATTACAGGGACTGACGTGACGATGATGGCCCCTGCACCCGGAGTGAAGACATCGTCCGGTAAGTGTGCGGGTGACTGGTGCTCCGAGCTGGCTCGAGGCAGAGCAAGGGTGCTATAGTGCATGCTGTGCGGCTGCCGGGACCCGCACCGGGCCACCAAGGGTGTATGTGAGGCCCGCGTCTGTGTGCACCAGGGGTTAGGAGTTGCCCGACGGCTGCCGGGTGGCTGTCCATATTTGCCAGCCCGGCAGCATGGAGTGATATTTGTGACAGGCAGTCTAGCAGATTAGCTGCCTATCACTACAGTGCGGTGTCCTGCGGAGCTCAGTGTGGTGAGCAGGGAAGGAGATTGATCACCACCAATGTACACAGTGACTGATGAGAGTTCCCCTCAGCCAGCGCACTGTAATGACAGCCAGCCAATATGATGTCACTGCTGCCGGGCCCTGGTGATATATACTGCTGCCCACACTGCTTTATATATATATATACTGCTGCCCACACTGCTTTATATATATATACTGCTGCCAGGCCCTGGTGATATATACTGCTGCCCACACTGCATTATATATATACTGCTGCCAGGCCCTGGTGATATATACTGCTGCCAGGCCCTGGTGATATATACTGCTGCCCACACTGCATTATATGTATACTGTTGCCAGGCCCTGGTGATATATACTGCTGCCCACACTGCTTTATATATATACTGCTGCCGGGCCCTGGTGATATATACTGCTGCCCACACTGCATTATATGTATACTGCTGCCAGGCCCTGGTGATATATACTGCTGCCCACACTGCTTTATATATATACTGCTGCCGGGCCCTGGTGATATATACTGCTACCCACACTGTTTTTAAAAATGTATTTATATACTATTACAAACCCCTTGTGTCCCTCTGCTCCTCCCCATGTGTGCCTGCCCGCCTTCCCAGGTATGCCTCTGCCCCAGCCTCCTACATGTGCCTCTGCCCCCTTCCCCATGTGTGCCTCTGCCCACCTTCCCATGTGCCTCTGATCCCCCTCCCCATGTGTGCCTCTGCCCCCGCTCCCCATGTGTGCCTCTGACCCCCCAGCCTTTGTGAGCATCTGCCCGCTTCCCCATGTGTTCCTCTGCCCCCCCTCCCCATGTGTGCCTCTGCCCCCTGCTCCCCATGTGTGCCTCTGCCCCCTGCTCCCCATGTGTGCCTCTGCCCCCTGCTCCCCATGTGTGCCTCTGCCCCCTGCTCCCCATGTGTGCCTCTGACACCCCAGCCTTGGTGAGCATCTGCCCGCTATCTGCGTGCCTCTGATTGGGGAGCGCTACTTGTTTAATTTTTACTGGGCCCCACATATTCTGATGTATTCCTGCCTGCACTCTCCGTGCTGCATATTTGTAGCCTGGCAGCACAGGACTTTTCCCAGAGATGGTGATGCTGTGACATGACATCATGTAGCTGCATACCGCCTTCCGCCTTCAGTGATAGCAGAGAAAGCTGCAGCTACAGTGATGCAGTGACACAGCAGAGAAAGCTGCAGCTACAGTGATGCAGTGACACAGCAGAGAAAGCTGCAGCTACAGTGATGCAGTGACACAGCAGAGAAAGCTGCAGCTACAGTGAAGCAGTGACACAGCAGAGAAAGCTACAGTGATGCAGTGACACAGCAGAGAAAGCTGCAGCTACAGTGATGCAGTGATACAGCAGAGAAAGCTACAGTGATGCAGTGACACAGCAGAGAAAGCTGCAGCTACAGTGATGCAGTGACACAGCAGAGAAAGCTGCAGCTACAGTGATGCAGTGACACAGCAGAGAAAGCTGCAGCTACAGTGATGCAGTGACACAGCAGAGAAAGCTGCAGCTACAGTGATGCAGTGACACAGCAGAGAAAGCTGCAGCTACAGTGATGCAGTGACACAGCAAACAAGGCTGCACTGCAATGAATTTGAATCAATGTGTTTGTATCTTTTCCTGTGGGGGACACTGTTTATATTTTTTTATCCTATCAGGGCCATAGTGTGTGTTTCTTCATGTGTTTGTTTTTTCCTACCAGGGCCAATGTCATCTGCTACATGCTTCATGGGATGTAGCTGCTAAATTGTTAGATTTACAGATAACCTTAATTTAGATGGGACCCAGAAAAGGTCAGGTAGGACCCCGATTTTTTCAAATAGAGGGGTCCCTGGGACACACATTTTTTTTTGGCGAGGTGCTATCACTGAATTGGTATTTGGGCTTTGTGGCACCCAATGGGCAGGTCGCGGCCCTCTGGTCAGGTACCCGGAAACTAGCAATGAGACAAGGTGGCAGGGTAGAGAAAGATAACTACCCACACTGGGAAATAAGTCATAGAGAATACACTGGTGAGAGACCAGTAGTAGATGTACTTGAAGAACGACTCATAGAGTACAATGGAGGATGGCATGTAAGGGTATCACTGGAGAATGTCTCGTAGAAAACACACTAGAGAATAACTCGTAGATACACTGATAAATCAGCATGAGAGATGAACACCAGAAATCAGCATGAGAGCTGAACGAGCACACTAGAGGTCCTAAGGCAGAAAAGCACCAGAGAATATCTGAGCATGGAGCCTGGAGCGAAGTAAGGGCCACAGTCACTGGAGAGTGAACAAAGTTGAACAGGCCCCTTCCTGTTACCTGGAGTCCTGCTTTATACTCCTAGGTAGCCATCCACTGGAGAGTCAGCTGAGAGCTGGAAAGGCTACCACTGGATGAGGGACTAGTCAGGTGATAGAGACCAACGTAGATGCGCCCATGACCACCACCATGGGACCAGGATGCACACATGGAAGTCCTAGCAGACCCCGGAGAGAATACTCAGTGCACCACCTGCCACTGAACCCGGTGTCTGACCATCAGGAAGATCAGGGGAAGCTGGCGCAATGGTGAGTAGTGGCTGATCCCAGGCCACATCCTGACAAGAGAAGTCAGAATATAAAGTGATGTCAGAAAAATAAAACTATAATGTAGCCTATATAAAAATATCGACACAAAAGTAACTTTGAAAAAGATCCTTGCAGCATCCTCTTTGCTCAGATAAGAGAGCGAATGCAGTCTTATAAAAACACTAATATACCCATAATGCTACTGCTTCCGGTGCACCCACATAAAAGACAGTCCATATGCCTCACTATTGCTGTGTCCTCATTGTGTACCAGACTTTTCTTTCTTAGTAATAGGTGTAAGTAATAAGTGATTCTGAGGTGCTCATATCTTAGACGCATAACTTTCTGTGAAATGGGAGTGACTACATCTCAGCTGGGCGTCGACATGTGGATGTATAGATGTAAGTACATGCTAATAGGAGTTCTGCATTTGGCCGTTCCATGTCAGTCAGATATTGGGTAGGTGTAAGTTGCCATTACTGGCCATGACGGCTGATCTAGTCAGTGGAGAGCGGTGAGTGTCTGACTCAGGATACCGCCAAGAAAATTGTGAAGGAGGCAGTTGGCTAGAATTGCACCCACATTACATGCGGCTCACAGTCAGAGTCAGTTTATAGCCTCACATTCCTCCGGGCACCTGGAATCATCACTCCAGAAATGTGAATTGGGGGAAGGATGTTTGCAAGAACTTGTCTATCAGGTTTCAAAAACAAATGAACAAATACACAAGAATGCTATTAGTACAGTAACTGAATGAGGCCATAACAAAAAAGAAACGTGAAAAGGTCACTAAAGAGCCTGTGACAGGAGAAATACTATGCTTACTCAGGAACTTTAGATAAAATATTCTCACTTGCAAACACAAAGTATCACCTGACTAACACCACACAGGACATGGAAATGGTTTCTCACCTGTGTGAATTCTCTGATGTTTAACAAGAGACGGTTTGTGTGTAAAACATTTCCCACACTCAGGACATGGAAATGGTTTCTCACCTGTGTGACTTCTCTGATGTGTAACAAGACCTGATTTCTGTGCAAAACATTTCCCACACTCAGAACATGGAAATGGTTTCTCACCTGTGTGAATTCTCTGATGTTTAACAAGAGACGATTTGTGTGTAAAACATTTCCCACACTCTGGACATGGAAATGGTTTCTCACCTGTGTGACTTCTCTGATGTGTAACAAGACCTGATTTCTGTGCAAAACATTTCCCACACTCAGAACATGGATATGGTGTCACACCTGTGTGCAACCTCTGATGCCAAACAAGTACTGAATTCAGTGTAAAACATTTCCCACACTCAGGACATGGAAATGGTTTCTCACCTGTGTGAATTCTTAGATGTTCTACAAGAGCCGATTTGTGTCTAAAACATTTCCCACACTCAGAACATGAAAATGGCCTCTCACCTGTGTGACTTCGCTGATGTTCATTAAGATGTGATTTCCGTGTAAAACATTTTCCACACTCAGAACATGGATATGGTTTCTCACCTGTATGCAACTTCTGATGCATAACAAGTGCTGAATTCAGTGTAAAACATTTCCCACACTCAGAGCATGTAAACGGCCTCTCACCTGTGTGACTTCTCTGATGTGTATTAAGATCTGACCGCTGCATAAAACATTTCCCACACTCAGAGCATGTAAACTGCCTCTCACCCGTGTGACTTTTCTGATGTATACAAAGACTTTTTCTATTTCTAAAACATTTCCCACACTCAAGACATGGAAATGGCCTCTCACCTGTGTGACTTCTCTGATGTATAACAAGACCTTTTCTATTTGTAAAACATTTCCCACACTCAAAACATGGAAATGGTTTCTCACCTGTGTGACTTCTCTGATGTGTAACAAGATCTGATTTCTCTGTAAAACATTTCCCACACTCAGAACATGGAAATGGTTTCTCACCTGTGTGAGTTCTCTGATGTGTAGCAAGATATGATTTCTGTGCAAAACTTTTCCCACACTCAAGACATGGAAATGGTTTCTCACCTGTGTGAGTTCTCTGATGTCTAACAAGATGTGATTTCTTTGCAAAACATTTCCCACACTCAGAACATGGAAATGGTTTCTCACCTGTGTGAGTTCTCTGATGTGTAACAAGATGTGATTTGTATGTAAAACATTTCCCACACTCAGAACATGGAAATAGTTTCTCCTCTGTGTGACGTCTCTGGTGTGTAACAAGAACTGATTTCTCTGTGAAACATTTCTCACACTCAGAACCTGGAAATGGCTTCTCACCTGGCTGAGTGATAAGCTTTGTGTTCTGTGTAAAACATTTGGAATCTATAGAACAGGGAAATATTGTATCTACTTTCTGAGATGTAACAGATGCACCAATATCAGAGTTTTTAGAACACTCCCCATGATCAGAGGGATCAGGTGATATAGCTGCACTGTGAGGTACTGGAGGCATAACTGGGGTAATTGGGGAATCTCGAGTGATGTCATCATCAATTTCACAATTTTGAGTTATAACGATATAATCCTCTGAGATATTCTGGCTGCTACATCCATCTGCTGGGAATAAAATACATCTGGAAATATTAATGTTTACTTACAAGATTCCTTTTAGAATACAGACTAAGGAAATGGGCAGATGTTGGGGTATTATATAAATTATTAACTGGCACCAAAATAAATCGATATCAATAGATATAAATATATATAGTCATATGCCAGAAAACTGAGACAGCCACGACAATTCCCAGTACATGCCACCCCACTCTGCATGAATAGGTATCTTCCTCCACTCAGGTACAACAGTATATATGGAAGGTGGTCATAATGCTCTGGCTCATCCAGTGATCATGCTGAGTAAGCTCCTACTCTACAGTTTCTGGGTCCATCACAATTTGTGCTTTTGAGCTCCCCATATGCAATGAGAACACCCCACATGGCCTACACATTCTGTACACTAAGGAAAGTGAATTTCATATTAGAAGTACAGACAATGCTTATACAGTAAATACATTACCTTGATTTTACATAGCCCCCTCTCTCTTCCCAGCACTGCATTTGAGGGCTAAGGGCAGGAAGCAGTTGGGAAATTCCTGGGGGCGGCAGCATGGAAAGTACTGGGGACAAGTAGAAGTTGGGATAGACAGGGGTAAGGGCATGCAGTGTTGGGGGTAGTATGTGCAGACAACATCTGAGACAGTGCTGGGGGCAGGGAGGGGACAAGGGTAGGAAGTACTAGGGGTATATAGGAGTAAAGGGTAGATAGCAGCTGGGGCAGTACTGGGGGGCAAGGCAGGGGTTAGGGTCAGGGAATACTGGGGTAGGGAGGGGACAGGACAGAAGCTGGGGCAGTACTAGGGGAAGGGAGGAGGTAAGGGTAGATAGCAGCTGGGGCAGTACTGGGGGGCAAGGCAGGGGTTAGGGTCAGGGAGTACTGGGGTAGGGAGGGGACAGGACAGAAGCTGGGGCAGCACTAGGGGAAGGGAGGAGGTAAGGGTAGATAGCAGTTGGGGCAGTGGTTACTTCCTTACTCCTATTGGGAGCCCCTGGCCAGGTCAGTGTTGTAGGCCTCTAGCCTGAGCTGCAGCCCCAGCTTCTCCCTCAGCAGCCAGTTATAGAACTCCAGTTTGCTTATGCCCCGGGCAGTGTCAACTTCCCAATCCTCCTGCACAGAGCCGTCAGAAGGAGTCAGGGATGGAGTGCAGGCTGCTGGAGGGGCCCGGTACCACCAGCATCCAAGAAGGATGTTTGATGGAGAGCCTGGAGATCGGAGAGGCATGGAGGTCTCATGCGGTGATTGGATGAGACGCTGCCGACGGCAATTGGCTGCTGCGGCGCATACCAAATCCACAGATTAAGGAAGCCTCACACCCAAGTAATGTTCTATCAGTGGTGGGTTCTGGATATGTCTAAATGCAGGAGAGTAGTGTGGATGGAAATTATTTGTTACTCTACTGCATTATAAAACGAGAAGTTTTAATCTCCAAAAGTCCCGTGTCCCCTTTTCCTCCTGACGTGTTCCCCAACCACATGGTGATCTCTTCAGCGGGCAGAAAGGTCTTCTGTGTCTAGTGAATCTTGGAAGCAGATGAGCAACAACAACTATAGCCTCCAAGTACTATGAGTTATTACTAGCCCATCCTACGGCCACTGGTGAGAGATGATAGTAGGCTGTATGGGTTACACCAGAAAGTGTGAAAGAGAGACTGGTTAGATCTCTGGGCTGGTAACACACAGTGACATGATGTGAGGAGGAGCAGGAGTATAATAGGGGCTGATGGCTTCTGACTCCCCCACTGGTCAGATACATTTCCCTCATTAGTTTGTACTGATAGAGGAAGATGCAGGATAAGAAATTGTTGTAGTGATTGAGCAAGGAGGATATGTGACTAATGTAATAAAAGTTTATTACTCACCTGTGCTGATATCTGTAGGGATTTCCTCCTCCTTACACTGCTGATCACCCCTTGCATACATTTCTTCTTCTCCCTTTATATCTTCTGCATTATTATCAGTCAGATACGTCTCTTCTTCTCCCTTTATATCTTCTGCCTTTATATCAGTCACATACGTCTCTTCTCCTCCCTTTATATCTTCTGCCTTATTATCAGTCACATACGTCTCTTCTCCTCCCTTTATATCTTCTGCCTTATTATCAGTCACATACGTCTCTTCTCCCTCTATATCTTCTGTCTTCACATCAGTCACATATGTCTCTTCTTCTCCCTCTGTATCTTCTGCCTTCATATCAGTCACATACATCTCTTCTTCTCCCTCTATATCTTCTGCCTTTATATCAGTCACATACATCTCTTCTCCCTCTATATCTTCTGCCTTTATATCAGTCACATATGTCTCTTCTCCCTCTATATCTTCTGGCTTCATATCAGTCACATACATCTCTTCTCCTCCCTCTATATCTTCTGCCTTTATATCAGTCACATACGTCTCTTCTCCCTCTATATCTTCTGCCTTTATATCAGTCTCATACGTCTCTTCTTCTCCCTCTGTATCTTCTGCCTTCATATTAGTCACATACATCTCTTCTCCCTGTGTATCTTTAGCCTTAATATCAGTCAGATCTTCACCCTAAATAAACAAGTGTGAAGTAATGTGTAACACCTGCGCTCAAAAACCAGGTGCAGCTAGATTTCAAATACATGATCACCTCCCTAAAAAAACAAATGGAAATATAAAAAAAACAAACCCAGCGCTCCTTCAGTTAGGAGTATTGAAATATGTCCAATGTCAGATAGTAATAGTCATAGGGAACTTGCACAGTAGTTTTCTTTTTGTCAATCTTCCAACCATGTGGAGTATGTATAAAATCCTCAATTCCTCAATATAACCCCACCCTATCAGTGTACACCTGTTTATCCCAGCCACTTTATTCTTTTTCTTTCTTGAAAAAAGATTTTTCTTTTTTGTACCTGATATGTAGTTCTATATGGGAAGCTTCTTATATAGTAGTAACAGTGTTTTCCCCAGAATTTTTTTCTAGCCGGGTGGGGGACTTTGCAATAATAAAATGTTTTAAACCCTGACCATATGATTTAAACTTGAATTAACATTTTATATAATAATTCTCTCCTTATTAGAGGCCCAGTTGGCTGATTATGAAAAAGCTGCAAAGTCTGTAGGATCTGGTCCTATTTATACAGCTCCCAGATACTGTCCCCACTTGCAGACTCCCAAAGTGCCGGGTGGTATGCTGATTATTGCCGGGTGGTGCACCCGCAAAAAACAGCCTGGGGAAAACACTGAGTGAATCCTAAAAGGTCCTCTCCGGGTTATAATAACATCCAGTATATTTTTAGGTGTTTTATTACTTTATGTGATTAGTTGCTCTTTTTCAGTATTTTCCATTGGAAAGGACTGTACAGAAATTCCATCATTTCTTGTAATAAATATGGACATCTAGCAGACAGACTGGACTTAAGTTTTAACTTGTTGCAGTTATCTATTGCATGTACCCCACAAGGTGCGCTGGGATTTATATTTTCCTTCACCCTAAATAACCCATAAAATTATACAGTCGGATTATCATTGAGTGTAAACCGTATAATATCAGTGTATAAGACACACACAGCTTCTGTACACACCATATAGTGACAGTCTCTTTGATATATTGCTGAGACCCTACATCCCACCTACCTGATGCTCCTGTGGGATCCTGTGATTCTCCTCTGTACAATCCTGGGAATACAGAGGACAGGGACATCTCTCTGGTGTATTTCTGTTACTAAGTCCATCTGTAGGAGACACAGTGACTGAGTACATTGTATATATGTGATTATCAGGTGATGTGTGTAAGGGGCCCCCATACCTGCTCCCCCCTGTACAATAAATGACAGTCTCCTCTTACCCAGTGATGTGAGGGGCCGGTGATTCTCCAACATCACATCCTTGTACAGACCCTTGTGTTCCTCTATGTACTCCCCCTCCTGCATGGAGACATAGACACCTTATAGGAACCCGACACACACAATGATACAGACATCACCCAGGCACATCCCCCGGTGTTACTGTATAATGTCCCATTCCCAGCAGTCACCTCTCCAGTCATCACCCAGACACATCCCCCGGTGTTACTGTATAATGTCCCATTCCCAGCAGTCACCTCTCCAGTCATCACCCAGACACATCCCCCGGTGTTACTGTATAATGTCCCATTCCCAGCAGTCACCTCTCCAGTCATCACCCAGACACATCCCCCGGTGTTACTGTATAATGTCCCATTCCCAGCAGTCACCTCTCCAGTCATCACCCAGACACATCCCCTGGTGTTACTGTATAATGTCCCATTCCCAGCAGTCATCTCTCCAGTCATCACCCAGACACATCCCCCGGTGTTACTGTATAATGTTACATTCCCAGCAGTCATCTCTCCAGTCAGCAGCTGAATTATCTTGTTGATGAGTTCCAGGATCTTCTGATCATTGTGTCTCTCATGTATCAGTGAGTGATGTGGAGGCACCGTGATGGGGCTCTGGGTCCTGCTCAGTTCTCCTGAGACATTGGGACCCAGATTCCCTCACTTTCCCAGTCATGTCCCTGTATATTAATTATATAGAGATATAAGCGATGTCACTGTGACACCCCCAGATCCCCTCACCTCCCCAGTCATGTCCCTGTATTATTACTATAGCTATAAGTGATGTCACTGTGACACTCCCAGATCCCCTCACCTCCCCAGTCATGTCCCTGTATTATTACTATAGATAGAAGTGATGTCACTGTGACACTCCCAGATCCCCTCACCTCCCCAGTCATGTCCCTGTATTATTACAATAGATATAAGTGATGTCACTGTGACACTCCCAGGTCCCCTCACCTCCCCAGTCATGTCCCTGTATTATTACTATAGATATAAGTGATGTCACTGTGACACCTGCAGACCATTTCACCTCCCCAGTCAGCACGTAAATGATCTCCAGGGTGAGATGTAAGACACTCAGTCTTTTGACTCCCGTCATTGTCCATCCTCAGTGAATCAGTGAGAATACAGAGCTTGTGATGTGTACTAAAGACTCTGGACCTCATTCAGAGTCGGTCGTTGCGGACGCACGGCCGTACGCCACCGATGTTCGCTAAACTGCGCATACGTAAAGTTCGCAATGCGCGTGCGCAAACTAGCTGCTACAATCAGAAATTTCTCTCTCCTTGAACACAGCCAGGTCGGTAGTTTGAGTGACAGGATGAGGCGTTTGTGGGTGGTAACGGGAAGGTGCTTGAAAACGGGGGAGTGGAGATCCGAACGCAGGCGTGCCTCATTATGCGAACGGCGTTTAATGGGTGTGCATAATTACAAAGTAGTGTCATGGCACACGTGACATGGGTGGTTTTGTACACTGACCTGATCGTAGTGCTTAAGAGAGGGTATGGTCAACCTTTAGCTCTACAACCAGTTCCGATGGTCTCGATTAATCCTTATATGCCCGGAGATGCCGTGTAATGCGTACGAGAAGGGGGCGTATTTTTTGTCTTACGGCCGCATCCTCCCCTTGGTCGGCCAGCTAACGATCCGATCTTAAGGACGCAACTTGCGAGTGCATCATTTGCATATCCGGCCCCTTTTCCCTTACGACCGTGCGGCCGCAACAACCGACTCTGAATGAGGTCCTCTGTTTATTATTATTATACAAGGGGAGCTGTCTGCAATGTGACGTTGTTGTTTTTGTTATTATTATTACTACTACTACTACTACTACAGGACACCGCAGGCTGATCCTACTGTATAATAATAATAATAATACCAGGACACCACAGGCTGATCCTACTGTATAATAATAATAATACCAGGACACCGCAGGCTGACCCTACTGTATAATAATAATAATAATAATAATAATAATAATACCAGGACACCACAGGCTGATCCTACTGTATAATAATAATAATACCAGGACACCACAGGCTGATCCTACTGTATAATAATAATAATAATAATACCAGGACACCACAGGCTGATCCTACTGCATAATAATAATAATAATAATAATAATAATAATAATAATACCAGGACACCACAGGCTGATCCTACTGCATAATAATAATAATACCAGGACACCACAGGCTGATCCTACTGCATAATAATAATAATACCAGGACACCACAGGCTGATCCTACTGCATAATAATAATAATAATAATACCAGGACACCACAGGCTGATCCTACTGCATAATAATAATAATAATACCAGGACACCACAGGCTGATCCTACTGTATAATAATAATAATAATAATACCAGGGCACCACAGGCTGATCCTACTGTATAATAATACTAGGACACCACAGGCTGATCCTACTGCATAATAATAATAGGACACCACAGGCTGATCCTACTGCATAATAATAATAATACCAGGACACCACAGGCTGATCCTACTGTATAATAATAATACCAGGACACCACAGACTGATCCTACTGTATAATAATAATAATACCAGGACACCACAGGCTGATCCTACTGTATAATAATAATACCAGGACACCACAGGCTGATCCTACTGTATAATAATAATAATACCAGGACACCACAGGCTGATCCTACTGTATAATAATAATAATAATACCAGGACACCACAGGCTGCTCCCCCTGTATAATAACAATAAGAAATAACAACACCAGGCTGATCCTCCTATATTATAAGGGCACAGTGGTGTGTATACATAGGCACAGTGGTGTATATATATAATATAATGGCACAGTGGTGTATATACATAGGCACAGTGGTGTATATATATAATATAAGGGCACAGTGGTGTATATACATAGGCACAGTGGTGTATATATATATAATATAAGGGCACAGTGGTGTGTATACATAGGCACAGTGGTGTATATATATAAGGGCACAGTGGTGTGTATACATAGGCACAGTGGTGTATATATATATAATATAAGGGCACAGTGGTGTATATACATAGGCAGAGTGGTGTATATACATAGGCACAGTGGTGTATATATATATAATATAAGGGCACAGTGGTGTATATACATAGGCACAGTGGTGTATATACATAGGCACAGTGGTGTATATACATAGGCACAGTGGTGTATATACATAGGCACAGTTGTGCCCTTATATTAAGGCTGCATCTAAAAAAACAGATTTCTGGAGGGGGGGAGCATGGCGTTTAAGGGTTTACACCTCAAAAGCTATTAGAGGTACGGAGCTGAAATTTGGCATGGCCGGGTAGAACTGTCACTGGGTGCTGTGTGCCAAATTTCAGGGCATAAACATAAAAGATGAGGACATGGCAGTAATCTAAATCTCCAACAGTCACTTTTTTCTGACATTCTCAATTAGGAACCCTTTTCTGCTGTAGTCTATGGGGGATATTTGGGAAGGCAAAACTCAGGGTAGAGGTGGAATTTAGACTTGGGGTTTATTTCATTAGGTAGCTATTGTGCCAGGGTACATGCTTTTGGGGTTCAGGTACATTAGAAAGTTACAGTTTTTAAACTATTACCTCAAGAATGTGCCATTGTAGAGATAGGACTTTTCAACTTGTTGCGCAGCCGCAGCAGGGGGTGTATGTACGAAATACGCGCTGCTACGGGCAATGAGGAACTCAGGGAGGACTATGCATGAGGTGCTGACCCAGAGGCGCAGAAGCTGGAGCATGTGCACCTCTGATCCTCCCCCAGCACTGGCAGCACCTCCGATCTCCTCCCCCAGCACTGGCAGCACCTCCGATCTTCGCCCCCAGCACTGGCAGCACCTCCGATCCTGCCCCAGCACTGGCAGCACCTCCGATCTCCTCCCCGAGCACTGGCGGCACCTCCGATCCTCCCCCAGCACTGGCAGCACCTCAGAGCTCCTCCCCCAGCACTGGCAGCACCTCCGATCTCCTCCCCCAGCACTGGCAGCACCTCCGATCCTCCCCCAGCACTGGCAGCACCTCCGATCTCCTCCCCCAGCACTGGCGGCACCTCCGATCTCCTCCCCCAGCACTGGCGGCACCTCCGATCCTTCCCCAGCACTGGCGGCACCTCCGATCTCCTCCCCCAGCACTGGCGGCACCTCCGATCTCCTCCCCCAGCACTGGCGGCACCTCCGATCTCCTCCCCCAGCACTGGCGGCACCTCCGATCTCCTCCCCCAGCACTGGCGGCACCTCCGATCTCCTCCCCCAGCACTGGCGGCACCTCCGATCTCCTCCCCCAGCACTGGCGGCACCTCCGATCTCCTCCCCCAGCACTGGCGGCACCTCCGATCTCCTCCCCCAGCACTGGCGGCACCTCCGATCTCCTCCCCCAGCACTGGCGGCACCTCCGATCTCCTCCCCCAGCACTGGCGGCACTTCCGATCTCCTCCCCCAGCACTGGCGGCACCTCCGATCTCCTCCCCCAGCACTGGCGGCACCTCCGATCTCCTCCCCCAGCACTGGCGGCACCTCCGATCTCCTCCCCCAGCACTGGCGGCACCTCCGATCTCCTCCCCCAGCACTGGCGGCACCTCCGATCTCCTCCCCCAGCACTGGCGGCACCTCCGATCTCCTCTACAGCACTGGCGGCACCTCCAATCCTCCCCCGCACTGGAGGCACCTCCGATCTCCTCCCCAGCACTGGCAGCACCTCCAATCCTCCCCCAGCACTGGCAGCACCTACACAATCAACCCCCATTCCAAATGGTACCTCCGATTTCCCCTCCCCCCGTACAGGCACTGGCAGCACCTGCACCCCGGACAAGAAGTGCAAGCGGTATCTCCGATCCTCCCTACAGTCCATGTGGCACCTGCATCTCGGTTACAAGCAGTAGAAGCCGGTGTCAGGGGAGCTGTGTGTCGTGGAGCCCTCTCCCCAGTCACTGCCGTCTGCACTCTCCCGGCGGCCACTGATGGCACCCTCCATCACTGGGAGATCGCAGCTGATGGTGGAAGCCCCGCCCCCTCGCTGACATAATGCCGCGATTCGCCTGTGTATCAGCAGGGGGAGGGCGTAAAGCCGTGGAGTGCCTGCCCCTATTTGAAGCCTGTTCTGCTGCAGTACATAGAGGTGGGTAGGAAATTGTGCATGAGCGCTCTCTCTCTCCTCCATACCCCTGCCTGCACCCCTCCTCTACTCTGTGCCCCTGCCCCCACTACCTCCTGTATCCCCCTGCACCCCACTCTGTTCTGTGCCCCTGCTCCCACTAGCCTCTATACCCCTGCACCCCCCTTCTCCTCTGTGCCCCTGCCTCATCTATGCCCCTCCTCTGTGCTCCTACTGCCTCCTCTATACCCCTGCCTCATCTATGCCCCTCCTCTGTGCTCCTACTGCCTCCTCTATACCCCTGCACACCCTCTCCTCTGTGCTCCTGCCCCCACAACCCTCTACACCCCTGCACCCCCTCTCCTCTGTGCCCCTACTGCCTCCTCTATACCCCTGCACACCCTCTCCTCTGTGCCCTTACCCCCACTACCTCCTGTATCCTCCCGCACCCCACTCTGCTCTGTGCCTCTGCTCCCACTACCCTCTATACCCCTGCACTCCCCTGTCACCTCTATGGCCCAGTCTTCTGTGCCCCTGCCCCTACCACCTCCTCTATACCCCTGTGCCCCCGTTTCCTCTGTCAATGCTCCCCTCTTTGTGCCAATTGCCCCCCCTCTCCTCTGTGCCCCTGCCCCACTCTGTCCCCACTCATGTATTCACCTGCACCCCACTCTGTTCTGTGCCTCTCCTCCCACTACCCTCTATACCCCTGCACCCTTCTCCTCTGTGCCCCTGCCTCATCTATGCCCCTCCTCTGTGCCTCTGCCCCAACTACTGCCTCTTTACATCAGCACCCCCTCTCTTCTGTGCCCACAACCCTCTATACCCCTGCACCCCCTCTCCTCTGTGCCCCTGCCCCCACTACCTCCTGTATCCCCCTGCACCCCACTCTGTTCTGTGCCTCTGCTCCCACTACCCTCTATATCCCTGCTCCCCCTTCTCCTCTGTGCCCCTGCCTCCTCTGTGCCCCTCCTCTGTGCTCCTACTGCCTCCTCTATACCCCTGCCTCATCTATGCCCCTCCTCTGTGCCCTTACTGCCTCCTCTATACCCCTGCACACCCTCTCCTCTGTGCACCTGCCTCATCTATGCCCCTCCTCTGTGCTCCTACTGCCTCCTCTATACCCCTGCACACCCTCTCCTCTGTGCTCCTGCCCCCACAACCCTCTATACCCCTGCACCCCCTCTCCTCTGTGCCCCTACTGCCTCCTCTATACCCCTCCTCTGTGCTCCTACTGCCTCCTCTATACCCCTCCTCTGTGCCTCTGCCCCAACTAGTGCCTCTTTACATCAGCACCCCCTCTCTTCTGTGCCCACAACCCTCTAGACCCCTGCACCCCCATCTCCTCTGTGCTCCTGCCCCCACAACCCTCTATGCCTCTGAATCCTCAATGCCTCCTCTCCTCTGTGCCCCCACCCCCACTATCTCCTGTATCCCCTCAGTTCTGTGCCCCTATTCCAACTAACCCCTCTAAACCCTGCACACCCCTCTCCTCTGTGCCCCTGCCACATCTATGCCCCTGCCTCTGCCCCCACTACTTCCTCTATACCCAAGCACCCCCTCTCCTCTGTGCTCATGTCCCCACAACTCTATATACCCCTGCACCCCCGTCACCTCTGTGCCCCTGCCTCCTCAATGGCCCCCTGTCTTCTGTAACCCTGCACCTTCTTTCCTCTGCCCATGCCCCCCTTTCCTCTGCCCCTGCCCCCACTACCTCCTCCTCTGTACACTCCTCTCTCCAATGTCCCTTCCTCATCTATGCCCTTTCCTCCACTACCTCCTTTATACCCCTGCACCCCCCTCTCCTCTGTGCTCCTGCCACCACAACCCTCTATACCCCTGCATCCTCCCACTCCTCTGTGTTCTTGTTACCTCTATGGCCCTGTCATCTGTGCCCCTGCCCCCCCTCTCTTCTGTGCCCCTGCTATCTTCTCTATACCCTTACACCCCCCTCTCCTCTGTGCCCCTGCCCCTATTAGCTCCTCTATACCCCTACACACCCCCTCCTCTATATACCTGCAACTCTCTTCTTTTCCTGTGCCTTCTCTATGCCCCTTCCCCCACTACCTCATCTATACCCTTACACCCCCCCTCCTCTATGCCCCTGCCCTATTAGCTCCTCTATACCCCTACACACCCTCTCCTCTATGCCCCTGCCCCCATTAGCTCCTCTATACCCCTACACACCCTCTCCTCTATGCCCCTGCCCCCATTATCTCCTCTATACCCCTACACACCCTCTCCTCTAGGCCCCTGTCCCCATTAGCTCTATACCCCTACACACCCTCTCCTCTATGCCCCTGCCCCCATTAGCTCCTCTATACCCCTACACACACCCTCCTCTGTGCGCCTTTCCTCACTACCTCCTCTATACCCTCACACCCCCCTCTCCTCTGTGTCCCTGCCTCATCTATGGCCCCCTCTCCTCTGTGCCCCTGCCCACACTACCTCCTCTATACACAAACACCCCCCTTCTTTGTGCCCCTGCCCCCATTAGCTCCTCTATACCCCTACACACCCTGTCCTCTGTGCCACTGCACCCACTACCCCCTCTATATCCCTGCACCTATCCTTTGCCCGTGCACCTCTCCTCTGTACGCCTGCTCCCACTACCTCTTATATACCACTGCACACCCCTCTCCTCTATACCCCTACACTCCCTTTCCTCTGTGCCCCTGCTCCCACTACCTCTTCCTTACCACTGCACCCCCCTCTCCTCTATACCCCTACACTCCCTCTCCTCTGTCCCTGCTCCCCTCTCTATACCCCTGCACCCAACTCTCCTCTGTGCCCCTGCCCCCACTACCTCCATTATACCCCTGCACCCCTCTCTTCTGTGCCCCTGCTCCCATTAGGTCCTCTATACCCCTGCAAACCCCCGCCATGGCTCGCAACGTCATTGCCTCGCCCCCTCATCATCGCCCCCTGTAAGCCTGCGCGAGGAGACAGTATGGCAGTCCGATGGCCGGGAGGGAGCAAATAAGAGATCCTGAGGAAAGAAGATGCCAAAAGTCCTAGTGGGCAGTGGCCATGTAAAAGAGCTGACACAGGCTGCCGCCCATTAGGCGAAGACATCGAAGCCCTGGCGGGTTGGCGCATGCCAGACGAAGACACCAAAGCCCTGGCAGATTGGCGCCCGCCAGGCAAAGATGCCGAAGTCCTGGGGTGGCGGAGGCCATGAAAAAGAGCTTAAAGGCCGCCGCCCCCCCAGGTAATGCTGCGGTTGGGGGGCCCAGTGAAAGGGCTCCCCTGGCTGTGACATTAGTCCCCCGCTAGAAAAAGTCCGATGCTGGTTCTGGAAATACAGGGGGACCCTACTCATTTTTCCCCCTGTATTTCCAAAACCAGGACCAGATCAGAGCCCAGTGCTGGTTGTTCAAAGTACAGGGGACTCCTACGTCGTTTGTTCCTCGTATTTTGGCAACTAGGGCTGGTTCTGACTAGCCCGGTGCTGGTTGTGCTTAAGTACAGGGGACCCCTATGTTATTTGTCCCTGTATTTAAGCACAACCAGGACTGGCCGTTAAAAGCCCAATGCTGGTTGTGCTTTGGGGGCACAGGGCACCTTTTTTTATTTTACACATACAATTTTTAACAGATGCATAGATGGATCTCACTGCTGCGTTCGTGCATCTGTGACTTATTGATTTTATTTTCTCAGGTGCATGCGCAGTACCGGTGAGCCTTCTGTCACCCGCTGATGCCCCCTTTGCACTGCTGCCACTGCTCTGCACCACCGCTGCTGCCACTAACCCGCATGCCTACAGCCTGCCCCTGCAGCCGTCTCGCACTCTGCACTTCCCAAACAACCTGTGTGCTGGCCCCTCTTCCACCTGCGCTAGTGTACCATTTTGTTTCCCTTCTCCCCTGCAGGTGGCCGGTTTGGACCTCCAAACCCTGATAATGAATTTTAAAAAAGCTATGAAATTCCATAGACAAAAAAACCTTACGGTTTCACATGTCAAATTAAGGCTCCTTAGACATGATCTGAAATTTTACAAAACCTTCTGATTTTGTGCCACTCAAACTAAAAATTACAATCATTAAGGCTGACGCCTTAATGGATGTTGTCCTTGCGCAATACAGATATGGTATGCCATCACACCCTGTGGTTAACTGCAGATTCAGCACTCTCACAAAATGTTGGAGCTGCTAATTCACAGAATTGTGTGCTCATTGGAATACACACATGCAGTCTATGCAACTGAGTTCTGAGCAGTTATGTGGCATACACATCCCACTCAGTGCCCACAATCTTCCCATTCATTTACCACAACAATCCCACTGGGTTCCTACATCCTTGTCACTCCATACATCCATCTCATTTACTATTATTAATAGGATACCACGGGGCACTCCCCCACTTAATAAAAACAACAGGACACCAAAGACTGCTCCCCCTGTACACTAATACTACTACTACTAATTAGGGATGTGCAGGCTCGGATAGGTTCGAGTTTGCACGTGGAGTTCGGATTTTTCCCTCCAAAAAAACGGAACTCAGAACGAGGCAAAACGTCATCTTACATGGACGAACATCATCATTCCTGGACAAAAGACCAGGAATGATGATGTTCGTCCATGTAAGATGACGTTTTGCCTCGTTCTGAGTTCCGTTTTTTTGGAGGGAAAAATCCGAACTCCACGTGCAAACTCGAACCTATCCGAGCCTGCACATCCCTACTACTAATACATATTTTCATTATCAGGGCAAGCAACCTATGGTGTCCTATTATTGTTATTATGCAGGGAGAGTGGACTGTGGTGTCCTGGTATTATTATTAAAATAATAATAATAATACTAATAATAATGACAACACAAGCTGCTTCCCCTGATAACAATAATAATAATAACAACAATATTACTAATAATACCAGGACACCACAGGGCATGCCCACCTGCCTACTAATAATAACAGAACACCAGAGACTGCTCCCCCTGTAAACTACTACTACTACTAATAATAATGAGATATGGTAAGAACTTACCCTTGTTATCTCTATTTCTACGAAGCCCATAGGGTTCCATAGGATACCTTGGGGTATAGGTGATGACGTCAGGCATCACAGAGATAAAGTTTTCAGACTCCCAGGATGCACTGGGGTCCCTCTCCTATACCCCGCCCACGAGCCTCAGGGACTCTGTTACGTCACAAGCCATAGGCCGTAAGAGGAGAAAAGAGGGAGAAGAAAGTCTGGAACACGGAAAGTAGATGGAAAAACCAGTCTGTGGGTCTTTCGTCGGAAAAAACAGTGACCAGAGCCAAGCCCAACTGCAGTACAGGTGCGACAGGGCGGGAGTCTGGTTGAACCCTATGGACTTCGTAGAAATAGAGATAACAAGGGTAAGTTCTTAGCATATCTCTTATTTTCTACTGCAGGGTCCATAGGGTATCCACAGGATACCTTGGGGATGTCCCAAAGCAGTATCCTTAAAGGATGGGGATGCTCTCGTGCTGAAAGGAGAATCCGCCACCCAAAGGAAGCATCCTGAGAGGCGAAGGTATCAAATGCATAATACCTTACGAAAGTATGGACAGATGACCATGTGGCTGCCTTACACAGCTGAAACGCTGAGGCACCACGTCGAGCTGCCCACGAAGGACCCACAGACCTAGTGGAATGAGCCCAAACTGAAGATGGAACAGGAAGGCCTTCATAAACATAAGCTTCAGAAATAACCATGCAAATCCATCCTGCCAACGTTTGCTTAGTGGCAGGCCAACCCTTCTTCCGGAAGCCATAAAGGACAAACAAAGAGTCCGACTTCCTAAAAGTAGCGGTGCGGTCAACATAAATTTTTAAGGCCCGCACCACATCCAAAGTGACCTCACCAACCGAGAGGTCAGGTGAATTAAATGCTGGCACAATCATTTCCTTGTTGATGTGGAAACTAGACCACCTGTGGAAGAAACCCAGAACAAGTGTGAAGCACAGCCGTTTCTATGAAAAATGAGAAATGGAGGCCTCACATGAGAGAGCCCCCAATTCTGAGACCCTTCCAGCCGAAGCAATGGCCAGAAGGAATACAGTCTTAAATGTAAGCCATTTCAAATCCACTGAGTCCAGTGGTTCAAATGGCGGTCCTTGGAGAGCCCTAAGGACCTTAGTCAGATCCCAAGGAGCCAGAATGAATATGGAGTACACCTTGCATAAAGGTGCGGACATCAGGAAGAGAAGCAAGCCTAAGATGGAACCAAACTGACAGGGCAGAAACCTGCACCTTCAGAGAAGCAAGGCGAAGACCGTGATCTAAGCCCGTCTGTAGGAAAGCCAACACTTTGGATATCTGGAAAACCCGAGGATAGCCTCTAGGGCGACACCACTGAAAGAAAGTATGCCACACTCGATGGTAAATTCTTGTAGATGAAGGCTTTCGAGCTCTTAACATGGTGTTAACCACAGAGCTGGAAAAACCCCTGGACCTTAAGAGGGCAGTCTCAACAGCCACGCCGTCAAAGACAAAGGACCCAGGTCCGGGTGATGGCAAGGACCTAGAGACAACAGGTCTGGATGTTGAGGCAACAGCATCGGAGCATCCACGAAGAGACTCCGAAGGTCTGAGTGTCGTCTGGGCCACACTGGAGCTATCAGCAGGAGCGGGCCATCTTCTTGCTTGAATTTGCGTATTACTCGAGGAAGGGAGAACGGAGGAAAGAAACTGGAAGGTCCACCTGACCGACAGCGCGGTCACCGGAAGTGCCTCTGTCTCTTGTTCTTGACCCGTACACAGGCAGTTTGTTGATGTGTCGGGAGGCCATGAGGTCTGTGGCCGGATGCCGACCACACGTGATTAAACTGGCTGCCACGGCACTGAAGAGATTAACCCTCATGCTGTGGCACCATTTTTAAAAGGACCTTTAGGCGCAGTGCGCCACGTACTGCGAATGTATAAGTAATGTGTTTGAACATGTCATTCAATTAGCTGTGCGCAGTTGTGTTAATGTATTTTTAAATGTTTAGCCAATGTACTTATAAGGAATGTACAGTATAAGTTGTTTTGTTTTAGAAGGCTGTAACATTTAAGTCAAATGGTTATGAGACATTCTCACCTCCTAGTGATATGTAATTATCCTGGTGTAGTGACCAAACCTTTGTTTACAGCTCTTTCATTGAAATGCAATGCAGAGGTCTCCAGTAATACCCCTGCAAGTTGGGGAAATCAAGTTGTTTGTGTTTAGGAAGCTTCTATGTTGTGTAAGAGCTTAGAAGGTGCTAAGACTTAGGAAGCCCAAACTGGTTTAGTCATAGACATGCGAAAAGACGAATGCCCTTGAAATTTGCATTATATTTACCTTTTGAGAGACAGTATATGGTAACTCAATTTATGTTTTAGGAAGCCAACTGATTTTGGGTGGTGAAGAGGAAATTAGGTTAGTATCTTTAAAATGTAAGATGTGTTTATTTATTTATATTTTGTGAGCTAGCATGATTGGCTAGAAGGAACCCAGGGCGGAACTTACCCGCCTGTGATATTGTGAGTAAGAATGATATAAAAAGAGGGCCTGTGAGCCCTGTAAGTTGTACATCTTTGAAAAACCTTTGTGGAGAACTGCTGATAAGATTCCTGTATGCCGATTATTGCCCTTCAACTTGAAGGAAAGTCGTTTTTAAGACTTTGAGCAATAAACATCTTGCCTGACTTCAACTGCCTCAATGTTGCGACCAACAGAATTGCGCCAAACGCTATTCCGTTCTCCGGCTGTTCTGGGTAAGAGCTCAGTGTCTTCAAGTTCAAGCCCTCTGCCAGCTACAGTGCAGACCTGGTCCACTGCGAGGGATCAGGATGAATCAGCCGACACCAATCAGGGAGTGTGGCCGCAGCTAGTCTAATGCATACGCAGCAGAAGCGGTTCCAGGTGCCGAGGTAGGAGCCTGATTGTACATAAAAAGCGGTTCCAAGCGCCGCTGAAAGGAGCTTGGTGGTGGCGGCTTCAGTAAATGCCCACGGCGCAGTGGGCGGAGTCAGTGACAGGCGGGCACTGACGGTGAGTGGGAGTCTGAAAGCGCTAACAAGTGACCAGGGCAGGCCTAGACGAAAGGCGTCCGGACACATTTGGTGGCATAATCCCAGGCGGCTTTTCGGTCACCCGATGGGAGAAGCAGAGTTACTCAGGAGAGGAGTAACTGCAGTTCAGGAGAACGTGCAGGATGGCTGATTACAGCGGAACGTCCAAGAATGATCTTGAGATGGTGTGCCAAATAAAAGGGCATTCCACTCCCCTACAACGCAAACTCAAGCGACATGAGGAAGGCACTCAGGGGCTAGGAGGAGTCGAACCATATGGAGATGCTGCAGACGGCAGCACCCACGAGAACGACCCTC
Organism: Taudactylus pleione; assembly: GCA_031769625.1. NCBI lineage: Eukaryota > Metazoa > Chordata > Amphibia > Anura > Myobatrachidae > Taudactylus > Taudactylus pleione. Next base: position 460,078 of record JAUIMM010002576.1, read on the forward strand.
AGGACCGGGTGAGATCCCCAAGCCCCGCCCCCTCGCAGAGCAGTGACCTTTCCCAGCATTCCCCAGCATGGCAGGGATCCCAACGAATGGATACCCTAGCGGATCGGCTAGCGGAATTGGGAGAAAGGGCAACGGAGCAGGAATGTATGCTGATCATTCGGATGTGGCATGACGAGTGGGCACCATCAGCTGTGGTACCCAGAGCACCATTGCACACTGCTGTACCGGGATCAGATCGTATACAGTTTGCAGACAGCAATGGGGACATTGATGGACATTTGCAAGTATTTGAAGGACTTGTAAACTACACGATTTACCCAAGCAGGAGTGGGTCAGACACCTAGTGCCCACACTGCACGGAGAGGCCCTGGAGGCCTATCGAGGAGTGGCCACCGAGAACTGCTGTGACTATGAGAAAGTCTGAATTAGGCCCTGTATGTGACACACCTCACAGGCAACACTTGTATAGTGAGGTAATAAACACCCTACAACACCGCACCGCAAGGGGTTTAGCGGAGAAGAACAGGGATAGGTAAAATGGCTGATAGTCAGAAAGAAAGTACAGGCAGCAGCGCTAGCATGAAGTCACATACAATGCAGAATAAATCGTGCACTACCGCACTGAGCTCAACTACACAGACACAGAGTCTGGTAGGAAAAAGTGCTGCATACTCTGAAATTACACTGCGGAGGAGAGGTATGCAGGGGGGACCAGGACCACGATGCCAGCATCTCTCAGCATCCAGCAGCACTTGCCACACTTGAAAAATATGGCTGCCGAGGAGCAGAGAGGAGGCGGGTCCGGGGGAGGAGAGGCTGCACACATGGGTCAGACCACTGTGGAGAGGCCGTATGCAGTGGGGGAGGCGCAGGCTGCTATGCAGGGAAGGCGCGCTCCCGTTGCCTGCATTTAACCCCCAGGACGCCGGATGTGTCCGCACCGCCGCGGCCCGCTGTCCCAGGGGGTAGTGGAAGCGCAGGTTAGTACCTGGCTCCACGCTGCAACCAGTCCCCAGGGAGCCCCCTGCCTGGGCACTTAGGACTGTGTTCCCGGCGGGGACCCTCCGCGGGACACCGCTGCTTACCTTCTGTTCCCTGTACATCCAGCCACAGTCCAGGGAACCAGGGTCACCGCTAGCTGTGACCCCAGTTACCTACCAGAATCCCCGGATGGGTACCGGCGTTCTGGTACCAGCGGGGTGGAGGAGTGACAACATGGATGTCAGTACTGACTGTCCATGTTGTACACTCAAATGTGCAGCCACAGCTGCCAGGAACAACTTCAGGGGCCTAACAGACCCCCCTCTGTACAGGTGCATCCGACTCCGAGCCAGGCACCCACAAAACTGAGTGCCTGAGACTCAGGGGCGAGGTATAGGAGAGGGACCCCAATGCATCCTGGGAGGCTGAAAACTTGAACTCTGTGGTGCCCGATGCCTGACGTCATCACCTATACCCCAAGGTATCCTGTGGATACCCTATGGACCCTGAAATAGAAAATAATAATTATTATTATTATTAGCATTTATTTATATGGCGCCACAAGTGTTCCGCAGCGCCTTACAAAGTACAAAAACAAATTGTATACAAGTGACTTACAGAACAATACAATACAGGACATGGATAATATATATTGCTACATTAGTGACCATATCACCTAGATAAGCAACCAAGTGTTAGGTGCCCTAGTGGTGAGTAAGAAGTAAATGACACTAAAGTAAGGAGAAGCACAAGAGAGTAGATGGCCCTGCTCATGAGAGCTTACATTATAAAAAGGTGGGGGAAGACAAACTGGGTTGACACAGATGGGGTAGATGGGGACGAATGAGCATGTAGCAAGGAGTTAGAATGATAGCTGGAAGGCTTTGATGAAGTAGTGGGTCTTGAGAGCCCGTTTGAAGGATTGCAAACAGGTGGAGAGTCTGATGCAGAGTGGGAGAGAGTTCCAGAGGTGGGGAGCAGTGCGGGCAAAATCTTGGAGGCGGGAGTGGGAGGAAGTAATCAGCTGGCATGAAAGGCGGCGTGCATTAGTTGAGCGAAGAGGGCGGAGAGGAGCGTGAAGGGAGATGAGATCAGAGATGTATATGGGAGAAGATTGGGTGAGGGCTTTGTGAGCGAGTGTGAGAACCTTAAATTGGACTCTGAAAGGGAAGGGGAGCCAGTGTAGGGCTTGTAGGAGAGGGGAGGCAGATGATAAATATTATTAGGGCAAGCAGCCTGTGGTGTCCTGTTATTAATATTATTATTATTATGAGGGGAGTGGACTGTGGTGTCCTGGTAATAACAATAATAATAATAATAATAAAATAATATTATAATATAGGAGGATCAGCCTGTGGTATCTTGTTTTTGATGTTATTATCATTATGATACATGGGGGAGCAGCCTATGGTTTCCTGTTATTGTTATTATTATATAGGGAGCAGCCTGTGGGGTCCTCTTATTATTATTAGTTTTATTGTTATTATTATGCAGGGGGAGTGGACTGTGGTGTTCTGGTAACAATAATAATAATAAATATTTAGGAGGATCAGCCTGTGGTGTTTCGTTGTTGTTGTTATCATCATTATAATACAGGGGGGGCAGCCTATGGTTTCCTGTTATTGTTATTATTATACAGGGGGAGCAGCCTGTGGAGTCATGTTATTATTATTAGGACATCACAGACTGCTCCCCCTGTATAACAATATTAACAGGACACCACAGTTTGCTCCCACTGTAAAATAATAATAATAATAATAATAATAATAGGACATTGCAGACAGCTCCCCCTGTATAATAATAATAATAATAAAACCACACAGGCAGCTACACCTCTACAACAATAATAATAACAATAATAATAATAATAAAACCACACAGGCAGCTACACCTCTACAACAATAATATTATTATTATTATTGTTGTAGAGGTGTAGCTGCCTGTGTGGTTTTATTATTATTATTATTGTTATTATTATTATTATTATTATTATTATTATTATTATTATTATTGTTGTAGAGGTGTAGCTGCCTGTGTGGTTTTATTATTATTATTATTGTTATTATTATTATTATTATTATTGTTGTAGAGGTATAGCTGCCTGTGTGGTTTTATTATTATTATTATTATTATTATTATTATTAATAATAATAATAATAATAATACCACCACACAGGCAGCTATACCTCTACAACAATAATAATAATAATAATAATAATAATAATAACAATAATAATAATAATAAAACCACACAGAGAGCTATACCTCTACAACAATAATAATAATAATAATAATAATAATAATAATAATAATAATAATAATAACCACACAGGCAGCTATACCTCTACAACAATAATAATAATAATAATAATAATAATAATAATAATAATAATAATAACCACACAGGCAGCTATACCTCTACAACAATAATAATAATAATAAAAAAAAACACAGGCAGCTACACCTCTACAACAATAATAATAATAATAATAATAATAATAATAAAACCACACAGGCAGCTATACCTCTACAATAATAATAATAATAATAATAAAACCACACAGGCAGCTATACCTCTACAACAATAATAATAATAATAATAATAATAATAATAATAATAATAATCCACACAGGCAGCTATACCTCTACAACAATAATAATAATAATAAAAAAAAACACAGGCAGCTACACCTCTACAACAATAATAATAATAATAATAATAATAATAATAAAACCACACAGGCAGCTACACCTCTACAACAATAATAATAATAATAATAATAATAAAACCACACAGGCAGCTACACCTCTACAACAACAATAATAATAATAATAATAATAATAATAATAATAATAATAATAATAATGCCACACAGGCAGCTATACCTCTACAACAATAATAATAATAATAATAATAATAATAATAATAATAATAATGCCACACAGGCAGCTATACCTCTACAACAATAATAATAATAATAATAATAATAATAATAATAATAATAAAACCACACAGGCAGCTATACCTCTACAACAATAATAATAATAATAATAATAATATGAGATATGGTAAGAACTTACCCTTGTTATCTCTATTTCTACGAAGTCCATAGGGTTCCACAGGATACCTTGGGGTATAGGTGTGACGTCAGTCGCAGGGCACCAAAGAGTTAAGCTTTCAGCCTCCCAGGATGCACTAGGTCCCCCTCCTATACCCCGCCCCCGGGCCAAGGCACCTCAGTTAGTTACCAAGCCATAGGCCGGAGGAGGAGAAGGAAGAGAGAGAACAAAGATCTGGACACATACAAGAATCACATTCTCACCAGAGGGAGACGGAAAACCGGTGACCAGAGCAAAGCCCATCTGCAGCACAGGTGCGACAGGGCGGGAGTCCTGTGGAACCCTATGGAGTTCGTAGAAATAGAGATAACAAGGGTAAGTTCTTACCATATCTCATATTTTCTACTTCAGGGTCCATAGGGTATCCACAGGATACCTTGGGGATGTCCCAAAGCAGTATCCTTTAAGGGTGGGGACGCTCCTGTGCAGAAAGGAGAATCCGCCGCCCGAAGGAAGCATCCTGAGAGGCGAAGGTGTCAAACCTGTAATACCTCACGAAGGTATGGACAGAAGACCACGTAGCAGCCTTGCAGATCTGAACTGCCGAGGCACCACGTCGAGCTGCCCACGAAGGACCCACAGACCTAGTGGAATGAGCCTTCAGAGAAGGAGGGACCGGTAGGCCTTCATGAAGATAAGCTTCAGAAATAGCCATACGGATCCAGGCTGCCAAAGTTTGCTTTGAAGCAGGCCAACCCTTTTTACGGAAGCCAAAGAGGACAAACAAAGCGTCCGACTTCCTAAACGAAGAAGTGCGGTCAACATAAGTCCTTAAGGCCCGCACAACATCCAAAGAGGCCTCACCCACGGAAAGACCCGGTGAGTTAAAGGCCGGAACAACTATTTCCTCGTTAATATGAAACTGGGAAACAACTTTGGGAAGAAACTCGGGCCGAGTGCGGAGCACTGCCCTGTTCCCATAAAAAACCAAGAAAGGGGGTCTACAAGAAAGAGCCCCTAACTCAGAAACACGTCTGGCCGAAGCAATGGCCAGAAGGAAAACAGTCTTAGCTGTTAGCCATTTAAGATCCACTGAGCCCAGTGGTTCAAACGGCGGTCCTTGGAGAGCCCTCAGGACCACAGCCAAATCCCAAGGCGCCACAGGTGGAACAAAGGGCGGCTGAATGCGGAGAACACCCTGCATAAAGGTGCGCACATCCGGGATTGTAGCAATCCTACGGTGAAACCAGACAGATAGGGCCGAAACCTGTACCTTCAAAGAAGCAAGGCGAAGCCCATGATCTAGTCCCGCTTGCAGGAAGGCGAGAATCGGAGACAGACGAAACTCCCGCGGTGCATAACCTCTCGGTCGACACCACTGGAAGAACGTATGCCACACGCGATGGTATATCCTCGCGGAAGACGGTTTCCGAGCTCGCAACATGGTACGCACCACAGAGCTGGAAAACCCCCGGGACCTCAGCATGGCCGTCTCAACAGCCACGCCGTCAAAGACAGCCGAGTCAGGTCCGGGTGAAGGCAAGGACCCTGAGACAGAAGGTCCGGTCGTAGCGGCAACCGCAGAGGAATGTCCACGGACAGACCCTGAAGGTCTGAGAACCAGTGCCGTCTGGGCCACGCGGGAGCTATCAACAGGAGCGTCCCTCCTTCCTGTTTGAATTTCCGGATTACCCGTGGAAGAAGGGAGACCGGAGGGAACAGGTATGCGAACCGGAACGTCCACCGGACGGACAGAGCATCCACCAGAGACGCCCCTTCGTCTCTTGTGCGAGACCCGTACACCGGCAACTTGTTGTTGTGCCGGGACGCCATGAGGTCGATTTCTGGAAGACCCCACCTGTCCACCAGTAGTTGAAAAACGTCCGGGTGCAGGGACCATTCCCCCGGATGAACGTCCTGGCGACTTAGAAAGTCCGCCTCCCAATTGAGCACTCCCGGGATGAAGACCGCTGATATGGCCGGAAGATTGCGCTCCGCCCAAACCAGGATCCGAGAGACCTCTACGAGAGCCGCCCGACTGCGAGTTCCTCCTTGCCTGTTTATGTAGGCCACGGTGGTAGCGTTGTCCGACTGGACCTGCACCGGGCGACCCTGGAGAAACCGCTGTGCCTGCTGGAGAGCATTGAAGACCGCACGGAGTTCCAAGATATTTATTGGAAGCTCCGCTTCTGTCGGCGTCCACCTGCCCTGGAACAAGTGTGGACCCGAAACTGCTCCCCAGCCCCGAAGACTGGCGTCCGTTGTCAACAGGACCCAATTTGGAACCCAGAACGGACGTCCCTTGTTGAGGTGGGTCGTCTGTAACCACCACGTAAGGGACAGGCGAACCTCCTGGGTGAGCACAATCGTCTGGGACTTCAGAGACTGAGTCAGCCCGTTCCACTTGGACAGGATCAGGTGCTGCAGAGGTCTGGAGTGAAACTGGGCGTATTCCACCATGTCGAACACCGACACCATGGAGCCCAGTAACCTCATCGCCGAGTGTAAGGACACCCGGCGGCTGTGCAGACAACTGCGCACCCTTGACTGTAAAGCAGAGATCTTGTCCTCCGTCACGAAGATCCTTTGCTGTCCCGAGTCCAATAAGGCTCCAAGATGCAGAATCCTCCGAGACGGGATTAGAGTGGACTTCTGCCAGTTGATTAGCCAGCCGTGCCGTTGCAGCAGTGCAATGGTCAGGTCCAAGTGGCGTAACAGGAGCTCTGGAGATCCTGCCACCAATAACAGGTCGTCCAAATACGGCAACATGCGGACTCCCTGCAGCCGCAGAGAAGCCGCCATGACCGCCATCACCTTGGTGAAAACACGTGGTGCTGTTGCCAGGCCAAAAGGTAACGCCCGAAACTGGAAGTGGTCGCTGCTGATTGCGAACCTGAGGAACTGTTGATGGCGCCAAAGAATAGGGACATGCAGGTAAGCGTCCTGTATGTCCAATGACACCAAGTAGTCCCCAGGTTCCAGCGCCAGAATGATGGACCGTAGGGTCTCCATCCGAAACTTCGGGACCCGCAAAGACTTGTTGAGTGCTTTGAGGTTGAGAATCGGACGATATGACCCATTGGGTTTCTGTACCAAAAATAGATTTGAATAGAAACCCTGGCCCCTCTGGGAGAATGGAACCGCCACTATAACTCCAGCCTGGAGCATAGTGTGCAATACCTTCCGCAGCTCCGTAGCCTTGTTCCGGTCTGATGGGAGACCCGTGGTGAAGAAGCAAGCCGGGGGTCTGTGCCGGAAGGAGAGGGCGTATCCGTGAGAAACCACCTCCAGAACCCAAGTGTCTGTCGTAGTGGTCGACCAACACTGGGCGAACTGTAGCAGGCGGCCTCCCACCCTGGGATCCCCCAAAGGGAGGCCCGGACCGTCAGGCCGCAGGCTTGTCATCTGGCTTGGGGGCCGGACGTCTGGTACTCCATGCCTGCTTCCGGGGCTTGACCGATTTCTTAGGGCCAGCCTGTCGAGGAAACGACTGTGGTTTGGGCCTGCCCTGGGCCCTAGATGACCGAAAGGACGATGGTCCCGAACCAGAAGGAGCAGCGGCCGATGGGAGACAGGCAGATTTGGCTGCCGCCAGCGTGGCCACAATCTTATCCAGATCCGGACCGAAGAGAACTTCTCCGGTAAACGGCAACGCTTCCAGACCTTTCTTGGAATCTGCGTCCGCCTTCCAGGATCGCAGCCACAAGGTGCGACGAGCAGCTACCGCTGCTGAAGAAATTCTAGACACCAGAGTACTAATGTCTAGAGCCGCCTCGTTGATGTAGGTGGCCGAATCACGGAGATTGCCAATCAACTCCGCCTGATCGGCCGGACAGTCGGATTCAAAAGAAGCCTCTAATGAATCCGCCCAGCGCTCCATCGCTCTGGCAACCCAGCAAATGGCCATAGCCGGCCGTGCTGCCCCCCCTGCAAGGGAATAAGCGGACTTCAGGCAGATTTCTACCTTGCGGTCCGTAGCATCCTTAAGGGAGGACATGGATGGCATCGGCAATGTGGCACTACGGACAAGACGGGTCACGTGAGAATCCACCTGTGGAGGGGATTCCCACTTCGCAAAATAATTATCCGCGAACGGATAAGCCACCGCCAGGCGTCTCTGCGGCTGGTATCTTTTGCCAGGTTGTTTCCACGCCTCCTCTAAATGGTCCACCAACTGACCCGAAAGAGGAAAGACTGTGGCATCGCCCTTCACATCTTTGAAAAAGGCATACTTAGATTTAGCCGCTGGGGGAACTTCGTCCTCAATCACCAAGGCTGTGCGGACCGCCCGAATAAGTCCAGGAATATATACTTTGGACTTAGCATCAGCGTCCTTAGTATGGAGAGGTTCCTGATCGTAAGGATCTAGAATCTCCCCATCATCAGACGTCCCTTCGTCATCCTCATAAGGAGCGGACAGAGACGCCACCGGCCGTTTATGAGGCCGCATCACAGACTCCCCTTGCAACACATCCGACAAGTGCTGTACAGAACTCGTCAGGGAGTTAACCCACGCTGGCTCCTGAGAACCCGGGAGCGGGGAAATAGGGAGACTGTGGGGTACCACCAATTGTCGTGGGAACCCCTGCATGGGTGACGACACCACAGACTGCTGGGACAAACCCATCGGAGTAAACGCGGGCTGCGGAGCTAACTGGCCCACTAAAGCTGTTAACTCCTGAGCGAAACAAGCCCAGGGTGGCTCCTGTACCGGTGCTGTAACCGTAATAGGCCGCGCCATGGACAAACACTGCCGGCAAAGGCCCTCCGCGCTACCCTCCCCCTCCGCTAACGGTACTTTGCACGTGGTACACTGTAGCCGGAGGGGAAAATCACTTTCAGACATGATGGCACCACGTATGTGACCTCTCTCACCAATTAAGTATTAAATAGGCGAGAGACCACCCTGCAGCACCGCACCGCAAGGGCTTTAGCAGAAAGAACAGGGACAGTAATAAAGCTGACAGTTTAGATGAAGAAAAGATTACAGGCAGCAGCGCTAGCACAGTCACATACAATGCAGAGAAATAACAATTCCTGCACTAACAGCGCTGATCACTCAACTACACAGACACAGGGCCTGGTAGGACACAGCGCTGCATACACAGACCTGACCACAGCGGAGGAGAGGTATGCGGGGGGACCCAGACCACGATGCTTCCGTCCAGCGCTTCCAGCAGCGTTCACCATGCGTTCTGGAGAAGATGGCCGCCGAGGAGCAGAGAGGAGGCTGGCCTGGGGAAGGAGCGCTGCCACAGGACCAGTCGGCAGCATGCAGAGAGGGCTGTGTGCAGCGGGGGAGGCGCCGGCTGTGAGACAGGGAAGGCGCGCTCCCCTGGCATGCATTTAACCCCTGGGACGCCGCAGCGCTACCGCTCTGCTGCGGTCTGCTGTCCCAGGGGGTAGTGGAAGCGCAGGTTGGTCGCCTGGCTCCACGCTGCAGCCAGTCCCCAGGGAGCCCCCTGCCTGGGGACTTAGGACCATGTGATCAGCGGGGACCCACCGCGGGACCCCGCTGCTTACCTCTGTCCCCCTTGAATCCGGCCATGGTCCGGAGCATCTGGGGTCACCGCTAGCTGTGACCCCAGACGCCCACCAGCATCCCCGGATCAGTACCGGCGTTCTGGTACCGGCGGGGTGTAGGGAAGACAGCATGGACGTCAGGACTGACTGTCCATGCTGTACATCCAGTTGTGCAGCCACAGCTGCATGAAGAATAAGCTTCAGGGGCTCTTCTAGCCCCCACTCCAACAGGTGCACCCGACTCCGGCCGGGCACCAAACTAAACTGAGGTGCCTTGGCCCGGGGGCGGGGTATAGGAGGGGGACCTAGTGCATCCTGGGAGGCTGAAAGCTTAACTCTTTGGTGCCCTGCGACTGACGTCACACCTATACCCCAAGGTATCCTGTGGATACCCTATGGACCCTGAAGTAGAAAATAATAATAATAATAATTCCACACAGGCAGCTATACCTCTACAACAATAATAATAATAATAATAATAATAATAATAATAATAATAAACCACAGGCTGCTCCCCCTGAATAATAACAACAAAAGGACACCAAAGGCTGATCCTCCTGTGTAATAATGATAATAATATTACTATTATTAATACCAGGACACCACAGAGCACTCCCCCTGCATAATAATAATAATAACAATAGGACACCAGAGACTGCTTTCCCTGTAGACTACTACTAATAATAATAATATTAATTACAATAACATTAATAATAATATTATTATAAAGGATGATCAGCCTGTGGTGTCTTGTAGTTGTTGTTATTATCATTATAATACAGGGGGAGCTGCCTATGGTTTCTTGTTATTGTTATACAGGGGGAGTGTTATTATAACAGGACCCCACAGGCTGCTCCCCCTGTATAACAATAACAGGAAACCATAGACAGCTCCCCCTGTCTTATAATGATAATAACAACAACAACAACAATAAGACACCACAGGCTGATCCCCTTGTATAATATTAAAAATAACATTACAGCAAAGGCTGCTCCCTTGTATAATAATAATAATATAACTATTATTAATAAAACAAGGACACCACAGGGCACTCCCCTTACTTAATAAGAACAACAAGAGGACACCACGGACTGCTCCCCCCTGTATAGTAGACACCACGGGCTGCTCCCCCTGTATAGTAGACACCACGGGCTGCTGCCCCTGTATAGTAGACACCACGGGCTGCTGCCCCTGTATAGTAGACACCGCGGGCTGCTGCCCCTGTATAGTAGACACCGCGGGCTGCTCCCCCTGTATAGTAGATACACAGGCCGCTCCCCCTGTATAGTAGACACCACAGGCCGCTCCCCCTGTATAGTAGGCACCACAGGCTGCTCCCCCTGTATAGTAGGCACCACAGGCTGCTCCCCCTGTATAGTAGGCACCACAGGCTGATCTCCTTGTATAATAGGACACCACAGGCTGCTCCCCCTGTATAGTAGACACCACAGGCGGCTCCCCCTGTATAGTAGACACCACAGGCGGCTCCCCCTGTATAGTAGACACCACAGGCTGCTCCCCCTGTATAGTAGACACCACAGGCGGCTCCCCCTGTATAGTAGACACCACAGGCGGCTCCCCCTGTATAGTAGGCACCACAGGCTGCTCCCCCTGTATAGTAGGCACCACAGGCTGATCTCCTTGTATAATAGGACACCACAGGCTGCTCCCCCTGTATAGTAGACACCACAGGCGGCTCCCCCTGTATAGTAGACACCACAGGCGGCTCCCCCTGTATAGTAGACACCACAGGCTGATTCCCCTGTATAGTAGGCACCACAGGCTGCTCCCCCTGTATAATTGGACACCACAGGCTGCTCCCCCTGTATAGTAGGACACCACAGGCTGCTCCCCTGTATATTAGGCACCACAGGCCACTCCCCTGTATAGTAAGACACCACAGGCCGCTCCCCCTGTATAGTAAAGCACCACAAGCCGCTCCCCTGTATAGTAAGACACCACAGGCCACTCCCCCTGTATAGTAGGCACCACAGGCTGCTCCCCCTGTATAGTAGGACACCACAGGCTGCTCCCCCTGTATAGTAGGCATCACAGGCTGCTCAACCTGTATAGGAGGACACCACAGGCTGCTCCCCCTGTATATTAGGCACCACAAGCCGCTCCCCTGTATAGTAAGACACCACAGGCTGCTCCCCCTGTATAGTAGGCACATTACCTGCGGATGCCGGACACAGTGATGTCTCCTCTCTGTGTTGTCCAGAACAACAAATACTCGGAGAAAGCTGAGGAAACTACTTCCTCTCTATGGAACGCACAGACCGGAAGTCTAGTGGAACGCACAGACCGGAAGTCAGGTGAGCCGCACAGACCGGAAGTCAGGTGGAGCGCACAGATAGATCCTCATCTCCGTTATAACTATCCTGACGTCAGGCGCTGGGCGGAGCCGGGGGCGGGGTTACAGGCAGTGTCAGGGTGGGAGGGGCTCCGGGGTCCCCAGGAGAGATGCGGCGGCAGCTGGTGACCCCACTGTGCCCAGAGGAGCAGCTCCATTGTCACTGATAGGTGTGCCCGGTATGGGGGGGTGATAGGTGTGCCCGGTATGGGGAGGGTGATAGGTGTGCCCGGTATGGGGAGGGTGATAGGTGTGCCCGGTATGGGGGGGTGATAGGTGTGCCCGGTATGGGGAGGGTGATAGGTGTGCCCGGTATGGGGAGGGTGATAGGTGTGCCCGGTATGGGGGGGTGATAGCTGTGCCCGGTATGGGGAGGGTGATAGGTGTGCCCGGTATGGGGAGGGTGATAGGTGTGCCCGGTATGGGGAGGGTGATAGGTGTGCCCGGTATGGGGAGGGTGATAGGTGTGCCCGGTATGGGGGGGTGATAGCTGTGCCCGGTATGGGGAGGGTGATAGGTGTGCCCGGTATGGGGAGGGTGATAGGTGTGCCCGGTATGGGGGGGTGATAGGTGTGCCCGGTATGGGGGGGTGATAGCTGTGCCCGGTATGGGGAGGGTGATAGGTGTGCCCGGTATGGGGAGGGTGATAGGTGTGCCCGGTATGGGGAGGGTGATAGGTGTGCCCGGTATGGGGAGGGTGATAGGTGTGCCCGGTATGGGGAGGGTGATAGGTGTATAATAGAGCACTACAGGCTGCTCCCCCTGTATAATAGAGCACTACAGGCTGCTCCCCCTGTATTAGAGCACTACAGGCTGCTCCCCCTGTATAATAGAGCACTACAGGCTGCTCCCCCTGTATAATAGAGCACTACAGGCTGCTCCCCCTGTATAATAGAGCACTACAGGCTGCTCCCCCTGTATAATAGAGCACTACAGGCTGCTCCCCCTGTATAATAGAGCACTACAGGCTGCTCCCCCTGTAGTAGCACATTATTACCTGCTGCTGCCGGACAGTCTCTTTGTTTTCTTTCTGGAAGAGACGCGGAGATGGATGTACAAATCAGATCCCCATCGCATGGATGACCTTCCTGATGTAATTCGCTGGGCGAATAATACATGGGGGGATTATATATATATATATATATAACATGTACCTACTCCCCTGTGTAGTCAGTCACCTCTGGGAGACTTATGATGACGCTGCTTTATTATAGTGGAAGTACGGAGGGTCCTGCCTGTCCCATAGTAACACAGCGTGTACCCCGGGACAGACGTGTAGCGGGGGCACATACATCTGATATCCCAGGATACACCACGGGAAACGTTCACCATATCTTATCCCTGTAACGTGGGATACCGCTAAATAACGCTAATATCGGAGTCCATAGTCCCCTCTAATGTACCCCCCCCCCCATGAGACCGCTGGATGGGGTAAGGGGCACATAGGGCAGCGCTGAGGGTTACGTGTCAGACCGTAGACAATAAGACGGGCGCACAGCGTCATATCCCCTTTCATCACATTTCTACTTCAGGTTCCATAGGGTTCCACAGGATACCTTGGGGTATAGGCGATGGCGGCAGACATCCAGGCACCACAGAGTTAAAAACTTCTCCATCCTCCCAGGATGCACTGGGGTCCCTCTCCTATACCCCGCCCCCGAGCCTCTGGCACTCATTTCTCGGCGGTGCCTGGCCGAAGTCGGATGCACCGTACAGAGTGGGGGTCTGCACGGCCCCTGAAGTTCACCCCGCTGGTACCAGAACGCCGGTACTGATCCGGGGATGCTGGTGGGTGACTGGGGTCACAGCTAGCGGTGGCCCCGGTTGCCCGGACTGTGGCCGGATTTACGGGGGTTCAGGTAAGCGGCAAGGTCCCGCGGTGGGTCCCAGCCGAATAGCACAGTCCTTAGTCCCCTGGCAGGGGGCTCCCTGGGGACTGGCTGCAGTGTGGAACCAGGCTACTGATCCCTGCGCTTTCCACTACCCCCTGGGACTGAGGACTGGACAGAAGCAGCAAATGTCCAGCGTCCCAGGGCTTATATGCATGCCAGGGGAGCGCGCTTTCCCTGCTAAGCAGCCTGCGCCTCCCCCGCTGCCCACGGGCTCTCCACAAGGTAGTTAGGCATCTGCATGCGCTCCGCCCCCGGACCAGCCCTCCCTCTGCTCCTCGGTGGCCATTTTAATACATGTGGCAAACGCTGCTGGAAGCTGATAACGCGGGCATCGTGGTCTGGGTCCCCCTGCATACCCCTCCTCCGGTGCAAGGTCAGTGTATGCAGCGCTGCTGGAAGCTGATAACGTGGGCATCGTGGTCTGGGTCCCCCTGCATACCTCTCCTCCGGTGCAAGGTCAGTGTATGCAGCGCTGCTGGAAGCTGATAACGCGGGCATCGTGGTCTGGGTCCCCCTGCATACCTCTCCTGCGGGGCAAGGTCAGTGTATGCAGCGCTGCTAGAAGCTGATAACGCGGGCATCGTGGTCTGGGTCCCCCTGCATACCCCTCCTCCGGTGCAAGGTCAGTGTATGCAGCGCTGCTGGAAGCTGATAACACGGGCATCGTGGTCTGGGTCCCCTGCATACCTCTCCTCTGGTGCAAGGTCAGTGTATGCAGCGCTGCTGGAAGCTGATAACGCGGGCATCGTGGTCTGGGTCCCCTGCATACCTCTCCTCCGGTGCAAGGTCAGTGTATGCAGCGCTGCTGGAAGCTGATGACGCGGGCATCGTGGTCTGGGTCCCCCTGCATACCACTCCTCCGGTGCAAGGTCAGTGTATGCAGCGCTGCTGGAAGCTGATAACATGGGCATCGTGGTCTGGGTCCCCTGCATACCTCTCCTCTGGTGCAAGGTCAGTGTATGCAGCGCTGCTGGAAGCTGATAACGCGGGCATCGTGGTCTGGGTCCCCTGCATACCTCTCCTCCGGTGCAAGGTCAGTGTATGCAGCGCTGCTGGAAGCTGATAACGTGGGCATCGTGGTCTGGGTCCCCCTGCATACCTCTCCTCCGGTGCAAGGTCAGTGTATGCAGCGCTGCTGGAAGCTGTTACCGCGGGCATCGTGGTCTGGGTCCCCTGCATACCTCTCCTCCGGTGCAAGGTCAGTGTATGCAGCGCTGCTGGAAGCTGATAACGCGGGCATCGTGGTCTGGGTCCCCCTGCATACCTCTCCTCCGGTGTAAGGTCAGTGTATGCAGCGCTGCTGGAAGCTGTTACCGCAGGCATCGTGGTCTGGGTCCCCTGCATACCTCTCCTCCGGTGCAAGGTCAGTGTATGCAGCACTGCTGGAAGCTGATAACGTGGGCATCGTGGTCTGGGTCCCCCTGCATACCTCTCCTCCGGTGTAAGGTCAGTGTATGCAGCGTTGCTGGAAGCTGATAACGCGGGCATCGTGGTCTGGGTCCCCTGCATACCTCTCCCCCGGTGCCAGGTCAGTGTATGCAGCGCTGCTGGAAGCTGATAACGCGGGCATCGTGGTCTGGGTCCCCTGCATACCTCTCCTCTGGTGCAAGGTCAGTGTATGCAGCGCTGCTGGAAGCTGATAACGCGGGCATCGTGGTCTGGGTCCCCTGCATACCTCTCCTCCGGTGCAAGGTCAGTGTATGCAGCGCTGCTGGAAGCTGATGACGCGGGCATCGTGGTCTGGGTCCCCCTGCATACCACTCCTCCGGTGCAAGGTCAGTGTATGCAGCGCTGCTGGAAGCTGATAACATGGGCATCGTGGTCTGGGTCCCCTGCATACCTCTCCTCTGGTGCAAGGTCAGTGTATGCAGCGCTGCTGGAAGCTGATAACGCGGGCATCGTGGTCTGGGTCCCCTGCATACCTCTCCTCCGGTGCAAGGTCAGTGTATGCAGCGCTGCTGGAAGCTGATAACGTGGGCATCGTGGTCTGGGTCCCCCTGCATACCTCTCCTCCGGTGCAAGGTCAGTGTATGCAGCGCTGCTGGAAGCTGTTACCGCGGGCATCGTGGTCTGGGTCCCCTGCATACCTCTCCTCCGGTGCAAGGTCAGTGTATGCAGCGCTGCTGGAAGCTGATAACGCGGGCATCGTGGTCTGGGTCCCCCTGCATACCTCTCCTCCGGTGTAAGGTCAGTGTATGCAGCGCTGCTGGAAGCTGTTACCGCAGGCATCGTGGTCTGGGTCCCCTGCATACCTCTCCTCCGGTGCAAGGTCAGTGTATGCAGCACTGCTGGAAGCTGATAACGTGGGCATCGTGGTCTGGGTCCCCCTGCATACCTCTCCTCCGGTGTAAGGTCAGTGTATGCAGCGTTGCTGGAAGCTGATAACGCGGGCATCGTGGTCTGGGTCCCCTGCATACCTCTCCCCCGGTGCCAGGTCAGTGTATGCAGCGCTGCTGGAAGCTGATAACGCGGGCATCGTGGTCTGGGTCCCCTGCATACCTCTCCTCCGGTGCAAGGTCAGTGTATGCAGCGCTGCTGGAAGCTGATAACGCGGGCATCGTGGTCTGGGTCCCCCTGCATACCACTCCTCCGGTGCAAGGTCAGTGTATGCAGCGCTGCTGGAAGCTGATAACGCGGGCATCGTTGTCTGGGGTCCCCTGCATACCTCTCCTCCGGTGCAAGGTCAGTGTATGCAGCGCTGTTGGAAGCTGATAACGCAGGCATCGTGGTCTGGGTCCCCTGCATACCTCTCCTCCGGTGCAAGGTCAGTGTATGCAGCGCTGCTGGAAGCTGTTAACGTGGGCATCGTGGTCTGGGTCCCCTGCATACCTCTCCTCCGGTGCAAGGTCAGTGTATGCAGCGCTGCTGGAAGCTGATAACGCGGGCATCGTGGTCTGGGTCCCCCTGCATACCTCTCCTCCAGTGCTAGGTCAGTGTATGCAGCACTGCTGGAAGCTGATAACGCGGGCATCGTGGTCTGGGTCCCCTGCATTCCTCTCCTCCGGTGCAAGGTCAGTGTATGCAGCGCTGCTGGAAGCTGATAACGCGGGCATCGTGGTCTGGGTCCCCTGCATTCCTCTCCTCCGGTGCAAGGTCAGTGTATGCAGCGCTGCTGGAAGCTGATAACGCGGGCATCGTGGTCTGGGTCCCCCTGCATACCCCTCCTCCGGTGCTAGGTCAGTGTATGCAGCGCTGCTGGAAGCTGATAACGCGGGCATCGTGGTCTGGGTCCCCCTGCATACCTCTCCTCCGGTGCTAGGTCAGTGTATGCAGCGCTGCTGGAAGCTGATAACGCGGGCATCGTGGTCTGGGTCCCCCTGCATACCCCTCCTCCGGTGCAAGGTCAGTGTATGCAGCGCTGCTGGAAGCTGTTACCGCGGGCATCGTGGTCTGGGTCCCCTGCATACCTCTCCTCCGGTGCAAGGTCAGAGTATGCAGCGCTGCTGGAAGCTGTTACCGCGGGCATCGTGGTCTGGGTCCCCCGCATACCTCTCCTCCAGTGCTAGGTCAGTGTATGCAGCACTGCTGGAAGCTGATAACGCGGGCATCGTGGTCTGGGTCCCCTGCATTCCTCTCCTCCGGTGCAAGGTCAGTGTATGCAGCGCTGCTGGAAGCTGATAACGCGGGCATCGTGGTCTGGGTCCCCTGCATTCCTCTCCTCCGGTGCAAGGTCAGTGTATGCAGCGCTGCTGGAAGCTGATAACGCGGGCATCGTGGTCTGGGTCCCCCTGCATACCCCTCCTCCGGTGCTAGGTCAGTGTATGCAGCGCTGCTGGAAGCTGATAACGCGGGCATCGTGGTCTGGGTCCCCCTGCATACCTCTCCTCCGGTGCTAGGTCAGTGTATGCAGCGCTGCTGGAAGCTGATAACGCGGGCATCGTGGTCTGGGTCCCCCTGCATACCCCTCCTCCGGTGCAAGGTCAGTGTATGCAGCGCTGCTGGAAGCTGTTACCGCGGGCATCGTGGTCTGGGTCCCCTGCATACCTCTCCTCCGGTGCAAGGTCAGAGTATGCAGCGCTGCTGGAAGCTGTTACCGCGGGCATCGTGGTCTGGGTCCCCCGCATACCTCTCCTCCGGTGCAAGGTCAGTGTATGCAGTGCTGCTGGAAGCTGTTAACGCGGGCATCGTGGTCTGGGTCCCCCGCATACCTCTCCTCCGGTGCAAGGTCAGTGTATGCAGCGCTGCTGGAAGCTGATAACGCGGGCATCGTGGTCTGGGTCCCCCTGCATACCCCTCCTCCGGTGCAAGGTCAGTGTATGCAGCGCTGCTGGAAGCTGTTACCGCGGGCATCGTGGTCTGGGTCCCCTGCATACCTCTCCTCCGGTGTAAGGTCAGAGTATGCAGCGCTGCTGGAAGCTGTTACCGCGGGCATCGTGGTCTGGGTCCCCCGCATACCTCTCCTCCGGTGCAAGGTCAGTGTATGCAGTGCTGCTGGAAGCTGTTAACGCGGGCATCGTGGTCTGGGTCCCCCGCATACCTCTCCTCCGGTGCAAGGTCAGTGTATGCAGCGCTGCTGGAAGCTGTTACCGCGGGCATCGTGGTCTGGGTCCCCTGCATACCTCTCCTCTCGTGCAAGGTCAGTGTATGCAGCGCTGCTGGAAGCTGTTACCGCGGGCATCGTGGTCTGGGGTCCCCTGCATACCTCTCCTCCGGGGCAAGGTCAGTGTATGCAGCGCTGCTGGAAGTTGATAACGTGGGCATCGTGGTCTGGGTCCCCCTGCATACCCCTCCGGTGCAAGGTCAGTGTATGCAGCGCTGCTGGAAGCTGTTACCGCGGGCATCGTGGTCTGGGTCCCCTGCATACCTCTCCGGTGCAAGGTCAGTGTATGCAGCGCTGGTTCCTACCAGGCTGAGGTCTGGTTAGTTGATGAAGCGGAGGTACTGGAGGGTTTTCTGCAGTGTATGTGACTTTGGGCTAGCGCTGCTGTCTGTTACTGTCACATACTGTCAGCTATTTTCCCTATCCCTTCTCTGCTAACAAGCCCTTGCGGTGCGGTGTTGCAGGGGAGATTTATACCTCACTATACAACTTGTTGTGAAGTGCGGTGGTCACATTCAGCTCCGGGTCACACACTCAGTATGTCTGACAGTGAGCACGATTTCCCCATTCCGCCTTAGTGTACTGTATGCAAGGTACCATTGGCAGAGGGTGATGGTAACTCTGATGGATTATGTAAGGCGTGCCTGCGGTTGGCACGGCCGACTTCTGTCACTACACCTGTGCAGGAGCCACCATGGGCTTGTTTTGCTGCCGCACTTACTATCCTGGTGGGCCAGTTAACGACAACCCCTGCGTGTCCCCAGATGGGGGTCTCACAGAAGTCTATGGTGTCGTCCCCTATGCAGGGGTTTCCTAAACAGTTAATCATATCTCAGAGTTTCCCGTTGTCGCCCCCTCAGGTCATCCATGAACCTGCGTGGGCTAATTCACTGTCTACCTCAGTACAACAGCTATCAGAGGTGTTACAGGGCGAGTCGTCTGTGCGGTCGCAGAAGCGTCAGCTGCAACCTCATCAAGATCAGGTTGTTGTAACGACAGATAATGGCTCATACGTGCGGTGCGCACGGCCTTGGTTATTGAGGATGACGCTCCTCCTGTAGCTATATCTAAATATGCCTTTTTCAAGGATATTAAAAGTGATGCTACGGTGTTTCCCCTATCTGATCAGCTAGTGGATCATTCAGAGGAGGCGTGGAAAACGCCGGGTAAGCGTTACCAGCCCCCTAGATGGTTTGCGGTGGCATACCCTTTTGCAGATATTTATTTAGCACAATGGGATAACCCGCCACAAGTGGATTCACATGTCTAGTAAAGAGTGCTACGTTGCCTATGTCCTCTATGTCCTCCTTAAAGGATCCAACGGATCGCAGGGTAGAAATGTTTGACATTGACTTATTCCCTTGCAGGAGGCGTGTCCAGACCGGCTTTGGCCGTGTGCTGGGTGGCAAGAGCTATGGAGCACTGGGCTGATACCTTGGAGGCATCCCTGGACCCAGACTCGTCACCTGAACAGGTGGAGTTGGTGGGTAATTTAAGGGACTCAGCTACCTACATTAATGAGGCAGCTTTAGATAAGGGCCTCATGGCGTCCAAGATCTCCTCGGCAGCAGTGGCGGCTCATCGTATCCTGTGGCTGCGTTCTTGGAAGGTGGATGCTGATTGCAAAAAGGGTTTGGAGGGGTTACCCTTCAATGGAGAAGTGCTGTTTGGCCCTGATCTAGACAAAATTGTGGATACTTCGGCAGCAGCTAAGTCTGCGTGTCTGCCATCCACTACTGTCCCATCAGGAGCAGGTTCTTCGTCCTTTTCGGCCATACAGAACGCACAACAGACCCAGGGTACAGTCCTTTCCTAGGAGGACTGCCGCCAAGAAACCTGCAAAGCCCAGGAAGCAGGCCTGGAGTACCAGACGTCCCACTCCCAAGTCCGATGACAAACCTTCAGCCTGACGGGACGGGCCTCTCTTTGGGGGACCTCAAAGTGGGATGCTGACTTCTGAAACACACACTTTAAGATGTGTGCAGACCATTAACAGATAAACAATAGCGAATGTCTCAACCTACAACCACCCTGTCCATTGCGGTAGCATCAATATGTATGTTGATAAATACATTAAATATATACTATATACATTTACTCTATATACACTATAGCACAGTGCCAATATTACAAGATACTAAATATTGGACCTCGCTTTTTATATACTATTTGTTCACATTTTTCTATCTAATAATATAGAATTACCTTAAACAGCGGTATTACAGTCAGTAAATAGATTGTACATTGGGGGATCAAAGCCCCATTATCCCTCCTAAGTGTGTAATATCGCTGCTTCCTCACTCAGAATGTATCATTTATGTTGAACCTTGATAAAGCTGCTTATACAGTGAAACGGGTGCGTTGGAGTTTCCGCTGTTCACCGCATGGTCTCATGGAATATGTTTATAATTGCCTGTATCTCCCAAGGGGCTTGGAAGCCCCCTCCGGGAGGGTTAGGTTCAGCAAGTGGGAAAAGGGGGTTAGGGTTAGGTACTATGGGGGGGAGGTTAGGGATAGGTACTATGGGGGGGAGGTTAGGGTTAGGTACTATGGGGGGGAGGTTAGGGTTAGGCACTATGGGGGGGAGGTTAGGGTTAGGCACTATGGGGGGGAGGTTAGGGTTAGGCACTATGGGGGGGAGGTTAGGGTTAGGTACTATGGTGGGGAGGTTAGGGTTAGGTACTATGGTGGGGAGGTTAGGGTTAGGTACTATGGGGGGAGGTTAGGGTTAGGTACTATGGGGGAAGGTTAGGATCAGGCACTAGAGGGGGAGGTTAAGGTTAGGCACTATGGGGGGGAGGTTAGGGTTAGGCGCTATGGTGGGGAGGTTAGGATCAGGCACTAGAGGGGGAGGTTAAGTTAAGGCTAGGCACTATGGGGGGGAGGTTAGGGTTAGGTACTATGGGGGGAGGTTAGGGTTAGGTACTATGGGGGGGAGGTTAGGATCAGGCACTAGAGGGGGAGGTTAACTTTAGGCACTATGGGGGGAGGTTAGGTTCAGGCACTAGAGGGGGAGGTTAGGGTTAGGCACTATGGGGGGAGGTTAGGCACTATGGGGGGAGGTTAGGGTTAGGCACTATGGGGGGGAGGTTAGGGTTAGGTACTATGGGGGGGAGCTTAGGGTTAGGTACTATGGGGGGAGGTTAGGGTTAGGTACTATGGGGGGAGGTTAGGGTTAGGTACTTTGGGGGGGGGTTAGGCACTATGGGGGGAAGTTAGGGTTAGGCACTATGGGGGGGAGGTTAGGGTTAGGAACTATGGAGGGAGGTTAGGGTTAGGCACCACTAAGGGAGGGGTAGGGATCGTATTCTTACCACCCCTGTCAGGATGTTTGGGGTTCCGGCATCTATTGAGCTATTGATCCGCCGGTACTTCATACTGATTCCACCTTTAGAATATCAATAATTTCCAGATTGTTACATTCAGTGAGTGCCCATGAATATAGTGTATCAGCATAAATGATACATTCTGTCAGTGTGACTGTTGTAGCAACTTTAATTCCTTAACTGTATGAATCACAAGTGAGTGAGGAAGCAGCGATGTTACACACTTAGGAGGGATAGTGTTGCATTGATCCCCTAATCTATTTACTGACTGTAACACCGCTGTTTAAGGAAATTTGATTTTATTATTATTGCGAAACACACAAATAATCCAAATAAACAACCTTTTTCTTGAACTATTCCACCGTTATTGAGAGATATACTATCCGGTGTGAACTGTATTTTGAATTATAGCTGAACAGCCTTACTGGGTCAAAGAAACCTTGATGTGCAAGACCTTACCTCCCTCAGTGTGAGTTTGGGTACGCTACTTCCATAACAAGAGATACCTTTATGAGTGTACGTCTTTTACTATAAGTGAGTTATAGTATGCAGAATACACATCCGATTCTTTCAACAAACACATTGGGTGAAATTGAATTTTAAGGATACTTTTTGAGGAACCGACATTAAATTCCTTCTGTGAGTGGGGTACGCTCTCTCAGCACGTGGGGTGTTACACTCTCTCTCCTTTTCCATATGGCAGAGTTATAGGTCATTGATATACCGATAATTCTCATGTTCAATGTTATATTCCAAAAAAACTTCACATGAGGAACAACAATTTTAAGGACTGTATATTTATTATTTACTTGTGATATTTCTTTTGTCTTAAGCGCCTATTTCTGATCCCCCATTCCTAGTGTATGTATATAGTGTTTGATATAGTGGAGTAGGTGATATCCACATGGATTCGGGGAACATTTGAGGCTGCTTTGCGCAGATTGGTTGACACCCCAACATTCTTTACTCTGATTGAAAAGGCGCTGAACCGGAAGTCATGAGCAGCCGTTTCCATAGTAACCAGCAGGGGGACTAACTGCTTTTTATTAGTAGTTCATATTCCATGGGTGAGTAGATATTGAAATTCAGTATTGTACAAGTGCCCAGTCTTTATCCATCTTGTCTCAAATATAATCTCCACCATTTTGTTGGTTGGATAAAGGAGATAGATATTACAAGAGCATAAAAACCCTTATCGAACCATTTAATAATAAATTCACTACAACATCTTTACAAATATCATTCCCTATAGTATACTATATATTTCCTATAGTATACTATATACTTTTTAATAGCAAGAAGACATATGCATATATTTTTTAAATGAATAGTCATAAATAACCAAAATATTCCAACTAGTACTCTACATACCCTCAGTGTTCTATACATCTAGCATAATAATAAATACAATAAACAGATACCAGTATTAATATATTGTAACATATGATAATCCAGGCTTTTCATTATTTCATAACAATGGTACTTGAAAAAGCAAATTTGGTATGAAACGGTGGGCGACCAGCAGTGCACCGTAGATTTGGAGCACAAAGTGGAGTCCCTTCATTGGTCACCGGAGAACATTTTACCACCAGCCAGATTGCCAAAGGATAAAGTCGAGAGAGTCAGGGCTAGTTAGGCTCTGCCACCTACATTAATCTTTACCATCGGCACTGGATGAGTCTTTTAATCACATTTTTTGATTGTTGAATAAATAGTATTAGTGCCTATATACTGTTATGTACCCTCTGGCGGGAGGTGAGTCGCAAGTCACAGAATGTAGCAATCAATTCAGAATGATGTTTATTGATGGAGAATACAATGACCTGGGAGTGCAGGTAAGATAATGATAATGCAGGTATACTTTAATAGTACGATGCTAAGAATGTAGGTACATTTATAAATTCAGATTTGAGAATGCTGATATTCTTGGGATGACAGACAAGCTTGTAAGACAGATAAACTTGACAAGGCCGATATACTTCACAGATCACAGAAGCTCACATGTATACAAGTCCAGTAACATTGGTGAAAGGCAGAACAATTACTGACCCAGCAATGAGTGCTGGGATCAGGCAGACTTAAGGTGACCTTCCATCTCTCTGTTTCAATTCTGTGCTTTTTTCCATCCTTTTGTCTTCTCTCCCCATCTATTCAGTGACTAGTTTCACTGATTTCACACATTAATGTCCCCTTTGTCTCTTTATAGTTGAGTAGACCATTTTTAGGTTATCTTTTATTTTGGCCAATTATGGTCCTTGTCTGTTGTTTATTGATTGTCCCTATATGGCCGTATATATACGTATTCAGACTGATTCAGTGCTCATGATTATATATACCTGAGTCTTTACTCGGCCATCAGTATTGATCAATATGTTTGAATTATTCTTATTGACTATGTATTTTCTAATTTATATTTTTTATTATTTTATTATTATTATTATAATCATTATTATCATTATTATAAATATGTTTTTCTAACAATTTTCTATATTCCTTTTATGATAATTAATTTGTTTCATTTATCGGTTTAGGAATTAATGATATAGGTTTTTATTTGGTCCATCACTAATTAAGTCATGATGATTGTTGCTATTATGAGAGTATCAATGTAGGGATCATTATTACTATTATTATATGTATTATTCATGATTCTTTATTCTCTGTTTGTACAAGTGTCCAATTCTTGTTATATATATGATAGATCTTTATATATTTATTTTTATAAGACCATGAGAGATCTAAAGGTTTTTGACTGTTAATTAATAACACATGAGATAGTATTAATTAAGTTATCCCATACCTGTTTAAATACTGGTCACTTGAACCAGTTAGCTACCTCTGATGAAACGGCCCTCCTAATTGGCTGAGAAACGCGTCAGTGGACAAGTCTAGGATCCGGACTGAGAGAGCCTCCGATTGGTCACGCCCCCTCCACACAGTGAGCCCGCTCCACTCTGCCACTGAGAGACGTGGCTTTATTCATCCAGCCGCCGGGACCCACACGCGGTGGACGCCTGAACCCTCCAGCGGTCTAGCAGTATAGATCCCCTACCGGGAACTTTTTCCTGCACACGCGGCTCTCTTCTACTAAGTCACAGAGGGCCACGCTCACGCTGACCACCGCCAACACAGGTACCTGCTTTAGCGCTGACTAACCGGGATGCCGGCATTCAGCGGGATTATGCATTGGTGTCACCTGGGTACTGTAACAGAGACACCATTGGCTGGCCCATACCTATATGCACGTTTTAATTTCAGGTCTACCGAGTCTATGGACTAGATTTATTAACTCTCATTAACCCCTTCTCTGCTGGGTGACTGCATGTGCAGGACTTCTGCTTATTGTAGCTTTCTCTATGAACTTTCCCACTATATGTGGATGTACTAACATATGAGACATTCTTCGTTCTACAGCTCTTCATATACTAACAACCGCTGTCATGTCCACATATTAATATATACTAATATCTTCTATTGACCCATTAGGAGCTCCTATTTGCTATCCACATTACTGGTTTGCTTTGATCCTAGACCTAGGAATTTTTATATACTTTTTTTTATATATATAATTATTTTCATTATTGTTGCATCATATATTATATGTGTATATCATATGTGTATATTTAATTATATGTGTGTTATTCAATTTTTTAAATTATAATAAATATAATATCACTGTCCAGCGCTCTCCCTATTTTTCTAGACTTGTATAGGCAGCTGACCTGAATATTAAATTACCTGACCTCATAACACCACCATCTCTGGTCACATCCATAACTGCAGCTCACATATTGGGAGCCCTGGTAACCCCAGGTGGTGAGGAAAAATAACAGATGGAAAACTGCAAAACAGAACAGAGTTTTAACATACACACCTTTTCTTACAACTTGTTTTTAAGCAATGTACCTTTAATACATGCTAAGCAGCTTCATAGACCTCTCAGCGCTGAATAACAAGAGATATGGTAAGAACTTACCTTTGTTATCTCTGTTTCTACGAAGTCCATAGGGTCCACAGGGTTGACCTTGGGGTATAGGTTGGGTAACCAAATCCGGGCACCACGCAAAGCTTTCAGCTCCAAGGATGCACTGGGTCCACTCTCCCTATATCTCCACCCCCAAGCCAGAGACACCTCATTTTGTAAGTAGCCAAAGGCCAGAGGAGGAAAGAGAAGACTGGAACACTCAAGAACCATACTAACAGAGAAGGAGACAGGAAACCGGTGACCAGTAACACAGCCCATATGAAGCCAGGTGCATGAGGGCTGGCGCCCTGTGGACCCTATGTACTTTGTAGAAACAGAGATAACAAAGGTAAGTTCTTGTTTTCTACTTCAGGGTCCACAGGGTTGACCTTGGGGGTGTCACAAAGCAGTCCTTATAAGGGTAGAGATGCTCCTGTGCTGAGAGGAGATTCCATCGGCCAAAGGAAGCATCCTGAGAGGCAAAGGATACCAATGCAAAGAACATTAAAGAGGGGTGGACAGACCACATGGCCACCTTGCAAGGCAGAACAGTCGAGGATACTAGGATACTATACTAGGATATCACAGCAAGCTGCCCACGAGGAGCCCACAGCCTGAGTAAAATAAGCATCAACAAAAACAGAAAGGCCTTCCTATGTGTAGGCCCCCGAGATAGGCATACGAAGTCAACCAGCCAATATCTGTTTATTGGCCGGCCATCCTTTCCTGTGAAATCCAGAAATCCTAGACCACAAATAAGGAGTCTGTTTCCCTGAAGGAACTTGAACAGATCATGTAAATCCTGAGAGGCTGGACCACAGTCAATGAGGCCACCGTGCCGATAGGACTGGAAACTGAAATGTCAGTACAAAAAGTTCCTGAATAATATGGAACTCAAAAAACACTTTAAGAGGAAACACAGGGCAAGTTCGACTCACAACCCTGTCTTGGCAAAATATCCAGAAGAGGGAGGCCCCTGAGAACGCTCCCAATTCCGACACTCTCCTGGCGGATGCCAACGCCATAAGAAAGAGTCTAAGCCATAAACCACGTAAGGGCTAATAAAACTAGTGGTTCACATGAAGGCCCCAGGAGGGCACAAAGAACCACTGCTAAATCCCAAGGAGCCCCTAGGGGGGATAAAGGGAGGTAGAATCCATAAACCACCCTGAAGGAGGGTCTGGATACCTGGGAGTGGAGCAACTCAACATCTGAACCATACTGACAGAGTAGAGACCCGCACTTTCAGGGAGGCTAGGCGGAGGGCTAGACCCAAGTCTGCTGGAAGGAATGCCAGAACTTCTGGAAATCCTACACACCTGAGGATCATAGCTACAGGTACGATACCATAAGAATTATGTATGCGACATTCTGAGGTAGATCCCAGCAAAAGCTGGCCTACACACTCTAAACATCCCGATGATGACAGAGCCAGAGAAGCCTTAAGACCACAGTAGGGACGCAGTCAAAGACAAACGATCCAGGGAAAGGCAAGGACCCTGAGACAACGTGGGCTGATTCACACCACGTGGGAACTGTCAGTTGCCGGAGCCTATCAGCGGCCGCGCTACAGTCAGCGCGGCCGCTGATTGGCTCTCAGGACTGCAATGCCCCGTGAGGTGCCATCAGCGGCCATTCGGGAGCTATGTATATGTGTGACAACACACATACAGATAGCTTGTAGCGTGGACCGGGTAACACATTTTTTTTGTTTTAAAACACCCATGGATTACTGCGGAGACCAGCGCTGGATGTAGGTGAGTATGAAATCTTCCTTATAGGGCCAGCTACCATGGATTTCTACTGGAGAAGGGGACAGAAACATCTGGTATAGGTAAGTATGTGTGAATGGGTAGTTGTATGTAATAAACTTATACTGGGCACGGTGTGTGTGTTTTGTCTTTTTTTAACTATTTATTTTACAGTGAAATTACAGGTGCCGCATGTCTGCTGGCACTTGTAGTTCCACAAGTGCAAAATGGCAGGCATGCTGGCACTTGTAGTTCCACTGTAAAGTACAATAGTGTTACATTATTTGGCCCCCCTATTACCCCCATACCCACCAAGCAAGGGGTATGGGTAAGAGCCCCAGGCTTCAGCGTAAGCCTGTGGTGCTCGGGAGAGGGGGGACCCTTTTTTGGGGGTCCCCGACTCCCCCGAGCTCACCGGCTTCCGCTGACCGACTTGGGGTGTAATGCTTTGGACCTGGAGCCACGGTGATTGGGTCTCCGGGCTGTGGCATTGCACCCCGGTCGGTTGGGTCTGGTGCTGGTCTTAAATATAGGGGGTACCCCACGTCGTTTTTGCCCCCTATATTTAAAACCAGCACTAGTCCCTGCAGCCTGGTGTTGGTTTCTAAAATACGGTGGAACCCTACAAATTTTGTTCCCCGTATTTTTAGAAACCACCACTGGCTGGCTAGCCTGGGGCTGGTTTGGCTTTTGGGGGGGGGGGGGGGGGACCTTATGTAATTTTTTTTCAACATTTTTACAATTTTTTTTTTACAGGTTAACTAAAACGGGAATTTTCGGAAAATATTCTAGGGACCCCCCTAAAGATGTCTAGACATGGGGGATCACTATGGGTACAACCATTTTTAACTCCTGAAGGATGTCGGGGTTTCTAATAGCCGCGGCAGGGAAAAACACCTTGCAAAGCTATTTAAAAACCCGACTTTCTTTTGCAGGCAAAATGGGGTTACCCATAGTGATCCCCCATGTCAGGACATCTTTAGGGGGGTCCCAGGCATATTTCCCGAAAATTCCCGTTTTTTTCCTTAAATGAGCTCAAGGGTCATTTTTTGAAAAACGGGGATAATTTTTCTAAGCACTATAGCAAGTGAAAAAAAATTCAGAATAGGGGTTTGGGGGTGTAGGCTTATAAAAAATAGCCTGTAGTTTTGGGAATGTCCCCTTAAAAGGAAATGTTCCCAAAAAAATGTCCTACAAAAAATCGGGACACCATTAAAAAAATAAATTTGGGTTTCAAAAAAAAATAGGGACACTCCAAAAAATTAATTTAAAAATTGGGGTGAAAAAAAAAATGGGAAAAAATTGTTTAACAATAGGGAAATAGGTTCAGGGCTATTCTGCAAGTATGCGGCAGGTGTTTTGAAGAATAGAATTATAGCGGCAGGTGCACAAATGCAGATCAAAGTTTTAAAAACTTACTTTAGGGACTTAAAAATATGCTATTACCCATTTTCATGTACCCCAAATTTGATGGGACCCCTTAAAAAAACGAAAAAAATAACCTAAGTGCTCTTCTGCAACACTTCTTCAATGTCGGGAAAAAAAACACCTGCTGCGGCTATTTAAATCCCCGACTTTCATTTAAAGGCTAAAACGGGGGTACCCATAGTGATCCCCCATGTTTTTACAACTTTAGGGGGGTCTTACAAATTTTTTAAGGAAAAAATCGTAACTTTACGCAAATCCAACTTCGGAGGTTCCTGTTTTCGATAATTTTATATTGAATACGGGGATAAGCGGGAGCGCGCCCGATACTTTAACGCAGGTAAAAACTTCGATATGAAACGTTAACTTCGACATTGAAGTTAACGTTTCATATTGAATACCCCTCATAGACTCAAGTTCCACCTCTCTATTCCTATAGAACAGTGGTTCTCAAACTCGGTCCTCAGGACCCCACACAGTTCACGTTTTCCAAAGGTGTATTCATTACTCACTGACACATTTTAAGAGATCCACAGGTGGAGCTAATTATTTCACTTGTGCTTCCGTGAGGAGATCTGGAAAACATGCACTGTTTGGGGTTTTGAGGACTGCGTTTCAGAACCTGTGCTGTAGAACATTTTAAGCTAAGCCACATTTAGCAAAGTCTCTCATAAAATGACTCTACCCTTCGGTGAAGTAGGTGGTGTATGACGTAGCCCAGCAAGATTTAAGCTCCTAGACATCTATAAAAATTACTGCATGCAAGTGGCCATTTTGTGTAGCTAGAGTCGCGATGTTGCCAGTTGGTGTAGTGATGGCGGTTTAGTGTGGTGAGCGCTTTCGCGGTGAGTGCACATGCACTCGCCACCTGCCTTGATGTCAGCCAAGAGTGTTCTAATTAAGACTGAGTTGATTAAGTTTATATTAATTAGTTCTAATTGTTCCTAAGTTTAGTTTTTACCAACGATTGTGATTCAAACCTGTTCCCAAAAACATTCTCAAAAAAGTTGTTACTAGAAGCCTTATAAGATTAAAATATGAGTTTATTCCCTTATTATTTTATTTTTATAATTTAAGGGACAAGAATGGATATTATGACAGTCAGAAATACCACCGTACTAAGGGACTGATTCAGACCCGCTCGCAAGTGGGTCAATGGTGGCCAGTGCGCACGCGCGAGGCCCGGAGCGAGCGAAAAAAGCACTCGCTCCGGCGCTCGCATCCAAAAGGGGCAGCTGTCGATGTTGATTGACAGCTGCCCAGTTTGGAAGGCGGGGAAGGGGGATGGCTGAGCAAACGGAGCCGTTCCTGCAGGAACGCCTCCATTTGTGGACGGCCCTACTGACATCACTAGTGATGTCAGTAGGTGGACTTCCTGCTCTAATAGTGCAGGAAGTCCACTGGGGCTTGCGGCAATGAGACCCTACCGCAAGGGTCTCATCGCAAGCCCGATGGTCTTGACCATCGCGACCATCATCATGGCTGCAAGCATAAGCTGTGGGTGGTAACCCACAGCTATACGAGCGGCCAAGAGGCCGCAGCAAAAAAAAAAACACTCCCTGATTCAGAGCGAGCGCTCGCTTTTTGTGAGCGGCTCTGAATCAGGCCCTAAATTAGTATGCTTATGGTGAAGTATAGCATGGGGTATGAGATCCCCCACATGGTTCGCCATGTTGATTTGTTTGACCTGCTTCATGGAAGGCTCATCCCACCACACAGAGGTCATCCATATAGTATAAGAAAACTATCCAATACCAAGTTCTACTTCAGACCGAGCACCCATCTGTAATAGCCAGGATGGGTGTAATTTCCAAAATCCCTGTCCATGAGGACTAGCTAAGTCCAAATCTACAATAAGTGGAGGATAATCTGAAATACCTCTGGTTTAATATATTCGACCAAAGATATTTGGGAAGCAATCTGAAAAAAAACAGAACCAGGTCAATCCTCAAAAAGGAGTGACAGGTATGTGAGATACAAAAAAATTGGCCTACACCAGGACATATTACTCACCAAGCATCAACCCAGCCAAGACCTCTCACAAAATGTGTAAATCTACCTCTTCCCTACAGAGGAGAACCAGAGGATTCATGCCACCTATACAAGGTAGGGTCTAAGATTATTAAGGTCTTCTAAACCTAGCACAGCAGTAGTAGGGGATTGCATGACAAACTCAACAGCTCTCTTCAATACAGCATGTGGAGCGCTGATTTAATGTCCCCTTGTTTTCTCTTCAATACATCATGAGATAAGGGTGGGGGAACATAAGAGCCAGGATGAAGAGGGAGTCAAATGTATTCTGCAGACAAAAAAAAAAAAAAAACAACATACTTCCCCTGGGTGTTTTCAAAAAGAGTTCAATACAAAATGTACAGAAACTCCCAAAAAACTCCCTTAGAGGAGATGTGAGAGGCATGACACGCACAGGCAATCCATGAATTTTTGAGGAATAGGAGTTTACCGCCAATGAAATAGACAAGTACTGTCAGGACCATATTGTTTGAGCTGGTTAATGACTAGAGAGAGCGCCAGAGTTTGTCGTTGATAATTGATAACGCTGATAATTCTGGATTACTTACAAACCTCACTTGTTATAGTGAGCACTGAAATAATTACACACAAATACAGATTATAAAATAAATGACAATGCTTTTACTTAAAGACAGCTTAATCATACATATATTTTGCCAATGCAGACTTACAACAAAAAACATAGGTTATAGGTTATACCAACAGCAATAGGGGATACTTGTAAAATAAATGTGTGACACCCAGTACAGAATAGCAGGACAACAGTCAGCGAATACTTCATACATACGTAACGGCACCCCCGACCCTCATTCTGTGCTCTCTCCTGTTCTCTGACTGCTCCCCCCTCCCTCTTTCTCTGCTCATATTTATACCTTAATTTTGTGTATAAATTGAATTAATCTTATTAGTGCAATCAATCCAATTAATATTTGTATGTAACATAGGGCCATATTTAATTTGGAGCGAAAAGTCGGAATCGGCGATAATTTGTCGCCGATGACGTCATTTTTGCCTATTTTAATTATCCCCGTATTCAATTTCATAGACTTTTTGCCAGTGCGAAACGTCTTTGAAAAAAACCGGGGATAAGTTTTCACCATTTTTTACATGGCGAAAAAAAGTACAGAATTGGGGTTTAGGGGTGCAGGATTAAAAAAAAATAGCCTGCACACCTGCTAATGTCATTTAAAAATAAACTTTTTAAAAAAAACTTTTTTTTTGACAAAATCGGCACATCCCAAAAAATGTACTTTCATTTTGGGGTTTAAAAAAAAAAAGTGTTGGAATTTTTTAAAAAATTAGCGGAATAGCCTCAGGGGGGTCCCCATGTATGCGGCAGGTGTTTTCTAGAATGCAGGTTGCATTTTTGCAGAATTTTGAAAAATCAGTTTAGGGTCTTAAAAAAATGCTTACCCCCATTTTCATGTACCCCAAATTTGATAGCAATAGTTATTTTCCCCCCCAAAAAAATCTAAGTGGTATTCTTCACCCCTTCTTCATAGCCGCAAAAAAGCACCTGCCGCGGCTATTAGAAACTCCGACCTCCTTCAGCAGGAAAAAATGGGGGTACCAATAGTGATCCTCCATGTCCGAACATCTTTAGGGGGGTCCCAGACATATTTCCCAAAAATTCCCGTTTTTGTTTTATAAATCCACATTCAAGGGGTCCTGTTTTTGCTCATTTTAAATTGAAAACGGGGATAAAGCAGGCATGCGCCCAATACTTTATCCCCAGAAAAGCTCCAATGTGGAGCGAAAAGTCCAGCGCAGACTTTACGCTCCTTAATTGAATACGGCTCTAAGTCTTTATTGGCTATCTGTACCTTAGACATAATTCTGTGTTATCTTTTTGTTCCCATGTAGAAATCTTATTGCAGGTAAATGCTATCTCACTTACCTCATTTGTTATATAATAACTGAGACTTGCTGTCAGCTGTTGTGTGTGTGTTATGACTTATACATTTTATACCTATAATTCTTAGTGCCTCTGACCCCCCTTCCCCACGTGTGCCTCTGACCCCCCAGCCTTTGTGAGCATCTGCCCCCCTTCCCCATGTGTGCCTCTGCCCCCCCTTCCCCATGTGTGCCTCTGCCCCCCCTTCCCCACGTGTGCCTCTGCCCCCCCTTCCCCATGTGTGCCTCTGACCCCCCAGCCTTTGTGAGCATCTGCCCCCCTTCCCCATGGGTGCCTCTACCCCACCTTCCCCATGTGTGCCTCTGCCCCCCCTTCCCCACATGTGCCTCTGACCCCCCAGCCTTTGTGAGCATCTGCCCCCCTTCCCCATGTGTGCCTCTGCCCCCCCTTCCCCATGTGTGCCTCTGCCCCCCCTTCCCCATGTGTGCCTCTGCCCCCCCTACCCCATGTGTGCCTCTGCCCCCCCTTCCTCATGTGTGCCTCTGCCCCCCCTTCCCCACATGTGCCTGACCCCCCAGCCCTTGTGAGCATCTGCCCCCCTTCCCCATGTGTGCCTCTGCCCCCCCCTTCCCCACATGTGCCTCTGACCCCCAGCCTTTGTGAGCATCTGCCCACTTCCCCGTATCTGTGTGCCTCTGATTGGGGAACGCTACTTGTTTAATTTTTATTAGGCCCCACATATTCTGATGTATTCCTGCCTGCACTCTCCGTGCTGCATCTTTGTAGCCTGGCAGCACAGGACTTTTCCAGGTGACTCAGGCAGCCCGATCCTGGAGTAACCCAGAGATGGTTATGATGTGACATGACATCGTGTAGCTGCATGCCGCCTTCTGCTACAGTGATGCAGTGACACAGCAGAGAAAGGTGCACTGCAATGAATTTGAATCAATGTGTTTGTATTTTTTATCCTGTGGGGGACAATGTTTTTTTTTTCCTGTGGGAGCGAATGTGTTTGTATTTAATTCCTTTTGGGGCCAATGTGTTTATATATTTTTTTTCCTGCGAGGGCCAGTGTATTTCTATTATTTCCTGTGGAGGCCAATGTATTTGTATTTTTTCCTGTGGGGACCAATGTGTTTATATATTTTTTCCTGTGGGGGCCAATGTGTTTATATATTTTTAATGTGGGGACCAATGTGTTTATATATTTTTTTCCTGTGAGGGCCAATGTATTTGTATTTTTTCCTGTGGGGACCAATGTGTTTATATATTTTTTCCTGTGGAGGCCAATGTATTTGTATTTTTTCCTGTGGGGACCAATGTGTTTATATATTTTTTCCTGTGGGGACCAATGTGTTTATATATTTTTTCCTGTGGGGACCAATGTGTTTATATATTTTTTCCTGTGGGGACCAATGTGTTTATATATTTTTTTCCTGTGAGGGCCAGTGTGCTTTTTTCTTGGGGGGGCCAATGAGTTTATATCTTGTTTCATGTGGGGGCCAATGTGTTTGGCCCCAACAGGAAATAAATACAAACACATTGGCCCCCACAGGAAAAAAGATATAAACACATTGGCCCCAACAGGAAATAAATACAAAGTGTTTATATATTTTTCTCCTATCAGGGCCATAGTGTGTGTGTTTTTTCATGTGTTTGTTTTTTTCCTACCAGGGCCAATGTCATCTGCTACATGCTTCATGGGATGTAGCTGCTAAATTGTTAGATTTACAGATAACCTTAATTTAGATGGGACCCAGAAAAGGTCAGGGTAGGACCCCAATTTTTTAAATAGAGGGTTCCCTGGGACCCACATTTTTTAGGCAAAGCGTGATCACTGAATTGGTATTTGGGCTTCGCGGC
This sequence comes from Taudactylus pleione, assembly GCA_031769625.1. Taxonomy (NCBI): domain Eukaryota; kingdom Metazoa; phylum Chordata; class Amphibia; order Anura; family Myobatrachidae; genus Taudactylus; species Taudactylus pleione. The sequence goes on from JAUIMM010002576.1 coordinate 494,642, forward strand.
ACCCAGTGAGCAGGTCGCGGCCCTCTGGTCAGGTACCCAGAAACTAGCAATGAGACAAGGTGGCAGGGTAGAGAAAGATAAGTACCTACAACGGTAAATAACTCATAGAGAATACACTGGTGAGACACGTAGAGGATGTACTTGAAGAACAACTCGTAGAGAGTACACTGGAGGATGGCACGTAAGGGTATCACTGGAGAATGTCTCCTAAATAGATACACTGATGAATCAGCATGAGAGCTGAACACCAGAAATCAGTGTGAGAGCTGAACGAGCACACTGGAGATCCTAAGGCGGAGAAGCACGAGAATATCTGAGCATGGATCCTGGAGCGATGTAAGGGCCACAGTCACTGGAGAGTGAACAAAGTTGAACAGGCCCCTTCCTGTTACCTGTAGTCATGCTTTATACTCCTAGGTAGCTATCAGAGAGTCAGCTGAGAGCTGGCAAGGCTACCACTGGATGAGGGACTAGTCAGGTGATAGAGACCAACATAAATGCGCCCATGACCGCCACCATGGGACCAGGACACACACATGGAAGTCCTAGTAGACTCCAGGGAGAATTCAGTGCACCACCTGCCGCTCAACCCGGCGTCTGACCATCAGGAAGATCAGGGGAAGCCGGCGCAATGGTGAATAGTAGCTGATCCCAGCCCAAGACAAGAGAAGTCAGAATATAAAGTGATGTCAGAAAAATAAAACTACAATGTAGCCTATATAAAAATATCGGCACAAAACTTTGAAAAAGATCCTTGCAGCATCCTCTTTGCTCAGATAAGAGAGAGAGCGAGCACGGTCTTATAAAGACACTAATATATCCATAATGCATCTGCTTCCGGTGCACCCACATATAGGACAGTGCTTATGCCTCACTATTGCTGTGTCCTCATTGTGTACCAGCCTTTTCTTTCTTAGTAATAGGTGTAAGCAATAAGTGATTCTGAGGTGCTCATATCTTAGACTCATAACTTATGGCGAAATGGGAGTGACTACATCTCAGCAGGGCGTCCACACGTGGGTGTATAGATGTAAGTACGTGCTAATAGGAGTTCTGCATTTGGCCATTCCATGTCATTGTCAGGTATTGGGTAGGTGTAAGTTGCCATTACTGGCCATGGCGGCTGATCTAGTCAGTGGAGAGTGGTGAGTGTCTGACTCAGGATACCGCCAAGAGAATTGTGATGGAGGCAGTTGGCTAGAATTGCGCCCACATTACATGCGGCTCACATTCAGTGTCAGTTTATAGCCTCACATTCCTCCGGGAACCTGGAATCATCACTCCAGAAATGTGAATTGGGGGGAGGATTTTTGCAAGAACTTGTCTATCAGGTTTCAAAAACAAATTAACAAATACACAAGAATGCGATATGTACAGTAACAGAATGAGGCCTGATAACGCGATATGTACTGGATTACTTACAAACCTTACTTGTTACAAAGGATAATTAAATAATTCACACAAATACAGATTCTAAAATAAATGACAATGCTTTTGCTTAAGAACAGCTTTATTATACACGTATTTTGCCAGTGCAGAATTACAACAAAAACATGCAGTAGGGAATACCTGTAAAATAAATTTATGACACCCAGTGCAGAATACCAGTCAGCCAATTTCATACATACATACGTACGGCACCAGCACCCCCAGACCCTTCCGTGCTGTGTGCTCTCTCCTCTGTTCTCCGACTGCCCCCCCTCCCCTCTGTCTCCCATGAGTTTATACTATAACTTGTCTATACCTCCAATTAACATTAATTTAATTAATATTCGTACGTGCTAGGCCCTCATTGGTCATCTGTGTCTTAACCATAAGATTTATATTATTCTGTGATATCTTTTTGTTCCCATGTAGAATTCTAACATAATTGCTCATCTAGCCTTCACCTCTGACTTTTGCAGATAAATGCCATCTTGATTTAACTATTTTTGTTTATAAAATTCCTGAGACTTGCTGTCTCCTATTCTGCACACACTAAAACTGACACATTTTAAAACCATAATTCTTATTGCTAAAACCTTGTATATAACAATTTAACCTATACATATCTCCGCAGTTAATTACACCTGCAAAGAAATAAAACTAAACTAATCTCTACACACTTTTTAATATATCCTTTAACATACCTTTAGCTAAAATACTAAAGAAGATGGCTGCTGCAACAGACGCTCACTTGCTTACTTTAGAGAGAAAGGGAAGGCCTTATCCTCTCTAGGCCCGAAGCCATTCGACAAGTGCGTCCTTCCGCAACTCGCACAACAAATATGTATATTCTCAGTCATTTCTATATGCTCTTAATTGCAATGCAGGAAATAATAAAATACATAAGCGTGTATATATTCATGAATTGCTGAAGGATCATGTACATCCACATATTCCTCTGTTATTAGGCCATAACAAAAAAGAAACGTGAAAAGGTCACTAAAGAGCCTGGGACAGGAGAAATACTATGCTTACTCAGGTACTTTGGATAAAATATTCTCACTTGCAAACACAAAGTATCACCTAACACCACTCAGGACATGGAAACGGTTTCTCACCTGTGTGACTTCTCTGATGTATAACAAGACCTGATTTCCGTGTAAAACATTTCCTACACTCAGGACATGAAAATGGTTTCTCACCTGTGTGAATTCTCTGATGTGTAACAAGAGCTGATTTGCATGTAAAACATTTCTTACACTCAGGACATGTAAATGGTTTCTCACCTGTGTGAATTCTCTGATGTGTAACAAGAGTTGATTTGCATGTAAAACATTTCCCACACTCAGAACATGGAAATGGCCTCTCACCTGTGTGACTTCTCTGGTGTGTAACAAGATATGATTTCTCTGTAAAACATTTCCCACACTCAGAACATGGAAATGGTTTCTCACCTGTGTGACGTCTCTGATGTGTAACAAGATGTGATTTCTGTGTAAAGCATTTCCCACACTCAGAGCATGTAAACAGCTTCTCACCTGTGTGATTTTTCTGATGTGTATTAAGATCTGACCGCTGCATAAAACATTTCCCACACTCAAGACATGGAAATGGTTTCTCACCTGTGTGAATTCTCTGATGTATAACAAGATCTGATTTCTGTGTAAAACATTTCCCACACTCAAGACATGGAAATGGTTTCTCACCTGTGTGACTTCTCTGATGTGTAACAAGATGTGATTTCAGTGTAAAACATTTCCCACACTCAAGACATGGAAATGGTTTCTCACCTGTGTGACTTCTCTGATGTAGAACAAGTTCTGATTTCTGTGCAAAACATTTCTCACACTCAGAACATGGAAATGGTTTCTCACCTGTGTGACTTCTCTGATGTGAAATAAGATGTGATTTCTGTGCAAAACATTTCTCACAGTCAGAACATGGAAATGGTTTCTCACCTGTGTGACTTCTCTCATGTATAACTAACTTTGATTTATGTGTAAAACATTTCCCACACTCAGAACATGGAAATGGTTTCTCACCTATGTGACGTCTTTCATGTATAACTAAACTTGGTTTAGAGCTAAAATATTTCCCACACTCAGAACATGGAAATGGCCTCTCATCTGTGTGACTTCTCTCATGTATAACTAACTTTGATTTATGTGTAAAATATTTCCCACACTCAGAACATGGAAATCGCTTCTTAACTGGCTGATGGGTAATAAGCTTTGTGTTCTGTGTAGAACATTTGGAATCTATAGAACAGGGAAATATTGTATCTACTTTACGAGATGTAACAGATGCAACAATATCAGAGTTTTTAGAACACTCCCCAAGATCAGAGGGATCAGGTGATATATCTCCATTGAGAGGTACTGGAGGCATAACTGGGGAATCTTGAGTGATGTCATTCTGAGTTATAACGAGATGATCCACTGAGACACTCCGGCTGCTACATCCATCTGCTGGGAATAAAATACATATATGGAAATATTAATGTTTGCTTACAAGATTCCTTTTAGAAAATTGTCCCCAAATTGCCAGGAAATGGGCAGATGTTGGGGTATTATATAAATTATTAATTGGTACCAAAATATACTGATATCAATAGATGGGGATATGTATATCCCTTGAAGAAGTACAATACAAGGACAAAACACGTTGGATGCTCCTGTTCTCTACCTTTTTTTATGAACTTACCAGTTTTATGATCAGATAAGCCAATTCCATTCTCTTTTATTTACACTTTTAAAAAAAATAGTTTATTCCTGCATTTGTATAATTATTTACGTTTTTTTCGTATACTATCCTTCCTGTATTGGGATACTTTCTTTATTGTCTTAAATAAAATTGTTTTATACATTTTATATACCTATTTATTTTTTACACATTTTGTACTGATATATATAAATTTATTGTATACTAAGATTTCACATATTCATGCATTGTATTATTGCTCTTTGAAATATTGAAGTATTTAGCCACTTGGAGAGTTTTTCTTTTATCAATTGTATTTATACACTTGGCACTTTAAAGTTTTTTCACTGAGCACTTTATATGATAAGGTTAATATTATAAATATACATATACAAGGTTATACAAGCACATTTGGTGCTCAATTTACAGTTCTATTATTTGCATATATAGTCATGTGCCAGAAAACTGAGACAGCCACGACAATTCCCAGTACATGCCACCCCACTCTGCATGAAAAGGTATCTTCCTCCACTCAGGTACAACAGTATATATGGAAGGTGGTCATAATGCTCTGGCTCATCCAGTGATCGTGCTGAGTGAGCTCCTACTCTACAGTTTCTGGGTCCATCACAATTTGAGCTTTTGAGCTCCCCATATGCAATGAGAACACCCCACATGGCCTACACATACTGTACACTATGGAAAGGCACATTCATATTATACGTACAGACAATGTTTATAAATACATTACCTTGATTTTAAATGCAGTGCTGGGAAGAGAGGGGGCTAAGGGCAGGAAGCAGTTGGGAAATTCCTGGGGGCGGCAGCTTGGACAGTACTGGGGAAAAGCAGAAGTTGGGGTAGAAGGGGGCAAGGGCATGCAGTGTTGGGAGTAGTAAGTGCAGACATCTGAGACAGTGCTAGGGGCAGGGAGGTGACAAGGGCAGGAAGTACTGGGGGTATATAGGAGTAAAGGGTAGATAGCAGCTGGGGCAGAACTGGGGGGCAAGGCAGGGGTTAGGGTCAGGGAGTACTGGGGTAGGGAGGGGACATGACAGAAGCTGGGGCAGTACTAGGGGAAGGGAGGAGGTAATTGTAGATATCAGCTGTGGCAGTACTGGGGGGCAAGGCATGGGTTAGGGTCAGGGAGTACTGGGGTAGGGAGGGGACATGACAGAAGCTGGGGCAGTACTAGGGGAAGGGAGGAGGCAAGGGTAGATAGCAGTTGGGGCAGTGGTTACCTCCTTTCTCCTACTGGGAGCCCCTGGCCAGGTTATAGTTGTCTGCCTCTAACCTGAGCTGCAGCCCCAGCTTCTCCCTCAGCAGCCAGGTGTAGAACTCCAGTTTGCTTATGTCCGGAGCAGTGTCCACTTCCCCATCCTCCAGCGTGCACAGAGCTGTCAGAAGGAGTCGGGGATAGAGTACAGGTTGCTGGAGGGGCCCGGCAACACCAGCAGCCAAGGATGATGTTTGATGGAGAGCCTGGAGATCGGAGAGGCATGGAGGTCTCATGCGGTGATTGGATGAGACGCTGCCGACGGCAATTGGATGAGTAGTAATTGGCTACTGTGCGCACACCAGATCCACAAATGAAAGAAGTTTCACACCCAAGTATTGTTCTATCAGTGCTGGGTTCTGGATCTGTCTAAATGCAGGAGAGTAGTGTGGATGGAAAGTATTTGTTACTCTACTGCATTATAGGACGAGAAGTCTTCATCTCCAATAGTCCCCTGTGTCCCCTTTTCCTTATGACGTGTTCCCCAACCACATGGTGATCTCTTCAGCGGGCAGAAAGGTCTCCTGTGTCTAGTGTATCTTGGAAGCAGATGAGCCACAACTATAGCCTCCAAGTACTATGAGTTATTACTAGTCCATACTACGGCCACTGGTGAGAGATGATAGTAGGCTGTGTGGGTTACACCAGAAAGTGTGAAAAAGAGACTGGTTAGATCTCTGGGCTGGTAACACACATGATGTGAGGGGGAGCAGGAGTATAATAGGGGCTGATGGCTCCTGATATATGAGATACACCAGAGAGTGTGGGAAAGAGACTGGTTAGATCTCTGGGCTGGTAACACACAGTGACATGATGTGAGGAGGAGAGCAGGAGTATAATAGCGGCTGATGGCTCCTGATGTATGAGATACACCAGAGAGTGTGGGGAGGAGACAGGTCAGATCTCTGGGCTGGTAACACACAGTGACATGATGTGAGGAGGAGAGCAGGAGTATATTAGGGGCTGATGGCTCCTGATGTATGAGATACACCAGAGAGTGTAGGGAAGAGACTGGTCAGATCTCTGGGCTGGTAATGCACAGTGACATGATGTGAGGGGGAAGAGGGAAGAGCAGGAGTATAATAGGGGCTGATGGCCTCTGATGTATTAGATACACCAGAGAGTGTGGGGAGGACACTGGTCAGATGTCTGAGCTGGTAACACACAGTGACATGATGTGAGGAGGAGAGCAGGAATATAATAGGGGCTGATGGCTCCTGATGTATGAGATACACCAGAGAGTATGGGGAGGAGACTGGTTAGATCTCTGGGCTGGTAACACACAGTGACATGATGTGAGGAGGAGAGCAGGAGTATAATAGCGGCTGATGGCTCCTAACTCCCCCACTGGTCAGATACATTTCCCTCATTAGTTTGTACTGATAGTGGACGATGCAGGATAAGAAATTGTTGTAGTGATTGAGCAAGGAGGATATGTGACTTATGTAATAAACATTTATTACTCACCTGTGCTGATATCTGTAGGGATTTCCTCCTCCTTACACTGCTGATCACCCCTCGCATACGTTTCTTCTTCTCCCTTTATATCTTCTGCCTTATTATCAGTCAGATACGTCTCTTCTCCCTTTATATCTTCTGCCTTTATATCATTCACATACGTCTCTTCTTCTGCCTCTATATCTTCTGCCTTTATATCAGTCACATATGTCTCTTCTTCTCTCTCTATATCTTCTGCCTTCATATCAGTCACATACGTCTCTTCTCCCTCTATATCTTCTGCCTTCATATTAGTCACATACGTCTCTTCTCCCTGTGTATCTTCTGCCTTAATATCAGTCAGATGTTCACCCTAAATATACAAGTGTGAAGTAATGTGTAACACCTGCGCTCAAAAACCAGGTGCAGCTAGATTTCAAATACATGATCACCTCCCTAAACAAACATAAATGAAAATATAAAAAAAGCAAACCCAGTGCTCCTTCAGTTAGGAGTACTGAGATATGTCCAATGTCAGATAGTAATAGTCATAGGAAACTTGCACGGTTCTTTTCTTTGTGTCAATCTTCCTACCATGTGGGGTACGTATAAAATCCTCAATATAACCCCACACCCCAAGCAGTGTACACCTATTTATCCCAGCTACTTTATTCTTTTTCTTTCTTGAAAATTTTTTTTCATTTTTGTACCCGATATGTAGTTCTATATGGGAAGCTTCTTATACTGTAGTAACAGTGTTCTCCCCAGAAAATTTTTCAAGCCGGATGGCATCAAGAAGTAGCCGGGTGGGGGACTTTGCAATAATAAAATGTTTTAAACCATGACCTTATAATGATTTAAACTTTAAATAACATTTTATATATAAATTTTCTTCTTATTAGAGGCCCAGTTGGCTGATTATGAAAAAGCTGCAAAGTCTGTAGGATCTGATCCTTTTTATAAAGCTCCCAGATACTGTCCCCACTTGCAGGCTCCCAAAGTGCCGGCTGGTAGGCTGATTATTGCCGGGTGGCGCACCCGCAAAAAACAGCCTGGGGAAAACACTGAGTAAATCCCAAAAGGTCCTCTCCGGGTTATAAAGCTATAATAACATCCAATATATTTTTAGGTGTTTTCTTACTTTATGTGATTAGTTGCTCTATTTGAGTATTTTACATTGGAAAGGACTGTACAGAATTGTCATCATTTCTTGTACAAAAATATGGACATCTAGCTGACAGACTGGACTTAAGTTTTAACTTGTTGCAGTTATCTATTGCATGTACCCCACAAGGTGCGCTGGGTTTTATATTTTCCTTCACCCTAAATAACCCATAAAATTGGGTTATTTAGTAAACCGTATAATATCAGTGTATAAGACAAACACAGATTCTCTACACATCATACAGTGACAGTCATATTGGTATATTGTGAGACCCTACATCCCACCTACCTGATGCTCCTGTGGGATCCTGTGATTCCCCTCTGTATAATCCTGGGAATACAGAGGACGGGGACATCTCTCTGGGGTATTTCTGATACTGAGTCCATCTGTAGGAGACACAGTGACTGAGTACATTGTATATATGTGATTATCAGGTGATGTGTGTGTATATAGGAGGCCCCCATACCTGCTCTCTCCTGTACAATAAATGACAGTCTCCTTTTACCCAGTGATGTGAGGGGCCGGTGATTCTCCATCATTACGTCCTTGTACAGACCCCTGTGTTCCTCTATATACTCCCCCCTCCTGCATGGAGACATAGACAGTGACATCCTGACACCTTATAGGAACCTGACACACACAATGATACAGTCATCACCCAGACACATCCCCTGGTGTTACTGTATAATGTCCCATTCCCAGCAGTCACCTCTCCAGTCATCACCCAGACACATCCCCTGGTGTTACTGTATAATGTCCCATTCCCAGCAGTCAACTCTCCAGTCATCAGCCAGACACATCCCCTGGTGTTACTGTATAATGTCCCCTTCCCAGCAGTCACCTCTCCAGTCATCAGCCAGACACATCCCCTGGTGTTACTGTATAATGTCCCATTCCCAGCAGTCACCTCTCCAGTCATCACCCAGACACATCCCCTGGAGTTACTGTATAATGTCCCATTCCCAGCAGTCACCTTTCAGTCATCACCCAGACACATCCCCTGGTGTTACTGTATAATGTCCCCTTCCCAGCAGTCACCTCTCCAGTCATCACCCAGACACATCCCCTGGTGTTACTGTATAATGTCCCATTCCCAGCAGTCACCTCTCCAGTCATCACACAGACACATCCCCTGGTGTTACTGTATAATGTCCCATTCCCAGCAGTCACCTCTCCAGTCATCACCCAGACACATCCCCCGGTGTTACTGTATAATGTCCCATTCCCAGCAGTCACCTCTCCAGTCATCATCCAGACACATCCCCTGGTGTTACTGTATAATGTTCCATTCCCAGCAGTCACCTCTCCAGTCATCACCCAGACACATCCCCTGGTGTTACTGTATAATGTCCCATTCCCAGCAGTCACCTCTCCAGTCATCATCCAGACACATCCCCTGGTGTTACTGTATAATGGCCCATTCCCAGCAGTCACCTCTCTAGTCATCAGCCAGATACATCCCCCGGTGTTACTGTATAATGTACCATTCCCAGCAGTCACCTCTCCAATCATCACCCATACACATCCCCTGGTGTTACTATATACTATCACCCACTTTGCAGTATTATCACATTTTAGTAAGGGGACGTACGATTCTTTCATACGGCCGGTACGCCCTGTTAAAGGGTATACCCACACCCTTCACTAACACGTACAGGACAGCACTCTCCTTAGATCCTCACCTACTGGAGACTGCAAATGCCATCACGGGAAGACGGGTTGTCACTGTAGAGATAAGAGGGAGACAGCCACAAGTGTCGTACGGAAAGGGACCCCTTCAAAGGGTTTCCTTATGTAACCTGCAACCCAGATACAAAAGGGAAGGACATTATCCTCTATTAGAGGTATTCCCCGCACTGTAGGGGCATTATTACATTTGACAACAAGGTTCACGTAGACACCCATTGGTGTACTACGGAAAGAGGCACCCTAAAGGAGCTCTCTTATAACCGATTTTCACAATACAGGTCGTTCCTTCCTATATGTACTATTGTAGAAACTGGACATTTGGACAGTGCACAAGGGAGCATTGTGACTCCCTGTTTTTGATCTCATACCTAGTTTCATTAAATAATTCTTATTTTAACATATCCGCTTCTTTCACATTTATATCGTACCATATTTTCTGCTTCTGAACATTATAGAATCACAAGGTTAGCGCTGGACACACCACCCTCATTTATACTGTTTATTCCCTGAGTTTGGACAACTCTGTGCCCAGCAGCTTCTGCTACACGGTTGGGGACACCTTTGCGCTGGTGGATACATACTAAGTGTCCCAATCCAGCAGTCATCTCTCCAGTCAGAAGCTGACTCATCTTGCTGGTGAGTTTCAGGATCTTCTGGTCATTGTGTCTCTTATGTATCAGTGAGTAAGGTGGAGGCACCGTGATGGGGCTCTGGGTGCTGCTCAGTCCTCCTGAGAAATGGGGACCCAGATTTCCTCACTTCCCCAATCGTGTCCCTTAGTTATTACTATAGATATAAGATATGTCACTGTGACACCTGCAGACCCTGTCACCTCCCCAGTCATGGAATAGTGATAATAACAACAACAGCTAGAAGACACCACAGGCTGAGCTTCCTATATAATATTAATAATAATAATAATAATAATAATAAAAAATAATATTAATAGCAATAATAATTACAATAATAGAACCCCACAGGCAGCTACACCTACACTATAATAACAATAACATGAAACCACAGACTGCTCCCCTTGTATAATACTACTACTAATAATAATAATTACAATAAAAGGGCCCCACGGGCAGCTACACCTGTATAATAATAACAATAACAGGAAACCATAGGCTGCTCCCTCTATATAATAACAATAAAAAATAATAACAGGCTGATTCTCCTATATAATAATAATAATAATAATGACACCACAGGCTGCTTCCCCTTATAATAACATTAATAATAATATCACTAACCTACATAATAATAATAATAATAATAATAATAATAATAATAATAATAATAATAATAATAGAACACCAGAGACTGCTCAACCTATATAATACTAATAATAATAATAATAAATATTATTATCAGGACAAGCAGCCTGTGGTGTCCTATTAATAACAGTAATAATAATAATAATAATAATAATAATAATAATAATAATAATAGGACACCACAGGCTGCTTGTCCTGATAATAATATTTATTATTATTATTATTATTAGTAGTAGTAGTAGTAGTATATAGGGGGAGCAGTCTCTGGTGTTCTGTTGTTATTATTATTAAGTGGGAGCAAACTGTGGTGTCCTGTAATATTGCGATACAGGGGGGCAGCCTGTAATGTCCTGCTAATAATAATAATAATAACAGAACACCAGAGACTGCTCCCCCTATATACTACTACTACTAATAAAAATAATAAATATTATTATCAGGACAAGCAGCCTGTGGTGTCCTATTATTATTATTAATATTATTATTACTGTTATTAATAGGACACCACAGGCTGCTTGTCCTGATAATAATATTTATTATTATTATTATTATTAGTAGTAGTAGTAGTATATAGGGGGAGAAGTCTCTGGTGTTCTATTATTATTATTAATATTATTATTACTGTTATTAATAGGACACCACAGGCTGCTTGTCTTGATAATAATATTTATTATTATTATTATTATTATTAGTAGTAGTAGTAGTATATAGGGGGAGAAGTCTCTGGTGTTCTATTATTATTATTATTATGTAGGTTAGTAATATTATTATTATTATTATTACTGTTATTAATAGGACACCACAGGCTGCTTGTCCTGATAATAATATGTATTATTATTATTAGTAGTAGTATATAGGGGGAGCAGTCTCTGGTGTTCTATTATTATTATTATTATTATTATTATTATGTAGGTTAGTAATATTATTATTAATGTTATTATAAGGGGAAGCAGCCTGTGGTGTCATCATTATTATTAATATTAATTATTATTATTATCATTATTATTATTAATAACAACAGGACCCCACAGGCTGCTCCCGCTATATAACAATAACAGGAAACCATAGGCTGCTCCCCCTGTATTATAATGATAATAACAACAACTACAAGACACCACAGGCTGATCCTCCTTCATAATATTATGCCATGCCTATGGTTTCCTGTTATTGTTATATAGGGAGAGCAGCCTGTGGGGTCCTGTTATTAATTATTATTAGGACATCACAGTCTGCTCCCCTGTATAGAAATATTAACAGGACACCACAGTTTGAACAACAACAACAGCAACAACAACAGGACCCCACAGGCTGCTCCCCCTATATAACAATAACAGGAAACCATAGGCAGCTCCCCCTACAACTACAAGACACCACAGGCTGCTTCTCCTTTATAATATTATGTTATTGTAATTATTATTATTACTAGTAATAGTAGTAGTATACAGGGGAAGCAGTCTCTGGTGTCCTATTGTTATTATTATTATTATGCAGGGGGAGTGCTCTGTGGTGTCCTGGTATTATTATTATTATTATTATTATCAGGACATCACAGGCTGCTCCCCCTGTATAGCAATATTAACAGGACACCACAGTTTGCTCCTACTTTGTAATAATAATAATAACAACAGGACCCCACAGGCTGCTCCCCCTGTATAACAATAACAGGAAACCATAGGCTGCTCCCCCTGTATTATAATGATAAAAACAACATCATCAACAAGACTCCAAGGGCTGATCCTCCTATATAATAATAATAATAATAATAATAATAATAATAATAATAATAATAATAATAATAATAAAAATATATATATATTATCATCAGCAGGGGAAGCAGCATATGGTGTCCTGTTATTATTATTATTTTATTATTATTATTAATAATAACAAAACATTGCAGACAACTCCACCTGGTATAATAATAATATTACTATTATTAATAATACAAGGACACCACAGCTGCTCCCCCTGTATAATAATAATAATAATATAATGACACCACAGGCTGCTCCCCCTGTATAATAATAATAACATGAGACCACAGGCTGCTCCCCCTGTATAACAGGACACCACAGGCTGCTCCCCCTCTATAATAATAACAGGACACAACAGCTGCTCCCATTGTATAATAATAATATCATGACACCACAGGCTGCTCCCCCTGTATAATAATAACAATAGGACACCACAGGCCACTCCCACTGTATAACAGGACACCACAGGCTGCTCCCCCTCTATAATAATAACAGGACACAACAGCTGCTCCCACTGTATAATAATAATATCATGACACCACAGGCTGCTCCCCCTGTATAATAATAACAAAAGGACACCACAGGCCACTCCCACAGTATAATAACAGGACACCACAGGCTGCATCCCCCTCTATAATAATAACAGGACACAACAGCTGCTCCCACTGTATAATAATAATATCATGACACAACAGGCTGCTCCCCCTGTGTAATAACAACAGGACACCACAGGCTGCTCCCCCTGTATAATAATAATAACAGGACACCACAGGCTGCTCCCCCTGTATAATAATAATCTCATTACACCACAGGCTGCTCCCCCTGTATAATAATAATAACAGGACACCACAGGCTGCTCCCCCTGTATAATAATAATAACAGGACACCAGAGGCTGCTCCCCCTGTACAATAATAATAACAGGACACCACAGGCTGCTCCCCCTGTACAATAATAATAACAGGACACCAGAGGCTGCTCCCCCTGTACAATAATAATAACAGGACACCACAGGCTGCTCCCCCTGTACAATAATAATAACAGGACACCAGAGGCTGCTCCCCTGTATAATAATAATAATAATAATAACAGGACACCACAGGCTGCTCACCCTGTATAATAATAATAACAGGACACCACAGGCTGCTCCCTCTGTATAATAATAATAATAACAGGACACCACAGGCTGCTCCCTCTGTATAATAATTATAAACGGTCACCACAGGCTGCTCCCCTGTATAGTGATAACAGGACACCACAGGCTGTTCTAACTGTGCATATGACACCATAGGCCGCTTCCCCTTATATAGGACACCACAGGCCACTCCGCCTGTATAGTTGGCACAACAAGTTCTAGTGTTGTATAGTAGGCACCAAAGTCTGCTCCCCTGTAAAATAGAGCACTACAGTCTGCTCCCCTGTAAAATAGAGCACTACAGGCTGCTCCCCCTGTATAATAGAGCACTACAGGCTGCTCCCCCTGTATAATAGCGCACTACAGGCTGCTCCCCCTGTATAATAGCGCACTACAGGCTGCTCCCCCTGTAGTAGGACATTATTACCTGCTGCTGCCGGACAGTCTCTTTGTTTTCTTTCTGGAAGAGACGCGGAAATAGATGTAGAAATGACTTCCTGCGGGTGGAACGCACATAGCGGAAGTCGAGGTGGAACGCACAGGGCGAATGTCGGGTGGAACGCAGAGGGCGGATGTCTGGTGGAACGCACAGAGCGGAAGTCGATGTGGAACGCAAATCTGGTATAAAAAATCAGACACTCATCGCAGGGACAACCTCTCTGAGGTATTTCGCTGGGCGGGTGTCAGACTGGCCGCGGGGGTAACCCGGGGCCAGTATAATATACAGGGGGGGGGGGGTATTAGGTATATATATATATATATATATATATATAAAAATATATATAGAGCTACTCCCCTGTGTAGTCAGTCACCTTTGGGATACCTATGATGACGCTGCTTTATTATAGTGGAAGTGCGGAGGGCCCTGCCTGTCCCATAGTAATGCGGCATGTACCCTGGGACAGACGTGTAGCGGGGGCACATACATCTGATATCCCAGGATACACCCCATGAAACGTTTACCGTATATGATCCCTGTAACGTGGGATGCCCCTGAACAACACTAATATTGGGGTCCATAGTCTCCTCTAATGCACAGGACCCCCCCCCATGAGACCGCTGGATGGGGTAACGGGCACATAGGGCAGCGCTGAGGGTTACGTGTCAGACCGTAGACAATAAGACGGGCGCACAGCGTCATAGCCCCTTTCATCACATTTTCTATGTCTCCTTCCAAATCGCTGTAACAAATATGTCGCTGCAAGTTGCTCATGGCGACTGTCTGACCAGGAATAAATACAACTATCAGTAAGACGTCATTATGACCTAAGTGGTTGCCACATTTATCAGTAGAAATGTGACGTCATTCAGTAAAGTCCGCGGAGGTGGAGCGGCTTACTGACTACCTATAGGGGGAATACACAGAAAGTCACCGGCGACGTCCTGTAACCCACGAGGGGTATGTCTCCACCGGAGCAGGGAGATAGATTCCCAGTAGGCCATGCGGGGAGATGGTAGTGTGCGGTGGGAGGGCAGCTCCTCAGCAGGGTGGGATGTGTGGCATGAACCAGCCTGGCTGGCAATGATCATTAGCAGCTAATGGCGACTTCTCAGCCAAGCTGCCCGTAGGTGCCAGAGGATTGAGGATGGGAGCACAGGAATCGCCGCAGCCCCAGGAGACCAAGTGTGGAGTCAGCAGCTCAGATGTCACAGAGAGAGACAGCAAGCTCCGATGGTGATTTCTCCACAGGGGAGAAAGTAGAGTGGTCACAACGAAAGAGGTTCCAGATCATTCCCTGTACATGCACCCAAAGATGGCCGGGGGCGGTCATGAACGCCGAACATGTTGGAGGCTCAACTTCGATGGCTCCAGACCTGAGACCAGGATGGAAATCCTCCCTAATGTATTAATGCAGCTGCATCCCACAGGGGTAATTTGTAGGGTAAAGGTCCAGTATTAAAGAAATGTAAGTAGCTGAGGTCTGGGGCCCATGTAAAAAGTGGCCACGCTGGGTGGAAGTCACAAAGGTGCCACGTTCCTTTCCTAATAATAAATGTACAGAGCACACAGCAATGTAAGTGTTACATCCACATTTATCCCCCTGTGGACGCTACTGTGGCGTGAAAAAGTTTCCCTCTTCTATTTTTGCACAATTGTTACAATTATTTCAGATCTTTGAACAAAATTAAACAGGATCCCGTAAGGCTACTTATGGATCACTTTATATTTACTATATGTAATAATACACTTAGTAATAAATCTACGATATGACTCTATGGGGTATATTTACTAAAGTGCGGATTTTTAAAAGTGGAGATGTTGCCCATAGCACCAATCGGATTCTAGCTATTATCTTCTAGAAGGTGCTAGATATCCGCACCTTAGTAAATATACCCCTATGTTTTCTAGCAGCTGCATAAGACCTGGTAGTGTCCTGGTATATACTGTATAACTATAATATCACAAACCAGCATATAGCAACGCTTGGGACATAAACTCCAAAGAATGAAAATAAAATGAGATGTTGTGAGATAGAATGGTAGACAATTTATTTATCATAAAATATCTGTAAAAGAAGTTTACTAATCTATACTTACGAAAATCAGGGGCAGATTGGGCCGCCGGGACACCGGGCCGGTCCCAACAGTGGCTTACGGCGGAGGCCGCTCTCCACTCACCCACGTTTGCGTCCTCGATTGGTGCTAGGCAGTGGGCTCTGATCGGGCAACTCTACACTGTACAGCAGCTATGAAGGAGCTGCTACACATGCCCAGCCCCAGTATCTCCCCCACAAGCCTTTGCGGAGCTTGTCAGTCACACTTGATGGCTCTGCCTCCAGGACAAACTCAACAAGCAGGCAGCAGCATGCACGGGGAAGCCGGCCACTCCACAGTCAAGCAGCGGGCAGCAAATAAGTATTGGTGGCTGGCCGTATGTACAGACACGTACAGATGGACGGACACGGGCAGGGGACTGATGCTGAGAATTGGGGCTGAGGGTTGGGGACTGGAGCAGGGAGACGCACACTGGGGCCGGAGGAATGGGGATGTGAGCCACAGGTGGGCATGGGAATGTAGAGATGCAGGGGCTCCTGGAGAGAGACATGGAGGCCTGTAGATGGAGAGTCACGGAGGCCTGTAGATGGAGAGACACAGGGAGCCTGGAGAACCACAGGGGAGGCCTGGGGATGGAGAGATGTAGGGGGGGTCTGGAGTAACACGGTTTGGAGAGAGACAGAATTTGTTTAATCGGGAAGGTCACATTTTGTGTAGAGAAGAGCAAGGGTTTGTTTGTGACGGGCGCACATACAGAAAGATAATAAAACTTGACTTTTATTATTGCTATAAAATATCCCAATCTCTGGGAGAGATACAGTGAAATATAGTTTGTTTTTTAAAACTATTGGTGCGTACACACGGTACGATAAAAATGCACAAATGAACGATAACGCTATCGATCATATTGTGCATTTTTCGGTGCCTTCCAACCCACCAATGACCTGCAATGCGTGGGTACGTATGGACGATAATGATATTGTCCACCAACCGTGCATGCAGGCCAACTTGGACGATATCGACCAGGTTACTATAGAGACCAATGATCGTCAATCGCGGGTCGCTGGCCGTCGTTGCTGGGTTGGTGGTGTGCTGGATGATCGATATCAATCCTCCAGCACTCCGGGAAGGTGCAGGGAGACCGTTCAGTGATATCGTTATCGCTGATGGTCGTCCCGTGTGTATGCACCATAACATACATACAAATTGGTGCATAAAGATAGAAAAATGTGAACAAATAGTATATAAAAAGCCAGGTCCAATATTTAGCCTCTTGTATTATTGGCACTGTACAATAGTGTATATAGAGTAAATTTATATAGTATATACAGTGCATCCGGAAGTATTCACAGCGCTTCACTTTTTCCACATTTTGTTGTGTTACAACCTTATTCCAAAATGGAATAAATTAATTTTTGTCCTCAAAATTCTACACACAGGGCTTCATTCAGAGGCGGCCGTACGGTCTACGACCGCACGGCCGCCTCGATGTTTGTCCAGTGCGCATGCGCACGAGGGAGCCGGCTCCTTCGTGCGCATGCATGAGACCAGCCACGACCAACAGTGCCGTTCGTCTCTCGATGTTGATTGACGGCTCGCCCCGTTTGGAAGGCGGGCCGAGGGGGTGGCAGCCCAAACGGAGGCGTTCCCATGGGAACGCCTGCCGTTTGGGGGAGGCCCCACTGACCACTAGTGATGTCAGTGGAGAGCTTCCGGCTCTGACAGAGCCAGAAGCTCCCCGGGGCTTACGACAAGTGAGACCCTACCCTAGGGTCTCGTCGTAAGCCCCGATGGTCGCGATGGTCTTGACCATCGCGACCATCACCCTTGTCGGCCGTTAGAGCTGTGGGTGTTAACCCACAGCCTAACGACCGTCATGGAGGCGGCCGTTCAGGTTGCAAGCGGCCGCCCTGTTTCTGAACGACCGCTTGCATCCTACGACCGCCTCTGAATGAGGCCCACAGTACCCCATAATGACAACGTGTAAAAAGTTTTTTTAAGTTTTTGCACAATGAGAGGCCATTCTTCTCTTTTGGAGGTATTCCCTTACCATGAAGTGAATCAGGAGATCCTACAGCATTGGATAAAGTGTCATCTGGGGAACGAGTGAACGTCTTGAAAGATACCTTTATGTGCATGTGTTTCATCTATTTAAGGTGAGAAATACCTCGAACATAAAGATCTCACCTTTTCTTGAACAGTGATTTTTATATATGCATACCGTCTGGTTTTTTGGTTATTTATTTTCTCCATTCTTCTCTTCCACAAAAGACAAAAGAGAAACATTGTACTTTTCAGTGCTTGGTGGCCTTCCATATATATATATTTTATCCCTGGTCAACCCACATTGATGTGTTGAGTTTGGAAGTTATGACCGGATGACCTTCTTCCGACATGCGCTCACAGGTATTGGTGGCTTAGCCAAGACGGCTCTTCAGTAACCAGATTGGAGTGGCCAACTTAGAAGAGAAGTGCAGCTCAGGAGAACACAGGGTGGATGAATGCCGTGGACTTTCCCAAGACCCCCTTATATGAACAACTGGCAGAATTGGGAGAGCGAGCAACCAGAAATGAGTGGATGCTCTACATCCAGAGGTGGTTCGATCAGCGGGCACCTCTGGATGTGTTGCTCAGTGAACCTTTGCCAGCTGCTTTGCCCAGATCAGGACCCATCCACAAATTGTAGTGGGGACATTGATGGACATTTGCAAGTTTATGAAAGAACTTACAAACTCCATGGGTCCATGAAATAATAGACAAAATAAAAGGTAGCCTTTATGGGTTTTGCACTGTAGTGCATTTATATGTTTATTGGAGATTATGCTCCTGGTGACCAGTGGTTTTGGCCACTATGATTTGGAAGACTGGAGAGTGTTATCAGGTAAGGCTATTGTCCTTTATTAAATAGTAGGCAGTAATCTGGCACCTTATTTTAGGGTTAAGAGGCTGTACATAGCACTCTATGGGCCTGATTAAGTAGGAATTGCTATTGTGATCGCAGCTGAAATTCCGCAGTCTCACGGCAAACTATGCTAATGATTGCAATCGCTATTCCGTCGCAGCCTAACATAAGGACCACCCACTTTATCGAGCACCATCGCAGCCTCACGCACACTTGCACAAGCTCTGAGCTTACTCAGAAATTGCTGACCTCAGCGCACGGAGCGAAAGCCCAAGTTGCGTACGTCATCGGAGTGGCTAATGTATGCACGCCCCTGTAACGGCATTAAAACGCACTGGCACGCCTGCGTTTCCGCCGGCCACCCCTCCCAAATGCTCACTTCTGGTCAATCGCTCTGTGATGGGTCTGCGCAGTCACTGCGATGTATGCGCATTGTGAAACAATAGGCCAAGTGCGCGTATAATCGCAGTTGTGATCGGTAATGAGTTTGGCCCTGTGAGCGCTCTCTAATCTTCATTTCAGGAATTGTTCGGCTTTGACCTGGAGCTGGGACAGGTGGGAGGAGGAATGGCTGCTGCTATGATATATTTGGAGTGTAATAGTACAGAGCATTTATGATTATTTTGCTGAAATAATGTGGTCACATACCTCTGGCCCCGCAGATAAGTGAGAGGGCCATAGGATAAAGCCTATTAAATCTATCCATCTGTACGAGAAAGTCCCAGTGCATGTAAGGGACGAAACGCGTTGACGCCAGCCTCCAGTCCAAGGTGTTTTCCAGCCACTACCTCAATATTTAGTATCCTGCTCTCTTCAGTTACCATTGTTGGGAAGATCTGGAGTACTTGCATCATAGCCGCTATACGCTGGGATCAGCTACAAGCGGCGCTTACTTCACACTGCTGTTGCTCTACACTCTTCGATAATGACCCACTGTCGGCCTATACCTCAAACAAGAGAACCCTAGAGGGATTACATTCTAGCATGGCCACGCTAAACAGAGGACCGACAGCCACTGTCTAGTGAACGATATCGGGACACTTATATTTAAGGTAACTTTGTATCCACAGGTGCACGACTGGGACGCCAGTGTGCACGGAGCAGTAATACACAACAGTGTATTTATTTTCCTCAGCATGTTTACCGTACATAGGACCTGATTCAGACCCGCTTGCAAGCGGGTCGATGGCCGTGCAGTGCGCACGCGGGAGCCCTGGGCCGAGCGAGAAATCACTTGCTCCGCCGCTCGCATCCAAAAGGGGCGGCTGTCGATGTTGATCGACAGATCGCCCCATTTGGTAGGCGGGTCCCGGGGGGGTGGCTGGCCAAATGGAGGTGTTCCTGAAGGAACACCTCCAGTGGTGAGCTTCCAGCTCTATTAGAGCCGGAAGCTCACTGGGGCTTGCGGTAGTTGTGACCCTTCCACAAGGGTCTCGATGCAAGCCCCGATGGTTGCGACCATCACCTGGTGGTCACCCACAGCTTAACGAGCGGCCAGAAGGCTGGATAAAAAAAAAAACCTTCAGACCTGCGAGCTGCCAAGGGAGTGGGTATGAATCAGGCCCATAATGCACTAGATCAGCGACTATATTGATCAATTAGTTGCGCACTCCATTCTGGCACCAAAATAAGCAGATTTGAAAGAAGTTATTTATAATAATTCAGTTGCCTTCAAATTGCAACGAAACAGCAAAATGTCTTAGTGGCTAGGATACACGATACAATGAGCGACAAATGTTTCAGTTTTATTCTTGTTATGTCATTTGCTTTTCAGGTGAAGATTTCTCTTTTTTTATACACCTTTGTTATTACAATAAATTAGTGATTTATTAAACAAGCCTCATGTGTTCCTATTAGAGAGCAGAACTAATAAACATATTGTGGTCAAAACCTGGCGCATTAATCAGTTTCATTGGATCTATGGGGAATGATATAACACAGTATAGGGGTGAGCAGAGACATGCTATGGGGAATAATATAACACAGTATGGGGGTGAGCAGAGACATGCTATGGGGAATGATATAACACAGTATGGGGGTGAGCAGAGACATGCTATGGGGAATGATATAACACAGTATGGGGGTGAGCAGAGACATGCTATGGGGAACGATATAACAGTATGGGGTGAGCAGAGACATGCTATGGGGAATGATATAACACAATATGGGGGTGAGCAGAGACATGCTATGGGGAATGATATAACACTGTATGGGGGTGAGCAGAGACATGCTATGGGGAATGATATAACACAGTATGGGGGTGAGCAGAGACATGCTATGGGGAATGATATAACACAGTATGGGGGTGAGCAGAGACATGCTATGGGGAATGATATAACACAGTATGGGGGTGAGCAGAGACATGCTATGGGGAATGACATAACACAGTATGGGGGTGAGCAGAGACATGCTATGGGGAACGATATAACAGTATGGGGTGAGCAGAGACATGCTATGGGGAATGATATAACACAATATGGGGGTGAGCAGAGACATGCTATGGGGAATGATATAACACTGTATGGGGGTGAGCAGAGACATGCTATGGGGAATGATATAACACAGTATGGGGGTGAGCAGAGACATGCTATGGGGAATGATATAACACAGTATGGGGGTGAGCAGAGACATGCTATGGGGAATGATATAACACAGTATGGGGGTGAGCAGAGACATGCTATGGGGAACGATATAACAGTATGGGGTGAGCAGAGACATGCTATGGGGAATGATATAACACAATATGGGGGTGAGCAGAGACATGCTATGGGGAATGATATAACACTGTATGGGGGTGAGCAGAGACATGCTATGGGGAATGATATAACACAGTATGGGGGTGAGCAGAGACATGCTATGGGGAATGATATAACACAGTATGGGGGTGAGCAGAGACATGCTATGGGGAATGATATAACACAGTATGGGGGTGAGCAGAGACATGCTATGGGGAATGACATAACACAGTATGGGGGTGAGCAGAGACATGCTATGGGGAATGACATAACACAGTATGGGGGTGAGCAGAGACATGCTATGGGGAATGATATAACACAGTATGGGGGTGAGCAGAGACATGCTATGGGGAATGATATAACAGTATGGGGGTGAGCAGAGACATGCTATGGGGAATGATATAACACAGTATGGGGGTGAGCAGAGACATGCTATGGGGAATGATATAACACAGTATGGGGGAGAGCAGAGACATGCTATGGGGAATGATATAACAGTATGGGGGTGAGCAGAGACATGCTATAGGGAATGATATAACACAGTATGGGGGTGAGCAGATACATGCTATAGGGAAGGATATAACACAGTATGGGGGCGAGCAGAGACATGCTGTGGGGAATGATATAACACACAGTATGGGGGTGAGCAGAGACATGCTATGGGGAATGATATAACACACAGTAAGGGGGTGAGCAGAGATATGCTATGGGGAATGATATAACACAGTATGGGGGTGTGCAGAGACATGCTATGGGGAATGATATAACACAGTATGGGGGTGAGCAGAGACATGCTATGGGGAATGATATAACACAGTATGGGGGTGAGCAGAGACCTGCTATGGGGAATGACATAACACAGTATGGGGGTGAGCAGAGACATGCTATGGGGAATGATATAACACAGTATGGGGGTGAGCAGAGATATGCTATGGGGAATGATATAACACAGTATGGGGGTGAGCAGAGACATGCTATGGGGAATGATATAACACAGTATGGGAGTGAGCAGAGACATGCTATGGGGAATGATATAACACAGAGTATGGGAGTGAGCAGACATGCTATGGGGAATGATATTACACAGTATGGGGGTGAGTACAGACATGATATGGGGAATGATATAACACAGTATGGAGGTGAGCAGAGACATGCTATGGGGAATGATATAACACAGTATAGGGGTGAGCAGAGACATGCTATGGGGAATAATATAACACAGTATGGGGGTGAGCAGAGACATGCTATGGGGAATGATATAACACAGTATGGGGGTGAGCAGAGACATGCTATGGGGAATGATATAACAGTATGGGGGTGAGCAGAGACATGCTATGGGGAATAATATAACACAGTATGGGGGTGAGCAGAGACATGCTATGGGGAATGATATAACACAGTATGGGGGTGAGCAGAGACATGCTATGGGGAATGATATAACACAGTATGGTGGTGAGCAGAGACATGCTATGGGGAATGATATAACACAGTATGGTGGTGAGTAGAGACATGCTATGGGGAATTATATAACAGTATGGGGGTGAGCAGAGACATGTTATGGGGAATGATATAACACAGTATGAGGGTGAGCAGAGACATGCTATGGGGAATGATATAAAAGTATGGGGGTGAGCAAAGACATGCTATGGGGAATGATATAACACAGTATGGGGGTGAGCAGAGACATGCTATGGGGAATGATATAACACAGTATGGGGGTGAGCAGAGACATGCTATGGGGAATGATAACAGTATGGAGGTGAGCAGAGACATGCTATGGAGAATGATATAACACAGTATGGGGGTGAGCAGAGACATGCTATGGAGAATGATATAACACAGTATGGGCGTGAGCAGAGACATGCTATGGGGAATGATATAACACAGTATGGGGGTGAGCAGAGAAATGCTATGGGGAATGATATAACAGTATGGGGGTGAACAGAAACATGCTATGGGGAATGATATAACAGTATAGGGGTGAGCAGAGATGCTATGGGGAATAATATAACACAGTATGGGGGTGAGCAGAAACATGCTACGGGGAATGATATAACACAGTATGGGGGTGAGCAGAGACATGCTATGGGGAATGATATAACACACAGTATGGGGGTGAGCAGAGACATGCTATGGGGAATGATATAACACAGTATGGGGGTGAGCAGAAACATGCTATGTTGAATGATATAACACAGTATGGGGGTGAGCAGAAACATGCTACGGGGAATGATATAACACACAGTATGGGGTGAGCAGATACATGCTACGGGGAATGATATAACACAGTATGGGGTGAGTACGGACACCCTATGGGGAATGATATAACAGTATGGGGGTGAGCAGAGACATGCTATGGGGAATGATATAACACAGTATGGGGGTGAGCAGAGACATGCTATGGGGAATGATATAATACATAGTATGGGGGTGAGCAGAGACATGCTATGGGGAATAATATAACAGTAAGGGGGTGAGCAGAGACATGCTATGGGGAATGATATAATACATAGTATGGGGGTGAGCAGATACATGCTATGGGGAATTATATAACAGTATGGGGGTGAGCAGAGACACGCTATGAGGAATGACATAACACAGTATGAGGGTGTGCAGAGACATGCTATGGGGAATGATATAACACAGTATGGGGGTGAGCAGAGACATGCTATGGGGAATGACATAACACAGTATGGGGGTGAGCAGAGACATGCTATGGGGAATGATATAACACAGTATGGGGGGAGCAGAGACATGCTATGGGGAATGATATAACACAGTATGGGGGTGAGCAGAGACATGCTATGGGGAATGATATAACACAGTATAGGGGTGAGCAGAGACATGCTATGGGGAATGATATAACACAGTGTGGGGGTGTGCAGAGACATGCTATGGGGAATGGTATAACACAGTATGGGGTGAGCAGAGACATGCTATGGGGAATGATATAACACAGTATGGGGGTGAGCAGAGACATGCTATGGGGAATGATATAACAGTATGGGGGTGAGCAGAGACATGCTATGGGGAATGATATAACAGTATGCGGGAGAGTAGAGACATGCTATGGGGAATGATATAACACAGTATGGGAGTGAGCAGAGACATGCTATGGGGAATGATATAACACAGTATAGGGGTGAGTAGAGACATGCTATGGGGAATGATATAACACAGAGTATGGGAGTGAGCAGACATGCTATGGGGAATGATATAACACAGTATGGGGGTGAGCAGAGACATGCTATGGGGAATGATATTACACAGTATGGGGGTGAGTACAGACATGATATGGGGAATGATATAACACAGTATAGGGGTGAGCAGAGACATGCTGTGGGGAATGATATAACACAGAGTATGGGAGTGAGCAGACATGCTATGGGGAATGATATAACACAGTATGGGGGTGAGCAGAGACATGCTATGGGGAATGATATTACACAGTATGGGGGTGAGTACAGACATGATATGGGGAATGATATAACACAGTATGGAGGTGAGCAGAGACATGCTAAGGGGAATGATATAACACAGTATAGGGGTGAGCAGAGACATGCTATGGGGAATGATATAACACAGTATGGGGTGAGCAGAGACATGCTATGGGGAATGATATAACAGTATGGGGGTGAGCAGAGACATGCTATGGGGAATAATATAACACAGTATGGGGGTGAGCAGAGACATGCTATGGGGAATGATATAACACAGTATGGGGGTGAGCAGAGACATGCTATGGGGAATGATATAACACAGTATAGTGGTGAGCAGAGACATGCTATGGGGAATGATATAACACAGTATGGTGGTGAGTAGAGACATGCTATGGGGAATTATATAACACAGTATGGGGGTGAGCAGAGACATGTTATGGGGAATGATATAACACAGTATGAGGGTGAGCAGAGACATGCTATGGGGAATGATATAAAAGTATGGGGGTGAGCAAAGACATGCTATGGGGAATGATATAACACAGTATGGTGGTGAGTAGAGACATGCTATGGGGAATTATATAACACAGTATGGGGGTGAGCAGAGACATGCTATGGGGAATGATATAACACAGTATGGGGGTGAGCAGAGACATGCTATGGGGAATGATATAACACAGTATGGGGGTGAGCAGAGACATGCTATGGGGAATGATAACAGTATGGGCGTGAGCAGAGACATGCTATGGGGAATGATATAACACAGTATGGGGGTGAGCAGAGACATGCTATGGGGAATGATATAACAGTATGGGGGTGAACAGAAACATGCTATGGGGAATAATATAACAGTATAGGGGTGAGCAGAGATGCTATGGGGAATAATATAACACAGTATGGGGGTGAGCAGAAACATGCTACGGGGAATGATATAACACAGTATGGGGGTGAGCAGAGACATGCTATGGGGAATGATATAACACACAGTATGGGGGTGAGCAGAGACATGCTATGGGGAATGATATAACACAGTATGGGGGTGAGCAGAAACATGCTATGTTGAATGATATAACAGTATGGGGGTGAGCAGAAACATGCTACGGGGAATGATATAACACACAGTATGGGGTGAGCAGAGACATGCTATGGGGAATGATATAATACATAGTATGGGGGTGAGCAGAGACATGCTATGGGGAATAATATAACAGTAAGGGGGTGAGCAGAGACATGCTATGGGGAATGATATAATACATAGTATGGGGGTGAGCAGATACATGCTATGGGGAATTATATAACAGTATGGGGGTGAGCAGAGACACGCTATGAGGAATGACATAACACAGTATGGGGTGAGCAGAGACATGCTATGGGGAATGATATAACAGTATGAGGGTGTGCAGAGACATGCTATGGGGAATGATATAACACAGTATGGGGGTGAGCAGAGACATGCTATGGGGAATGATATAACACAGTATGGGGGGAGCAGAGACATGCTATGGGGAATGATATAACACAGTATGGGGGTGAGCAGAGACATGCTATGGGGAATGATATAACACAGTATAGGGGTGAGCAGAGACATGCTATGGGGAATGATATAACACAGTGTGGGGGTGTGCAGAGACATGCTATGGGGAATGGTATAACACAGTATGGGGTGAGCAGAGACATGCTATGGGGAATGGTATAACACAGTAGGGGGTGAGCAGAGACATGCTATGGGGAATGATATAACACAGTATGGGGGTGAGCAGAGACATGCTATGGGGAATGATATAACACAGTATGGGGGTGAGCAGAGACATGCTATGGGGAATGATATAACACAGTATGGGGGTGAGCAGAGACATGCTATGAGGAATGATATAACAGTATAGGGGTGAGCAGAGATGCTATGGGGAATGATATAACACAGTATGAGGGTGAGCAGAGATGCTATGGGGAATGATATAACACAGTATGGGGGTGAGCAGAGATATGCTATGGGGAATGATATAACACAGTATGGGGGTGAGCAGAGACATGCTATGGGGAATGATATAACACAGAGTATGGGAGTGAGCAGACATGCTATGGGGAATGATATAACACAGTATGGGGGTGAGCAGAGACATGCTATGGGGAATGATATTACACAGTATGGGGGTGAGTACAGACATGATATGGGGAATGATATAACACAGTATGGAGGTGAGCAGAGACATGCTATGGGGAATGATATAACACAGTATAGGGGTGAGCAGAGACATGCTATGGGGAATAATATAACACAGTATGGGGGTGAGCAGAGACATGCTATGGGGAATGATATAACACAGTATAGGGGTGAGCAGAGACATGCTATGGGGAATAATATAACACAGTATGGGGGTGAGCAGAGACATGCTATGGGGAATGATATAACACAGTATGGGGGTGAGCAGAGACATGCTATGGGGAATGATATAACAGTATGGGGGTGAGCAGAGACATGCTATGGGGAATGATATAACAGTATGGGGGTGAGCAGAGACATGCTATGGGGAATAATATAACACAGTATGGGGGTGAGCAGAGACATGCTATGGGGAATGATATAACACAGTATGGGGGTGAGCAGAGACATGCTATGGGGAATGATATAACACAGTATGGTGGTGAGCAGAGACATGCTATGGGGAATGATATAACACAGTATGGTGGTGAGCAGAAACATGCTATGGGGAATGATATAACACAGTATGGGGGTGAGCAGAGACATGTTATGGGGAATGATATAACACAGTATGAGGGTGAGCAGAGACATGCTATGGGGAATGATATAACAGTATGGGGGTGAGCAGAGACATGCTATGGGGAATGATATAACACAGGATGGGGGTGAGCAGAGACATGCTATGGGGAATGATATAACACAGTATGGGGGTGAGCAGAGACATGCTATGGGGAATGATAACAGTATGGGCGTGAGCAGAGACATGCTATGGGGAATGATATAACACAGTACGGGGGTGAGCAGAGATATGCTATGGGGAATGATATAACACAGTATGGGGGTGAGCAGAGACATGCTATGGGGAATGATATAACACAGTATGGAGGTGAGCAGAGACATGCTATGGGGAATGGTATAACACAGTATGGGGGTGAGCAGAAACATGCTATAGGGAAAGATATAACAGTATGCGGTTAAGCAGAGACATGCTATGGGGAAAGATATAACAGTATGGGGTTGAGTAGAGACATTCTATGGGGAATGATATTACACAGTATGGGGTGAGCAGAGACATGCTATGGGGAATGATATAACACAGAGTATGGGAGTGAGCAGACATGCTTTGGGGAATGATATAACACAGTATGGGGGTGAGCAGAGACATGTTATGGGGAATGATATAACACAGTATGAGGGTGAGCAGAGACATGCTATGGGGAATGATATAACAGTATGGGGGTGAGCAGAGACATGCTATGGGGAATGATATAACACAGTATGGGGGTGAGCAGAGACATGCTATGGGGAATGATATAACACAGTATGGGGGTGAGCAGAGACATGCTATGGGGAATGATAACAGTATGGGCGTGAGCAGAGACATGCTATGGGGAATGATATAACACAGTATGGGGGTGAGCAGAGACATGCTATGGGGAATGATATAACAGTATGGGGGTGAACAGAAACATGCTATGGGGAATGATATAACAGTATAGGGGTGAGCAGAGATGTTATGGGGAATAATATAACACAGTATGGGGGTGAGCAGAGACATGCTATGGGGAATGATATAACACACAGTATGGGGGTGAGCAGAGATATGCTATGGGGAATGATATAACACAGTATGGGGGTGAGCAGAAACATGCTATGTTGAATGATATAACACAGTATGGGGGTGAGCAGAAACATGCTACGGGGAATGATATAACACACAGTATGGGGGTGAGCAGAAACATGCTATGTTGAATGATATAACACAGTATGGGGGTGAGCAGAAACATGCTACGGGGAATGATATAACACACAGTATGGGGTGAGCAGATACATGCTACGGGGAATGATTAAACACAGTATGGGGTGAGTACGGACACCCTATGGGGAATGATATAACAGTATGGGGGTGAGCAGAGACATGCTATGGGGAATGATATAACACAGTATGGGGGTGAGCAGAGACATGCTATGGGGAATGATATAATACATAGTATGGGGGTGAGCAGAGACATGCTATGGGGAATAATATAACAGTATGGGGGTGAGCAGAGACATGCTATGGGGAATGATATAATACATAGTATGGGGGTGAGCAGATACATGCTATGGGGAATTATATAACAGTATGGGGGTGAGCAGAGACACGCTATGAGGAATGACATAACACAGTATGGGGTGAGCAGAGACATGCTATGGGGAATGATATAACAGTATGAGGGTGAGCAGAGACATGCTATGGGGAATGATATAACAGTAATGGGGTGAGCAGATACATGCTATGGGGAATGATATAACAAAGTATGAGGGTGAGCAGAGATATGCTATGGGGAATGGTATAACACAGTACGGGGGTGAGCAGAGATATGCTATGGGGAATGATATAACACAGTATGGGGGTGAGCAGAGACATGCTATGGGGAATGATATAACACAGTATGGAGGTGAGCAGAGACATGCTATGGGGAATGGTATAACACACTATGGGGTTGAGCAGAGACATGCTATGTGGAATGATATAACACAGTATGGGGGTGAGCAGAAACATGCTATAGGGAAAGATATAACAGTATGCGGTTAAGCAGAGACATGCTATGGGGAAAGATATAACAGTATGGGGTTGAGTAGAGACATTCTATGGGGAATGATATTACACAGTATGGGGTGAGCAGAGACATGCTTTGGGGAATGATATAACACAGTATGGGGGTGAGCAGAAACATGCTATGGGGAAAGATATAACAGTATGCGGTTAAGCAGAGACATGCTATGGGGAAAGATATAACAGTATGGGGTGAGCAGAGACATGCTATGGGGAAAGATATAACAGTATGGGGTGAGCAGAGACATGCTATGGGGAAAGATATAACAGTATGGGGTGAGCAGAGACATGCTATGGGGAAAGATATAACAGTATGGGGTGAGCAGAGACATGCTATGGGGAAAGATATAACAGTATGGGGTGAGCAGAGACATGCTATGGGGAAAGATATAACAGTATGGGGTTAAGCAGAGACATGCTATGGGGAATGATATAACAGTTTGAGGGTGAGCAGAGACATGCTATGGGGAAAGATATAACAGTATGGGGGTGAGCAGAGACATGCTATGGGGAATGATATAACACAGTATGGAGGTGAGCAGAGACATGCTATGGGGAATGGTATAACACACTATGGGGTTGAGCAGAGACATGCTATGTGGAATGATATAACACAGTATGGGGGTGAGCAGAAACATGCTATAGGGAAAGATATAACAGTATGCGGTTAAGCAGAGACATGCTATGGGGAAAGATATAACAGTATGGGGTTGAGTAGAGACATTCTATGGGGAATGATATTACACAGTATGGGGTGAGCAGAGACATGCTTTGGGGAATGATATAACACAGTATGGGGGTGAGCAGAAACATGCTATGGGGAAAGATATAACAGTATGCGGTTAAGCAGAGACATGCTATGGGGAAAGATATAACAGTATGGGGTGAGCAGAGACATGCTATGGGGAAAGATATAACAGTATGGGGTGAGCAGAGACATGCTATGGGGAAAGATATAACAGTATGGGGTGAGCAGAGACATGCTATGGGGAAAGATATAACAGTATGGGGTGAGCAGAGACATGCTATGGGGAAAGATATAACAGTATGGGGTTAAGCAGAGACATGCTATGGGGAATGATATAACAGTTTGAGGGTGAGCAGAGACATGCTATGGGGAAAGATATAACAGTATGGGGTGAGCAGAGACATGCTATGGGGAATGATATAACACAGTATGGGGGAGAGCAGACATGCTACGGGGAATGATATAACACAGTATTTGGGTGAGTAGAGACATGCTATGGGGAATGATATAACACAGTATGGGGGTGAGCAGAGACATGCTATGAGGAATGATATAACACATACTGAACATGGATAGCTATAATATGTGGTAGGGCAAGAACTCTAGGGGACATGGGAAAATTACATATTGAGCAGGTTTTGTCAGAATGATCCTTTCCTGCCACATAGGCACAATCTACCTCACCTCTCTCCCAAAGTAATAACCGACCTAGCTTTATATCATAGGTCCAATGTCCTCCACTATTAACTTCCCCATATGGAAATCACCCCCCAAACCTCCCCAGTTCCAATAAAGGCAGCACCAACCTAGCTACCTCCCACCTGATTTCCAACCACCATGCATCTCCTATTTCTCCACATATATACCTGCCACCTGGCCTGCCGCTCCTGCACTCATAAGTGCTCATGCAGAGTTGGGTTGCACTGCCAGATATACCTGCCTGCACCCGGATGGGCAACATGGAGGCTGTCTAACATAAGCTGGGTATGGTCTTTTACTACAACATGTCCAAAATGTAAAGTATCATCTATCTCCCTAGCAGATCCCCAACACCTCAATACTGGCTATTCCTCATTGCTGCCTGGATGTTATCTTTAATTCCTCTGATAACACTATAGTTCTTCTGGATTACTTACAAACCTTACTTATTATAAAGAGTACTGAAATAATTCCACACAAATACAGATTGTAAAATAAATGACAATGCTTTTACTTAAAGACAGCTTAATCATACATATGTTTTGCCAATGTAGACGTACTACAAAAAACATAGGTTATACCTACCTATAGCAGTAGGCAATACTTCTAAAATAAATTTGTGACACCCAGTACATAATAGCAGTCAATATTTTATACATACTTCACAGTAACGGCACCCCCGACCCTCGTTCTGTGCTCTCTCTTCTGTTCTCCGACTGCTCCCCCCTCCCTCTTTCTCTGGTGATATTTATACAGTAATTTTGTGTATACCTCCAATTAATCAAATTAATAATTGTACATACTAGGCCCTCATTGGTCATCTGTGCTTTAGCCATAATATTGACACTATTCTATGTTATCATTTTGTTCCCATGTTGAAATCTGACAAGGTCGCCCATTTAGCCTTCATTTTCTTATTGCTAAATTAATGTATATAGCAGTTTAACCTATACATATCTCCACAGTTAATCACACCTGCAGAGAAATAAAACACTAATCTCTACACACCTTTTAAATACATCATTTAACATACTTTTAGCTAAGATATAAAACAAAATGGCTGCTACATCAGACACACACTTGCTTACTTCAGAGAGGAAAGGGAAGGCCTTATCCTCTCTAGGCCTGGGGCCATTCCACAAGAACGGCCTTCCGCAACTCGCACAACAAATATATATATATTCTCAATGATTTCTATATGCTCTAAATTGCAGTGCAGAAAAATAAAATAACATAAGCCTGCATATATTTGTGAGATGCTGAATGAATATGTATGTCCACATATTCCTGTTTTATCACCACGCTGTCATTCACTCTGCAGTCTCAATATATCTCATGTTTTTCATCTGTGTGACTTCTCTGATGTCTAACAAGATTTGATTTATGTGTAAAACATTTCCCACACTCAGTACATGGAAATGGTTTCTCACCTGTGTGATTTCTCTCATGTATAACAAGAGCTGATTTCTGTGTAAAACATTTCCCACACTCGGAACATGAAAATGGTTTCTCATCTGTGTGACGTCTCTGATGTGTAACAAGATGTGATTTCTGTATAAAACATTTCCCACACTCAGGACATGGAAATGGCTTCTCACCTGTGTGATGTCTCTGATGTATAACAAGATCAGATTTCTGTGTAAAACATTTCCCACACTCAGAGCATTGAAATGGTTTCTCACCTGTGTGATGTCTCTGATGTATAACAAGATATGATTTCTGTATAAAATATTTTCCACACTCAGAACATGGAAATGGTTTCTCATCTGTGTGACTTCTCTGATGTTTAACAAGATCTGATTTCTGTGTAAAACATTTCCCACACTCAGAACATGGAAATGGTTTCTCACCTGTGTGATGTCTCTGATGTATAACAAGATCTGATTTCTGTGTAAAACATTTCCTACACTCAGAACATGGATATGGTTTCTCACCTGTGTGACTTCTCTGATGTTTAACAAAATGTGATTTATGTGTAAAACATTTCCCACACTCAGGACATGGAAATGGTTTCTCACCTATGTTATGTCTCTGATGTGTAACAAGATATGATTTCTTGGTAAAACATTTCCCACACTCAGAGCATGGAAATGGTTTCTCACCTGTGTGACTTCTCTGATGTATAACAAGATTTGATTTCTTTGTAAAACATTTCCCACACTCAGAACATGGATATGGTTTCTCACCTGTGTGACTTCTCTGATGTTTAACAAGATCTGATTTCTCTGTAAAACATTTCCCACATTCAGGACATGGAAATGGTTTCTCACCTGTGTGATGTCTCTGATGTGTAACAAGATGTGATTTCCGTGTATAATATTTCCCACATTCAGGACATTGAAATGGTTTCTCACCTGTGTGACTTCTCTGATGTTTAACAAGATGTGATTTTTCTGTAAACCATTTCCCACACTCAGAACATGGAAATGGTTTTTCACCTGTGTGAGATCTCTGATGTCTAACAAGAATTGATTTCTTTGTAAAACATTTCCCACACTCAGGACATGGAAATGGCCTATCACCTGTCTTAGCTGGCTGATGGGTAATATGCTTTGCGTTCTGTGTAATACATATGGCATCTATAAAACAGGGAAATATTTTATCTGCTGTATGAGATTTAACAGATGCACCAATATCAGAGTTATCAGGAGAACACTCCCCATGATCAAAGGGATCAGGTGATATATCTGCACTGTGTGGTACTGGATGTATAATTGGGGTAACTGGGTTTTCTCCTGGAGAATCTCGGGTGATGTCATCATCAATAATTTCACAATTTTCAGTTAAAATGAGATGATCCTCTGAGACATCCCGGCTGCTAAATCCATCTGCTGAGAATAATATACATATACAGAAATATAAATGTTTGCTTACAAGTTTCATAATACTTATAAAAAGTATGGTGAAATGTTCCCAATTTGCAAAAAAATGGGCAGATCTTAAAGTAACATATATACATCATTAACTAGCACCAAAATATACTGATATCTAGATACACTCATGTGCCAGAAAACTGAGACAGTCGCTTCCATTCCTAGTATGACATGGTATCTTCCTCAGAGGAAATACTATATCTAGGCAGATATCTTTACATCCATTGTATAATTAGCAGTGATGATGGCAGCATATCACGGTATAAGTTACTTTATCGAGACTTCATAGTAAGTCCTTTCATGCATTTACTAGATGGGAGTAGCTCATTCAGCAGGACAATGTGTAACTGCACAGGTCTGTAGCCACCAGATTATGGCTGGAGGAGCTGTCCTCTGAGATTGGCATCATGAGTTGGACTCCTTGTTACTGGATTTTTACCAGTGCTGATAGGGAAGAGGTGTAATATACATGAGATGTAGTGTAAGATAAGGTGTAAGTACCAGTGCTGATAGAGACAGGTGTAACATGCTGCCCCCAGGCTTGCAGGGAAGAGGTGTAATATACATGAGATGTAGTGTAAGATAAGGTGTAAGTACCAGTGCTGATAGAGACAGGTGTAACATGCTGCTGCCTCCAGGCTTGCAGGGAAGAGGTGTAATATACATGAGATGTAGTGTAAGATAAGGTGTAAGTACCAGTGCTGATAGAGACAGGTGTAACATGGTGCCTCCAGGCTTGCAGGGAAGAGGTGTAATATACATGAGATGTAGTGTAAGATAAGGTGTAAGTACCAGTGCTGATAGAGACAGGTGTAACATGCTGCCTCCAAGCTTGCAGGGAAGAGGTGTAATATACATGAGATGTAGTGTAATATAAGGTGTAAGTACCAGTGCTGATAGAGACAGGTGTAACATGCTGCTGCCTCCAGGCTTGCAGGGAAGAGGTGTAATATACATGAGATGTAGTGTAATATAAGGTGTAAGTACCAGTGCTGATAGAGACAGGTGTAACATGCTGCCCCCAGGCTTGCAGGGAAGAGGTGTAATATACATGAGATGTAGTGTAAGATAAGGTGTAAGTACCAGTGCTGATAGAGACAGGTGTAACATGCTGCTGCCTCCAGGCTTGCAGGGAAGAGGTGTAATATACATGAGATGTAGTGTAAGATAAGGTGTAAGTACCAGTGCTGATAGAGACAGGTGTAACATGGTGCCTCCAGGCTTGCAGGGAAGAGGTGTAATATACATGAGATGTAGTGTAAGATAAGGTGTAAGTACCAGTGCTGATAGAGACAGGTGTAACATGCTGCCTCCAAGCTTGCAGGGAAGAGGTGTAATATACATGAGATGTAGTGTAATATAAGGTGTAAGTACCAGTGCTGATAGAGACAGGTGTAACATGCTGCTGCCTCCAGGCTTGCAGGGAAGAGGTGTAATATACATGAGATGTAGTGTAAGATAAGGTGTAAGTACCAGTGCTGATAGAGACAGGTG
Source organism: Taudactylus pleione (assembly GCA_031769625.1). NCBI lineage: Eukaryota > Metazoa > Chordata > Amphibia > Anura > Myobatrachidae > Taudactylus > Taudactylus pleione. The sequence goes on from JAUIMM010002576.1 coordinate 530,684, forward strand.
TAACATGCTGCCTCCAGGCTTGCAGGGAAGAGGTGTAATATACATGAGATGTAGTGTAAGATAAGGTGTAAGCACCAGTGCTGATAGACACAGGTGTAACATGCTGCTGCCTCCAGGCTTGCAGGGAAGAGGTGTAATATACATGAGATGTAGTGTAAGATAAGGTGTAAGTACCAGTGCTGATAGACACAGGTGTAACATGCTGCTGCCTCCAGGCTTGCAGGGAAGAGGTGTAATATACATGAGATGTAGTGTAAGATAAGGTGTAAGTACCAGTGCTGATAGAGACAGGTGTAACATGCTGCCTCCAGGCTTGCAGGGAAGAGGTGTAATATACATGAGATGTAGTGTAAGATAAGGTGTAAGCACCAGTGCTGATAGAGACAGGTGTAACATGCTGCTGCCTCCAGGCTTGCAAGGAAGTGGTGTAATATACATGAGATGTAGTGTAAGATAAGGTGTAAGTACCAGTGCTGATAGAGACAGGTGTAACATGCTGCTGCCTCCAGGCTTGCAGGGAAGAGGTGTAATATACATGAGATGTAGTGTAAGATAAGGTGTAAGTACCAGTGCTGATAGAGACAGGTGTAACATGTTGCCCCCAGGCTTGCAGGGAAGAGGTGTAATATACATGAGATGTAGTGTAAGATAAGGTGTAAGTACCAGTGCTGATAGAGACAGGTGTAACATGCTGCCCCCAGGCTTGCAGGGAAGAGGTGTAATATACATGAGATGTAGTGTAAGATAAGGTGTAAGTACCAGTGCTGATAGAGACAGGTGTAACATGCTGCTGCCTCCAGGCTTGCAGGGAAGAGGTGTAATATCCATGACAGTATAAAAGGAAGACAATGTCTAGATAGACACCAGATGTTAAACTGTCAATAGGTCGACAGGGACAAAACGTCAACACAAAAATGGTTGTCTCTTTTTTTTTTTTTAGGGTTAGGCACCAGGAGGGAGGGTTGGGGTTTGCCACCAAGTGGAGGGTTAGGGTGAAGATTAGGGTTAGAAGAAAAAAATGTATAGAAACCCCCCTTCCCAGATAATCGTGTATTTGCCGCTGCCCTGGGTTTGGCGCTTTGGGTGTGAACAGGTGGCTGTTTGGTGCTGTGGGTAACTTCTTGCGGCTGCTAATGACAGAGGAGAGTGGTGGGTGGCCAGAAGGGGGTGCAACTAACTAGCAAACAACTGTGTGTGGGGGGGGAGGCGAGGATGAACCCTCTGTTACTTACTTTAGGCCCTCTACCTTTTCCCACTCTCTACCCCTAGCACTGGCTGCCCCTAGCCCCCTGCTTGCCCCCCAGCACTGCCTTAACTGCTTCCTGTCCTCATCCTCCATAATATGTGATGGGTCCCAAATAGTAGGACTCCAATTTCTAAAAGTGAGGGTTCCCTGGAACCCATAATATTTCTTCAGGACTCTGCTGCCTCAGAGGACATAAGTTATCCCAACAGAAGCATGCACAGATGGATCGAAACTGGCCTCTTCCACAGGACCAAGTGAATCAAGGCCTGAATGATAACAATGTTTTCCAAAGGCAGAAAGACCTTCTTCAGGGAGGTGTGGAACAGCATGCCTAGGAATATCACCCTCCTCTGTGACAGGACAAGAATGGTCTTTTTGAAGTTATTAATCCAACAGTGAAATATTAACATCCGATGTGTCAGACGAACATGGGACTGAATTATGTCCAAAGAAGGGGCCTTATTGACCTCCTTGTATTATTATATGGGAATCAGAATGTGAAAAGAGGACTTGTCAGAACTCTTGGATGGTACTGCAAAAATTATTCTGAGATGTCTCCTGACTCCCCCACTGGGCATATACATTTCCCTCATTAGTTTGTACTGACAGAGGAGGGTGTAGGATAAGAGACTGTTATAGTGACTGAGCAGGGAGAATATGTGACTCTTTTCTGTAATAAGTGTTTATTACTCACCTGTGCTGATATCTGTAGGGATTTCCTCCTCCTTACACTGCTGATCACCCCTCACATACATCTTCTCTTCTCCCTCTATATCTTCTGCCTTCATATCAGTCACATACGTCTCTTCTTCTCCTTCCGTATCTTCTGTCTTCATATCAGTCACATACGTCTCTTCTCCTCCCTCTATATCTTCTGCCTTTATATCAGTCACATACGTCTCTTCTCCCTCTATATCTTCTGCCTTTATATCAGTCACATACGTCTCTTCTCCCTCTATATCTTTTGCCTTTATATCAGTCACATACGTCTCTTCTCCCTCTATATCTTCTGCCTTTATATCAGTCACATACGTCTCTTCTCCCTCTATATCTTCTGCCTTTATATCAGTCACATATGTCTCTTCTTCTCCCTCTATGTCTTCTGCCTTATTATCAGCCAGATCTTCACCCTAAATAACCCATAAAATATTACCATCGGCTTTCAATGAAATAATACAGTCTAAAATCAATAAATAAGAAACACACAACTGTTCTACACATCATATATTGATAGCGTTCCTTCTATGCTGTTTGTCACCCATCTACCTGATGCTCCTGTGGGATCCTGTGATTCTCCTCTGTACAATTCTGAGAATAAAAAGGACGAGGGCATCTCTCTGGGGTATTTCTGTTACTGGTTCCATCTGTGGGAAACACACAGTGACTGAGTATATTGAAGATATGTGATTATCAGGTGATGTGTGTATATAGGGGGTCCCCAATACCTGCTCCCCCCTGTACAATAAATAACAGTCTCCTCTTACCCAGTGATGTGAGGTGCCGTTGATTCTCCATCATCACGTCCTTGTACAGACCCTTGTGTTCCTCTATATACTCCCCCTCCTGCATGGAGACAGACAGTGACACCTGACACTTTATAGGAACCTGACACGCACAATGATACAGTCATTACCCAGACACATCCCCTGGTGTTACTATATAATGTCCCATTCCCAGCAGTCACCTCTCCAATCATCACCCAGACACATCCACTGGTGTTACTGTATAATGTCCCATTCCCAGCAGTCACCTCTCCAGTAGGCAGTTGAATTATCTTGTTGGTGAGTTCCAAGACCTTCTGGTTTTTGTGTCTCTCATGTATCAGTGAGTGAGGTGGAGGCACTGTGATGGGGCTCTGGGTCCTGCTCAGTCCTCCTGACACACGGGGATGGCTGCTGTTTGTCTCACAATCACCGGGTGTCTTCTTCACTAATGTATAATCCTATGTTTTGGGGGAGACACTAAATATCACAGCAAACACTCCCAAATCCCATATCTTGACCCTATATTATTATTAAGGCTATAAGTGATTTCACTGTGACACTCCCAAATCCCCTCACCTCCCCAGTCATGTCCCTGTATTATTACTATAGATATAAGTGATGTCACTGTGACACTCCCAGATCCCCTCACCTCCCCAGTCATGTCACTGTATTATTACTATAGATATAAGTGATGTCACTGTGACACCCCCAGATCCTCTTACCTCCCCAGTCATGTCCCTGTATTATTACTATAGATATAAGTGATGTCACTGTGACACCCCCAGATCCTCTTACCTCCCCAGTCATGTCCCTGTATTATTACTATAGATATAAGTGATGTCACTGTGACACCCCCAGATCCTCTCACCTCCCTAGTAAGCAAATAGATCATCTGTACGGTTTACTACTATATTGACTGAGATTGATTTGGTCCGAAGACTTTAATGTATAACACTGACCATGACAATGTCACTGGACCAAATCAATGTTAGTCAATACAGTAGTGAAACGATTGCCTCCACCTTACATAAAGACACAGGCTGTACATCAAGGCTGTAACTGTGAACAAGATAGAGGCAAAACACGTAGCAGCAATCCCACTTCCGGGTCCAGTGGAAGTGATCATGTGACCTGCGTCCAATTTATACCAGAGGAATACCCTGTCTCCTCCTGGACACATCTCCACTATTGCTTCACTATAGAGAAAAATCTGCACCGGGGGGTAAGTGGCACTGATGCCCCCTGCACTGCCTAGCGCATCAGGGTAGCCGGTCAGGAACATCTTGTGCTGCCATCTCCTACTAATTTCTCTCATCCCAGAGAAAGGTTGACCCACTATATGTGATCACCTATACTGAATGCTGACTGTACACTCAGTCTGGGAGTAAATACATGTCTGATACTTCATTGCCATAGACAATATCAGACTGTATAGATCACATCAATAAGCTGCAAGCTATTATACTATTACAGTGACTGGACTGAGTGTAAGTGTTAAAGACAGTTATATAATGGTGATCTATGAATATATTAAGGAAACTTTACATAGCTGTCTAGGAGGGGAGATTATATTCCTATGAATGCAATTTTATGACTTAATGCACAATATATGTGTATTATACATTGCACAGCCTAACAATGTGCAATGTTCATATATTAAACTGCTCAATGAAAACCTGCTCCCTGCAGAGCGTAACAAGCTCAGATGTATATTAGATGCCTGTATAATGTCTGACTAGCAATTTCCTCACTGCAGAGCTGAATAATAATTAATGCCTGTATAATAACCCGCTCGCTGGACAGCTTACCTAAATCTGATGCCTGTATAATAACCCGCTCGCTGGACAGCTTACCTACATCTGATGCCTGTATAGTAACTGGCTCGCTGGACAGCTTACCTACATCTGATGCCTGTATAGTAACCGGCTCGCTGGACAGCTTACCTACATCTGATGCCTGTATAGTAACTGGCTCGCTGGACAGCTTACCTACATCTGATGCCTGTATAGTAACCGGCTCGCTGGACAGCTTACCTACATCTGATGCCTGTATAGTAACTGGCTCGCTGGACAGCTTACCTAAATCGGATGTCTGTATAATAACCGGCTCGCTGGACAGCTTACCTAAATCTGATGCCTGTATAGTAACCGGCTCGCTGGACAGCTTACCTAAATCTGATGCCTGTATAGTAACCGGCTCACAGGACAGCTTACCTACATCTGATGCCTGTATAGTAACCGGCTGGTGGATGAGATAAGTAATATATGAGGACTGTTGCTCATTGCAGAGCTGATCATGGTTTGACGTGTGAATAGGAAACGCCTCACGGTGGAGCTGAATAACACTTGCACAGTAACCTATCCATTACAGAGCTGTATATATTACATACAGAATCGTAAGAAGACGGCGGCAAATTCTACTGACGCAGAATCCGGCTGATTGGCTATACTCTATCTCTATGGATTAGACATTTCTACATAAAGTTTTTAATATTTTTGCATTTTCTCATTATGAGATTGAATTATATAATTGTTATAGAATAATTAACCTCAACAAATGATACATCCCATTACACACAGGCCTCAATCTTTGGCTCATTATTTTTATTTTATAGAAAATAGTTTGTTTTAAGTCTGATAAATACTAAATATACTTCTATATACTGTAACGTCTGAGTGGTCTCCACTTATAGGAGGCCCCCCACAATCAGAGTCTCTATTTCTCCATTATCTGTATAACCACAGTCAGACATGTAACACTGAGTGACCAGTATGTCTCCCCTTTCCCCCCAACCATAGAGCCCTGGTCAGTGTCAGAGGTTCCTGTGACCCAGCCCCATAAGGCTCCTCAGAGGCCGGTACACAAAAGGACACCACAGGCTGCTCCATCTGTATAATAATAAAAGGACACCACATGCTGCTCCCTCTGTATAATAATAATAATAATAACAGGACAACACAGGCTGCTCCCAATGTATAATAATAACAGGACACCACATGCTGCTCCCTCTGTATAATAATAATAATAACAGGACAACACAGGCTGCTACCTTTGTATAATACTAATAACAGGACACCACAGGCTGCTACCCCTGTATTATAATAATAACAGGACACCACAGGCTGCTCCCCCTGTATAATAATAATAACAGGACACCACAGGCTGCTCCCCCTGTATAATAATAATAACAGGACACCACAGGCTGCTCCTCATGTATAATAATAATAACAGGACACCACAGGCTGCTCCCTCTGTATAATAACAACAACAGGACACCACAGGCTGCTCCCTCTGTATAATAATAATAACATGACACCATAGGCTGCTCCCTCAGTATAATAAAAGGACACCACAAGCTGCTCCCACTGTATAACAACAGTACACCACAGGCTGCTCCCCCATTATAATACTAATAGGACACTAGAGGCCTCTCCCACTGTATAGTAGGCACCACAGGCCTATCCCATTGTATAGTAGGTACCAAAACCCGCTCCCCTGTATAATAGAGTACTACATGATGCTCCCCATTATCGTAGGGCACCACAGGCTGCTTTCCCTCTACAGTAGATACCACAAGCTGCTCCTCCTGTAGAGTAGCACACCACATGCTGCTCCTCTAAAATAAGCACTACAGACTACTCCCCCTGTATAGTAGACACCACAGGCTGCTCCCTCTGCATAGCAGGCACCCCAGGCTGCTCCCTCTGTAAAGTAGGACACCTCAGGCTGCTCGGCCTGTATAGTAGGTACCACAGGCCGCTCCCCCTGTACAGTAGGCACCACAGGCTGCTCCCCCTGTATAGTTGGACACCACAGGCTGCTCACCCTGTATAATAGGACACCACAGGCTGCCACCCCTGTATAGTAGGACACCACAGGCTGCTCCCCTGTATAATAGGACACCACAGGCTGCTCCCCCTGTATAGTAGGCACATTACCTGCTGATGCCGGACACAGTGATGTCTCCTCTCTGCGTTTTCCCGCCGAACAACCTCCCGGAAAGTACAGTCCTACATCCTGCCTGCGGAACGCACAGACCGGAAAATAGGTGGAACGCACAGTCCGGAAATCAGGTGGAACGCACAGTCCGGAAGTCAGGTGGACCGCATAGACCAGAAGTCAAGTGGACCGCACATACCGGAAGTCGGGTGTATACGCACAGACCGGAAGTCAAGTGGAACGCACAGGCCGATCCTCACTAACAAAAAATAAGTATCCTGACGTCAGGCGCTGGGCGGAGCCGGGGGCGGGGTTACAGGCAGTGTCAGGGTGCACAATCCCATCTGGTATCTGCTCATACTGTAGGGGGAGCTGTGGGGCTGCCCAGTATCTGTGTGAGTGCTGGGAATGCCCCCTACAGTGATGTACAGGGGGACATGCCGCCTACAGCGCTATTTACCCACCACAGGTGCCCTAATACACCTTGTGACCGGACGCCTTTCGCCTAGGCCGTCCCTGGTCACGGGTTAGCGCTTTTGGACTCCCACTCACCGTCAGTGACCACCTGTCACTGACTCCGCCCACTGCGCCGTGGGCGTGTAACGATGCTGCCACCACCAAACTCTACCATCGGCGTTTGGAACCGCTTTTTAGGTACACTCAGGCTCCTGCCTTGGAACCTGGAACCGCTTCTGCTGCGTATGCGTTTGATTAACTGCAGATACACCTCCTGTTTGGTGTCGGCTGTTCCCACCTGATCCCTCGCAATGGACCAGGTCTGCACGGTAGCTGGCAGAGGACTTCAACTTGGAGACACGGATCTCTTACCCAGAACAGCAGGAGAACGGAATAGCGTTTTGCGCAATTCTGTTAGTCGCAAGATTGAGGCACAATTGAAGTCAGGCAAGGTGTTTATTTGCTCAATGTCTTAAAAAAGACCCTCCCTTCCGTCTGAAGGGGAATATCAGCATACAAGATGTTACAGGAATCATACAGCAGGTCTTCTCCACACAGAAGTTACAGGGTTGTACCACATACAGGGCTCACAGTCCCTCTTTTTACACACAACATCACAGGGGGGCAAATCCACCCTGTGTTCCCTCTAGCCAATCATTCTAGCTCAGAAAACATAAATTAACATATTACATTTCAAAGGAGTCTCTCAATATCCTCCTTCCTAATCCACCAACACAAACTGATTTATCATACATTATACTGTCTCCTATAATGTTTAATATAACATGTCACAGGAAATAGTAAATGACATTAATCCTTATCAGTTTGGCATTTCCAACCTTAACACATTCAGTGACATCCAAAAGGTTCTTAACAACAAATTGTCTTTTCAAAGTAAGTTCTGTACATGAAGTGTTTGGCTATATGACACCTTCACACAGAGACCTTCCAGCCAGAGGTCACTGGGATGCACTACATAGAAAGCTTAGTTACACAATGGCTCTGGCCACTATCATAGGTCAGGATGATTAACATGTCACTTCCTATGTCAGGAGGTGAGAAGGTCTCATAACCATTTCACTTATAGCTACAGCCTTCTAACACAACTTATACATTCCTTATAAGTGCATTTTCTCTACAAAATATACATGTAAACCATATAGTGCATAGCCTATTAAATATACGTTGCTTCATGCACTAATGCATTGCAGCAATACATATACACTTTGATACAGTTTATTATAAACCATGTGCAGTGTCCCTTTACACTGTCCTTTTAAAAATGACGGCACAGCACGGGGGTTAACCCTTTCAGTGCTGTGGCAGCCATTAACCCCGTGTGGCCTGCCTCCGGCCACACTTCTCCCCCCCCCCTCAAGCGGGCCACCAGAGGGCCATGTCCCAACGATTTGGCTCCTGGTCCCGCAGTCTCTTGGGGGGTTCAGGGAAGCTATCTGGGGGGCTTCGGCTCCGGCCTAGACAGTTCATCCATATTGCAGTGGGCCTTTCCTAGTCTGTGCACAATGTCCAAATAGTCACACTGAAGTCCAAGGCTCCACCACAACAGTCTGTCAGTTTCCCTTTTGGGGGGCCGGTCGCAAACATAGTGCCGAAGGGGGTCCAATGCCCAAACAATTGCCAACCACTGTCTTCCAATTGTGGCATACCCCACCTCCCACCATAGCAGTATCCTGCTCAAACAGGCCACAGGGTGCTCCTGCCCATATGGCTCCTCCTGGCTCTGTACTGCTCCCAGTCCGTGCAATGACGCATTAGTTCGTGCCACAATGTCCTGGTCCTGAAATTGCGCCATCTGCACTGGAGCTGGTACCAGAGCCTCCTTCAATGACTGGAATGCCAACTCACAAGCGGGTATCCAGTCCACTGACTTGGGAAGTCCCTCCCTAGTCAACTCTGTAAGGGGTGTCACTACAGTACTACAGTCAGGGACAACTCGTCCGTAGGGCCTTACAGTTTCTGAGTTCAGTACCTGTCTTGGGGTTGTGGGACGGGGACAGTCTCTGGTTGCCTCCACACCCACTGGCCTGGGCCTACCACTGTCTCCCCCCACTCTATACCCTGGGCCCTGCACCTCTGTCATCTCCACCTGGCATCTGTCTGTACTACCTGTCAGACTTGCCCTACCATCCTCCTCCAATGACCTATGACTAGGGGAACCTACCCTGTCACCTAGGTCTCCTCTCACCATCTCGTCCGCTACCTGTTCCACAGTGATGGCGGACAGATCACCAGCCTCTGAGTTCCGTGTGACATCCACCACGGATAGGCTGCGTGTCTTCCCCGATCTACTTGGCACAAGCAGGGGACCTTGCTCCCTAACTGGCCTATTCCCTTCTACCTTCCTGGCTACCCTGTACTTTAACCCTTCCCACCAGGTCACACTCACTGCTGCTATCCCTGAAAGGCCGCTGCCAGCTTGGCACGATATGCCTTCCAGATGTGGGTCAGCAAGCTGAGCTTCCCTGAACTCCTGTCTGGGGCCCTCACTTCCTTCTAAGTAGGGACAGTCTACAGGGGGATATGGGTTGGGATCGCTAGGGTCAGTTTGGTTGAGGTCAGTCAAAGGGAAGTCAGTGTGGTCACTCATACTCACCACCGGAGTTGGCAAACCACTAGGGACAGGAGCATCACTGGGCACCCTCACAGGATCAAACGAGCCGGAACCAACATCCTCTGCGTTGCTAGGGGACGTAGGCATACCAGAGGCAAAAGGCATGCTGGGTAGATGTGCTGATCTAGCCGCTGTAATCTTTTTCTCTGGGCTGGTTGATGCTGTGGTAAGCTGCGCTGGCAGTTGTCTAGCCGCTGTGGTCTTTTCCTCTGGGCTGGGCTGTTCTGGTGCAGTTGATGTAGACTGTGATCCAGAAACTTGACTCCGGTCGATGGCGTCAGCAAACGTGGTAACGATTCCACCACCAAGGTCATTCCCCAGGACCACATTGGTTGGAAGGCCATCCATGACAGCAACATCCCTCAACTCTGGGCCAGTTCCCCAGTCCAGGTAGACTCTCGCCACAGGTACCTCTCGCTCCATTCCGCCTGCCACGGTCACTTTGGCAGTGCGACCTGGCAGTACTGCAGCAGGATCAATTAGGTAGGGGCTCACAACAGTGATTGAGGCCCCAGAGTCTCTTAATCCTTGTCCCTGCAGGGGCCCCACTTGGACTGTCTGCAGGTGCCGCCACATATTTTGGGGTGGCCCCTTGGCCATGCAGGTGACTCTCTCTGTAGAGTTCACCTGATTCTCCCCACACTCCATTGGACTATCTGGAGTAGGAACAGTCTCTTTGGGCTCACCTCCCCGGGTCAGGCAAGCAAGCCGGGCTCCAGCACTCGGATTTGAGGCACGAGTCTGGGGTGCTTGGGGTGTGGGACAGTTCATCCTCAGATGTCTGATTTTCCCACAGTCATAACACTTCTTGACCAGTCAGGGCCCCGGTGGTCTCTGATGATTTGCAGGGACAGGGCGGGGCGATTGCTGGCCAAGAGCACCCGGGTTGGAGGATGCCCGTTTTGGGGGGTGTTGAGCAGAAAAGGGGTGTTCCCCTTGTTGTACAGTCCATTGGGGTCGGCTACTAGTCGGGCGCTTCTGCCCTTGTGGCCGAATTGCCACATACTTGTCTGCTAACTGGGCTGCCATCTTCAAGCTGGGTGGCTCCCGGTCTAGCACCCACTCCTTCACCTCTAGGGCACACCTACGGTAGAACTGCTCTTGGCACAGCAGATCAACCAGTGCGTCCCAGGTAGTGGCACCAGATCCCTTCACCCACTTCACCACGTACTGCCTCAGCTTGGTGGCGAACTGCTCATGGGTGCTGGTAGGGTTCTTGGGCAAGTCCCGGAACTTTTTCCTGTAGGACTCAGGAGTGACAAAGTATCGCTGTAGGAGGGCCCTTACGACTTCGTCATAGTCACCGCAGTCCTCGGTGGCCACTCCTCGATAGGCCTCCAGGGCCTCTCCATGCAGTGTGGGCACTAGGTGTCTGACCCACTCCTGCTTGTGTAAATCATGTAGTTTACAAGTCCTCTCAAATACTTGCAAATGTCCATCAATGTCCCCATCACTGTCTGCAAACTTGGCAAACTGTATACGCTCTGATCCCAGTACAGCAGTCTGCAACGGTGATTGGGGTACCATGGCCCGTGGTGCCCGCTCGTCATGCCACATCCGAATGATGAGCATACGTTCTTGTTCCGTTGCCTTTTCTCCCAATTCCGCTAGCCGCTCCGCTAGGGTATCCATTCGTTGGGATCCCTGCCATGCTGGGGAATGCTGAGAAACATAACTGCTGCGAGAAGGGGCGGGACTTGTTGCTCTCACCACGTTCTGAGGGGCGTCCATTGTTACGCCGGGCGCACTTTCCACCTCCGTCTGATGCAACGCCATTCCGCTGTTATCAGTCATCCTGCGCGTTCTTCTGAACTGCAGTTACTCCTCTCCTGAGTAACTCGGATTCTCTCGTCGGGTGACCGAAAAGCCACCTGGGATTATCCCACCGCTATGCCACCAGATGTGACCGGACGCATTTCGCCTAGGCCGTCCCTGGTCACGGGTTAGCGCTTTTGGACTCCCACTCACCGTCAGTGACCACCTGTCACTGACTCTGCCCACTGCGCCGTGGGCGTGTAACGATGCTGCCACCACCAAACTCTACCATCGGCGTTTGGAACCGCTTTTTAGGTACACTCAGGCTCCTGCCTTGGAACCTGGAACCGCTTCTGCTGCGTATGCGTTTGATTAACTGCAGATACACCTCCTGTTTGGTGTCGGCTGTTCCCACCTGATCCCTCGCAATGGACCAGGTCTGCACGGTAGCTGGCAGAGGACTTCAACTTGGAGACACGGAGCTCTTACCCAGAACAGCAGGAGAACGGAATAGCGTTTTGCGCAATTCTGTTAGTCGCAAGATTGAGGCACAATTGAAGTCAGGCAAGGTGTTTATTTGCTCAATGTCTTAAAAAAGACCCTCCCGTCTGAAGGGGAATATCAGCATACAAGATGTTACAGGAATCATACAGCAGGTCTCCTCCACACAGAAGTTACAGGGTTGTACCACATACAGGGCTCACAGTCCCTCTTTTTATGTCATTCTTACACACAACATCACAGGGGGGCAAATCCACCCTGTGCTCCTTCCAGCCAATCATTCTAGCTCAGAAAACAATAAATTAAACAACATATTACATTTCAAAGGAGTCTCTCAATATCCTCCTTCCTAATCCACCAACACAAACTGATTTATCATACATTATACTGTCTCCTATAATGTTTAATATAACATGTCACAGGAAATAGTAAATGACATTAATCCTTATCAGTTTGGCATTTCCAACCTTAACACATTCAGTGACATCCAAAAGGTTCTTAACAACAAATTGTCTTTTCAAAGTAAGTTCTGTACATGTAGTGTTTGGCTATATGACACCTTCACACAGAGACCTTCCAGCCAGAGGTCACTGGGATGCACTACATAGAAAGCTTAGTTACACAATGGCTCTGGCCACTATCATAGGTCAGGATGATTAACATGTCACTTCCTATGTCAGGAGGTGAGAAGGTCTCATAACCATTTCACTTATAGCTACAGCCTTCTAACACAACTTATACATTCCTTATAAGTGCATTTTCTCTACAAAATATACATGTAAACCATATAGTGCATAGCCTATTAAATATACGTTGCTTCATGCACTAATGCATTGCAGCAATACATATACACTTTGATACAGTTTATTATAAACCATGTGCAGTGTCCCTTTACACTGTCCTTTTAAAAATGACGGCACAGCACGGGGGTTAACCCTTTCAGTGCTGTGGCAGCCATTAACCCCGTGTGGCCTGCCTCCGGAAACACTTCTCCCCCCCCCTCAAGCGGGCCACCAGAGGGCCATGTCCCAACGATTTGGCTCCTGGTCCCGCAGTCTCTTGGGGGGTTCAGGGAAGCTATCTGGGGGGCTTCGGCTCCGGCCTAGACAGTTCATCCATATTGCAGTGGGCCTTTCCTAGTCTGTGCACAATGTCCAAATAGTCACACTGAAGTCCAAGGCTCCACCACAACAGTCTGTCAGTTTCCCTTTTGGGGGGCCGGTCGCAAACATAGTGCCGAAGGGGGTCCAATGCCCAAACAATTGCCAACCACTGTCTTCCAATTGTGGCATACCCCACCTCCCACCATAGCAGTATCCTGCTCAAACAGGCCACAGGGTGCTCCTGCCCATATGGCTCCTCCTGGCTCTGTACTGCTCCCAGTCCGTGCAATGACGCATTAGTTCGTGCCACAATGTCCTGGTCCTGAAATTGCGCCATCTGCACTGGAGCTGGTACCAGAGCCTCCTTCAATGACTGGAATGCCAACTCACAAGCGGGTATCCAGTCCACTGACTTGGGAAGTCCCTCCTTAGTCAACTCTGTAAGGGGTGTCACTACAGTACTACAGTCAGGGACAACTCGTCCGTAGGGCCTTACAGTTTCTGAGGTCAGTACCTGTCTTGGGGTTGTGGGACGGGGACAGTCTCTGGTTGCCTCCACCCCCACTGGCCTGGGCCTACCACTGTCTCCCCCCACTCTATACCCTGGGCCCTGCACCTCTGTCATCTCCACCTGGCATCTGTCTGTACTACCTGTCAGACTTGCCCTACCATCCTCCTCCAATGACCTATGACTAGGGGAACCTACCCTGTCACCTAGGTCTCCTCTCACCATCTCGTCCGCTACCTGTTCCACAGTGATGGCGGACAGATCACCAGCCTCTGAGTTCCGTGTGACATCCACCACGGATAGGCTGCGTGTCTTCCCCGATCTACTTGGCACAAGCAGGGGACCTTGCTCCCTAACTGGCCTATTCCCTTCTACCTTCCTGGCTACCCTGTACTTTAACCCTTCCCACCAGGTCACACTCACTGCTGCTATCCCTGAAAGGCCGCTGCCAGCTTGGCATGATATGCCTTCCAGATGTGGGTCAGCAAGCTGAGCTTCCCTGAACTCCTGTCTGGGGCCCTCACTTCCTTCTAAGTAGGGACAGTCTACAGGGGGATATGGGTTGGGATCGCTAGGGTCAGTTTGGTTGAGGTCAGTCAAAGGGAAGTCAGTGTGGTCACTCATACTCACCACCGGAGTTGGCAAACCACTAGGGACAGGAGCATCACTGGGCACCCTCACAGGATCAAACGAGCCGGAACCAACATCCTCTGCGTTGCTAGGGGACGTAGGCATACCAGAGGCAAAAGGCATGCTGGGTAGATGTGCTGATCTAGCCGCTGTAATCTTTTTCTCTGGGCTGGTTGATGCTGTGGTAAGCTGCGCTGGCAGTTGTCTAGCCGCTGTGGTCTTTTCCTCTGGGCTGGGCTGTTCTGGTGCAGTTGATGTAGACTGTGATCCAGAAACTTGACTCCGGTCGATGGCGTCAGCAAACGTGGTAACGATTCCACCACCAAGGTCATTCCCCAGGACCACATTGGTTGGAAGGCCATCCATGACAGCAACATCCCTCAACTCTGGGCCAGTTCCCCAGTCCAGGTAGACTCTCGCCACAGGTACCTCTCGCTCCATTCCGCCTGCCACGGTCACTTTGGCAGTGCGACCTGGCAGTACTGCAGCAGGATCAATTAGGTAGGGGCTCACAACAGTGATTGAGGCCCCAGAGTCTCTTAATCCTTGTCCCTGCAGGGGCCCCACTTGGACTGTCTGCAGGTGCCGCCACATATTTTGGGGTGGCCCCTTGGCCATGCAGGTGACTCTCTCTGTAGAGTTCACCTGATTCTCCCCACACTCCATTGGACTATCTGGAGTAGGAACAGTCTCTTTGGGCTCACCTCCCCGGGTCAGGCAAGCAAGCCGGGCTCCAGCACTCGGATTTGAGGCACGAGTCTGGGGTGCTTGGGGTGTGGGACAGTTCATCCTCAGATGTCTGATTTTCCCACAGTCATAACACTTCTTGACCAGTCGGGGCCCCGGTGGTCTCTGATGATTTGCAGGGACAGGGCGGGGCGATTGCTGGCCAAGAGCACCCGGGTTGGAGGATGCCCATTTTGGGGGGTGTTGAGCAGAAAAGGGGTGTTCCCCTTGTTGTACAGTCCATTGGGGTCGGCTACTAGTCGGGCGCTTCTGCCCTTGTGGCCGAATTGCCACATACTTGTCTGCTAACTGGGCTGCCATCTTCAAGCTGGGTGGCTCCCGGTCTAGCACCCACTCCTTCACCTCTAGGGCACACCTACGGTAGAACTGCTCTTGGCACAGCAGATCAACCAGTGCGTCCCAGGTAGTGGCACCAGATCCCTTCACCCACTTCACCACGTACTGCCTCAGCTTGGTGGCGAACTGCTCATGGGTGCTGGTAGGGTTCTTGGGCAAGTCCCGGAACTTTTTCCTGTAGGACTCAGGAGTGACAAAGTATCGCTGTAGGAGGGCCCTTACGACTTCGTCATAGTCACCGCAGTCCTCGGTGGCCACTCCTCGATAGGCCTCCAGGGCCTCTCCATGCAGTGTGGGCACTAGGTGTCTGACCCACTCCTGCTTGTGTAAATCATGTAGTTTACAAGTCCTCTCAAATACTTGCAAATGTCCATCAATGTCCCCATCACTGTCTGCAAACTTGGCAAACTGTATACGCTCTGATCCCAGTACAGCAGTCTGCAACGGTGATTGGGGTACCACGGCCCGTGGTGCCCGCTCGTCATGCCACATCCGAATGATGAGCATACGTTCTTGTTCCGTTGCCTTTTCTCCCAATTCCGCTAGCCGCTCCGCTAGGGTATCCATTCGTTGGGATCCCTGCCATGCTGGGGAATGCTGAGAAACATAACTGCTGCGAGAAGGGGCGGGACTTGTTGCTCTCACCACGTTCTGAGGGGCGTCCGTTGTTACGCCGGGCGCACTTTCCACCTCCGTCTGATGCAATGCCATTCCGCTGTTATCAGTCATCCTGCGCGTTCTTCTGAACTGCAGTTACTCCTCTCCTGAGTAACTCGGATTCTCTCATCGGGTGACCGAAAAGCCACCTGGGATTATCCCACCGCTATGCCACCAGATGTGACCACACGCATTTCGCCTAGGCCGTCCCTGGTCACGGGTTAGCGCTTTTGGACTCCCACTCACCGTCAGTGACCACCTGTCACTGACTCTGCCCACTGCGCCGTGGGCGTGTAACGATGCTGCCACCACCAAACTCTACCATCGGCGTTTGGAACCGCTTTTTAGGTACACTCAGGCTCCTGCCTTGGAACCTGGAACCGCTTCTGCTGCGTATGCGTTTGATTAACTGCAGATACACCTCCTGTTTGGTGTCGGCTGTTCCCACCTGATCCCTCGCAATGGACCAGGTCTGCACGGTAGCTGGCAGAGGACTTCAACTTGGAGACACGGAGCTCTTACCCAGAACAGCAGGAGAACGGAATAGCGGTTTGCGCAATTCTGTTAGTCGCAAGATTGAGGCACAATTGAAGTCAGGCAAGGTGTTTATTTGCTCAATGTCTTAAAAAAGACCCTCCCTTCCGTCTGAAGGGGAATATCAGCATACAAGATGTTACAGGAATCATACAGCAGGTCTCCTCCACACAGAAGTTACAGGGTTGTACCACATACAGGGCTCACAGTCCCTCTTTTTATGTCATTCTTACACACAACATCACAGGGGGGCAAATCCACCCTGTGCTCCTTCCAGCCAATCATTCTAGCTCAGAAAACAATAAATTAAACAACATATTACATTTCAAAGGAGTCTCTCAATATCCTCCTTCCTAATCCACCAACACAAACTGATTTATCATACATTATACTGTCTCCTATAATGTTTAATATAACATGTCACAGGAAATAGTAAATGACATTCATCCTTATCAGTTTGGCATTTCCAACCTTAACACATTCAGTGACATCCAAAAGGTTCTTAACAACAAATTGTCTTTTCAAAGTAAGTTCTGTACATGTAGTGTTTGGCTATATGACACCTTCACACAGAGACCTTCCAGCCAGAGGTCACTGGGATGCACTACATAGAAAGCTTAGTTACACAATGGCTCTGGCCACTATCATAGGTCAGGATGATTAACATGTCACTTCCTATGTCAGGAGGTGAGAAGGTCTCATAACCATTTCACTTATAGCTACAGCCTTCTAACACAACTTATACATTCCTTATAAGTGCATTTTCTCTACAAAATATACATGTAAACCATATAGTGCATAGCCTATTAAATATACGTTGCTTCATGCACTAATGCATTGCAGCAATACATATACACTTTGATACAGTTTATTATAAACCATGTGCAGTGTCCCTTTACACTGTCCTTTTAAAAATGACGGCACAGCACGGGGGTTAACCCTTTCAGTGCTGTGGCAGCCATTAACCCCGTGTGGCCTGCCTCCGGAAACACTTCTCCCCCCCCCCTCAAGCGGGCCACCAGAGGGCCATGTCCCAACGATTTGGCTCCTGGTCCCGCAGTCTCTTGGGGGGTTCAGGGAAGCTATCTGGGGGGCTTCGGCTCCGGCCTAGACAGTTCATCCATATTGCAGTGGGCCTTTCCTAGTCTGTGCACAATGTCCAAATAGTCACACTGAAGTCCAAGGCTCCACCACAACAGTCTGTCAGTTTCCCTTTTGGGGGGCCGGTCGCAAACATAGTGCCGAAGGGGGTCCAATGCCCAAACAATTGCCAACCACTGTCTTCCAATTGTGGCATACCCCACCTCCCACCATAGCAGTATCCTGCTCAAACAGGCCACAGGGTGCTCCTGCCCATATGGCTCCTCCTGGCTCTGTACTGCTCCCAGTCCGTGCAATGACGCATTAGTTCGTGCCACAATGTCCTGGTCCTGAAATTGCGCCATCTGCACTGGAGCTGGTACCAGAGCCTCCTTCAATGACTGGAATGCCAACTCACAAGCGGGTATCCAGTCCACTGACTTGGGAAGTCCCTCCCTAGTCAACTCTGTAAGGGGTGTCACTACAGTACTACAGTCAGGGACAACTCGTCCGTAGGGCCTTACAGTTTCTGAGGTCAGTACCTGTCTTGGGGTTGTGGGACGGGGACAGTCTCTGGTTGCCTCCACCCCCACTGGCCTGGGCCTACCACTGTCTCCCCCCACTCTATACCCTGGGCCCTGCACCTCTGTCATCTCCACCTGGCATCTGTCTGTACTACCTGTCAGACTTGCCCTACCATCCTCCTCCAATGACCTATGACTAGGGGAACCTACCCTGTCACCTAGGTCTCGTCTCACCATCTCGTCCGCTACCTGTTCCACAGTGATGGCGGACAGATCACCAGCCTCTGAGTTCCGTGTGACATCCACCACGGATAGGCTGCGTGTCTTCCCCGATCTACTTGGCACAAGCAGGGGACCTTGCTCCCTAACTGGCCTATTCCCTTCTACCTTCCTGGCTACCCTGTACTTTAACCCTTCCCACCAGGTCACACTCACTGCTGCTATCCCTGAAAGGCCGCTGCCAGCTTGGCACGATGTGCCTTCCAGATGTGGGTCAGCAAGCTGAGCTTCCCTGAACTCCTGTCTGGGGCCCTCACTTCCTTCTAAGTAGGGACAGTCTACAGGGGGATATGGGTTGGGATCGCTAGGGTCAGTTTGGTTGAGGTCAGTCAAAGGGAAGTCAGTGTGGTCACTCATACTCACCACCGGAGTTGGCAAACCACTAGGGACAGGAGCATCACTGGGCACCCTCACAGGATCAAACGAGCCGGAACCAACATCCTCTGCGTTGCTAGGGGACGTAGGCATACCAGAGGCAAAAGGCATGCTGGGTAGATGTGCTGATCTAGCCGCTGTAATCTTTTTCTCTGGGCTGGTTGATGCTGTGGTAAGCTGCGCTGGCAGTTGTCTAGCCGCTGTGGTCTTTTCCTCTGGGCTGGGCTGTTCTGGTGCAGTTGATGTAGACTGTGATCCAGAAACTTGACTCCGGTCGATGGCGTCAGCAAACGTGGTAACGATTCCACCACCAAGGTCATTCCCCAGGACCACATTGGTTGGAAGGCCATCCATGACAGCAACATCCCTCAACTCTGGGCCAGTTCCCCAGTCCAGGTAGACTCTCGCCACAGGTACCTCTCACTCCATTCCGCCTGCCACGGTCACTTTGGCAGTGCGACCTGGCAGTACTGCAGCAGGATCAATTAGGTAGGGGCTCACAACAGTGATTGAGGCCCCAGAGTCTCTTAATCCTTGTCCCTGCAGGGGCCCCACTTGGACTGTCTGCAGGTGCCGCCACATATTTTGGGGTGGCCCCTTGGCCATGCAGGTGACTCTCTCTGTAGAGTTCACCTGATTCTCCCCACACTCCATTGGACTATCTGGAGTAGGAACAGTCTCTTTGGGCTCACCTCCCCGGGTCAGGCAAGCAAGCCGGGCTCCAGCACTCGGATTTGAGGCACGAGTCTGGGGTGCTTGGGGTGTGGGACAGTTCATCCTCAGATGTCTGATTTTCCCACAGTCATAACACTTCTTGACCAGTCGGGGCCCCAGTGGTCTCTGATGATTTGCAAGGACAGGGCGGGGCGATTGCTGGCCAAGAGCACCCGGGTTGGAGGATGCCCGTTTTGGGGGGTGTTGAGCAGAAAAGGGGTGTTCCCCTTGTTGTACAGTCCATTGGGGTCGGCTACTAGTCGGGTGCTTCTGCCCTTGTGGCCGAATTGCCACATACTTGTCTGCTAACTGGGCTGCGATCTTCAAGCTGGGTGGCTCCCGGTCTAGCACCCACTCCTTCACCTCTAGGGCACACCTACGGTAGAACTGCTCTTGGCACAGCAGATCAACCAGTGCGTCCCAGGTAGTGGCACCAGATCCCTTCACCCACTTCACCACGTACTGCCTCAGCTTGGTGGCGAACTGCTCATGGGTGCTGGTAGGGTTCTTGGGCAAGTCCCGGAACTTTTTCCTGTAGGACTCAGGAGTGACAAAGTATCGCTGTAGGAGGGCCCTTACGACTTCGTCATAGTCACCGCAGTCCTCGGTGGCCACTCCTCGATAGGCCTCCAGGGCCTCTCCATGCAGTGTGGGCACTAGGTGTCTGACCCACTCCTGCTTGTGTAAATCATGTAGTTTACAAGTCCTCTCAAATACTTGCAAATGTCCATCAATGTCCCCATCACTGTCTGCAAACTTGGCAAACTGTATACGCTCTGATCCCAGTACAGCAGTCTGCAACGGTGATTGGGGTACCACGGCCCGTGGTGCCCGCTCGTCATGCCACATCCGAATGATGAGCATACGTTCTTGTTCCGTTGCCTTTTCTCCCAATTCCGCTAGCCGCTCCGCTAGGGTATCCATTCGTTGGGATCCCTGCCATGCTGGGGAATGCTGAGAAACATAACTGCTGCGAGAAGGGGCGGGACTTGTTGCTCTCACCACGTTCTGAGGGGCGTCCATTGTTACGCCGGGCGCACTTTCCACCTCCGTCTGATGCAACGCCATTCCGCTGTTATCAGTCATCCTGCGCGTTCTTCTGAACTGCAGTTACTCCTCTCCTGAGTAACTCGGATTCTCTCGTCGGGTGACCGAAAAGCCACCTGGGATTATCCCACCGCTATGCCACCAGATGTGACCGGACGCATTTCGCCTAGGCCGTCCCTGGTCACGGGTTAGCGCTTTTGGACTCCCACTCACCGTCAGTGACCACCTGTCACTGACTCTGCCCACTGCGCCGTGGGCGTGTAACGATGCTGCCACCACCAAACTCTACCATCGGCGTTTGGAACCGCTTTTTAGGTACACTCAGGCTCCTGCCTTGGAACCTGGAACCGCTTCTGCTGCGTATGCGTTTGATTAACTGCAGATACACCTCCTGTTTGGTGTCGGCTGTTCCCACCTGATCCCTCGCAATGGACCAGGTCTGCACGGTAGCTGGCAGAGGACTTCAACTTGGAGACACGGAGCTCTTACCCAGAACAGCAGGAGAACGGAATAGCGTTTTGCGCAATTCTGTTAGTCGCAAGATTGAGGCACAATTGAAGTCAGGCAAGGTGTTTATTTGCTCAATGTCTTAAAAAAGACCCTCCCTTCCGTCTGAAGGGGAATATCAGCATACAAGATGTTACAGGAATCATACAGCAGGTCTCCTCCACACAGAAGTTACAGGGTTGTACCACATACAGGGCTCACAGTCCCTCTTTTTATGTCATTCTTACACACAACATCACAGGGGGGCAAATCCACCCTGTGCTCCTTCCAGCCAATCATTCTAGCTCAGAAAACAATAAATTAAACAACATATTACATTTCAAAGGAGTCTCTCAATATCCTCCTTCCTAATCCACCAACACAAACTGATTTATCATACATTATACTGTCTCCTATAATGTTTAATATAACATGTCACAGGAAATAGTAAATGACATTCATCCTTATCAGTTTGGCATTTCCAACCTTAACACATTCAGTGACATCCAAAAGGTTCTTAACAACAAATTGTCTTTTCAAAGTAAGTTCTGTACATGTAGTGTTTGGCTATATGACACCTTCACACAGAGACCTTCCAGCCAGAGGTCACTGGGATGCACTACATAGAAAGCTTAGTTACACAATGGCTCTGGCCACTATCATAGGTCAGGATGATTAACATGTCACTTCCTATGTCAGGAGGTGAGAAGGTCTCATAACCATTTCACTTATAGCTACAGCCTTCTAACACAACTTATACATTCCTTATAAGTGCATTTTCTCTACAAAATATACATGTAAACCATATAGTGCATAGCCTATTAAATATACGTTGCTTCATGCACTAATGCATTGCAGCAATACATATACACTTTGATACAGTTTATTATAAACCATGTGCAGTGTCCCTTTACACTGTCCTTTTAAAAATGACGGCACAGCACGGGGGTTAACCCTTTCAGTGCTGTGGCAGCCATTAACCCCGTGTGGCCTGCCTCCAGCCACACTTCTCCCCCCCCCCTCAAGCGGGCCACCAGAGGGCCATGTCCCAACGATTTGGCTCCTGGTCCCGCAGTCTCTTGGGGGGTTCAGGGAAGCTATCTGGGGGGCTTCGGCTCCGGCCTAGACAGTTCATCCATATTGCAGTGGGCCTTTCCTAGTCTGTGCACAATGTCCAAATAGTCACACTGAAGTCCAAGGCTCCACCACAACAGTCTGTCAGTTTCCCTTTTGGGGGGCCGGTCGCACACATAGTGCCGAAGGGGGTCCAATGCCCAAACAATTGCCAACCACTGTCTTCCAATTGTGGCATACCCCACCTCCCACCATAGCAGTATCCTGCTCAAACAGGCCACAGGGTGCTCCTGCCCATATGGCTCCTCCTGGCTCTGTACTGCTCCCAGTCCGTGCAATGACGCATTAGTTCGTGCCACAATGTCCTGGTCCTGAAATTGCGCCATCTGCACTGGAGCTGGTACCAGAGCCTCCTTCAATGACTGGAATGCCAACTCACAAGCGGGTATCCAGTCCACTGACTTGGGAAGTCCCTCCCTAGTCAACTCTGTAAGGGGTGTCACTACAGTACTACAGTCAGGGACAACTCGTCCGTAGGGCCTTACAGTTTCTGAGGTCAGTACCTGTCTTGGGGTTGTGGGACGGGGACAGTCTCTGGTTGCCTCCACCCCCACTGGCCTGGGCCTACCACTGTCTCCCCCCACTCTATACCCTGGGCCCTGCACCTCTGTCATCTCCACCTGGCATCTGTCTGTACTACCTGTCAGACTTGCCCTACCATCCTCCTCCAATGACCTATGACTAGGGGAACCTACCCTGTCACCTAGGTCTCCTCTCACCATCTCGTCCGCTACCTGTTCCACAGTGATGGCGGACAGATCACCAGCCTCTGAGTTCCGTGTGACATCCACCATGGATAGGCTGCGTGTCTTCCCCGATCTACTTGGCACAAGCAGGGGACCTTGCTCCCTAACTGGCCTATTCCCTTCTACCTTCCTGGCTACCCTGTACTTTAACCCTTCCCACCAGGTCACACTCACTGCTGCTATCCCTGAAAGGCCGCTGCCAGCTTGGCACGATATGCCTTCCAGATGTGGGTCAGCAAGCTGAGCTTCCCTGAACTCCTGTCTGGGGCCCTCACTTCCTTCTAAGTAGGGACAGTCTACAGGGGGATATGGGTTGGGATCGCTAGGGTCAGTTTGGTTGAGGTCAGTCAAAGGGAAGTCAGTGTGGTCACTCATACTCACCACCGGAGTTGGCAAACCACTAGGGACAGGAGCATCACTGGGCACCCTCACAGGATCAAACGAGCCGGAACCAACATCCTCTGCGTTGCTAGGGGACGTAGGCATACCAGAGGCAAAAGGCATGCTGGGTAGATGTGCTGATCTAGCCGCTGTAATCTTTTTCTCTGGGCTGGTTGATGCTGTGGTAAGCTGCGCTGGCAGTTGTCTAGCCGCTGTGGTCTTTTCCTCTGGGCTGGGCTGTTCTGGTGCAGTTGATGTAGACTGTGATCCAGAAACTTGACTCCGGTCGATGGCGTCAGCAAACGTGGCAACGATTCCACCACCAAGGTCATTCCCCAGGACCACATTGGTTGGAAGGCCATCCATGACAGCAACATCCCTCAACTCTGGGCCAGTTCCCCAGTCCAGGTAGACTCTCGCCACAGGTACCTCTCGCTCCATTCCGCCTGCCACGGTCACTTTGGCAGTGCGACCTGGCAGTACTGCAGCAGGATCAATTAGGTAGGGGCTCACAACAGTGATTGAGGCCCCAGAGTCTCTTAATCCTTGTCCCTGCAGGGGCCCCACTTGGACTGTCTGCAGGTGCCGCCACATATTTTGGGGTGGCCCCTTGGCCATGCAGGTGACTCTCTCTGTAGAGTTCACCTGATTCTCCCCACACTCCATTGGACTATCTGGAGTAGGAACAGTCTCTTTGGGCTCACCTCCCCGGGTCAGGCAAGCAAGCCGGGCTCCAGCACTCGGATTTGAGGCACGAGTCTGGGGTGCTTGGGGTGTGGGACAGTTCATCCTCAGATGTCTGATTTTCCCACAGTCATAACACTTCTTGACCAGTCGGGGCCCCGGTGGTCTCTGATGATTTGCAGGGACAGGGCGGGGCGATTGCTGGCCAAGAGCACCCGGGTTGGAGGATGCCCGTTTTGGGGGGTGTTGAGCAGAAAAGGGGTGTTCCCCTTGTTGTACAGTCCATTGGGGTCGGCTACTAGTCGGGCACTTCTGCCCTTGTGGCCGAATTGCCACATACTTGTCTGCTAACTGGGCTGCCATCTTCAAGCTGGGTGGCTCCCGGTCTAGCACCCACTCCTTCACCTCTAGGGCACACCTACGGTAGAACTGCTCTTGGCACAGCAGATCAACCAGTGCGTCCC
Organism: Taudactylus pleione; assembly: GCA_031769625.1. Classification (NCBI taxonomy): domain Eukaryota; kingdom Metazoa; phylum Chordata; class Amphibia; order Anura; family Myobatrachidae; genus Taudactylus; species Taudactylus pleione. Next base: position 555,126 of record JAUIMM010002576.1, read on the forward strand.
AGGTAGTGGCACCAGATCCCTTCACCCACTTCACCACGTACTGCCTCAGCTTGGTGGCGAACTGCTCATGGGTGCTGGTAGGGTTCTTGGGCAAGTCCCGGAACTTTTTCCTGTAGGACTCAGGAGTGACAAAGTATCGCTGTAGGAGGGCCCTTACGACTTCGTCATAGTCACCGCAGTCCTCGGTGGCCACTCCTCGATAGGCCTCCAGGGCCTCTCCATGCAGTGTGGGCACTAGGTGTCTGACCCACTCCTGCTTGTGTAAATCATGTAGTTTACAAGTCCTCTCAAATACTTGCAAATGTCCATCAATGTCCCCATCACTGTCTGCAAACTTGGCAAACTGTATACGCTCTGATCCCAGTACAGCAGTCTGCAACGGTGATTGGGGTACCACGGCCCGTGGTGCCCGCTCGTCATGCCACATCCGAATGATGAGCATACGTTCTTGTTCCGTTGCCTTTTCTCCCAATTCCGCTAGCTGCTCCGCTAGAGTATCCATTCGTTGGGATCCCTGCCATGCTGGGGAATGCTGAGAAACATAACTGCTGCGAGAAGGGGTGGGACTTGTTGCTCTCACCACGTTCTGAGGGGCGTCCGTTGTTACGCCGGGCGCACTTTCCACCTCCGTCTGATGCAACGCCATTCCGCTGTTATCAGTCATCCTGCGCGTTCTTCTGAACTGCAGTTACTCCTCTCCTGAGTAACTCGGATTCTCTCGTCGGGTGACCGAAAAGCCACCTGGGATTATCCCACCGCTATGCCACCAGATGTGACCGGACGCATTTCGCCTAGGCCGTCCCTGGTCACGGGTTAGCGCTTTTGGACTCCCACTCACCGTCAGTGACCACCTGTCACTGACTCTGCCCACTGCGCCGTGGGCGTGTAACGATGCTGCCACCACCAAACTCTACCATCGGCGTTTGGAACCGCTTTTTAGGTACACTCAGGCTCCCGCCTTGGAACCTGGAACCGCTTCTGCTGCGTATGCATTTGATTAACTGCAGATACACCTCCTGTTTGGTGTCGGCTGTTCCCACCTGATCCCTCGCAATGGACCAGGTCTGCATGGTAGCTGGCAGAGGACTTCAACTTGGAGACACGGATCTCTTACCCAGAACAGCAGGAGAACGGAATAGCGTTTTGCGCAATTCTGTTAGTCGCAAGATTGAGGCACAATTGAAGTCAGGCAAGGTGTTTATTTGCTCAATGTCTTAAAAAAGACCCTCCCTTCCGTCTGAAGGGGAATATCAGCATACAAGATGTTACAGGAATCATACAGCAGGTCTTCTCCACACAGGAGTTACAGGGTTGTACACATACAGGGCTCACAGTCCCTCTTTTTACACACAACATCACAGGGGGGCAAATCCACCCTGTGTTCCCTCTAGCCAATCATTCTAGCTCAGAAAACATAAATTAACATATTACATTTCAAAGGAGTCTCTCAATATCCTCCTTCCTAATCCACCAACACAAACTGATTTATCATACATTATACTGTCTCCTATAATGTTTAATATAACATGTCACAGGAAATAGTAAATGACATTAATCCTTATCAGTTTGGCATTTCCAACCTTAACACATTCAGTGACATCCAAAAGGTTCTTAACAACAAATTGTCTTTTCAAAGTAAGTTCTGTACATGTAGTGTTTGGCTATATGACACCATCACACAGAGACCTTCCAGCCAGAGGTCACTGGGATGCACTACATAGAAAGCTTAGTTACACAATGGCTCTGGCCACTATCATAGGTCAGGATGATAACATATCACTTCCTATGTCAGGAGGTGAGAAGGTCTCATAACCACTTCACTTATAGCTACAGCCTTCTAACACAACTTATACATTCCTTATAAGTGCATTTTCTCTACAAAATATACATGTAAACCATATAGTGCATAGCCTATTAAATATACGTTGCTTCATGCACTAATGCATTGCAGCAATACATATACACTTTGATACAGTTTATTATAAACCATGTGCAGTGTCCCTTTACACTGTCCTTTTAAAAATGACGGCACAGCACGGGGGTTAACCCTTTCAGTGCTGTGGCAGCCATTAACCCCGTGTGGCCTGCCTCCGGCCACACACCTACTACTAAGTGTGCCCAGTAAGGGAGGGAGGGGCTCTAGGTGTGTCCAGTAAGGGAGGGAGGGGCTCTAGGTGTGCCCAGTAAGGGAGGGAGGGGCTCTAGGTGTGTCCAGTAAGGGAGGGAGGGGCTCTAGGTGTGCCAAGTAATGGAGGGAGGCGCTCTAGGTGTGCCAAATAAGAGAGGGAGGGGCTCTAGGTGTGCCCAGTAAGGGAGGGAGGGGCTCTAGGTGTGCCCAGTAAGGGACGGGGGAGGGGCTCTAGGTGTACCCAGGGAGGGAGGGGGCTCAAGGTGTGCCCAGTAAGGGAAGGAGGGGGCTCAAGGTGTGCCCAGTAAGAGAGGGAGGGGCTCCAGGTGTGCTCAGTAAGGGAGGGAGAGGCTCTAGGTGTGCCCAGTAAGAGAGGGAGGGGCTCCAGGTGTGCCCAGTAAGGGAGGTAGAGGCTCTAGGTGTGCCCAGTAAGGGAGGGACTCTAGTTGTGTCCAGTAAGGGAGGGAGGGGCTCAAGGTGTGCCCTGTAAGGGGGGAAGGGGCTTTGGTGTGCCCAATAAGGGAGGAAGGGGCTTTGGTGTGCCCAGTAAGGGGGGAAGGGGCTTTGGTGTGCACAGTAAGGGAGGGAGGGGCTCTAAGTGTGCCCAGTAAGGGAGGAAGGGGCTTTGGTGTGCCCAGTAAGCGAGGGGCTCTTGGTGTGCCCAGTAAGAGAGTGAGGGGCTCTAGGTGTGTCCAGTAAGGGAAGAAGGGGCTCTAGGTGTGCCCAGAAAGGGAGAGAGGGGCTCTAGGTGTGCCCTGTAAGGGAGGAGGGGGTGCTAAGAGTCCCCAGTAAGAGAGGAGGAGGTGCGAGGTGTGCCCAGTAAAGGATGGAGGTGGTGCTAAGTGTGCCCAGTAAGGGAGGAGGGGGTACTAAGTGTGCCCAGTGAGGGGGGGAGAGGGTGCTATGTGTGCCCAGTAAGGGAGGAGTGGGTGCGAAGTGTGCTCAGTAAGGGAGGGAGGAAATAACTAGTGTTCTCAGTCAGGGAGGGAGAGAGTGCTTAGTGTGCCCAGTAAGGGAGGGGCTCTAGGTGTGCCCAATAAGAGAGGGAGGGGCACTAGGTGTGCTCAGTAAGGGAGGAAGGGGCTTTGGTGTGCCCAGTAAGGGAGGGGCTCTAGGTGTGCCTAGTAAGGGAGGGAGGGACTCTAGTTGTGCCCAGTAAGGGGGGAAGGGGCTTTGGTGTGCACAGTAAGGGAGGGAGGGGGGTGCTTAGTGTGCCCAGTAAGGGAGGAGGGGGTGCTAAGTGGGGATCGGTATGGAATACCGCTGGACGCATGTTCAAATCTTGACAGCTGAAGACCGGCAGTGAAGATCCCGCCACGTAAGTATTTTAACCAATTACTAACAGCCCGTCAACCATCCCTAAGGGGTGCCTAACCCTAACCCACCCTGTAAGGGGCTAAACCTACCCCCCTCTTCCCTGCAGCCTAACCCTAAGTCCCCCCCCAGGAGCCCCTAACCTATCCCTCCCCCGTACGGCAAGCTGTGCCCGCCACCCGGCTTACCTTCGATCGGTATGCTGGGCGTCGGGCTCCCGGCATAGGTAAAATGACAGGCATCTGGATTTCAACGCCTGTCTTTGCACCCCTGCCAGGATTAGACATTCAGGATGCCAACGGTCGTGGCCGATTGCCACCCGCTAAGTGTTCCCAGTAAAGTAGGAAAGTTGGAGGTTAAATTTTTGACTCATCAGTCCACAGAACATTAGCCCACAAGGCTTGGGGGTTATCCATGTGGGGTTGGGTATGAAATGTCGGCAGTCAGAATCCCAACGCCGAGATCACTACAGGGCTAACATATGACACTTGTTGATAGGTATGTTAACCCTTTCTCTCTGGTGCCTAACCCTAACCTCCTCCCCTAGTGCCTGAAAGTATCCTCTCCGTACCCTAATCTAACCCTGCACCCATAGTGCTAGACCCTAACCCTACCCCCAGACCCTCTACTTACCTTCTGCATCCTGACTGCCGTGATGCCGGATGCATCTCATCAATGAGCTTTTGGCACTGATAATATAAAATCTTCTTCAAGACAGCTTGTAGTGAAACAAAGGTAGATTTATTCAGCTGGACCAGTCACAAATTTGTGCGCACGGACGTGGACCATGCACATTGAGTTATCAACAAGATATCCTATATGTCATTAGGTTACAATACATTTTATGCACTCCAATAACAATGATTAATGAAAAAGCTGTACATAATTACATTGCAATACATCATATTACAGAAACATGATTTGTTAATCCGTTATCAGAAGGTGTGACAGGGAGGTGACAAAGGAGGTGAGGGGATAGCAAGGGGCGTTCAGGGGAGTGGGCAAATAAGGCAAGTCCAGGGGAAAATTACTGGGCTACGTGACGAGAAATGCAGAGTCTTCACTTTAGGGGGTATAACTATAAAGTAGTTCATTATAGTTCATAGGAGTCTCTAGTCAACAGGTCCATTGTCCATCTTGATTTCCAGGTGGCATGATCATTTTAATCCTTTTTAATCAATACGGTATCGGGATAAGTTTCTATTACCATCTCCATATCTCATACTTCCAACGTGTCCTTATAACTCATGGTCCAGAATAAAATGAAATCACTTCTTATTATGTGGTTAACCCATTCCAAACTGTTGTGGTCACTGCAATAGTTAGCTCAAGACAGTTTAATGCATTCACATAAAATCACTTTGTAAAAAGAATATTTTGCAAGCAATATAGAGGTATTTCATTCCAGCCTTAACAGTCCTCCCTGTTGTTAATTTACTTAACACCATAATCATCAAAATTTAGATACTTCTTCTTCTTTGTGAGATAGAAAAAGGAAATTAGAGTTTTATAAGAGATAGCACTATACCTGAGGGCCTACGCCTGATTCACTCCCGAGTCATTGAGATGGTGAGGGGCCTACCATCTTCCTCAGGATATAGTAAAAGAATAGGAGCGACAGTGGACATGAAAGCTTTCAATCATCCTCATGAGTCTCAGAGGAGGTGCTGCCTTTAGACTTTGTTCCGGGTACATGTGCGTGTAAGAAATAAGCAGAAAAGGGAAAAGCATAATGTGCCTAAATACTAACACCTGTTCTTTCAAGCATCTACAGGAGAATAAGTGGTTACAGGTTTCATTGCCATCACCTGGACTACTTTCTTTCCATTGGCCTTACCTATTTTGGAACAGTGGCGTAGAATCACTGGTACACATCTAACTCCCAGATAGATGATAAATGCGAAGGCAAAGAAATAGCCCATATAAAAAAAGGATACGAGTGAGCCACCTTGACATACCTTGTCCTAACCATCCAAAAGGGTCCCACTCATTTCCTTGATTTAAATGTTTTTGTATACTCTGTAGATCCTGAATTTTCTTTTCTATTGGGTTGTAGTTATCAGAGATATTAAAGCAACACAATCCCTTGAATTGTTCACAACCACTCCCAGCCTTTAATAAGAAGTAATCAATAGCCACTCTATTTTGTAGCATTCCTTCTCTAACTTCCCTTAGTTCTGCATTTATGTATGCAATTGCAGTACTAGTGGCATTTATTGTCTTTGCTAACCCACAGGCAATACTGTTGATTACTCGGGTATTGTACAGGCTAAGGCCTGGCACTCCTACCAGAGAAGCGGCTAGAGCTATGTATTGGGATGGTGATAACAAGGCCAGATCAGATCTACAATTCGGGGAAAGAGACCTCTTATCCCTAATAAAATCTTCAGTCTTGGTAATATTTGAGTGAGCTGCAACAAAAGTCAATCTACCTAGATAACATACACCAGTAGAATTTGCAGGCAAATAAGAGTACGCTATATTACCACATACAAAGAATATGCCTTTTGGCATATACAGGTCTGATGATATATAGCTGGCTTCAACAGTCAGTATGCAATTCTCAGTATTACCTAGAACTAGTGGTAGTCTAATTTTACTGGTACTTTTATCATCCAATATGCTAATGTCATTTAGCTCCTTTACTGATATAGGGATACATATGAAACAAGTTTTATAGGCTGCTCCAACATGCATGGGCGGAGCTACACAAAAGGAATCACTGTCAGCAGCTGTAGTGGCTAATTCGACAAATGTATTTCTCCCATATGCGCTGGCCCTAGCAATTGGGTTATAACTCTCAACTGGAAATTCCAAGTCTGCATCATTATGGGTAGCTACTCGTTTTACCCAGCTTTCAGTGCTTGTGTGATACAGTCCTTCTCCATCCATTTCATAACACCATATGATACATTCATGTGCAGGAATTCTACCACAATTTCTACATATACACCTGAATACATTTGCCATTTTATAACACTCTTTACTATCCATGGGGGAGGCTTCTCAGGTCATCCTTCCCCATACAGGAGTCTCATCTGTACACCACCTTATACACCGTAATTCAGGATTTGGACCACAATATTTACATATACAGTGAGGAATTTTAGGCAACCCTTGGCATTTCTCCCAAAGGCTCCGTTCCCTTGCCTCTTTTTTCTTATCCCACCGGATATCGTGGTGGGTAAATAAGGGCCAAAAGTCACAAGAGATTCGGGAGTGTTCTTGGAGTGCTGCACCACCCTGCTTACCACCTCACCAGGGGTCTCCTGCCCTCCTCCAATTCCCATCATCCTAATAAGGATGTAATATGTGACAATCCCTGCCATCCACATGGCTAAGACTAAACAGGCTGCAAGTACCACTACTTCTGTAAAACGCCAATCACATTTCCCTTCCTTATTCTTGGGGCGGAGGAAACCTGTGTGCCAGGCCCTCTCATCCTCCATCCTGTTTATCCTAGTCATGACCAAGCTTACTTTCCTTGGAACAGACCTTCCAGAGCTGGGGTCAGGTCAGCCTCCTCGTTAGCTTCGTCTGTCAGAGAGCTGACGGGTACAGATCCGGTTACCCTCTTGATGTGTGAAGCATGAATCCAGGTAGGCTTTTCTGCGACCTTGACAGCAGTTGAGGTAGTCAGCAATACCTGGTAGGGTCCTTCCCAACGGTCTACAAGAGAACCTGAACGTAAAAAATTTCGCACCATTACAAATTCTCCTGTCTTAACTGTATGACAATTCTGTTCCTCATCATTAGATGGCTGGCTATCTATTACACCCTTGTGGATTTTCCTGAACTGTCTCTCATATCAAGAACATATTTGGTAGTCAAGTCATGTAGAGTGGCATGACCGTCTTCTGGGCCTAGCATTAGGTTTGGGCAACGGCCAAACAAGATCTCATAAGGAGAGAGATTTAGAGGAGGCTTAGGAGTTACCCTCATGCTGTGCAAGACTATGGGTAGTGCATCCACCCACACCATTCCCGTTTCTGCAGTGATCTCTGACAATTTACTCTTTATTGTAAAATTAGTGTGTTCCACTTTAGCAGCCGCTTGGGGGCGATAGACACAATGCAACTTAGACTTTATTCCCATAAGTCGGCACATCTCCTGAAACACCTGTCCTGTGAAATGTGTGCCCTGATCTGATTCGATAATATTTGGTATACCATATCTGGATATGAATTCTTGTACAATTTTCTTAGCTGTAAAACTATCTGTACATGCTACGGCTGGAAAAGCTTCAACCCATCCTGAGAAAATGTCACTAGTTACCAAAACATACTTAAAGTTCCTACAAGGTGGAAGTTGAATGAAATCAATCTGTATTGCTTGGAAAGGTCCTCGTGTAGGCGGAATGTGCTTCACTGGGGTTGGGACCGTCTTTCCTGGGTATTTTCGCAAACAGGTAAGGCACGATTGCACTCTCTTACCTGCATATGAGGAGAACCCTGGAGCACACTAGTATAATTTGACTGTCCTCACCATGCCTTCCTTTCCAACATGTGTAAGGCCATGGGCTGCCTCAACCAAGCTAGGCAACAGTGATTTTGGTGCAATTGGTCTTCCCAATTTGTCTCTCCAAACTCCCAGGTCATCAATCTCACATCCCTTGGCCTTCCACGAGGAGATTTCCTTCTGTGAACAAGACTCATATAGACATGTTAATTTCTGATATGTAACAGGTTGAAACATATGAAATGACACAATTGGTTCTAACTGTGGGACCCCATGTATTTGATCAGTGTGAGCCGCTTCCATAGCCGCTTTCTTAGCAGCGTCATCTGCCCTAGCATTCCCCAAGGAAACTGGATCTTGTTGACTGGTGTGTGCTTGACATTTTATTACAGCTACCTCCTTTGGGAGCAATACTACCTCCATCAAATATTTAACAATGTTCGCATGAGATATGGGGGTTCCACTAGAAGTCAAAAAGTTCCTTAATTTCCAAATGGCCCCATAATCTTGTACCACACCATAGGCATATTGTGAATCTGTGTAGATATTTACAGTTTTATCCCTTGCCAATTCACATGCTCTTCCTAGTGCAATAAGTTCTGCCCTTTGCGCTGAATGTGGGGGAGGAAGAGGCTGGGCCTCAATTGTATCAGTGTCACTCATGATGGCATATCCTGACGTTAGTATTCCTTTTTCATTCTGCCTGTGGCAACTACCATCAACATAAAAGGTAAGTTCAGCATTTGCTATGGCTGTGTCTCTGATGTCGGGCCTTGGGGTACAAAGATGTTGTGTTAGTGTTTGACAGTCATGATCATCAACATTTAGGACATTTCCCTTACCTTCCACCCCTTGTGACTGTCCAGTCACACCTGGGAGAAATGTAGCAGGGTTAAGTGTGGTACATCGCTGTAATATCAGGTTGGGAGGCATAAGTAGAGCCAATTCCCATTTGGTCAACCTGGATGCTGTGATGTGCTTGGTTGCAGAACCATTCAACAACGCTGATACTGCGTGTGGGACATTTAAATACAATCGATGTCCTAAAACTATATCAGCCGTTTTTTCCACCAGCAGAGCTGCTGCAGCTACCGCACGCAAACATTGAGGTTAGGCCTCTGGCGACGGTATCAAGCTGTGCGCTGTAATACCCTAAAGGCCGATGCCAATCGCCATGTTTTTGTGTTAAAACTCCCGCAGCGCATCCTGAAAGTTCTGTACAAAATAAAAAGAATGGTTTAGTATAACAAGGCAGTCCTAAAGCTGGAGCAGTAATAAGGGCTGCTTTGAGTAAATCAAAAGCTTGTTCTGTTTGCTGATTATGTATGATTGGGTCTGGTTTTGTGATGGAGATTAGTTCCTGTAGTGGCAGAGATATGGCAGCATATCCAGGAATGAATTGTCGGCAAAAGGTAGTCATCCCTAAAAACGTACGGACTTGTTTTTGTGTTCTTGGAATAGTCATTGCTGTGATAGCAGCCGTGCGTGTTGGTAAGAGATGTCTAAATCCTTGTGATAGGCAGTGACCTAGGTATTGCACCCGGTCTTGTGAAAGTTGTAATTTGGTTTTGCTGGCTTTTAAACCTATAGTGGCAAGGAAAGTTAGAAGAGACAGTGAATCTTGTAGTGAGGCGTACAGAGATGGGGAACAAAGCAGCAAATCATCAACATACTGAATAAGCACTGAGTCATGTGCTGACATCCAATGTTGCAGCTTGTCATGTAGTGCTTGGCTGAAATGACTGGGGGAATCAACATATCCTTGACTAAGCCTAGTCCAGGTATATTGTAACCCTCGGTAAGTAAAAGCAAAAAGGTACTGGCAATCTGGATGAAGGGGTACGGAGAAAAAAGCTGAGCATAAATCTATGACTGTGAAATATGCAGCAGTACTGGGTATTTGGCTCAGTATTGTAGCAGGATTGGGTACAACAGGGTGGCAGGTTTGTACTACTGAATTTAGGGCGCGGAGATCCTGTACAATACGGTAAGAGTTAGAGGGTCCTGGCTTTCTTATAGGAAAAATTGGGGTATTGGCTGGGCTTGAACAGCGAACCAGGACCCCTTGCTGGAGAAGAGAGGAGATGGTGGGAAACACTCCTTCTTCAACCTCAGGTTTTAATGGGTATTGGACAATGCGTGGCGCTTTCCTTCCTGGAAGTAACATCACTACTACAGGTGTAATATCCTGTAATAGTCCTACTTCATCTTTATGGTTTGCCCATAAGACAGGGGGTACATCTTGTAATACTGCCTCATGTTGAGGAGACAGAGCTCGCTGATCTTTTGATATTGACTGGAAAGTAAGTAAAGGGACAGGTATGTCTAGAGATGCCTGAACCATCGTAGCATGTGAGCCAGGCATATCCAGAAACACCCCGTCCGGTGTACAGTATATTATCCCATTCATTTTACATAGTAGATCCCTACCTAGTAAGTTTTGGGGTGCATTGGATGCTAGTAAGAAAGCATGGGTATCTTGCAGGGGTCCTATTTGGACCCTGCTTTGTGATAGCACCGGGAATTGCTGGACTTTGCCAGACACTCCCACTGCTGCAACACTGTGTCCGGTTAGCGTCTGGGTAGGTAGTGCAGTTCGCATGACTGACTGAGAGGCTCCTGAGTCCACCAAGAATTCCACAGGGACATCATTTACTTTTAGGGTCACTGTAGGCTCATTCATGTTCACAGGCACTATACTGCAAACAGCGGACACAGGATTGCCGGACCATCAGTATTGTTGGTCCCACCGCCCTCTTCCCTCATGGGTCCAAGGGCGGCTATTTGCATTTAAAGGGGAGCTTTGGTTAGGACCGGATGGGGTTTGGCTACTGACTTGGGGCCTATCTTGAGCACGGGACTGGAAAGTGTGAGGAGTGGTATCCCTGCTATTTTTATAGGATTGTGAGCAATTTCAGGAGATATGACCAGCTATGCCGCAGGTAAAGCAGACTAGTTGTTGAGGCGGGGAACGGTCTCCCGATCGGGATGGTTTTGTCCATCTTCCAGCAGTCCTCTGCTGGGCTGGATACTTGGGTTCACTGAGTGGTCTATTTTGACGGTTACGTGAAGCTGGTCTAAATTGGGTTTGGGATACTGGCTCAACTATGAGTGCACTAGCTGGCTTTACTAGATTGCGTTCGTGACCCCGGGCTTCACCCACAACATCAGATAGAGCAGCATCTCTCCATCCCAATTTAGTACTAGAAACTAGCTGCTTAAGCTTGGGGTTGAGACCCATCATGAAACAGGAAACCAGCAATGCTCGATTTTCTACTCCATCATCGGCCTTTATACCACCTCCCGTGCATCGTGGAACTTCTATTTTGAAACGGTCAAAATATTCTGAGACAGTTTCATTTGCCTTCTGAGAAATTGAGAAAAGTTTGTCCCATTGTGAAACAGGGGGGAATTTGACTCTAAGATGTTGTTTAAATTTGGCTGCGGCCAGATCAACTTGGGCCTTCTCTGCTGAGTCATCAGAGATTGCCATCACCTTTAATATTTCTTTTGCGTCATCCTCTGTGAAGCAAACATTTATGACTTGGATTAAATCCTTAGCCGTAAATTGATGTATTCTATGTTCTCTAGAGATAAAATCACAAGTTGCCGTGACATCTTTTCTAGGATCTGGAAAAGCGGAAGCAATTTCCTTTAGATCTGTTTTAGTGAAGGGGTGATAAACCTCAAACTGTGCCGGGGGAATTGCAGGGGATGCTTCAACCCCGTCGGCATTTGTAACTGCGGGTCTGCCAGGGATGATCATGGTACGCATAGGATAAAGGGAGCCTGATTCTTTATTCTTACTGAGGTCTCCCATTACCACGGTGTATTCTCCAGTTGTGCTGTTATTTGCTTCAGCAGAGTATATCTTAGATCCTCCCTCACGTGTTTGTTTGTATATGACCTGTCCTGTGTTGTTTAAAACCTTATAGTCTATGCTGGGTGTAGTTCTCATGGATGATCTTATGCGTAATGGGGAAAGTTGTGTATAAGTGTGTTTTTCCCGGTTGGGCTTCTTCTGTGCCTCAGGGGGAGGTGTGTATGACGGGGCGGCATATTGAGTTAGAGTGGGGATGGAAACTGTGGAACGTCGTCGCTGCTGTAACACTGGGGTATACATAGTGCTTGTGTTAGGAATCTGAGTTGTTGGAAAGTGACCATCTTCAGGTGGGATTGGATTGGTTTGCAATTTGGAGGGTGTATGGGCGGGAGCAGTTTTATATGGTATTTCTACCTTTCTGTCTAATTCTGGGGCACTTATATTTGTTGCCAGCTGTCGCTGCATGTCAGCGGCGAGCTGATGCAACAAAGCTTCTTCCTGTATGCAGTCAAAATCATCCTCTTGTATTTGACTATTTTCCAACCCCCCGTCATGTAGTATGGGATATAGAGACTTACTGGGTTTCAGTATAGAATTGCTTAGGGGAGGGTCATTATAGGGAGGTGGATGGTCAGTTCCTTGTTCATCATTTACTTTCCATCTTCCTACCTCTTGTTTCCACATTTGTAACAATTGCATATGCTTTATTTGCGCTTTAGGTTTAAACAGTGTCACTATTTGACTCTCTAGGCACTTCAGAACACGTGGATCAAAGCTGCCCGTCTCAGGGAAAGGGTGTTCACAGCTCCTGGTGATGTCACTCCATTCATGCACCTTTCTCACACAGTCATCACCGTATTTAAAACGCATACAGCTAACAGCCGTCCCTTCTGGACACTTTGAACCTGCAGTTCCCATTTCACACTTAACACAAACAATGATATCTCTGATTACCTCAACCGGTCACGATCAGATTCTGATATCTATACTTATTAACCCTTCCCCTGCTTGCCACATTCGGCGTATCTAGCAGTTTATCGGGGTTCTTATCTGCGCGTCCGCAGCTCTTATAATCTACAAGTCTTTAAGTGAAACACACGTATATGTAGTACAATATTAGCTGGAATAACAACACAAATCCAACCTTTTGTCACCTTATACCATAAAACACAAAATCCTAAATGTACTACTACCTTCACGCACATATCATCACACTTAGAGCAGCGAGAGCTCCTTTCCCTGGTTTATTCTATCAAAGGAGCAAACAAACAAAGACACTGTCCTGACCTTTGGTACCAAGCAGCAGATTTTATAACAGTAAAGTTGTAGTGAACAATGGGCCTGATTCAGACCCACTCGCGAGCGGCTGTCCGCTCGCAAGTGGGTCGATGTTCTGGACTGAGCATGCGCACAACGGAGGGAGCTCCGTCGTGCGCATGCGCCAGACGCGATGAGCGAAGGAAAGTCCTTCGCTCGTTGTGTCTGATCAAAGGGGGCGTGCTGTCGATGTTGATTGACAGCACGCCCCCTTTGGTAGGCGTGCCTCCCTGACGGGGACGTTCCCACGGGAACGCCTCCCGTCAGAAGCCGGCCCACTGACATCACTAGTGATGTCAGTGGGAGTGATTTTGGCTCTGATAGAGCCAAAATCACTCCGGAGCTTGCGGTTGAAAACCTCAACCGCAGGCTCCGGCTCGCAATTTCGATGGTCGCGATGGTCACGACCATCAAAATGCACGCTCGTATAGCCTGTGGGTGGTGACCCACAGCTATACGAGCATCCAGGAGGACGCTCCATTTTCATGGAGGCCGTCCCTCATTCAGAGCGTGCGCTCTGCTCAGATTACATTGTACATGATTACATTGCAATACATCATATTACAGAAACATGATTTGTTAATCCGTTATCAGAAGGTGTGACAGGGAGGTGACAAAGGAGGTGAGGGGATAGCAAGGGGCGTTCAGGGGAGTGGGCAAATAAGGCAAGTCCAGGGGAATGTTACTGGGCTACGTGACGAGAAATGCAGAGTCTTCACTTTAGGGGGTATAAAGTAGTTCATTATAGTTCATAGGAGTCTCTAGTCAACAGGTCCATTGTCCATCTTGATTTCCAGGTGGCATGATCATTTTAATCCTTTTTAATCAATACGGTATCGGGATAAGTTTCTATTTCCATCTCCATATCTCATACTTCCAACGTGTCCTTATAACTTATAGTCCAGAATAAAATGAAATCACTTCTTATTATGTGGTTAACCCATTCCAAACCGTTGTGGTCACTGCAATAGTTAGCTCAAGACAGTTTAATGCATTCACATAAAATCACTTTGTAAAAAGAATATTTTGCAAGCAATATAGAGGTATTTCATTCCAGCCTTAACAGCACATGTCAAACCTTTCTGTTTGTCCTCTTGGCTAGCAGTGGTGGTCACCTTGTAACTCTCCCATGGACGCCATCTATGCCCAGTCTCTTTCTTATGAAGGAACCCTGACCGGTGACAGTAACTGAGGTGAGCGATACCTGCAGCGCCTTAGGTTGTCCTCTGGGTCCTGTTATCTTCTGGGTCCTGTTACCCTCTGGGTCCTGTTATCCCCTTGCTCCTGTTATCCCCTTGCTCCTGTTATCCTCTGGCTCCTGTCATCCTCTGGCTCCTGTCGTCCTCTGGCCCCTGTCGTCCTCTGGCCCCTGTCGTCCTCTGGCCCCTGTCGTCCTCTGGCCCCTGTCGTCCTCTGGCTCCTGTCGTCCTCTGGCTCCTGTCGTCCTCTGGGTCCTGTCGTCCTCTGGGTCCTGTTGTCCTCTGGGTCCTGTTACGACTTCCTGGATGAGCCTGGATGATGGGCACTTGGAGGAACTTTGGGAGCCGACCCCTCCCGGGGATGAGCCACCACTGTTAGTTCTCTCTGAGCGGTAGAGTCTCTTTTTCACGTCTGTATATCAATGTGTCTGAGTCTGTATACGAAGTGCAGGGTAAATCGTCATGATAAAAAGCTGCAGTTGCTGCATCTTAGCGCTCCGTGTACATAATCAGACTCGGTCGCACACAGATATACAAGTGTCACATATCACATCAATCAGCGCAGTCTTGTGCAGCGGTTCTGGGGTATCACGATGCTATCACAACTCAAATTCAGGGAAAAAGACGCTCGGCATACGGTGCTGCGTGCTGAGACCTTTTATCCAGCCTGACGTTGCTGGAAAGGGTCTATGTATGTTATGTTTCCATTGGACAGGACTGGCAGTAACCGAGCCTGATTGTGTCCAGTCTTATTCATCCCAATTATCAGTTCCATTTGGTTCATTATTTGAATGAATGAATAAGGGGCAATTACTATATCACACAGGGCCAGTTGGTGTTGAATAACTTTTTTTCCTTTCCAAAGTCCGGCTGTGATTAGAGGGGCACCAGAGCGCCCCCATAAGGGCAGGGGGCATTTAACACCCTTGTAGCCCCCTGTAAGAGCCTAGTGGGAACATTACCCAGGATGACTTTGTCTTATATTTAGTTTTGTTTGAAGATCTGAAACAAATAAAAGTGACAAATAAACAAAAATAGAAGAAATCAGGAGGGGGGCAAAAACTTTCATGTCACTGTGTGTGTATATCTGTATCACTGACCGACCTGTATCTGACCCAGGATACATATGTATACACTGTAAGGCCAAAAGTCATGGGATAGCAGTAAGTAATGGTAGGTTGCATCACTGTACTGTGACGTCTTGGAAATGCCCAGACCTGCATTAGTTTTAGTCTGACATGTCGTGAGTCAGGTTGACCACCATATAGGCTGCTCATGGCAAGGCGATGTGAAATATCAGAGTTCGATCGGGGCATGATAGTGGTTGCTTAGCAAATGGGACATTCCATTTCCAAAGGTGTTGTGCGGACATTCAACATTCCTCAGTCTGCGATGTCACATGTGTACCAGGAATACATCATGGAAGCCATTACCACCCACCGTGCACAGCGCAGTGTCCGACCACAGGTGCTTAATGATAATGACCATCAGCATCTGGCCAGAATTGTCCACAGTAACAGACAAGCGACACTGGCTCATATCACATCCACATTCAGTGCAGGAGGTACCAGGCACATATCCAGCAGGTCAGAGCTTCCGTGGGATATGAGAGCAGAAGACCCACCAGAGTGCCCCTGTTAACACTACAACACCAAAAACAGCATCTCACCTGGGCTCCTTACGTTGCTAATTGGACCCTGGAAGACTGGCAACATGTAGTGTGGTCTAATAAGTCATGGTTCCAGTTGTATCGGGCTAATGGTAGGGTTAGGGGGTGGCGCGGACCCCAGTAGGGATGGACATTGGTGGGGTGTCCATTGATGGTTACCTTCATTGAGCCAATCAATGATTATCATCGATGGCACAAACACCATCTATGATGAACCATTGATGGATTGCACCACTACGATTGTCACCTCTGCTGTGGGCACAGCAGGACGTGGGCCAGTCAAAAGTGGGTGGGGCTTAGCACCGCCGGGGGCAGGGCAAAGGTGTATCATGGCAAGAAAAAAAAAGAAACATCGGCTGCCCTCTCATCCATCACTGGCAGAAAACCATTGATTATCTGCCCTCAATGGCAAAACTAGTTAACATCAGCCGGCAACTATTGATGTTTTGAAAACATCGGTGGTCGATGGCCATCCCTAGGACTTAGTTGTCAACAAAGTATTATGCAGGCTGGTGGTGGTTCCATAATGGTGTGGGGTGTGTTCAGGTCCGCTGATCTGCTTGAACATGTCATTGACCGGTAACCTCTACGTTGCATTGCTTGGTGACCAGTTACAGCCATTCATGGACTTCATGTACACAAAGATGGATTACAGTCCTCTCTCCTGATCAGACGGGCCTTGTTTGGGGTTGTCGGAGATCACCTGCCTGAGCTCCCCCTTCATGAGAAGTCCATAGGGGCATTGACAACCCAGAGCAAACCCCTATATGGTTGGAATTAGCTGCTAATATGTTTTTAACCACCTAACTGGCGTGGTGGCATGTGATGTGTCCGGAGCCAGAAGTGCTTTGTCCGGTAAGGTCACATGACATGCCACCACACCAGCCACTCTGTCCCCCGGCTTCTGCACAAGGACAAAGCCGTTACCCTCTGATCCCCTGGAAGTTAGGTGGCGGTCTGTGACTGCTGATAGTGCTGGAATCGCGCCCCAAAATATTGTGCGCTCAAAGTAAAAGTGCGAGATGGGGAAATGAGTTCCCCTCCAAGCACAAATATGCTGATCTCTGCGTGTGCTGTACTGAGGATCAGTGGCGCTCTGCTACAAGGTAAGGGGGTGGCCCTAGGTCTCGGAGGGGAGGGGGACATCTTTTGGCACTGAGAGGGATATTAATGATGCCCATTAAATATATTCTCCTGCATCCACTATGGGACACTGTAATGTACTATTATGGAGATTATATAACTTGTGTTGTCCAAACCATGTAAAAGCTAAAGTTCTTTATATAACATTCCAACAGGGGATTACACATCAGCAATTGATATCAGCCAGGTGAGACGCAGCGCAGCATGACTAGGGCTACAGTCTAAAGCTGTTTTATTATATCATCAACTTCCTTATATATCATCTCATTACAATGTTCATGAGTAAATAGTGCCATCATTTCATCTGTATCTATAGTCTAGCCTTTTCATATTGTAACGTGATATATCTTCATTTCTGTTACCTATGTACAAATGTCCTGGGATGTAACTTACTGTCCGTAGGTAAAAAGTCTCTTGAATTCCAGGAATATCAGCAAGAAATAAGGAACGTGTTACATAAATGACATCTAGGTATTCTTTTTTCAAAAAGTGCATTTTCTATACACAAGCTTTTATTAACTTATAACTCCATATTTCTACTTCATATATACATGATCATTTATCAATATCTTATATCACTTATATACATTGCAAGGTTATAGTAATAGCGTAATTTAGTTCACACAAATCCCTTTATTAGAGAAAACTAAATCCACACTCTGAGGCCTTTGGACTTTGCTTCAGAAACACCTCACTTATAATTTCCTTCATCCTTATTTATAATTCTTTGCAGAGAAACCTCTGAATCGCTTCTCCCCTGCAGCAGGGAAACATTAAGGACCTCATTCAGAGGTGGTCGCTTGGGAGCGATCGGTAGCACCCAAAGTGACTGAGAATATGCAAAATGAGCGCTCAATCGCAACGCACATCGTAAGCACGGAAACACCCACAACAATGAAAGCACACCTCCGATCTCTACGGCCTAATCCAGAGTCGGTCGCAGGCGACAACCTACGTCAGCACGATTAACACCTGTTACATTGTTAATTGCCTACAGACATCGGTTGAGGCAGAAACCATCGTCTGCACTCGCAATGCTTAAGGCAGACCCTGGGCTACCCTTAGCTCTGCGAGCAGTAGCGTCGTTATTGCAACGAGATGACGTGTGTGATGACTCGCTCAGTAATATATGCACGCCCTTAAAACGCCCTTTTTAAGGTCAACCACGCCTGCGTGCGCACCACCACACCCCCACCACGACCAATCGCTCCGTGTGACCGCCTCTGAATGAGGTCCTAAGTCCTCACTGCCTACTTTTACCAAGGATGGACTTTGGGCCCAATTCAGACCCGGACGCTAGGCAGCGATAGCACGCTGTGGGCGATTGTCGCCCTTCTGAGCATGCGTATTCGGAAATATGCGCATTATTATTATTGATTAGTGAATATATAAATGTGGGGTCTGAGGTTGTTGGTGTAAATGACAAATATCCTGTTCTTAGTGACTATCGGTCAGTATGTATTACGTTGGTTCTGATCTAATGGTGTCTAATCTGGTTGTAGTTTCCATGGCTGTGATACCAATTTCACAGCTCCAAAATTAAGCTAATGGCTGCACAGCTTACACCCGAGCATAAAGACACCCACCGCTGCCTTCTCATGCGTACGTCACATGCGTAAATATCGGTAACATTGACGCAGATTGAGCAGCCATCTTGCCCTTGTGGCAGGTCGGACCTGCTGCAGCCTTTATGAGCTCTCCTGACACGCAGCTGTGTAGAAAATCGCATGGACTAATTTATTCATGCCCATGAAAAGGCGGTCACACGGACAGACACGCCTGCGCTTTTCAGACCACCCCCCAAACCCTGCCAGCCTGTCACTCACTTTGCGATGGATTCCTCTGTGAATCCGTAGTCACAATGTGATCGCTGCGCATCTATGATCTAATTCAGGACCATTGTCCCTAAAGGACAGCGGGGAGTGGTCTCTCCTCTGCATGTGAGCATCTGTGGATGTGACCATGGTCCTGGTGCCTCCAAGTTTGGAAATGATCTGTTATCTAATCATCTCCCTCTAATTCTTCCAGGAATCTCTCTCCCCAGGCTGCTATTACCCCCCTTAGTGCCACGGCCCATCTTGGTTACGTGGGCCGGGTCCCCAGTCACAAATATTATTACATCAGATTTCTTCACATTTACAAACAGATTTCACTTTTTGTGTTTATTCACCAGAGTACAACACATCAGAGCATGTCCCAGGCCCCTCAGCGTGAGGTAACCATGAAGTCACCATACAAGGTGGATGATAGAAGCGAGTAGAAGCTGTATTTGTTCTATCGTCTGTCTTATCTAACACGTTCTGGCAGGATAATAAGAGATATGGTAAGAACTAACCCTTGTTATCTCTATGAAGTCCATAGGGTTCCACAGGATACCTTGGTGTATAGGTGATGACGTCAGGCATCGGGCACCACAGAGTTAAAGTTTTTCATCCTCCCAGGATGTATTGGGGTCCCTCTCCTATACCCCGCCCACGAGCCTCAGGCACTCAGTTACGTCACAAGCCATAGGCTGGAGGAGGAGAAAAAGAGAGAGAAGAAAGTCTGGAACACACAAGAAATAACATTCTCACCAGAAGGAGACGGAAAAACCAGTGACCAGAGCAAAGCCCAACTGCAGTACAGGTGCGACAGGGCGGGAGTCCTGTGGAACCCTATGGACCTCATAGAAAGAGATAACAAGGGTAAGTTCTTGCCATATCTCTTATTTTCCACCTGCAGGGTCCATAGGGTATCCACAGGATAACTTAGGGATGTCCCAAAGCAGTATCCTTTAAGGGTGGGGACGCTCCTGTGCTGAAAGGAGAATCTGCCGCCCAAAGGATGCATCCTGAGAGGCGTAGGTATCAAATGCATAATACCGTACAAAAGTATGGACAGATGACCACGTGGCTGCCTTGCAAAGCTGAACCACTGAGGCGCCACATCGAGCCGCCCACGAAGGTCCCACAGACCTAGTGGAATGAGCCCTAACAGTAGATGGAACAGGAAGGCCTTCATGAACATAAGCTTCAGAAATAGCCAGGCGAATCCATCCTGTCAACGTTTGCTTAGTGGCAGGCCAACCCTTTCTCCGGAAGCCATAAAAGGACAAACAAAAAGTCCGACTTCCTAAAAGAAGCAGTGCGGTCAACATAAATTTTTAAAGCCCGCACCACATCCAAGGTGGCCTCTCCAACCAAAAGGTCTGGTGAAGTAAAGGCCGGCACAATAATTTCCTTGTTGATGTGGAAACTAGATACTTTTGGAAGAAACCCAGGATGAGTACGAAGCATCGCCTTGTTTCTATGAAAAATGGAGGTCGACATGAGAGAGCCCCCAATTCTGAGACCCTTCTGGCCGAAGAAATGGCCAGAAGGAATACAGTCTTAAATGTAAGCCATTTAAAATCCACTGAGCCCAGTGGTTCAAATGGCGGTCCTTGAAGAGCCCTTAGGACTACAGCCAGATCCCAAGGCACCACAGGTGGAACAAAGGGAGGCTGAATATGTAGCACACCGTGCAGACATCAGAAAGTGTAGCAATCCTACGATGGAACCATACTGACAGGGCAGTCACCTCCCACCTTCAGAGAAGCAAGGCAAAGACTGTGATCCAAGCCTGCCTGTAGGAAAGCTAACACCCTGGATAACCGGAACACCTGAGGGGCATAGCCTCTAGGGCGACACCACTGAAAGAAAGTACGCCATACTCGATGGTAAATACTGGCAGATGATGACTTCCAAGCTCGTAGCATGGTGTTAACTACAGAGCTGGAAAAACCTCTAAACCTCAAGAGGGCAGTCTCAATAGCCAAGCCGTCAGACAACCGACCCAGGTACGGTTGATGACAAGGACCCTGAGATAACAGGTCCGGACATTGAGGCAAAAGCATCAGAGTGTCTACTGAGAGACTCCGAAGATCTGAGTACCAGTGCCATCTGTGCCACGCTGGAACTGTCAGCAAGAGCGTGGCGCCTTCTGGCTTGAATTTGCGCATCACTCGAGGAAGAATGGAGGGAAGAGGTACGCATACTGGAAGGTCCACCTGACCGACAGTGCGTCCACTAGAAAAGCCTTTGCATCTCTTGTTCTTGACCCGAACACCAGCAGTTTGTTTTTGTGTCGGGAGGCCATGAGATCTATTTCTAGAAGGCCCCACCTGTTCACCAACAGTTGAAACACCTCCTGGTGAAGAGACCACTCTCCTGGATGCACGTCTTGACGGGTGAGGAAGTCTGCTTCCCAGTTGAGGACTCCTGGTATGAACACTGCCGATATGGCAGGGAGATTGCCTTCCGCCCAAGCTAGAATGCGGGACACCTCTGTCAGAGCTGCCTGACTGCGAGTCCCTCCTTGGCGGTTTATGTAAGCCACTGTGGTGGCATTGTCTGACTGTACCTGCACGGGTCTTCCATGCAGGACCTTTCTTGCTTGCTGGAGTGCTCTGAATACTGCCTGAAGTTCCAATATGTTTATCAGAAGAGCAGATTCCGCTGGCGTCCACCTTCCCTGGAAGAAGTGTGGACCCGTCACTGCTCCCCAGCATTGGAGACTGGCGTCCATTATTAGCAGGACCCAGTTGGGTTTCTGTACCAGAAAAAGATTGGAGTAATACCCCAATCCCCTCTGAGACAAAGGAACTAGCACTATGAGCCCAGCCTGGAGCATAGAGTGCAATACCTTTTTGAACTCCAGGGGCTTGTCCTGAAGACCCGTGGTGAAAAACTGACTGGGAGGCCTCCGCCGGAAGGAGAGGGCGTACCCGTGAGAAACTACTTCTCTTTCCCAAGTGTCTGAGGTGGTCAGATGCCAACACTGGGTGAATTGAAGAAGTCGGCCTCCCACTTTGGGGTCCCCCAAAGAGAAGCCCATCCAGTCAGGCTGAAGGTTTGTCGTCAGACTTGGGAGCAGGACATTGGGTACTCCAAGCCTGCTTCTTTGGCTTTGTAGGTTTCTTGGTACCTGCCCGCCTCGGAAAGGACTGTACCCTAGACTTACCCTGGGTTCTATAGGGCCGAAAGGACAAGAACCCGACCCTGATGGGACCGTAGCCGACGACAGGCACACAGACTTGGCTGCCGCCAGAGTAGCCACAATTTTGTCCAGATCAGGGCCAAATAGGACTTGTCCATTAAAGGGCAAACCTTCCAAACGCTTCTTGGAATCTGCATCTGCTTCCAAGAACGCAACCATAAAGTGCGGTGAGCTGCCACTGCTGCCGAGGAGATCATGGAAGCAAGGAGACCTATATCCAAAGCTGCCTCATTAATGTAGATGGCTGAATCCCTGAGATTACCCACCAACACCACCTGGTCAGGTGACGAGTCCGTGTCCAGAGACGCCTCCAAGCTATCAACCCAGCGCTCCATAGTCCTGGCCACCCAGCACACGGCCATAACCTGTCTGGCCGTCCCCCCAGCAAGGCAACACATGGATTTCAGACATATTTCAACCTTGCGATCCTTTAAGGAGGACATGGAGGGCATAGGTAATGTAGCACTCTTCACTAGACGTGTGACATGCGAATCCACTTGTGGAGGGGTTTCCCACTTGAAGAAATAATTATCTGCAAAGGGGTATGCCACAGCCAAACGCTTTTGAGGCTGGTAACACTTACCCAAAGTTTTCCACGCTTCTTCCAGATGATCCACTAGGTGACCAGATAGGGGAAATACAGTGGTGTCACCTTTAATATCCTTAAAGGCATATTTTGATTTGGCCACAGGAGGATCGTCATCCGCAATAACCAAAGCCATAAGGACTGCACGTATAAGGCCAGATATACAGACCTTAGACTTAGACTCCGTCTCCTTAGTACGGAAAGGCTCCTGGTCAGAAAGGTCAAAAATTTCACCGTCATCAAACGATACATCATCCTGACCATACTGATCAGCCTGAGACTGCAAAGGTTGCTTATGCGGCCGCAATGACGACTCCCCCTGTAACGTCCGACAGGTGTTGCACCATAGTGGACAGGGAACTAACCCAAGCAGGCTCTTGTACGACCTGAGGGGGCGAAAGAGGGAAACTCTGGGGTACCACTGTCTGGGGAACCACTGTATGGGAGACGACACCAATGACAGCTGTGAAAACCCCATCTGGGGAAACGCAGAGGGCGTCGCTAGCTGGCCCACCAGGGTTGTAAGTGCCTTAGCAAAACAAGCCCAGGGAGGTTCCTGCACAGTCGCAGAGACAGCAATAGGACGTGAGAGCAGAAAACACGCCTTACATAACCCCTCAGAGTGCCCATCACCCTCCACCAATTGTACATGACATATGGTACATTTTGGGTGCATGGGAAAATCACGGTCACTGTCAGACAATAAATGTATAGTGAGGTAATAAACACCCTGCAACACCGCACCGCAAGGGCTTTAGCCGAGAAGAAATGGGATAGGTAAAATGGCTGACAGTCAGAAATAAAGTACAGGCAGCAGCGCTAGCATGAAGTCACATACAATGCAGAATAAACCCTGCACTACAGCGCTGAGCTCAACTACACAGACACAGAGTCTGGTAGGAAACAGCGCCGCATACTCTGACCTTGCACTGCAGAGGAGAGGTATGCAGGGGGGACCCGGACCACGATGCCAGCGTTCAGCAGCCTCTGCCACACTTTGCGAAAAAAAGATGGCCGCCGATGAGCAGAGAGGAGGCAGGTCCGGGGAAGGAGAGGCTGCACACATGGCTCAGACCACTGTGGAGAGGCCGTGTGCAGCGGGGGAGGCGCCGGCTACTGTGCAGGGAAGGCGCGCTCCCCAGCCTGCAATTAACCCCCAGGACGCCGGACGTGATTCTGGACACCGCCGCAGCCCGCTGTCCCAAGAGCTAAGTGGATGCGCAGGATAGTACCTGGCTCCACACTGCGGCCAGTCCCCGGGGAGCCCCCTACCTGAGGACTTAGGACTGTGTATTCCAGCAGGGACCCACCACGGGAGCCCATCGCTTACCTTATCCCCGTAAATCCAGCCACAGTCCAGGTAACCGGGGTCACCGCTAGCTGTGACCCCAGTTACCTACCAGGATCCCCGGATCGGTACCGGCATTCTGGTACCAGCGTGGTGGAGTGACAACATGGACGTCAATACTGACAGTCCATGTTGTACACTCAGATGTGCAGCCACAGCTGCCCGACAACTTCAGGGGCCAAAACAGCCCCCCTCAGTTAGAGGTGCTCCGACTCCGAGCCGGGAACCAACGAAACTGGGTGAGTGTCTGAGGCTCGGGGGCGGGGTATAGGAGAGGGACCCCAGTGCATCCTGGGAGGCTGAAAACTTTAACTCTGTGGTGCCCGATGCCTGACATCATCACCTATACCCCAAGGTATCCTGTGGAACCCTATGGACCCTGCAGTAGAAATGATTGGTTAAGATTTTCTGTACAGAGTTACGATCTTTTATAGGATTATTCGTAATTTACTCTAGTACTTTATAGTTTCTTGCTCTGTTCTGTTTCTCTATAGGTTGTTCTTACTATGTAACTGTGGTCATTGTCTGTGTGTCAGGGTATTTTACATCTACTCTTATAAAAAAGTGTCATTGCAGATTCTTTCACATAATACACTAATGCCCCTGTGACCTTCACCGTACTGCTGGTGTCATCACATAATACACTAATGCCCCTGTGACCTTCACCGTACTGCTGGTGTCATCACATAATACACTAATGCCCCTGTGACATACACATAATACACTAATGCCCCTGTGACATACACATAATACACTAATGCCCCAGTGACATACACATAATACACTAATGCCCCTGTGACCTTCACCGTACTGCTGATGTCATCACATAATACACTAATGCCCCTGTGACCTTCACCGTACTGCTGGTGTCATCACATAATACACTAATGCCCCTGTGACCTTCACCGTACTGCTGATATCATCACATAATACACTAATGCCCCTGTGACATACACATAATACACTAACGCCCCTGTGACCTTCACCGTACTGCTGATGTCATCACATAATACATTAATGCCCCAGTGATATATGATATAACACAGTATGGGGTCATTAGAGACATGCTATGGGGAATGATATAACACAGTATGGGGTGAGTAGAGACATGCTATGGGGAATGCTATAACACAGTATGGGGGTGAGCAGAGACATGCTATGGGGAATGATATAACACAGTATGGGGGTGAGCAGAGACATGCTATGGGGAATGATATAACACAGTATGGGGGTGAGCAGAGACATGCTATGGGGAATGATATAACACAGTATGGGGGTGAGCAGAGACATGCTATGGGGAATGATATAACACAGTATGGGGGTGAGCAGAGACATGCTATGGGGAATGATATAACACACAGTATGGGGGTGAGCAGAGACATGCTATGGGGAATGATATAACACACAGTATGGGGGTGAGCAGAGACATGCTATGGGGAATGATATAACAGTATGGGGTGAGCAGAGACATGCTATGGGGAATGATATAACACAGTATGGAGGTGAGCAGGGACATGCTATGGGGAATGATATAACACAGTATGGAGGTGAGCAG
This sequence comes from Taudactylus pleione, assembly GCA_031769625.1. Lineage (NCBI taxonomy): Eukaryota > Metazoa > Chordata > Amphibia > Anura > Myobatrachidae > Taudactylus > Taudactylus pleione. Next base: position 580,682 of record JAUIMM010002576.1, read on the forward strand.
GGACATGCTATGGGGAATGATATAACACAGTATGGAGATGAGCAGGGACATGCTATGGGGAATGATATAACAGTATGGGGTGAGCAGAAACATGCTATGAGAATGATATAACACACAGTATGGGGGTGAGCAGAGACATGCTATGGGGAATGATATAACACAGTATGGGGGTGAGCAGAGACATGCTATGGGGAATGATATAACACAGTATGGGGGTGAGCAGAGACATGCTATGGGGAATGATATAACACAGTATGGGGGTGAGCAGGGACATGCTATGGGGAATGATATAACACAGTATGGGGGTGAGCAGAGACATGCTATGGGGAATGATATAACACAGTATGGGGGTGAGCAGAGACATGCTACGGGGAATGATATAACACAGAGTATGGGGGTGAGCAGAGACATGCTATGGGGAATGATATAACACAGAGTATGGGGGTGAGCAGAGACATGCTATGGGGAATGATATAACACACAGTATGGAGGTGAGCAGAGACATGCTATGGGGAATGATATAACAGTATGGGGGTGAGCAGAAACATGCTATGGGGAATGATATAACAGTATGGGGTGAGCAGAGACATGCTATGGGGAATGATATAACAGTATGGGGGTGAGCAGAAACATGCTATGGGGAATGATATAACAGTATGGGGGTGAGCAGAGATATGCTATGGGGAATGATATAACACAGTATGGGGGTGAGCAGAGACATGCTATGGGGAATGATATAACATAGTATGGGGGTGAGCAGAGACATGCTATGGGGAATGATATAACACAGTATGGGGGTGGGCAGAGACATGATATGGGGAATGATATAACAGTATGGGGGTGAGCAGAGACATGGTATGGAGTATGATATAACACACAGTTTGGGTTGAGCAGACATGCTATGGGGAATGATATAACACACTATATAGCTATAAAGTATGGTAGGACAGGCACTGTACGAGGACATGGGGAAAATTCATATTCAGCAGGTTTTGCCGCAATGATCCTTGTCTGCCACATAGGCACAAGTCACCTCACCTCTCTTAGAAAGGGATCACCCACCTAGCTTTATATCATAGGTCCGATGTCCTCCACTATTATCTTCACCATATGGAAATCACCCACCAAACCTGCCCAGCTCCATTGAAGGCAGCACCAACCTAGCTACCTCTCATCTGATGCCCAAACACTATGCCTATCCTTTATCCCCACATATAGGTCGCCCAACTAGCCTGCCCCTCCTCTGGACCAAACATGCATTTGTGCCCATGCAGAGTTGGGAGAGTCTGCAAGTTATGGCTGCCTGCACCTGGATGGGTGAGACAGAGGCAGGCTAACCTAAGCCGGGTATGGTTTTTTCAAAACAGAATTGATCATCTTTCCCCTTTACAAGTCCCCAACCTCTCCCCCTCTCTCGCTTTCTGATAACCTCTTCCTCCTGGCCATCCCCCACGTTTGCTGCCTGCATGACATCTTCAACTCCTCCCTGACCTTTACCCTACACATTCTTAATATATGTCACTCTTGCTGTATTTCCCACTCAGAACATAGAAGTGATTATGTCACCTGTGTGATTTCTCTGATATCTAACAAAATTTGATTTATGTGTAAAACATTTCCCACACTCAGAACATAGAAGTGATTGTGTCACCTATGTGATATTTCTGATGTGTAACAAGAGCTGATTTCCGTGTAAAAGTTTTACCACACTCAGAGCATGGAAATGGATTCTCACCTGTGTGACGTCTCTGATGCCTTAGAAGAGCTGATTTCTGTGTAAAACATTTCCCACACTCAGAGCATGGAAATGGTTTCTCACCTGTGTGACTATTCTGATGTATATCAAGATGTGATTTCTGTGTAAAACATTTCCCACACTCAGAGCATGGAAATGGTTTATCACCTGTGTGACTACTCTGATGTGTATCAAGATATGATTTCTGTGTATAACATTTCCCACACTCAGAGCATGAAAATGGTTTCTCACCTGTGTGACTATTCTGATGTATAACAAGATGTGATTTCTGTGTAAAACATTTGCCACACTCAGAACATGGAAATGGTTTCTCACCTGTGTGACTTCTCTGATGTCTAACAAGAGTTGACATCACTGTAAAACATTTCCCACACTCAGAGCATGGAAATGGTTTCTCACCTGTGTGATGTATCTGATGTATAACCAGCTTTGATTTCTGTGTAAAACATTTCCCACACTCAGAGCATGGAAATGGTTTCTCCCCTGTGTGACTTCTCTGATGTACAACAAGATGTGATTTCTGTGTAAAACATTTCCCACACTCAGAGCATGGAAATGGTTTATCACCTGTGTGACTTTTCTGATGTCTAACAAGAGTTGATAACACTGTAAAACATTTCCCACACTCAGAGCATGGAAATGGTTTCTCACCTGTGTGACTTCTCTGATGTTTTACAAGATATGATTTGAATGTAAAACATTTCCCACACTCAGAACATGGAAATGGATCCTCACCTGTGTGACTTTTCTGATGTATAACAAGATGTGATTTCTGTGTAAAACATTTCCCACACTCAGAACATGGAAATAGTTTCTCACCTGTATGTATTCTCTGATGTATAACAAGTTCTGATTTGCGTGTAAACCATTTCCCACACTCAAGACACGGAAATGGTTTCTCCCCTGTGTGATATCTCTGATGTGTAACAAGATCTGATTTCTGTGTAAAACATTTTCCACACTCAGAACATGTTGAAAGATTCTCACCTGTGTGATGTCTCTGATGTGTAACCAGCTTTGATTTCTGTGTAAAACATTTCTCACACTCAGAACATGGAAATGGTTTATCACCTGTGTGACTTTTCTGATGTATAACAAGTTCTGATTTGCGTGTAAACCATTTCCCACACTGAGGACATGGAAATGGTTTATCACCTGTGTGACTTCTCTGATGAATTAGAAGAGATGATTTCCGTGTAAAACATTTCCTACACTCAGAGCATGGAAATGGCCTGTCATCTGTCTTAGCTGGCTGAAGGGTAATAAGCTTTGTATTCTGTGTAAAACATTTGGCATCTACAGAAGAGGGAAATATTTTATCTAATGTACGAGATGTAGCAAATGCACCAATATCTGAGTAATCAGGAGAACACTCCCCATGATAAGAGGTAGCAGGTGATATATCTGCACTGTGAGGTACTGGAGGTATATTTGGGGTAACTGGGTTTTCTCCTGGAGAATCTCGGGTGATGTCATCATCATCTATTTCACAATTCTGAGTCATAACGAGATGATCCTCTGAGACATTCCGGCTGCTACATCCATCTGCTGGGAATAATATACTATCAATAAATATAAATATATACTCATGTGCCAGAAAATGAGACAGCCGCTTCCGTTGCCAGTACATGACACCCCACCCCGCAAGAAATTGTATCTTTCTCAGTTGATTTACTATATATAGGCAGATATCTGCATAATCTGTTATCATATAACTTGCAGTGAAGATGGCAGCATATTACTATATAAGTGCCAATAAACAAGGTTTAATAGTAGGTGTATTCATGCAGTCACTTAGGCGGGAGAGGCACCGCACAGGTCCACAGCCACCAGTTTATGGCTGGAGGATCTGTCCTCTGAGTTTGGCATCATGAGTTGGTGCCTAATTTGCCAGATTTGAACCCAATAGAACACATGTGGGATGATGGGTTCTACCAGCGGTGCATATAAGGGAATTGTGGATTATTCAGGAGGCCTTGTGTACACTATATACACAGCGCTTCATACAGCTTGTGGAGTCCATCCCTACAATTTGTTGCTGCTGAAATCTAATCGGAATAAGGACCTACCTGTGACTGGATGGGTGACTCTAGCACATGAGCGTATACATAGAGGGAGAGAGGTTTACTTGCTTCTATTAGTAATTTGTAGTATATTTTGAGACAAAAACTGTGTTTTATATCACTAATCTAGTCTCTATTAATGAAATTGAAACTCAAATAGGTGAAAAAAATTGTGCTGCCTCCAGGCTTGCAGGGAAGAGGTGTAATATACATGAGATGTAGTGTAAGATAAGGTGTAAGCACCAGTGCTGATAGAGACAGGTGTAATAAGCTGCGCCTCCAGGCTTGCAGGGAAGAGGTGTAATATACATGAGATGTAGTGTAAGATAAGATGTAAGCACCAGTGCTGATAGAGACAGGTGTAACACGCTGCTACCTCCAGGCTTGCAGGGAAGAGGTGTAATATACATGAGATGTAGTGTAAGATAAGGTGTAAGCACCAGTGCTGATAGAGGCAGGTGTAACATGCTGCTGCCTCTAGGCTTGCAGGGAAGAGGTGTATCCATGACAGTATAAAGGAAGACAATGTCTAGATAGACACCAGATGTTAAACTGTCAATAGGTCGACAGGGACAAAACGTCAACACAAAAATGGTTCTCTTTTTTTTTTTTTTTTAGGCTTAGGCACCAGGAGGGAGGGTTGGGGTTTGGCACCAAGGGGAGGGTTAGGGTGAAGATTAGGGTTAGAAGAAAAAAATTTATAGAAACCCCCCTTCCCAGATAATCGTGTATATGCCGCTGCCCTGGGTTTGGCAGTTTGGGTGTGAACAGGTGGCTGTTTGGTGCTGTGGGTAACTACTTGTGGCTGCTAATGACAGAGAAGAGTGGTGGGTGGCCAGAAGGGGGTACAACTAACTAGCAAACAACTGTGTGTGTGGGGGGGGGAGGTGAGGATGAACCCTCCGTTACTTACTTTAAGCTCTCTACCTTTTCCCACTCTCTACCCCCAGCACTGGCTGCCCCTAGCCCCCTGCTTGCCCCCCAGCACTGCCTTAACTGCTTCCTGTCCTCATCCTCCATAATATGTGATGGGTCCCAAATAGTAGGACTCCAATTTCTAAAAGTGAGGGTTCCCTGGAACCCGTAATATTTCTTCAGGACTCTGCTGCCTCAGAGGACATAAGTTATCCCAACAGAAGCATGCACAGATGGATCGAAACTGGCCTCTTCCACAGGACCAAGTGAATCAAGGCCTGAATGATAACAATGTTTTCCAAAGGCAGAAAGACATTCTTCAGGGAGGTGTGGAACAGCATGCCTAGGAAAATCACCCTCCTCTGTGACAGGACAAGAATGGTTTCTTTGAAGTTATTAATCCAACAGTGAAATATTAACATCCGATGTGTCAGACGAACATGGGACTGAATTATGTCCAAAGGGGCCTTATTGACCTCCTTGTATTATTATATGGGAATCAGAATGTGAAAAGAGGACTTGTCAGAACTCTTGGATGGTACTGCAAAAATTATTCTGAGATGTCTCCTGACTCCCCCACTGGGCATATACATTTCCCTCATTAGTTTGTACTGACAGAGGAGGGTGTAGGATAAGAGACTGTTATAGTGACTGAGCAGGGAGAATATGTGACTCTTTTCTGTAATAAGTGTTTATTACTCACCTGTGCTGATATCTGTAGGGATTTCCTCCTCCTTACACTGCTGATCACCCCTCACATACATCTTCTCTTCTCCCTCTATATCTTCTGCCTTCATATCAGTCACATACATCTCTTCTTCATCCTCTGTATCTTCTGCCTTTATATCAGTCACATACATCTCTTCTTCTCCCTCTATATCTTCTGTCTTCGTATCAGTCACATATGTCTCTTCTTCTCCTTCCAAATCTTCTGTCTTCATATCAGTCACATATGTCTCTTCTTCTCCTTCCGTATCTTCTGTCTTCATATCAGTCAAATACGTCTCTTCTTCTCCCTCTATATCTTTTGCCTTTATATCAGTCACATATGTCTCTTCTTCTCCCTCTATATCTTTTGCCTTTATATCAGTCACATACATCTCTTCTTCTCCCTCTATGTCTTCTGCCTTATTATCAGCCAGATCTTCACCCTAAATAACCCATAAAATATTACCATCGGCTTTCAATGAAATAATACAGTCTAAAATCAATAAATAAGAAACACACAACTGTTCTACACATCATATATTGATAGCGTTCCTTATATGCTGTTTGTCACCCATCTACCTGATGCTCCTGTGGGATCCTGTGATTCTCCTCTGTACAATTCTGAGAATAAAGAGGACGGGGGCATCTCTCTGGGGTATTTCTGTTACTGGTTCCATCTGTGGGAAACACACAGTGACTGAGTACATTGTAGATATGTGATTATCAGGTGATGTGTGTATATAGGGGGTCCCCAATACCTGCTCCCCCCTGTACAATAATTAACAGTCTCCTCTTACCCAGTGATGTGAGGTGCCGTTGATTCTCCATCATCACGTCCTTGTACAGACCCTTGTGTTCCTCTATATACTCCCCCTCCTGCATGGAGACAGTGACATCCTGACACTTTATAGGAACCTGACATGCACAATGATACAGTCATTACCCAGACACATCCCCTGGTGTTACTGTATAATGTCCCATTCCCAGAAGTCACCTCTCCAGTCATCACCCAGACATCCCCTGGTGTTACTGTATAATGTCCTATTCCCAGCAGTCACCTCTCCAATCATCACCCAGACACATCCACTGGTGTTACTGTATAATGTCCCATTCCCAGCAGTCTCCTCTCCAGTCATCACCCAGACACATCCCCTGGTGTTACTGTATAATGTCCCATTCCCAGAAGTTTCCTCTCCAGTCATCACCCAGGCACATCCCCTGGTGTTACTGTATAATGTACCATTCCCAGCAGTCACCTCTCCAGTAGGCAGTTGAATGATCTTGTTGGTGAGTTCCAAGACCTTCTGGTTTTTGTGTCTCTCATGTATCAGTGAGTGAGGTGGAGGCACTGTGATGGGGCTCTGGGTCCTGCTCAGTCCTCCTGACACACGGGGATGGCTGCTGTTTGTCTCACAATCACCGGGTGTCTTCTTCACTAATGTATAATCCTATGTTTTGGGGGAGACACTAAATATCACAGCAAACACTCCCAAATCCCATATCTTGACCCTATATTATTATTAAGGCTATAAGTGATGTCACTGTGACACTCCCAGATCCCCTCAACTCCCCAGTCATGTCCCTGTATTATTATTAAAGAAATAAGTGATGTTACTGTGACACTCCCAGAACCCCTCACCTCCCCAGTCATGTCACTGTATTATTACTATAGATATAAGTGATGTCACTGTGACATTCCCAGATCCCCTCACCTCCCCAGTCATGTCCCAGTATATTACTATAGATATAAGTGATGTCACTGTGACATTCCCAGATCCCCTCACCTCACAAGTCATGTTCCTGTATTATTACTATAGATATAAGTGACATCACTGTGACATTCCCAGATCCCCTCACCTCCCCCGTCATGTCCCTGTATTATTACTATAGATATGTGATGTCACTGTGACACTCCCAGATCCCCTCACCTCCCCAGTCATGTCCCTGTATTATTACTATAGATATGTGATGTCACTGTGACACTCCCAGATCCCCTCACCTCCCCAGTCAGGTCCCTGTATTATTACTATAGATATGTGATGTCACTGTGACACTCCCAGATCCCCTCACATCCCCAGTCATGTTCCTGTATTATTACTATAGATATAAGTGATGTCACTGTGACACTCCCAGAGCCCCTCACCTCCCCAGATGTTCCTGTATTATTACTATAGATATAAGTGATGTCACTGTGACACCCCCAGATCCTCTTACCTCCCCAGTAAGCAAATAGATCATCTGTACGGTTTACTACTATATTGACTGAGATTGATTTGGTCCAATGACTTTAATGTATAACACTGACCATGACAATGTCATTGGACCAAATCAATGTTAGTCAATACAGTAGTGAAACGATTGCCTCCACCTTACATAAAGACACAAGCTGTACATCAAGGCTGTAACTGTGAACAAGATAGAGGCAAAACACACGTCAGCAGCAATCCCACTTCCGGGTCCAGTGGAAGTGATCATGTGACCTGCGTCCAATTTATACCAGAGGAATACCCTGTCTCCTCCTGGACACATCTCCACTATTGCTTCACTACAGAGAAAAATCTGCACCGGGGGGTAAGTGGCACTGACACCCTGCACTGCCTAGCGCATCAGGGTAGCCGGTCAGGAACATCTCCTACTAATTTCTCTCATCCCAGAGAAAGGTTGACCCACTATATGTGATCACCTATACTGAATGCTGACTGTACACTCAGTCTGGGAGTAAATACATGTCTGATCCTTCATTGCCATAGACAATATCAGACTGTATAGATCACATCAATAAGCTGCAAGCTATTATACTATTACAGTAGATTATATTCCTATGAATGCAATTTTATGACTTAATGCACAATATATGTGTATTATACATTGCACAGCCTAACAATATGCAATGTTCATATATTAAACTGCTCAATGAAAACCTGCTCCCTGCAGAGCGTAACAAGCTCAGATGTATATTAGATGCCTGTATAATGTCTGATTAGCATTTTGCTCACTGTAGAGCTGAATAATAATTAATGCCTGTATAGTAACCGGCTCGCTGGACATCTTACCTAAATCTGATGCCTGTATAGTAACCGGCTCGCTGGACAGCTTACCTAAATCTGATGCCTGTATAGTAACCGGCTCGCTGGACAGCTTACCTAAATCTGATGTCTGTATAGTAACCGGCTCGCTGGACAGCTTACCTAAATCTGATGCCTGTATAGTAACCAGCTCGCTGGACAGCTTACCTACATCTGATGTCTGTATAGTAACCGGCTCGCTGGACAGCTTACCTAAATCTGATGCCTGTATAGTAACCAGCTCGCTGGACAGCTTACCTAAATCTGATGCCTGTATAATAGCCGGCTCGCTGGACAGCTTACCTAAATCTGATGCCTGTATAGTAACCGGCTCGCTGGACAGCTTACCTAAATCTGATGCCTGTATAGTAACCGGCTCACAGGACAGCTTACCTAAATCTGATGCCTGTATAGTAACCGGCTCGCTGGACAGCTTACCTAAATCTGATGCCTGTATAGTACCTGGCTCGCTGGACAGCTTACCTAAATCCGATGCCTGTATAGTAACCGGCTCACTGGACAGCTTACCTAAATCTGATGCCTGTATAGTACCTGGCTCGCTGGACAGCTTACCTAAATCCGATGCCTGTATAGTAACCGGCTCGCTGGACTGCTTACCTAAACCTGATGCCTGTATAGTAACCGGCTCGCTGGACAGCTTACCTTAATCTGATGCCTGTATAATAACCGGCTCGCTGGACAGCTTACCTAAATCTGATACCTGTATAGTTACCGGCTCGCTGGACATCTTACCTAAATCTAATGCCTGTATAGTAACCGGCTCGCTGGACAGCTTACCTAAATCTGATGATTGTATAGTACCTGGCTCGATGGACAGCTTATCTAAATCTGATACCTGTATAGTAACCAGCTCGCTGGACAGTTTACCTACATCTGATGCCTGTATAGTAACCGGCTCGCTGGGCAGCCTACCTAAATGTGATGCCTGTATAGTAACCGGCTCGCTGGACAGCTTACCTAAATCTGATGCCTGTATAGTAACCGGCTCGCTGGACAGCTTACCTAAATCTGATGCCTGTATAGTAACCGGCTCACTGGACAGCTTACCTAAATCTGATGCCTGTATAGTAACCGGCTCGCTGGACATCTTACCTAAATCTGATGCCTGTATAGTAACCGACTGGTGGATGAGCTAAGTAATATGTGAGGACTGTTGCTCATTGCAGAGCTGATCAAGGTTTGACATGTGACTAGGAAACGCCTCACGGTGGAGCTGAATAACACTTGCACAGTAACCTATCCATTATAGAGCTGCATATATTACATACAGAATCCTAAGAAGACGGCGGCATTATCTACTGACCCCGAATCCGTCTGATTGGCTAAAATCTATGGATTAGACATTTCTACATATATATAGTTTTTAATATTTTTGCCTTTTCTCATTATAATTTTTTTTTTTTTAATTGTTATAGAATAATTAACCTCACCAGGTGATACATCCCATTACACACAGGCCCCCAATCTTTGGTCATAATTTTTATTTTATAGAAAATAGTTTGTTTTAAGTCTGATAAATACTAAATATACTTCTATACAGTGTAACGTCTGAGTGGTCTCCACTTATAGGAGGCCCCCACAATCAGAGTCTCTATTTCTCCGTTATCTGTATAACCACAGTCAGACATGTAACACTGAGTGACCAGTATGTCTCCACTTTCCTCCCAGCCATACAGCCCTGGTCAGTGTCAGAGGTTCCTGTGACCCAGCTCCATAAGGCTCCTCAGAGGCAGACACACAACAGGACACCACAGGCTACTCCCTCTGTATAATAATAACAACAACAGGACAACACAGGCTGCTAATGTATAATAACAACAGGACACCACAGTCTGCTCCCCCTGTATAATAATAATAACAGGACACCACATGCTGCTCCCTCTGTATAATAATAATAACAACAGGACAACACAGGCTGCTACCTTTGTATAATAATAACAACAAGACGCCACAGGCTGCTCCACCTGTATAATAACAACAACAGGACACCACAGGCTGCTCCCCCTGTATAATAGTAATAAGGGGACACCACAGGCTGCTCAACCTGTATAATAATAACAACAACAGGACACCACAGGCTGTTCCCCCTGTATAGTAATAATAAAAGGACACCACAGGCTGCTCCCCCTGTATAATAACAGGACACCACAAGCTGCTCCCACTGTATAACAACAGGACACCACAGGCTGCTCCCCCATTATAATACTAATAGGACACTACAGGCCTATCCCATTGTATAGTAGGTACCAAAACCCGCTTCCCTGTATAATAGAGTACTGCAGGCTGCTCCCCAGTATTGTAGGGCACCACAGGCTGCTTTCCCTCTATAGTAGATACCACAAGCTGCTCGCCCTGTATAGTAGGCACCACAGGCCGCTCCCCCTGTATAGTAGGCACCACAGGCTGCTCCCCCTGTATAGTAGGCACCCCAGGCTAATCCCCCTGTAAAGTAGGACACCTCAGGCTGCTCAACCTGTATAGTAGGCACCACAGGCCGCTCCCCCTGTATAGTAGGCACCACAGGCTGCTCCCCCTGTATAATAGGACACCACAGGCTGCTCCCCCTTTATAATAGGACACAACAGGCTGCTCCCCTGTATAGTAGGCACCACAGGCTGCTCCCCCTGTATAGTAGGCACCACAGGCTGCTCCCCCTGTATAGTAGGCACCACAGGCTGCTCCCCCTGTATAGTAGGCACATTACCTGCGGATGCCGGACACAGTGATGTCTCCTCTCCACGTTTTCCCGCCGAACAACCTCCCGGAAAGTACAGTCCTACATCCTGCCTGCGGAACTCACAGACCGGAAAATAGGTGGAACGCACAGTCTGGAAATCAGGTGGAACGCACAGTCCGGAAGTCAGGTGGACCGCACAGTCCGGAAGTCAGGTGGACCGCACATACCGGAAGTCGGGTGGAACGCACAGGCAGATCCTCACTTCCAAAAATAACTATCCTGACGTCAGGAGCTGGGCGGAGCCGGGGGCGGGGTTACAGGCAGTGTCCAGGTGCACAATCCCATCTGGTATCTGCTCATACTCTAGGGGGAGCTGTGGGGCTGCCCAGTATCTGTGTGAGTGCTGGGAATGCCCCCTACAGTGATGTACAGGGGGACATGCCGCCTACAGCGCTATTTACCCACCACAGGTGCCCTAATACACCTACTACTAAGTGTGCCCAGTAAAGGAGGGAGCGGCTCTAGGTGTGCCCAGTAAGGGAGGGAGGGGCTCTAGGTGTGACCAGTAAGGGAGGGAGGGGCTCTAGGTGTGTCCAGTAAGGGAGGGAGGGACTCTAGGTGTGCCCAGTAAGGGAGGGGGGAGGGGCTTTAGGTGTGCCCAGTAAGGGAGGGGGGAGGAGCTCTAGGTGTGCCCAGTAAGGGATGGGGGAGGGGTTCTAGGTGTGCCCAGGGAGGGAGGGGCTCTAGGTGTGCCCAGTAAGGGAAGGAGTGGGCTCAAGGTGTGCCCAGTAAGAGAGGGAGGGGCTCCAGGTGTGCTCAGTAAGGGAGGGAGAGGCTCTAGATGTGCCCAGTACGGGAGGGAGGGGCTCTAGGTGTGCCCAGTAAGGGAGGGAGGGGCTCTAGGTGTGCCCAATAAGGGAGGGAGGGGCTCTAGGTGTGTCCAGTAAGGGAGGGAGGGGCTCTAGGTGTGCCCAGGGAGGGAGGGGCTCCAGGTGTGCCCAGTAAGAGAGGGAGGGGCTCCAGGTGTGCTCAGTAAGGGAGGGAGGGGCTCTAGGTGTGCCCAGTAAGGGAGGGAGGGGCTCCAGGTGTGCCCAGTAAGGGAGGGAGGGGCTCCAGGTGTGCCCAGTAAGGGAGAGAGAGGCTCTAGGTGTGCCAAGTACGGGAGGGAGGGAGTGGCTCTAGGTGTGCAATGTACAGGAGGGAGGGACTCTAGTTGTGTCCAGTAAGGGAGGGAGTGGCTCTAGGTGTGCCCAGTAAGGGAGGGAGGGGATCAAGATGTGCCCTGTAATGGGGGGGAAGGGGCTTTGGTGTGCCCAATAAGGGAGGAAGGGGCTTTGGTGTGCCCAGTAAGGGAGGGGCTCTAGGTGTGCCCAGTAAGGGAGGGAGGGACTCTAGTTGTGCCCAGTAAGGGGGGGAACAGGCTTTGGTGTGCACAGTAAGGGAGGGAGGGGCTCTAAGTGTGCCCAGTAAGTGAGGAAGGGGCTTTGGTGTGCCCAGTAAGCGAGGGGCTCTAGGGGTGACCAGTAAGAGAGTGAGGGGCTCTAGGTGTGTCCAGTAAGGGAAGAAGGGGCTCTAGGTGTGCCCAGAAAGGGAGAGAGGGGCTCTAGGTGTGCCCTGTAAGGGAGGAGGGGGTGCTAAGAGTCCCCAGTAAGAGAGGAGGAGGTGCGAGGTGTGCCCAGTAAAGGATGGAGGTGGTGCTAAGTGTGCCCAGTAAGGGATGAGGGGGTACTAAGTGTGCCCAGTGAGGGGGGGAGAGGGTGCTAAGTGTGCCCAGTAAGGGAGGAGTGGGTGCGAAGTGTGCTCAGTAAGGGAGGGAGGTAATAACTAGTGTGCTCAGTGAGGGAGGGAGAGAGTGCTTAGTGTGCCCAGTAAGGGAGGGAGGGGCTCTAGGTGTGCCCAATAAGAGAGGGAGGAGCTGTAGGTGTGCTCAGTAAGGGAGGAAGGGGCTTTGGTGTGCCCAGTAAGGGAGGGGCTCTAGGTGTGCCCAGTAAGGGAGGGAGGGACTCTAGTTGTGCCCAGTAAGGGGGGAAGGGGCTTTGGTGTGCACAGTAAGGGAGGGAGGGGGGTGCTTAGTGTGCCCAGTAAGGGAGGAGGGGGTGCTAAGTGGGGATCGGTATGGAATACCGCTGGACGCATGTTCAAATCTTGACAGCTGAAGACCGGCAGTGAAGATCCCGCCACGTAAGTATTTTAACCAATTACTAACAACCCGCCAACCATCCCTAAGGGGTGCCTAACCCTAACCCACCCTGTAAGGGGCTAAACCTACCCCCCTCTTCCCTGCAGCCTAACCCTAAGTCCCCCCCGGGAGCCCCTAACCTATCCCTCCCCCGTACGGCTGTCCGCGCCCGCCACCCGACTTACCTTCGATCGGTATGCTGGGCGTCGGGCTCCCGGCATAGGTAAAATGACAGGCATCTGGATTTCAACGCCTGTCATTACACCCCTGCCAGGATTAGACATTCAGGATGCCAACGGTCGTGGCCGACTGCCACCTGCTAAGTGTTCCCAGTAAAGTAGGAAAGTTGGAGGTTACATTTTTTACTCATCAGTCCACAGAACATTAGCCCACAAGGCTTGGGGGTTATCCATGTGGGGTTGGGTATGAAATGTCGGCAGTCAGAATCCCAACGCCGAGATCACTACAGGGCTAACATATGACACTTGCTGATCGGTATGCTAACCCTTTCTCTCTGGTACCTAACCCTAACCTCCTCCCCTAGTGCCTGAAAGTATCCTCCCCGTACCCTAATCTAACCCTGCACCCATAGTGCTAGACCCTAACCCTCCCCCCAGACCCTCTACTTACCTTCTGCATCCTGACTGCCGTGATGCCGGATGCATCCCATCAATGAGCTTTTGGCACATGTCAACCTTTCTGTTTGTCCTCTTGGCTCGCAGTGGCAGTCACCTTGTAACTCTCCCATGGACGCCATCTATGCCCAGTCTCTTTCTTATGAAGGAACCCTGACCGGTGACAGTAACTGAGGCGAGCGATACCTGCAGCTCCTTAGGTTATCCTCTGGGTCCTGTTATCTTCTGGGCCATGTTGTCCTCTGGGTGCTGTTGTCCTCTGGGTGCTGTTGTCCTCTGGGTCCTGCTGTCCTCTGGGTCCTGTTGTCCTCTGGGTCATGTTATCCTCTGGGTCCTGCTGTCCTCTGGGTCCTGTTGTCCTCTGGGTCCTGTTGTCCTCTGGGTCCTGTTATCCCCTGGGTCCTGTGACTTCCTGGATGAGCCTGGATGATGGGCACTTGGAGGAACTTTGGCAGCCGACCCCTCCTGGGGATGAGCCACCACTGTTAGTTCTCTCTGAGCGGTAGAGTCTCTTTTTGACGTCTGTATATCAATGTGTCTGAGTCTGTATACGAAGTGCAACGTGAATCGTTGTGATAAAAAGCTGCGGCTGCTGCATCTTAGCGCTCCGTGTACATATTCAGACTCGGTCGCACACAGATATACAAGTGTCACATATCACATCAATCAGCGCAGTCTTGTGCAGCGGTTCTGGGGTATCACGATGCTATCACAACTCAAATTCAGGGAAAAAGACGCTCGGCATACGGTGCTGCGTGCTGAGACCTTTTATCCAGCCTGACGTTGCTGGAAAGGGTCTATGTATGTTATGTTTCCATTGGACAGGACTGGCAGTAACCGAGCCTGATTGTGTCCAGTCTTATTCATCCCAATCATCAGTTCCATTTGGTTCATTATTTGAATGAATGAATAAGGGGCAATTACTATATCACACAGGGCCAGTTGGTGTTAAATAACTTTTTTTCCTTTCCAAAGTCAGGCTGTGATCAGAAGGGCACCAGAGCGCCCCCATAAGGGCAGGGGGCATTTAACACCCTTGTAGCCCCCTGTAAGAGCCTAGTGGGAACATTACCCAGGATGACTTTGTCTTATATTTAGTTTTGTTTGAAGATCTGAAACAAACAAAAGCGACAAATATACAAAAATAGAAGAAATCAGGAGGGGGGCAAAAACTTTCATGCCACTGTGTGTGTATATCTGTATCACTGACCGACCTGTATCTGACCCACGATACATATGTATACACTGTAGTGCCAAAAGTCATGGGATAGCAGTAAGTACAGGTAATGGTAGGTTGCATCACTGTACTGTGACATCTTGGAAATGCCCAGACCTGCATCAGTTTTAGTCTGACATGTCGTGAGTCAGGTTGACCACCATATAGGCTGCTCATGGCAAGGCGATGTGAAATATCAGAGTACGATCGGGGCATGATAGTGGCTGCTTAGCAAATGGGACATTCCATTTCCGAAGCTGTGTGGACATTCAACATTCCTCAGTCTGCGATGTCACATGTGTACCAGGAATACGTCATGGAAGCCATTACCACCCACCGTGCGCAGCGCAGTGTCCGACCACAGGTGCTTAATGATAATGACCATCAGTATCTGGCCAGAATTGTCCACAGTAACAGACAAGCAACACTGGCTTATATCACATCCACATTCAGTGCAGGAGGTACCAGGCACAGATCCAGCTGGTCAGTGCAGGAGGTACCAGCCGGTCAGTGCAGGAGGTACCAGCCGGTCAGTGCAGGAGGTACCAGGCGTATATCCAGCTGGTCAGTGTAGGAGGTACCAGCAGGTCAGTGCAGGAGGTACCAGGCGTATATCCAGCAGGTCAGTGCAGCGTTCTTTAGCTTCCATGGGATATGTCCACTTGTCTTTCTATGAATGTATAACTTCTGCACAGTTGGGAGTAATGAGTTGGTATTATGAAATGGTTGTATTTCTAGTCATTTCCTTTTTCTACCTTTTACTACATTGACCTTAGTATTAGATAAGAACAGACATGAGTTACCTGTCCGTGTGTAGTGGAAGGTGAGGTTATCTATATAATGGATTGAGGATTAGGAGGTCAGTTTATACGTGTTGTGGGTATTGAGTATAGATGTTGCTGGTGAGACTTTGGTCCTGGTAATGGGTGCCTGTTGTGTAGGGTATGCATGGTTCCCCTGCTTTGCACGTCTCCTTTCCCAAATTGTGTCATATCCTGCATAGATTTCCCACAATTCCATCTTTACAAATTCTCCTAGCTGGGTACGTTCTGGTTTTCTCCTGTCTAATCCTATCACTTTCCTTCTCATTCCTTCTCATATCTGGATTAGTTCTGTATTAATGTGATTCTGATCTTTTCCTATCTCAATGATTTCCTGTATACTGTGAAAACATTAATCGGTGTCTTCCTAGGGTTCTATTTCAGACCACTGTGTTTCTCTGTTGTCTGTATTGTGGTCATAGATAAGGTGGTAACACAGCCAGGGGGAGTTATACCTTGTGTTTGAGTTTTCATATCACTTTCCTCCCTTCCCTTTCTGAAATAAAAATGATTAAGATAAGTAATGCTGACATGCACATCGCTATGCACAAAAGCCAAAATATCTCAGGCTCAGTCCATGTCTTTTTCTTTGTCCTCTTCTCCAATGGGCACCGAATATGTGGAGCTTTGTCCTGGCCAACGGTGAAGAGAACACCTTGGTTTAAGTCTCTCTCAGAATCAATGGGCCTGATTCAGAGCCACTCGTAAGCGGCAGCTCGTTCACTCTGAGCGATGTTTGCCCAACTGCGCATGCGTACGGATCATTATACGCATGCGCGAACCAGTCAGTGCGGCCGAAATTCATGTGCTCGCAAAATAGCAAATGCCTGCTATTTTGAGTGACAGAAAGAGGCGTATGTGGGTGGTAACAGGGGAAGGTGCTTGAAAATGGGGAGTGGAAATCAGAACGCAGGCGTGCTTAAAGGTCAAAACGGGCGTTTTATGGGTGTGCATATTTAAAACAGCAGCGTCATGGACCACGTCACTGGGTTATTTTATAGTCAGAACTGCTCGCAAAATTGTGGTAGCAAACACCAACCCCAAGAATAGCGAGCAGTTCATACCCTTGTCGATGTACTCGATTAATCTAATAAATAGCGGACATGACGTAGGATGCGAGCGGCCAGGGGGCGTATTTTTCCAAAAAACGAATGCAAGTTTTGTTCGCTCGTTCAGACATAGAGGCGTGAACAGACCGCAAACAGCGAACGGTTCATTTGAATAGCCACCCCTAGTTTTAGAACGAACGACCGCAAATAGCGAGTGGCTCTGAATGAGGGCCAATGTCTTTTCTGCTTCCAAAAGTGATCTTGCTCTGACTTGGCAACCTCCTTGCAGCGTTGTAATGGGAGTACAGAAAATGGTTGCTGAAAGCCATATTGTTGTGTGATTTTATAAATGTATACGGCATTAGACAATGGTTAGACATTAGTAGATGGTAAAACATTGCATAAGGTGTTCTTAACAGAAAGAACCTGAGAACAGGACAAAGGTCTCTTTGGCCAGACATATTTAATCCTGAGTAAACATGGTATTACCTTCATATTAATCTAAGCATACACCATAAAATAGTCATGTATTGTTGGGATATCCAACATTCATAATTGAGGCAACAGTGTCCCCTACTGTCTATCCTTTCTTTTACCTATATTTCCAAACATGACCTCTATACTTGTTAAATGCTTATGTAGGGAGTTTATTCCCTTATATAAAGCTGTCATTTGTCAGTAAGCCTACAGCATATAGCCTATAGCCAAGGCCTATGCTCGATGTATGAGATCCCAGCTTCAAGGCTCCTGGGAATGAAACCATTTATGTTCTAAGTAGATGATCTAACAAAGCAAGTTAAATGTTTATTACATTTTACTCTTTTACTTTGTAATAAATGTTAACTGATATTTGTGGTGTGGCTTGATTAACGTCTTTGTATCCAAAGAATCTTATCTCGTTCCACAGAGAACATATGTGAAGCGTGTATCCAGTTTGTTTTCTCTGTGACATTGTGGGAGGTGGTAGTTGTCAGCAACACCTTATATGGTCCTTCCCGTTGATCTGCGAGGCAACTAGAATGTAAACATTTTCTTATCATTACATAATCTCCAGGTTAGATTGTGTGACGTGGTCCTTCTGGGCAGTCTTTGATTCGTTTTACATGGTTTTCTTTGTAAGTCCTTTAAATGATGAAACCTTTTTATGACATAGTCCGTTAGTAAATCATGCATCAAGGAAGAGTCTTGCTGGGTTTACAATCACATTTGGGTAGTTTCCAAAAAATATCTCAGAAGGAAAAAGATTAAGGAGAGCTCATGGAACGAAACAGAAGCTATGTAAGACCATTGGCAGTGCCTTTGACCATCCCACTCTTGGCTGTGAAACCACTTTAGAAACCTGTGGCCTATACAGGGTTTGAAGTTTGCTCTGTATTCCTGAGTGTAAGCACATTGCCTGGAACACTTTTCCTGTGAATTGAGTAATACTATCACCCGTGAGATACTATACCTAGCTACAAATTCCTAAACCACTTTCTTACTACAAATGCCGCAGTACATGAGGACACTGGATAAGCCTCTGACCTTATTTGAAAAGAGATTTATCACCATTAGGACATAGTGTTAATTTCTTACCTTTGACAATTGTATGAAGTCAACTCACAGGGGTAAATTTACTAAATTTCAATTTGGCATTTTGAGTGATATGAGGTGCAATTTTCATTCAATTTATATTCGATTTTGCATTTGGGTATTTACTAAAGGCGAAATCAAATGATGGGAACAGCAGGATAAACTTTAGTTACATTGAGTTCAATGGAGTCGTTCATTGCCTGAGAGGCGGGGCCTGACCTCTCTCAGCCAATGAACGCTCAGACACGGACCTTAAAAGGAGAAAGCCGCGTCTGAGCGCTTCATTCGGGAAGTAATAATCATCCTGGTTAGGATGCTTAGTGCGAGGGTCGGGTTTTTTAGTTTTGTTATTTTAACAACACATTGGATGCCTACTGGACAAGGGGACCACTCAAGGTAATATAGGTGAGTATGTGTGAGTGTGTATGTATGTAATAAACTTATACTGTGTAAGGTGTGTGTGTGTGTGTTTCTTTCAACATTTCTTTGCAGGTGAACTACAGGTCCCAGTGGCCCCTTAATGCCCCGCATGCTGGTACTTGTGGTTCTCCAAGTACTAGCATGTGGGGGAGGCTTGCTGGGAACTGCAGTTCTACTGTAAAGATAATATTTTTATTCTATTTTTACACTACACTAACACAATCAACCCGCCACCCACCGCCCAGGGGTGGCGAGGATAGCCCTGGGCTATCAGCCTAGGCTAGGGGTGCCCTGGAGAGGGAGACCCTTTTATTGGGCTGACTAGCAGTCAGGGCTGATGCTGTGGCTGGGAGGCCCGGTTATAGGGCTCCCCTGGCTGTGGCATCAGTCCCCCGTTAGAATGGGGCTGGTTCTGTGAATTACAGGGAGACCCTACGCAATTTTTTCCCTGTAATTCCAGAACCAGCACTGATTCCAATAGCCCAGTGCTGGTTGTACTAAGTAGAGGGAGACCCTACGCAATTTTTTCCCTGTACTTAGTCAACCAGACCTGGGTTTGAACAGTCCGGGGCTGGTTCTGTTTTGGGGGGGGACCTCACATCATTCTTTTTTACTTTTAACTCTTTACTTTTTACAGTCACATACATGCTGGCATCTCACTGATGTCTGCATATATCTGTGTGAGAAGGAACTGCTCATAATGAAAGTGAAAGCATGAAGCAGTTCTATGCTGTCGGGGATTTGCAGTTCGGTTTGAAGTGTGATTTGCCGTTTGATTTGTACATGAACGTGCCAAATCCAACAGCAAATCACTGTTCAAAACTGAATCAAATCGAATTTGTTTTGCAAATCGCAGAACAAATTGAACTATAGTAAATCTAGTGAAAAAACGGTTTTAACGCAATTCGATTTGAGTCGGTTTGAGAAGAGCTAAATCATTCTTCAAGTCGACCTTTGATAAATTTACCCCACAATCTCTGGAATAAACCAGTGGTGGGAGGGACATGAAGAGAGTCCTGGGGAATACCAGCAGTTTCCAATCATTCTATATCTGTATATCACTCTATTTAGGACTCCATAAAGTACACGGAAGGCTGATATACTATTTACATTTGGAACTACCAGTACTTTGTGTATATCTTTTCATTTTTTTCCTATGGACTGAATCTGGCGTATCTATGGAGGTATCTATGGAGGTCTGATCTTCAAAAATCGCAACCAGATGAACTGTCACTATTTATATTCGTGGAATTAGCTATATGTAAACAAGACAGGGCGCAGATGGTTACTGGTATATGGGCTTCATTCAGAGCCGCTCGTAAGCGGCCGCTCGTTCGTTCTGACCGATGTTCGCTCATCTGCGCATGCGTACGGATTGTAATACGCATGCGCGAACCAGTCAGTGCAGCCGAAAATCGTTTGTTCGCTAAATAGCGAATGTCTGCTATTTTGAGTGACAGGAGGAGGCGTATGTGGGTGGTAACAGGGGAAGGTGCTTGAAAACGGGGAGTGGAGACCAGAACGCAGGCGTGCTTAAAGGTCAAAACGGGCGTTTTATGGGTGTGCATAATTAAAACAGCAGCGTCATCGACCACGTCACTGGGTTATTTTATAGTCAGAACTGCTCGCAATATAGTGGTAGGAAAAACCAACCACAAGAATAGCGAGCAGTTCATACGCTGTTCGATGTACTCGATTAATCTAATAAATAGCGGACATGACGTATGATGCGAGCGGCCAGGGGGCGTTTTTATCAAAATTTCGACCGCAAGTTTTGCTTGCTCGTTCAGACATAGAGGCGTCAACAGACCACAAAGAGCGAACGGTTAATTTGAATAGCCACCCCTTTTTTTTAAACGAACGACCGCAAATAGCAAACGGCTCTGAATCAGGCCCTATATTTGTTGTATTATGTCATTTGGTGAATCGGTGGTTCTCCTATACCCAGTGTGGTTGCTAGTTTGTTACGCCTTTGAAATCTATCAGTACACTCATTGATTTTTTAGAAATTAAAACATTTATCTTAAATCTTTCCTTTGGTACATTCTATCATCCACCTTATTCTCTTACACGTGTTTTACATACAGCTGTCTAAGGCCTTAATATGTTATGTTTTTTCACTTGGGACTTGGTGCTATATTCCACCTTCAAGAATTAACCAAAGTAATACCTGAAGTCAGCACCTTATCACAAACAGGTCCCGTGAAGGCTGGCCCTAACACATACAGACCCCGGAAAGGCTGGCCTAAACACATACAGACCCGCCGGAAAGGCTGGCCCTAACACATACAGACCCCGGAAAGGCTGGCCCTAACACATACAGACCCCGGAAAGGCTGGCCTAAACACATACAGACCCCGGAAAGGCTGGCCTAAACACATACAGACCCCGGAAAGGCTGGCCCAAACACATACAGACCCCGGAAAGGCTGGCCCAAACACATACAGACCCCGGAAAGGCTGGCCCAAACACATACAGACCCCGGAAAGGCTGGCCTAAACACATACAGACCCCGGAAAGGCTGGCCCAAACACATACAGACCTTGGAATGGCTGCACTAAACACATACAGACCCCGGAAAGGCTGCCCTAAACACATACAGACCCCGGAAAGGCTGGCCTAAACACATACAGACCTTGGAATGGCTGCACTAAACACATACAGACCCCGGAAAGGCTGCCCTAAACACATACAGACCCCGCAAAGGCTGGCCCAAACACATACAGACCCCATAAAAGCTGGCCCAAACACATACAGACGCAGGAAAGGCTGGCCTAAACACATACAGATCCCGGAAAGGCTGGCCCAAATACATACAGACCCCAGAGAGGCTGGCCCAAACACATACAGACCCCATAAAGGCTGGCCTCAACACATACAGACCCCGGAAAGGCTGCCCTAAACACATACAGACCCCGGAAAGGCTGCCCTAAACACATACAGACCCCGGAAAGGCTGCCCTAAACACATACAGACCCCGGAAAGGCTGGCCCAAACACATACAGACCCGCCGGAAAGGCTGGCCTAAACACATACAGACCCCGGAAAGGCTGCCCTAAACACACACAGTCCCCGGAAAGGCTGGCCTAAACACATACCGACCCCGGAAAGGCTGGCCTAAACACATACAGACCCGCCGGAAAGGCTGGCCTAAACACCTACAGACCTTGGAACGGCTGCCCTAAACACATACAGACCCCGGAAAGGCTGCCCTAAACACATACAGACCCAGGAAAAGCTGGCCCAAACACATACAGACCCCATAAAGGCTGGCCCAAACACATACAGACCCCATAAAGGCTGGCCCAAACACATACAGACCCCATAAAGGCCGGCCCAAACACATACAGACCCCGGAAAGGCTGGCCCAAACACATACAGACCCCGGAAAAGCTGGTCCAAACACATACAGACCCCATAAAGGCTGGCCCAAACACATACAGACCGCGGAAAGGCTGGCCTAAACACATACAGATCCCAGAAAGGCGGGCCCAAACATATACAGACCTCATAAAGGCTGGCCCAAATACATACAGACCTCATAAAGGCTGGCCCAAACACATACAGACCCTGGAAAGGCTGGCCCAAACACATACAGACCCAGCAAAAGGCTGGCCCAAACACATACAGACCACGGAAAGGCTGGCCTAAACACATACAGACCCCATAAAGGCTGGCCTACACACATACAGACCCCATAAAGGCTGGCCCAAACACATACAGACCCCAGAAAGGCTGACCCAAACACATACAGACCCCGGAAAGGCTGACCCAAACACATACAGACCCCATAAAGGCTGGCCTAAACATACAGACCCCATAAAGGCTGGCCTAAACACATACAGACCCCGGAAAGGCTGGCCTGTTGTGTAGGGTATGCATGGTTCCCCTGCTTTGCAGGTCTACTTTCCCAAATTGTGTCATATTCTGCATAGTTTTCCCACAATTCCATCTTATCACAAACAGATCCTGTGAAGGCTGGCCCAAACACATACAGTCCCCGGAAAGGCTGGCCCAAACACATACAGACCCCGGAAAGGCTGTCCTAAACACATACAGACCCCGGAAAGGCTGACCCAAACTCGTACAGACCCCATAAAGGCTGGTCCAAACACGTACAGACCCCAGAAAGGCTGGCCCAAACACATACAGACCCCATAAAGGCTGGCCCAAACACATACAGACCCCATAAAGGCTGGCCCAAACACATACAGACCCCATAAAGGCTGGCCTAAACACATACTGACCCCGGAAAGGCTGGCATACAGACCCCGGAAAGGGTGGCCTACACACATACAGACCCCGGAAAGGCTGGCCCAAACACGTACAGACCCCATAAAGGCTGGCCCAAACACGTACAGACCCCGTAAAAGCAGGCCCAAACACGTACAGACCCCGTAAAAGCAGGCCCACACACGTACAGACCCCGGAAAGGCTGTCCCACACACATACAGACCCCGGAAAGGCTGTCCCACACACATACAGACCCCGGAAAGGCTGTCCCAAACACATACAGACCCCGGAAAGGCTGTCCCAAACACATACAGACCCCGGAAAGGCTGGCTCAAACACATACAGACCCCGGAAAGGCACGTACAGACCCCATAAAGGCTGGCCTAAACACATACAGACCCCATAAAGGCTAGCTTAAAACACATACAGACCCCGGAAAGGCTGGCCCACACACATACAGATCCCGGAAAGGCTGGCCCACACATACAGACCCCGGAAAGGCTGGCCCAAACACATACAGACCCCGGAAAGGCTGGCCCAAACACATACAGACCCCGGAAAGGCTGTCCCAAACACATACAGACCCCGGAAAGGCTGGCCCAAACACATACAGACCCCATAAAGGCTGGCCCAAACACATACAGACCCCGGAAAGGCTGGCCTAAACACATACAGACCCCGGAAAGGCTGTCCCAAACACATACAGACCCAGCAAAAGGCTGGCCCAAACACATACAGACCACGGAAAGGCTGGCCTAAACACATACAGACCCCATAAAGGCTGGCCTACACACATACAGACCCCATAAAGGCTGGCCCAAACACATACAGCCCCCACAAAGGCTGACCCAAACACATACAGACCCCGGAAAGGCTGACCCAAACACATACAGACCCCATAAAGGCTGGCCTAAACATACAGACCCCATAAAGGCTGGCCTAAACACATACAGACCCCGGAAAGGCTGGCCTGTTGTGTAGGGTATGCATGGTTCCCCTGCTTTGCAGGTCTACTTTCCCAAATTGTGTCATATCCTGCATAGTTTTCCCACAATTCCATCTTATCACAAACAGATCCTGTGAAGGCTGGCCCAAACACATACAGTCCCCGGAAAGGCTGGCCCAAACACATACAGACCCCGGAAAGGCTGGCCCAAACACATACAGACCCCGGAAAGGCTGACCCAAACTCGTACAGACCCCAGAAGGGCTGGCCCAAACACGTACAGACCCCAATAAAGGCTGGCCCAAACACGTACAGACCCCAGAAAGGCTGGCCCAAACACATACAGACCCCATAAAGGCTGGCCTAAACACATACTGACCCCAGAAAGGCTGGCATACAGACCCCGGAAAGGGTGGCCTACACACATACAGACCCCGGAAAGGCTGTCCCACACACATACAGACCCCGGAAAGGCTGTCCCAAACACATACAGACCCCGGAAAGGCTGTCCCAAACACATACAGACCCCGGAAAGGCTGTCCCAAACACATACAGACCCCATAAAGGCTGGCCCAAACACATACAGACCCCGGAAAGGCTGGCCTAAACACATACAGACCTCGGAAAGGCTGTCCCAAACACATACAGACCCCGGAAAGGCTGTCCCAAACACATACAGACCCCGGAAAGGCTGTCCCAAACACATACAGACCCCGGAAAGGCTGGCCCAAACACATACAGACCCCATAAAGGCTGGCCCAAACACATACAGAACCCGGAAAGGCTGGCCTAAACACGTACAGACCCCGGAAAGGCTGACCCAAACACGTACAGACCCCATAAAGGCTGGCCTAAACACATACAGACCCCATAAAGGCTAGCTTAAAACACATACAGACCCCGGAAAGGCTGGCCCACACACATACAGATCCCGGAAAGGCTGGCCCACACATACAGACCCCGGAAAGGCTGGCCCAAACACATACAGACCCAGGAAAGGCTGGCCCAAACACATACAGACCCCGGAAAGGCTGTCCCAAACACATACAGACCCCGGAAAGGCTGGCCCAAACACATACAGACCCCATAAAGGCTGGCCCAAACACATACAGACCCCATAAAGGCTGGCCCAAACACATACAGACCCCGGAAAGGCTGGCCTAAACACATACAGACCCCGGAAAGGCTGTCCCAAACACATACAGACCCCGGAAAGGCTGTCCCAAACACATACAGACCCCGGAAAGGCTGGCCCAAACACATACAGACCCCATAAAGGCTGGCCCAAACACATACAGACCCCGGAAAGGCTGGCCTAAACACGTACAGACCCCGGAAAGGCTGGCCCAAACACGTACAGACCCCATAAAGGCTGGCCTAAACACATACAGACCCCATAAAGGCTAGCTTAAAACACATACAGACCCCGGAAAGGCTGGCCCACACACATACAGATCCCGGAAAGGCTGGCCCACACATACAGACCCCGGAAAGGCAGGCCCAAACACATACAGACCCCGGAAAGGCTGGCCCAAACACATACAGACCCCGGAAAGGCTGGCCCAAACACATACAGACCCCATAAAGCCTGGCCCAAACACATACAGACCCCGGAAAGGCTGGCCCAAACACATACAGTCCCTGTAAAGGCTGGCCCACACACATACAGTCCCCGGTAAGGCTGGCCCAAACACATACAGACCCCGGAAAGGCTGGCCCAAACACATACAGATCCCATAAAGGCTGGCCTAAACACATACAGACCCCATAAAGGCTGGCCTACACACATACAGACCCCATAAAGGCTGGCCCAAACACATACAGACCCCAGAAAGGCTGACCCAAACACATACAGACCCCGGAAAGGCTGACCCAAACACATACAGACCCCATAAAGGCTGGCCTAAACATACAGACCCCATAAAGGCTGGCCTAAACACATACAGACCCCATAAGGCTGGCCTAAACACATACAGTCACTGTGTTTGTGTCCATGAAATAGCTTTTGAGTTTATAGTCCCATTACTTTTGGCCCCTTAAAAAGTGGGAGGCACATATAGAAACCGTTGTAATTCCTACACCGGTCACATGATTTGGAAGTAATTACCCTCAAATTAAATCTGAAAGTCTGCAGGTAAAGCACATCTTGTTTGTT
This sequence comes from Taudactylus pleione, assembly GCA_031769625.1. NCBI lineage: Eukaryota > Metazoa > Chordata > Amphibia > Anura > Myobatrachidae > Taudactylus > Taudactylus pleione. The sequence goes on from JAUIMM010002576.1 coordinate 607,113, forward strand.
TCATTTCAAAGCCATTGTGGTGGTGAATAGAGGCCAAAATATGAAAATTCTGTCAATGTCCAAATATTTAAGCACCTGACTGTATATTATATACTCATTTCTCTTTAGCATTTTTTTATTTTTGTAATTAATGCATCTGTATTACTTCAGTTTTACTGATCAGTTGACATTAGAGAGAATTTATTCCAGCCTATGTGATCTATTCACGAAAATAAATATATATGTATATTTAATTGTAACAATATAAACAGAAGTTTAGATACATACACCGTAAAGATCAATTAAAATAAGAATAAAGATATATATATATATATATATATATATATAACAAAAAATAGTTAAAAATAATATTTTATATATATATATATATACACACGGCTTGACAATTTTTTCTAAAATCTAGGAGCGAGGATGAAAGTGTAGGATCCATAACACCGGCCCCCGCCCCCCCCCCAAAAAAAATTACAGGAGTGAGGAACACAGCTCTGTGTGTTATGCAACTGTTATACACACTATACTAGTTCACAAAATGGTGACAGTTAGCCTTCCCACTAGGCTGTTTTAGCGGGGCAAGGCGCCCTGCCCTCCTTCTGGAGGGCAAAAAGCGCCCTGCCCTCACAGCCTGTGGGAGCCGTTCTCACCCGCGGGACGCAGTGTCCCGCGGGTGGAGAAACATGCGGTGACCCGGTCACCGCCAAAGAATAGACGCCGGGCGCATGCGCCCGGCATCTATTCTCCCTCTCTGCAGCGCTTGGGAGCTGCCCGGCATGTCCGTAAGCGCCGGGCATGCCCCCAAGTATGATGAAAAGGGGACGCGTCTTATAGACACACACCCTTTTCTTGACCACGCCCCCTTTTCGGGGGCGCGCGCACTACATTGCCCTCTCTGGCTCCGGCGCCCTGCCTGCCGCCGGTGCTAGAGGGAACACTAGACAGTGGAATGGATACAGTAAAATGGAGGCCCACTCACTGCTCTGCACAGCTCCCCTGCATGGCACATGATATAAAAGAGTATGGGGGTGAGCAGAGACATGCTATGGAGAATGATATAACACAGTATGGGGGTGAGCAGAGACATGCTATGGGGAATGATATAACACAGTATGGGGGTGAGCAGAGACATGCTATGGGGAATGATATAACACAGTATGGGGGTGAACAGAGATATGCTATGGGGAATGATATAACACAGTATGGGGGTGAGCAGAGACATGCTATGGAGAATGATATAACAGTATGGGGGTGAGCAGAGACATGCTATGGGGAATGATATAACACAGTATGGGGGTGAGCAGACATGCTATGGGGAATGATATAAAAGATTATGGAGGTGAGTAGAGACATGCGATGGGGAATGATATAAAAGATTATGGAGGTGAGTAGAGAAATGCTATGGGGAATGATATAACACACAGTATGGGGGTGAGCAGAGATATGCTATGGGGAATGGTATAACACAGTATGGGGGTAACCAGAGACATGCTATGGGGTATGATATAACAGTATGGGGTGAGTAGAGACATGCTATGGGGTATGATATAACACAGTATGGGGGTAACTAGAGACATGCTATGGGGTATGATATAACACAGTATGGGGGTAACCAGAGACATGCTATGGTGTATGATATGACACAGTATGGGGGTGAGCAGAGACATGATATGGGGAATGATATGACACAGTATGGGGGTGAGCAGAGACATGCTATGGGGAATGATATAACACACTATATAGTTATAATGTGTGGTAGGACAGGCACTCTACGAGGACATGGGGAAAGTTCATTTCAGCAGGTTTTGTCACAGTGATCCTTGTCTGCCACATAGACACAAGTTACCTCACCTCTCTCCGAAAGGGAACTCCCACCTAGCTTTATATCATAGGTCCGATGTCCTCCACTATTATCTTCACCATATGGAAATCACCCACCAAACCTGCCCAGCTCCATTACAGGCAACACCAACCTAGCTACCTCTCATCTGATGCCCAAACACCATGCCTCTCCTTCATCCCCACATATAGGTCATCCAATAAGCCCACCCCTCCTCTGGACCACACTTGCATATGTGTCTGCAAGTTATGTCTGCCTGCACCTGGATGGGCGAGACAGAGGCAGGCTAACCTAAGCAGGGTATGGTTTTTTTCAAACATGTACAAAATAGAATTGATCATCTTTCCCCTTTACAAGTCCCCAACCTCTCCCCCTCTCTCGCTTTCTGACGATAACATCTTCCTCCTGGCCATCCAAGTTTGCTGCCTGCATGACATCTTGAACTCCTCGCTGTCCTTTACCCCACACATTCTTAATAATATATATATATATATATATATATATGTCACACTTGCTGCATTTCCCACACTCAGAACATAGAAGTGATTATGTCACCTGTGTGATATTTCTGATGTTTAACAAGAGTTGATTTGCGTGTAAAATATTTACCACACTCAGAACATGGAAATGGTTTCTCACCTGTATGTATTCTCTGATGTATAACAAGATCTGATTTCTGTGTAAAACATTTCCCACACTCAGAGCATGGAAAGCATGGAAATGGTTTCTCACCTGTGTGACTTCTCTGATGTATAACAAGATATGATTTCTGTGTAAAACATTCCCCACACTCAGAGCATGGAAATGGTTTCTCACCTGTATGTATTCTCTGATGTCTATCAAGATATAATTTGCGTGTATAACATTTCCCACACTCAGAACATGGAAATGGTTTCTCACCTGTGTGCCTTCTCTGATGTATAACAAGATCTGATTTATGTGTAAAACATTGCCCACACTCAGAGCATGGAAATGGTTTCTCACCTGTGTGACTTCTCTGATGTGTAACAAGATTTGATTTCTGCATAAACCGTTTCCCACACTCAGAACATGGAAATGGTTTCTCATCTGTGTGACTTCTCTGATGTGTAACAAGACTTGATTTCTGCGTAAACCGTTTCCCACACTCAGAACATGGAAATGGTTTCTCATCTGTGTGACTTCTCTGATGTGTAACAAGAACTGATTTCCATGTAAAACTTTTCCCACACTCAGAACATGGAAATGGTTTCTCCCCTGTGTGACTTCTCTGATGTGTAACAAGAGCTGATTTTTGTGTATAACATTTCCCACACTCAGAGCATGGAAATGGTTTCTCACCTGTGTGACTTCTCTGATGTGTATCAAAACTTGATTTGCGCGTAAAATATTTCCCACACTCAGAGCATGGAAATGGTTTCTCACCTGTGTGACGTCTCTGATGTATAACAAGGTCTGATTTTAATGTAAAACATTTCCCACACTCAGAGCATGGAAATGGTTTCTCACCTGTGTGACATCTCTGATGCCTTAGAAGAGATGATTTCCATGTAAAACATTTCCTACACTTACAGCATGGAAATGGCCTGTCACCTGTCTTAGCTGGCTGAAGGGTAATAAGCTTTGTATTCTGTGTAAAACATTTGGCATCTACAGAAGAGGGAAATATTTTATCTAATGTACGAGATGTAGCAGATGCACCATTATCTGAGTTATCAGGAGAACACTCCCCATGATCAGAGGGATTAGGTGATATATCTGCACTGTGAGGTACTGGAGGTATAACTTGGGTAAATGAAGCTCGGGTGATATCATCTATTTCACAATTCTGAGTTATAACGAGATGATCCTCTGAGACATTCCGGCTGCTACATCCATCTGCTGGGAATAATATACATATATGGAAATTTAAATGTTTGCCCACAATAAGATTCATTATAATTCAGTACAGACTGTGGTGAATGTTCCCAAATAACCATGAAATGGGCAGATTTTGATGGTAATATATAATTCATTAACTGGCACCAAAATATACTATCAATAAATCTAAATATATACTCATGTGCCATAAACTGAGACAGCCACTTCCATTCCCAGTACATGACACCCCACCCCACAATAAGTTGTACCTTTCTCAATTGATTTACTATATATAGGCAGATATCTGTGTAATCTGTTATCATACAATATGCAGTGAAAATGGCAGCATATTACGATATAAGTGACAATAAACGAGGCTTCAGAGTAGGTGTATTCATGCAGTCACTTAGGCGGGAGAGGCTCTATCAGCAGGACAATGCACCATCATACAGGTCCACAGCCACCAGATTTGGCTGCCTGGCAACCAGGTTTTCAGCAACACCCGGGCCCTGTAGTGAAGACCGCGAGCACGGTCCACACTACAGAGTAACAAACATACAGCAGTCAGCGGCGGCTGTATGTTTCTTATAGCAGCCGATGAGAGTCTGTCAGACTCTCATCGGCTGCTGCGTCGTTCACAGAGTGAGGCAGCTAGAGTTCACTCATGAGCTCCACCTTCTGGCTTTCCCCGCAGCAGGTTGGGAGAGACGTCACATCATGATGTCTCTCCCATAGTGCAGAGCGGCCAGGAGGAGCGGACAGCGGCAGTCGTCGGCAGGAGCGGGGATCAGGTAAGTTGCGTTTTTTTTTAAGGGGCACTGCATAGGGGGGGTGGCCGCTACTGTAGGGACACTGCATAGGTGGGGGTGGCCGATAGTGTGGGGACACTGCATAGGTCGGGGTGGCCGCTACTGGGGACACTATGGGGGGGGCTACTACTAGGGGAAATGCATAGGGGGGATTATTACTGGGGGCACTGCAGAGGGGGAGATTACTACTGGGGGCACTGCAGAGGGGGGATTACTACTGGGGGCACTGCAGAGGGGGGATTACTACTGGGGGCACTGCAGAGGGGGGGTTATTACTGGGTGCACTGCAGAGGGGGGATTACTACTGGGGGCACTGCAGAGGGGGGATTACTACTGGGGGTACTGCAGAGGGGGGCTTACTACTGGGGGCACTGCAGAGGGAGGATTACTACTGGGGGCACTGCAGAGGGGGGATTACTACTGGGGGCACTGCAGAGGGAGGATTACTACTGGTGGCACTGCAGAGGGGGGATTACTACTGGGGGCACTGCAGAAGGGGGATTACTACTGGGGGCACTGCAGAAGGGGGATTACTACTGGGGGCACTGCAGAGGGGGAGATTATTACTGGGGGCACTGCAGAGGTTGGATTACTACTGGGGGCACTGCAGAGGGGGGATTACTACTGGGGACACTGCAGAGGGAGGATTACTACTGGGGGCACTGCAGAGGGGGGATTACTACTGGGGGCACTGCAGAGGGGGGGATTACTACTGGGGGCACTGCAGAGGGGGGATTACTACTGGGGGCACTGCAGAGGGAGGATTACTACTGGGGGCACTGCAGATGGAGGATTACTACTGGGGGCACTGCAGAGGGAGGATTACTACTGGGAGCACTGCATAGGGGAGATTACTACTGGGGGCACTGCAGAGGGGGGATTACTACTGGGGGCACTGCAGAGGGGGGATTACTACTGGGGGCACTGCAGAGGGGGGATTACTACTGGGGCACCCCATTAGTGGTGTGACCATGTGGGTTGGTTGTCAGGGGCGTAGGTGCTCAGTAATGCTTCCCGGGGTTAAGGGGGGGTCTGGCTCCTACACTTTCATCCTGGCTCCTAAATTTTAGATAAATGTGTCAAGCCCTGGTGTAAGGGGAAACATATAAATGTGTAGGAATGGCCAAGTCACAGCCCAGATCTCAGTGCAATGGAGAATCTGTGGTCAGACTTGAAGATCGCTGTTCACAAGCGGAAACCATCCAACATGAAGGAGCTGGAGCAGTTTTGCCTTGAGGAATGGGCAAAAATCCCAGGGGCAAGATGTGGCAAGCTCATAGAGACTCATCCAAAGCGACTGGCAGCTGTAAGTGCCGCAAAAGGTGGCTCCACAAAGTACTGACTTTAGGGGGGTGAATAGTTATGCACGCTGAAGTTTTCTGTTATGTTGTCCTAAATGTTGTTTGATTCACAATATAAAAAAACACAACGTCACAGTTGTAGGCATGTTCTGTGAATGACATGACGCACACCTTCACACAATCCATTGTAATTCCAGGTTGTGAGGCAACAAAACATGAAAAATCCAAAGGGGGGGGGGGGTGAATACTTTTGCAAGGCGCTGTATGTACATTGGAGTACGATTAAGACAATTATTATTTATCAATTCTATATTTCATTTTCCATATATTTTTTATTTTTACTTTTTGCACTATAGGGTCTAATGAGGCCTTTTTTCCTTCTGGATTTTTACCCGACCATGGGGTACCCTTGATATGTATTATTTCACCATTATGCAATATATTTACAGATACAGTGTAAATCATTACTATTTGGGTTACCCCTCATATGATTCACGGTTTTATTTGTGCACTTTATGTTTAAATATTTATTGTCAATAGACCGTTTTACTTCTATAATGAACAATATCGATTGGTCATCCCATTGCGCTTTCCCACAATATTTTTTGTTTCTTCCATTCAAGGGGTTAGTAGCCGCCCCTCAGAGAGCTGCATAGGAACACCATTTTCCATCCCTCTCATAACCTAGCGCCCGTTTGTTTTGTATTGTGCTATATATTTATATATATCCAGCATAGTTCAGCGGCACTCTGAGACTTGTAATGATGGTAAATCAAACAAAATCTGCGTTTCGGGGAGTAGCCCGTCTTATGCATTTCATTAATTTTTATAGAAATAATTTTTTTTTTTATATGACACAGTATTCATATTGGTCATAACACCTTTTTCATGTGTTAATGTTTTTTTTATTAATTAAAATTGTTTCTCAATAGGTAGAACACATTATGCACTTTATTCATGATCAGTTATTTTTGTATTTATATTAGTGCCCGATTTTAATAGCACTAGGGTTGGAATGTCACAAAGAATGTATTAATGTTTTGTTGAAGACTGCCTTACATATATAACTATTCATACATAGTTTCTTTGTTTTTTTCTGCAGTGTTTTAAATGCACATTTTATTCATTTATTTTTAGATATGTTTTATTTTTACACCATTTTGTCAAGTTCTACATGAATTTTCTAGTTATTGTAGTATAATATGTTGATTGGCATTCCACGCAGCCGGACCGGCATCTGTTCCATGATCACGTCACTTCCGGTGACACGGAGCAGCGTGACCGGAAGTAGAACTCGGTGACGGAGGCGGCTGTCGATCCGGAGGGGAGAATGGAGTCCTTTTGGGCATGTAAGTATTTAAGGTTGTGTTGCACATTGTTTTATCTTGTTTGTCCTGAAGATGGGGTAGCCCCCGAAACGCCGTAGACATTATAGATTTTATTTGATTTACCATCATTACAAGTCTCAGAGTGCTGCTGATCTATGCTGGTTATGTTGGAAAGTATCACTCACCTTGGAGTGCCGGTCCATTTCTTGGAGATATATATATATATATATATATATATACATATAGATACACTCAACACTTCCCCAGATAATCCTGCGTTTGTCGATGCCCTGGGTTTGGTGCCATGGGGGTGATCAGGTGGCTGTTTTGCTGCTGTGGGAGTTGGGGGTAACTTCCTGTGGCTGCTACTGACAGTGAAGAGCGGTGGGTGGGGGCCAGAAGGGGGTACAACCATCTGGCAAACAATAGTGTGTAGGAGGAGGTGAGCATGGGCCAGCTGCTGCCACTAATTAAGCTATCTACCCTTACCCCCAGCACTGACGGCCCCTAGCCCCCTCCTTGCCAACCAGCTCGGTCGCAAATACTGTCTGCTCTTAATACCCTCTATCAGCACCAGCTCTACCACAACTTCTTCCTGCCTTTACCCACAGCTCTATACCAACTGCTGCTTGCCCTTAACCCCCTCTACCTCAACTATTACCTGCTCCCAGCACTGGCCCAACTGCTTCCTGCCCTCATCCTCCATAATATATGATGGGTCACAGAAATAGTGTAGTAGAACCCCTTTTTATAAAAATTTAGGGGACCCTGGGTCCCATAATATTTTTCATTCAGCGTGATCACTGCCACTTGGATAGTAGATGTAACTGAAAGTCCCTGGAATGGAACCTTCAGGACTGAGCGGCCTCAGAGGAAACAAGTTATCCCAGCAGAAGCATGCACAGATGGATCGAAACCAGACCAAGTGAATCAAGGCCTGGATGACGACAATGTTTTCCAAAGGCAGAAAGACCTTCAGGGAGTTGTGGAACAGCATGCCCAGGAATATCACCCTCCTCTGTGACAGGACAAGAATGGTCTCTTTGAAGTTATTAATCCAACAGTGAAATATTAAACACCTGATGTGTCAAACAAACATGGGACTGAATTATGTCAAAGGAAGGGGCCTTAATGACCTCCCTTGTATTAATGTTTGGGAATCAGAATGTTAAAAGAAGACTTGTCAGAACTCCAGGCTGTTACTGAAAAAATTATTCTGAGATGTCTCCTGACTCCCGCACTAGACAGATAAATTTGCCTCATTAGTTTGTTCTGACAGAGGAGAGTGTAGGATAAAAGATTGTTATAGTGACTGAGCAATGAGAATATGTGACTATTCTATAATACGTGTTTATAACTCACCTGTGCCGATATCTGTAGGGATTTCCTCCTCTTTACACTGCTGATCACCCCTCACATACGTCTCTTCTTCTCCATCTATATCTTCTGCCTCTATATCAGTCACATACGTTTCTTCTTCTCCCTCTATATATTCTGCTTTTATATTTGTCACATATGTTTCTTCTCCCTCTATATCTTCTGCCTTCATATCAGTCACGTACGTCTCTTCTTTTCCATCTGTATCTTCTGCCTTTATATCAGTCACATAAGTCTCTTCTTCTCCCTCTGTATCATCTGTCTTATTATCAGTCACATACGTCTCTTCTTCTCCCTCTATATCTTCTGTCTTTATATCAGTAACATACGTCTCTTCGTCTCCCTCGATATCTTCTGCCTTTATATCAGTCACATACGTCTCTTCTTCTCCCTCTATATCTTCTGCCTTTATATCAGTCACATACATCTCTTCTTCTCCATCTATATCTTCTGCCTTTATATCAGTCACATATGTCTCTTCTTCTCCCTCTATGTCTTCTGTCTTCATATCAGTCACATACGTCTCTTCTTCTCCCTCTATATCAGTCACATATGTCTCTTCTTCTCCCTCTATGTCTTCTGTCTTAACATCAGCCAGATCTTCACTCTAAAAAACCCATAAAATATTACCATCGGATTTCAATGAGATAACACAGACTAAAATCAGTATATAAGACACACAAAGATTCTCTTCACATCATATTAACAGTCACTTTGGTATATTGGTGAAACCCTAAATCCCATCTACCTGATGCTCCTGTGGGATCCTGTGATTCTCCTCTGTACAATCCTGAGAATAAAGATGACGGGGACATCTCTCTAGTGTATTTCTTTTACTGGGTCCATCTATAGGAGACACAGTGACTCAGTACATTGTATAGATGTGATTATCAGGTGATGTGTGTATATAGGAGGCCCCCTTACCTACTCTCCCCTGTACAATAAATTACAGTCTCCTCTTACCCAGTGATGTGAGGGGCCGGTGATTCTCCATCATCACGTCCTTGTACAGGACCGTTGTGTTCCTCTATATACTCCCCCTCCTACATGGAGATATAGACAGTGAGATCCTGACACATTATAGAAACCTAACACACACAATATTACAGTCATCACCCGAACACATTCTCTGGTGTTACTGTATAATGTCCAATTCCCAGGAGTCACCTCTCCAGTCAGCAGCTGAATGATCTTATTGGTGAGTTCCAAGATCTTCTGGTCTTTGTTTCTCTCATGTATCAGAGAGTGAGGTGGAGGCACTGTGATGGGTCTCTGGGTGCTGCTCAGTCCTCCTGACACACGGGGATGGATGCTGGTTGCCTCAAAATCACTGGATGTCTTCTTCACTACTGTATAATCCTATGTATTGGGGGAAACACCAAATATCACTGTAAACACTCCCAGATCCCTCATCTTGCCCCTGTATTATTATTATTAAATATATACATGAGGTCACAGTGAAACTCCCAGATATCACCTCCCCAGTCATGTCTCTGTATTATTACTATAGATATAAGTGATGTCACTGTAACATTCCAAGATCCCCTCACCTCCCAATCATGTCCCTGTATTATTACTATAGCAATAAGTGATGTCACTGTGATACTCCCAGATCCCCTCACCTCCCCAGTCATGTCCCTGTATTATTACTATAGCAATAAGTGATGTCACTGTGACACTCCCAGATCCCCTCACCTCCCCAGTCATGTCCCTGTATTATTACTATAGATATAAGTGATGTCACTGTGACACTCCCAGATCCTCTCACCTCCCCAGTCATGTCCCTGTATTATTACTATAGATATAAGTGATGTCACTGTGACATCCCCAGATCCCCTCACCTCCCCAGTCATGTCCCTGTATTATTACTATAGATAGAAGTGATGTCACTGTGACACCCCCAGATCCTCTTACCTCTCCAGTCATGTCCCTGTATTATTACTATAGATATAAGTGATGTCACATTGACACCCCCAGATCCCCTCACCTCCCCAGTCATGTCCCTGTATTATTACTATAGATATAAGTGATGTCACTGTGACACTCCCAGATCCCCTCACCTCCCCAGTCATGTCCCTGTATTATTACTATAGATATTAGTGATGTCACTGTGACACCCTCAGATCCCCTCACCTCCCCAGTCATGTCCCTGTATTATTATTATAGATATAAGTGATGTCACTGTGACACTCCCAGATCCCCTCACCTCCCCAGTCATGTCCCTGTATTATTACTATAGATATTAGTGATGTCACTGTGACACCCCCAGATCCCCTCACCTCCCCAGTCATGTCCCTGTATTATTACTATAGATATAAGTGATGTCACTGTGACACTCCCAGATCCCCTTACCTCCCCAGTCATGTGCCTGTATTATTACTATAGATATAAGTGATGTCACTGTGACATTCCCAGATCCCCTCACCTCCCCAGTCATGTCCCTGTATTATTACTATAGATATAAGTGATGTCACTGTGACATTCTCAGATCCCCTCACCTCCCCAGTCATGTCCCTGTATTATTACTATAGATATAAGTGATGTCACTGTGACACTCCCAGATCCACTCACCTCCCCAGTCATGTCCCTGTATTATTACTATAGATATAAGTGATGTCACTGTGACACTCCCAGATCCACTCACCTCTCCAGTCACGTCCCTCTATTATTACTATAGATATAAGTGATGTCACTGTGACTCCCAGATCCCCTCACCTCCCCAGTCATGTCCCTGTATTATTACTATAGATATAAGTGATGTCACTGTGACATTCCCAGATCCCCTCACCTCCCCAGTCATGTCCCTGTATTATTACTATAGATATAAGTGATGTCACTGTGACATTCTCAGATCCCCTCACCTCCCCAGTCATGTCCCTGTATTATTACTATAGATATAAGTGATGTCACTGTGACACCCCCAGATCCTCTTACCTCTCCAGTAAGCAAATAGATCATCTGTACGGTTTACTACTATATTGACTGAAATTGATCTGGTCTGAAGACTTTAATGTATAACACTGACCATGACAATGTCATTGGACCAAATCAATGTTAGTGAATATAGTAGTGAAAGGATTGCCTCCACCTTACATAAAGACACAGGCTATACATCAGACTGTAACTGTGAACGAGATAGAGGCAAAACACACGTCCCTCTTAGTTTTTGGAGCGGCCTCCTGGCCGCTCGCATAGCTGTGGGTGACCACTAGTGATGTCAGTGGGGCCGGCCCCAGACGGTAGGCGTTCCCATAGGAACGCCTCCGTCTGGGCAGCCACAACCCCGGCGCGCCCACCAAAGGGGGCGTGCTGTCAATCACCATCGACAGCACGCCCCCTTTGATGCGAGACCCATGACGACGGCTTGGCCATCATTAATCGGGTCTCGCACATGCGCACTTGGGCAACATCGACCCGCTTGCGAGCGCTCATCGACCCTGTCCCCTCCTGGACACATCTCCGCTATTGCTTCACTACAGAGAAAAAACTGCACCGGGGGTAAGCGGCACTGACACCCTGCACTGCCTAGCGCATCAGGGCAGCCGATCAGGAACCTCTTGTGCTGCCGTCTCCTACTAATCTCTGTCACCCCAGTGCATGGTCCCCCAGTCTGTCATTCAGCGTTACATGCCCATCACATCACTGAAAGGCAGGAGTGGGATGACCTATATAGCGTTGGATGTAACCTCTATTCTTTATCTTATGCTCTTTTCTGTGCCTTATTACAGCCATCCCACTATATGTGATCACCTATACTGAATGCTGACTTTACACTCAGTCTGGGAGTAAATACATGTCTGATACTTCATTGCCATAGACAATATCAGACTGTATAGATCACATCAATAAGCTGCAAGCTATTATACTATTACAGTGACTGGTCCGAGTGTAAGTGTTATAGACATCTATATAATGGTGATCTAAGAATATATTAAGGACACTTTACAAAGCTGTCTAGGAGGGGAGATTATATTCCTATGAATACAATATTATGACTTAATGCAAAATATATGTGTATTATACATTGCACAGCCTAACAATGTGCAATGTTCATATATTAACCTGCTCAATGAAAACCTGCTCCCTGCAGAGCGTAACAAGCTCAGATGTATATTAGATGCCTGTATAATGTCTGACTAGCAATTTCCTCACTGCAGAGCTGAATAATGACCAATACATGTATAATAACCGGCTCGCTGGACAGTTTACCTAAATCTGATGCCTGTATAGTAACCGGCTCGCTGGACAGCTTACCTAAATCTGATGCCTGTATAGTAACCCGCTCGCTGGACAGCTTACCTAAATCTGATGTCTGTATAGTAACCGGCTCGCTGGACAGCTTACCTAAATCTGATGCCTGTATAGTAACAGACTCGCTGGACATCTTACCTAAATCTGATGTCTGTATAGTAACCGGCTCGCTGGACAGCTTACCTAAATCTGCTCCCTGTATAGTAACCGGCTCGCTGGACAGCTTACCTACATCTGATGCCTGTATAATAACCGGCTCGCTGGACAGCTTACCTAAATCTGATGCCTGTATAATAACCGGCTCGCTGGACAGCTTACCTAAATCTGATGCCTGTATAATAACCGGCTCGCTGGACAGCTTACCTAAATCTGATGCCTGGATAGTAACCGGCTTGCTGGACAGCTTACCTAAATCTGATGCCTGTATAGTAACCGGCTCGCTGGACAGCTTACCTAAATCTGATGCCTGTATAGTAACCGGCCCGCTGGACAGCTTACCTAAATCTGATGCCTGTATAGTAACCGGCCCACTGGGCAGCTTACCTAAATCTGATGCCTGTATCGTAACTGGTTCACTGGACAGCTTACCTAAATCTGATGCCTGTATAGTAACCGGCTTGCTGGACAGCTTACCTAAATCTGATGCCTGTATAGTAACCGGCTTGCTGGACAGCTTACCTACATCTGATGCCTGTATAATAACCAGCTCGCTGGATAGCTTACCTAAATCTGATGCCTGTATAATAACCGGCTCACTGGACATCTTACCTAAATCTGATGCCTGTATAGTAACCGGCTTGCTGGACAGCTTACCTAAATCTGATGCCTGTATAATAACCGGCTCGCTGGACATCTTACCTAAATCTGATGCCTGTATAGTAACCGGCTGGCGGATGAGATAAGTAATATATGAGGACTGTTGATCATTGCAGAGTTGATCAAGGTTTGATGTGTGAATAGGAAACGCCTCACGGTGGAGCTGAACAACACTTGCACAGTAACCTATCCATTATAGAGCTGCATATATTACATACAGAATCCTAAGAACACAGCGGCATTATCTACTGACACAGAATCCGGCTGATTGGCTAAAATCTATGGATTATACATTTCTACATATATATAGTTTTTAATATTTTTACATTTTCTCATTGAGAATGAATTATATAATGGTTATAGAATAATTAACCTCAGCAGGTGATACATCCCATTACACACAGGCCTCAATCTTTGGCTCATTAATTTTATAGAAAATAAAGGTTGTTTGAAGTCTGATAAATACTAAATATACTTCTATATACTGTAACGTCTGAGTGGTCTCCACTTATAGGAGGCCCCCCACAATCAGAGTCTCCGTTATCTGTATAACCACAGTCAGACATGTAACACTGAGTGACCAGTAAGTCTCCCCTTTCCCTCCAGCCATAGAGCCCTGGTCAGTGTCAGAGGTTCCTGTGACCCAGCTCCATAAGGCTCCTCAGAGGCTGGCACACAACAGGCTGCTCCATCTGTATGATAATAACAGGACACCACAGGCTGCCCCTCTTGTATATTAATAGCAGGACACCACAGGCTGCTCCCCCTGTATAATAATAACAGGACACCACAGGCTGCTCCCTCTGTATAATAATAACAGGACACCACAGGCTACTACCCCTGTATAATAATAATAAAAGGACACCACATGCTGCTCCCTCTGTATAATAATAATAATAATAATAATAATAATAATAAAAGGACACCGCATGCTGCTCCCCTGCATAATAATAATAAGCACAGGACAACACAGGCTGCTCCCCCTGTATAATAACGACAAGACACCACATGCTGCTCCCCCTATATAATAATAACAGGACACCATAGGCTGCTCCCCCTGTATAATAACAACAAGACACCACAGGCTGCTCCCTCTTTATAATAATAGGACACCACAGGCTGCTCCCTCTGTATAATATTAATAACAGGACATCACAGGCTGCTCCCTCTGTATAATAATAACAGGACACCACAGGCTGCTCCTCATGTATAATAATAATAATAACAGGACACCACAGGCTGCTCCCCCTGTATAATAATAACGACAACACAGGCTGCTCCCCCTGTATAATAATAACAGGACACCACAGGCTGCTCCCCCTGTATAATAATAATAACAGGACACCACAGGTTGCTCCCCCTGTATAATACTAATAACAGGACACCACAGGCTGCTCCCCCTGTATAATAATGACACCACAGGCTGCTCCCCCTGTATAATAATAATAACAGGACACCACAGGCTGCTCCCCCTGTATAATACTAATAACAGGACACCACAGGCTGCTCCCCCTGTATAATACTAATAACAGGACACCACAGGCTGCTCCCCCTGTATAATACTAATAACAGGACACCACAGGCTGCTCCCCCTGTATAATAACAAGACACCACAAGCTGCTCCAGACACCACAGGCTGCTCCCCCTTTATAATACTAATAGGAAACTACGGGCCTCTCCCACTGTATAGTAGGTACCAAAACCCGCTCCCCTGTTTAATATAGAGTACTACAGGCTGCTCTCCCTCTATAGTAAGCACCACAGGCCACTCCCCCTGTATAGTAGACACTACAGGCTGCTCTCCCTCTATAGTAAGCACCACAGGCCACTCCCCCTGTATAGTAGACACCACAGGCTGCTCTCCCTCTATAGTAGGCACCACAGGCCACTCCCCCTGTATAGTAGACACCACAGGCTGCTCACCCTGTAGAGTAGGACACCACATGCTGCTCCTCTAAAATAGGCACCCCAGGCTGCTCCTCTAAAATAGGCACCCCAGGCTGCTCCCCCTGTATAGTAGACACCTCAGGCAGCTCGCCTTGTATAGTAGGCACCACGGGCCGCTCCCCCTGTATAGTAGGCACCACAGGCCGCCCCCCCTGTATAGTAGGCACCACAGGCCGCTCCCCCTGTATAGTAGGCACCACAGGCCGCTCCCCCTGTATAGTAGGCACCACAGGCCGCTCCCCCTGTATAGTAGGCACCACAGGCCG
Source organism: Taudactylus pleione (assembly GCA_031769625.1). Taxonomy (NCBI): domain Eukaryota; kingdom Metazoa; phylum Chordata; class Amphibia; order Anura; family Myobatrachidae; genus Taudactylus; species Taudactylus pleione. The sequence goes on from JAUIMM010002576.1 coordinate 622,878, forward strand.
CTCACCCTGTATAGAAGGCACCACGGGCCGCTCCCCCTGTATAGTATGAACCACAGGCTGCTCCCCCTGTATAGTAGGAACCACAGGCTGCTCCCCCTGTATAGTAGAAACCACAGGCTGCTCCCCCTCTATAGTAGGCACCACAGGCTGCTCCCCCTCTATAGTAGGCACCACAGGCTGCTCCCCCTGTATAATAGGACACCACAGGCTGCTCCCCCTGTATAGTAGAAACCACAGGCTGCTCCCCCTCTATAGTAGGCACCACAGGCTGCTCCCCCTCTATAGTAGGCACCACAGGCTGCTCCCCCTCTATAGTAGGCACCACAGGCTGCTCCCCCTCTATAGTAGGCACCACAGGCTGCTCCCCCTCTATAGTAGGCACCATAGGCTGCTCCCCCTGTATAATAGGACACCACAGGCTGCTCCCCCTGTATAGTAGGTATATTACCTGCGGATGCCGGACACAGTGATGTCTCCTCTCTGCGTTTTTCCGCCCGAACACCCTTCCGAAATGTACATTCATACTTCCTGCCTGTGGAACGCACAGACCGGAAGTAAGGTGGAACGCACAGACAGATCCTCATTTCCTGAAATAACTATCCTGACGTCAGGAGCTGGGCGGAGCTGGGGGCGGGGTTACAGGCAGTGTCAGTCACAATCCCATCTGGTATCTGCTCATACTGTAGGGGGAGCTGTGGGGCTGCCCAGTATCTGTGTGAGTGCTGGGAATGCCCCCTACAGTGATGTACAGGGGGACATGCCGCCTACAGCGCTATTTACCCACCACAGGTGCCCTAATACACCTACTACTAAGTGTGCCCAGTAAGGGAGGGAGGGGCTCTAGGTGTGCCCAGTAAGGGAGGGAGGGGCTCTAGGTGTGCCCAGTAAGGGAGGGAGGGGCTCTAGGTGTGCCCAGTAAGGGAGGGAGGGGCTCTAGGTGTGCCCAGTAAGGGAGGGAGGGGCGCTAGGTGTGCCCAGTAAGGGAGGGGCTCCAGGTGTGCCCAGTAAGGGAGGGAGGGGATCCAGGTGTGCCCAGTAAGGGAGGGAGGGGCTCCAGGTGTGCCCAGTAAGGGAGGGGCTCTAGGTGTGCCCAGTAAGGGAGGGAGGGGCTCTAGGTGTGCCCAGTAAGGGAGGGGCTCCAGGTGTGCCCAGTAAGGGAGGGAGGGGCTCCAGGTGTGCCCAGTAAGGGAGGGAAGGGCTCCAGGTGTGCCCAGTAAGGGAAGGGCTCTAGGTGTGCCCAGTAAGGGAGGGAGGGGCTCTAGGTGTGCCCAGTAAGGGAGGGGCTCCAGGTGTGCCCAGTAAGGGAGGGAGGGGCTCCAGGTGTGCCCAGTAAGGGAGGGAAGGGCTCCAGGTGTGCCCAGTAAGGGAAGGGCTCTAGGTGTGCCCAGTAAGGGAGGGAGGGGCTCTATGTGTGCCCAGTAAGGGAGGGGCTCCAGGTGTGCCCAGTAAGGGAGGGAGGGGCTCTAGGGGTGCCCAGTAAGGGAGGGAGAGGGCTCAAGGTGTGCACAGTAAGGGAGGGAGGGGTTCCAGGTGTGCCAAGGGAGGGGCTCCAGATGTGCCCAGTAAGGGAGGGAGGGGTTCCAGGTGTGCCCAGTAAGGGAGGAAGAGGCTCCAGGTGTGCCCAGTAAGGGAGGGAGGGGCTCCAGATGTGCCCAGAAAGGGAGGGAGGGGCTCCAGGTGTGCCCAGTTCGGGAGGGAGGGGCTCTAGGTGTGCCCAGTTCGGGAGGGAGGGGCTCTAGGTGTGCCCAGTAAGGGAGGGAGGGGCTCTAGGTGGGCCCAGTAAGGGAGGGAGGGGCTCTAAGTGTGCCCAGTAAGGGAGGGAGGGGCTCCAGATGTGCCCAGAAAGGGAGGGAGGGGCTCCCGGTGTGCGCAGTAAGGGAGGGAGGGGCTCTAGGTGTGCCCAGTAAGGGAGGGAGGGGCTCTAGGTGAGCCCAGTAAGGGAGGGTGGAGGCTTTGGTGTGCCCAGTATGTGAGGGAGAGGCTCTAATTGTGCCCAGTTAAGGAGGAAGGGGTTTTGGTGTGCCCAGTAAGAGAGGAAGGGGTTTTGGTGTGCCCAGTAAGGGAGGGGCTCAAGATGTGCCAAGGGAGGGAGGGGCTCCAGGTGTGCCCAGTACGGGAGGGAGGGGCTCTAGGTGTGCTCAATAAGTGAGGGAGGGAGCTCAAGGTGTGTACAGTAAGGGTGGAAGGGGCTCTAGGTGTGCCCAGTAAGGGAGGGAGGGGCTCTAAGTGTGCCCAGTAAGGGAGGGAGGGGCTCTATGTGTGCCCAGTAATGGAGGGAGGGGCTCCAGGTGTGCCCAGTAAGGGAGGGATGGGTTCTAGCTGTGCCTAGTAAGGGGGGAAGGGGCTCTAGGTGTGTAAAGGGAGGGGCTCTAGGTGTGTACAGTAAGGGAGTGAAGGGCTCTAGGTGTGCCCAGTAAGGGAGGGAGGGGCTCTAGGTGTGCCCAGTAAGGGAGGGAGGGGCTCTAGGTGTGCCCAGTAAGGGAGGGAGGGGCTCTAGGTGTGCCCAGTAAGGGAGGGAGGGGCTCTAGGTGTGCCCAGAAAGGGAGGGAAGGGCTCCAGGTGTGCCCATTAAGGGAGGGAGGGGCTCCAGGTGTGCCCAGTAAGGGAGGGAGGGGCTCCAGGTGTGCCCAGTAAGGGAGGGAGGGGCTCCAGGTGTACACAGTAAGGGAGGGAGGGGCTCTAGGTGTGCCCGGTAAGGGAGGGGCTCTAGGTGTGCCCAGGAAGGGAGGGACTCTAGGTGTTCCAGTAAGGGAGGGAGGGGCTTTGCTGTGCCCAGCAAGGGAGGGAGGGGCTCTAGTTGTGCACAGTAAGGGGGGAAGGGGCTATGGTGTGCACAGTAAGGGAGAGAGGGGCTCTAAGTGTGCCCAGTAAGGGAGGGAGGGGCTCTAGGTGTGGCCAGTAAGAGAGGATGGGGCTCTAGGTGTGTCTAGTAATGGAGATGGGGTGCTAAGTGTACCCAGTAAGGGAGATGTTAATAATTGTCCCCAGTAACGGAGGAGGGGGTGCTAATTGTCCCCAGTAAGAGAGGAGGAGGAGCGGGGTGTGCCCATTAAAGTATGGATGGGGTGCTAAGTGTGCCTAGTAAGGGAGGAGGGGATGCTATGTGTGCCCAGTAAGGGAGGAGGGGGTGCTATGTGTGCCCAGTAAGGGAGGAGGGGGTACTAAGTGTGCCCAGTGAGGGGGGAGAGGGAGCTAAGTGTGCCCAGTAAGGGAGATTGGGTTGCAAAGTGTGCTCAATGAGGGAGGGTGAAGTGTGCTAAGTGTACCCAGTAAAGGATGGAGGGAATACCTAGTGTGCCCAGTAAGAGAGGAGGGGGTGCTTAGTGTGCCCAGCAAGGGAGGAGGGGGTGCTTAGTGTGCCCAGTAAGGGAGGGAGGGGCTGCTGTGTGTGCTCAGTAAGGGAGGGAGGAGGTGCTAAGTGTGCTCAGTAAGGGAGGGAGTGCTAAGTGTGCTCAGTAAGGGAGGAGGGGGTGCTAAGTGTGCTCAGGGAGGGAGGGAGTGCTAAGTGTGCTCAGTAAGGGTGGGAGGGGGTGCTACGTGTGCTCAGTAAGGGAGGGAGGGGGTGCTAAGTGTGCTCAGTAAGGGAGGGAGGGGGTGCTATGTGTGCTCAGTAAGGGAGGGAGGGGGTGCTATGTGTGCTCAGTAAGGGAGGGAGGGGATGCTGAGTGTGCTCAGTAAGGGAGGGAGGGGGTGCTAACTGTGCTCAGTAAGGGAGGAAGGGGGTGCTAAGTGTGCTCAGTAAGGGAGGGAGAGGGGAGCTATGTGTGCTCATTAAGGGAGGGAGAGGGGAGCTATGTGTGCTCAGTAAGGGAGGGAGGGGGTGCTAAGTGTGCTCAGTAAGGGAGGGAGGGTGCTAAGTGTGGTCAGTAAGGGAGGGAGGGGGTGCTAAGCGTGCTCAGTAAGGGAGGGAGGGGATGCTAAGTGTGCTCAGTAAGAGAGGGAGGGAGTGCTAAGTGTGCTCAGTAAGGGAGGGAGGGGGTGCTAAGTGTGCTCAGTAAGGGAGGGAGGGGGTGCTAAGTGTGCTCAGTAAGGGAGGGGGTGCTATGTGTGCTCAGTAAAGGAGGGAGGGGATGCTAAGTGTGCTCAGTAAGGGAGGGAGGGGGGTGCTAAGTGTGCTCAGTAAGAGAGGGAGGGGGTGCTAAGTGTGCTCAGTAAGGGAGGGAGAGGGTGCTAAGTGTGCTCAGTAAGGGAGGGAGAGGGGAGCTATGTGTGCTCAGTAAGGGAGGGAGGAGGTGCTAAGTGTGCTCAGTAAGGGAGGGAGGGGGTGCTAAGTGTGCTCAGTAAGGGAGGGAGGGGGTGCTAAGTGTGCTCAGTAAGGGAGGGAGGGGGTGCTAAGTGTGCTCAGTAAGGGAGGGAGGGGGTGCTAAGTGTGCTCAGTAAGGGAGGGAGGGGGTGCTAAGTGTGCTCAGTAAGAGAGGGAGAGGGTGCTAAGTGTGCTCAGTAAGGGAGGGAGGGGGTGCTAAGTGTGCTCAGTAAGGGAGGGAGGGGTGCTATGTGTGCTCAGTAAGGGAGGGAGGGGGTGCTATGTGTGCTCAGTAAGGGAGGGGGTGCTATGTGTGCTCAGTAAAGGAGGGAGGGGGTGCTAAGTGTGCTCAGTAAGGGAGGGAGGGGGTGCTAAGTGTGCTCAGTAAGGGAGGGAGGGGGTGCTAAGTGTGCTCAGTAAGGGAGGGAGGGGGTGCTAAGTGTGCTAAGTAAGGGAGGGAGAGGGTGCTACGTGTGCTCAGTGAGGGAGGGAGAGGGTGCTAAGAGTGCTCAGTGAGGGAGGGAGGAGGTGCTAAGTGTGCTCAGGGAGGGAGGGGGTGCTATGTGTGCTCAGTAAGGGAGGGAGAGTGTGCTAAGTGTGCTCTGTAAGGGAGGGAGGGGGGTGCTAAGTGTGCTCAGTAAGGGAGGGAGGGGGTGCTATGTGTGCTCAGTAAGGGAGGGAGGGGATGCTACGTGTGCTCAGTAAGGGAGGGAGGGAATGCTGAGTGTGCTCAGTAAGGGAGGGAGGGGGTGCTAAGTGTGCTCAGTAAGGGAGGAAGAGGGTACTAAGTGTGCTCAGGGAGGGAGGGGGTGCTAAGTATTCTCAGTAAGGGAGGGAGGGGGTGCTAAGTGTGCTCAGTAAGGGAGGGAGGGTGTGCTAAGTGTGCTCAGTAAGGGAGGGAGGGGATTCTATGTGTGCTCAGTAAGGGAGGGAGGGGATGCCAAGTGTGCTCAGTAAGGGAGGGAGGGGATGCTAAGTGTGCTCAGTAAGGGAGGGGGTGCTAACTGTGCTCAGTAAGGGAGGAAGGGGGTGTTAAGTGTGCTCAGTAAGGGAGGGAGAGGGGAGCTATGTGTGCTCAGTAAGGGAGGGAGAGGGGAGCTATGTGTGCTCAGTAAGGGAGGGAGGGGGTGCTAAGTCTGCTCAGTAAGGGAGGGAGGGTGCTAAGTGTGGTCAGTAAGGGAGGTAGAGGGTGCTATGTGTGCTCAGTAAGGGAGGGAGGGGGTGCTAAGTGTGCTCAGTAAGGTAGGGGGTGCTAAGTGTGCTCAGTAAGGGAGGGAGAGGATGCTAAGTGTGCTCAGTAAGGGAGGGAGGGGGTGCTAAGTGTGCTCAGTAAGGGAGGGAGGGAGTGCTAAGTGTGCTCAGTAAGGGAGGGAGGGGGTGCTAAGTTTGCTTAGTGAGGGAGGGGATGCTAAGTATGCTCAGTAAGGGAGGGAGGGGGTGCTAAGTGTGCTCAGTAAGGGAGGGAGGGGGTGCTAAGTGTGCTCAGTAAGGGAGGGAGGGGGTGCTATGTGTACTCAGTAAGGGAGGGAGGGGATGCTAAGTGCTCAGTAAGGGAGGGAGAGGGGAGCTATGTGTGCTCAGTAAATGAGGGAGAGGGGAGCTATGTGTGCTCAGTAAGGGAGAGAGGGGGTGCTAAGTGTGCTCAGTATGGGAGGGAGGGTGCTAAGTGTGGTCAGTAAGGGAGGTAGAGGGTGCTATGTGTGCTCAGTAAGGGAGGGAGGGGGTGCTAAGTGTGCTCAGTTAGGGAGGGGGTGCTAAGTGTGCTCAGTAAGGGAGGGAGAGGATGCTAAGTGTGCTCAGTAAGGGAGGGGGTGCTAAGTGTGCTCAGTAAGGGAGGGAGAGGATGCTAAGTGTGCTCAGTAAGGGAGGGAGGGGGTGCTAAGTGTGCTCAGTAAGAGGGAGGGAGTGCTAAGTGTGCTCAGTAAGTGAGGGAGGGGGTGCTAAGTGTGCTCAGTGAGGGAGGGGGTGCTAAGTGTGCTCAGTAAGGGAGGGAGGGGTGCTAAGTGTGCTCAGTAAGGGAGGGAGGGGATGCTAAGTGTGCTCAGTAAGGGAGGGAGGGGGTGCAAAGTGTGGTCAGTAAGGGAGGGAGGGGTTGCTAAGTGTGCTCAGTAAGGGAGGGAGGGGATGCTAAGTGTGCTCAGTAAGGGAGGGAGGGGGGTGCTAAGTGTGCTCAGTAAGGGAGGGAGGGGGTGCTAAGTGTGCTCAGTAAGGGAGGGAGGGGGTGCAAAGTGTGCTCAGTAAGGGAGGGAGGGGGTGCTAAGTGTGCTCAGTAAGGGAGGGAGAGGGGAGCTGTGTGCGCTCAGTAAGGGAGGGAGGGGGTGCTAAGTGTGCTCAGTAAGGGAGGGAGTGCTAAGTGTGCTCAGTAAGGGAGGGAGGGGGTGCTAAGTGTGCTCAGTAAGGGAGGGAGGGGATGCTAAGTGTGCTCAGTAAGGGAGGGAGGGGATGCTAAGTGTGCTCAGTAAGGGAGGGAGGGGGGTGCTAAGTGTGCTCAGTAAGGGAGGGAGGGGGGTGCTAAGTGTGCTCAGTAAGAGAGGGAGAGGGTGCTAAGTGTGCTCAGTAAGGGAGGGAGGGGGTGCTAAGTGTGCTCAGTAAGGGAGGGAGTGCTAAGTGTGCTCAGTAAGGGAGGAGGGGGTGCTTATTGTGCCCAGTACGGGAGGAGGGGGTGCTTAGTCTGCCCAGCACGGGAGGAGGGGGTGCTAAGTGTGCTCAGTAAGGGAGGGAGGAGGTGCTAAGTGTTCTCAGTAAGGGAGGGAGGGGGTGCTAAGTGTTCTTAGTAAGGGAGGGAGGGGGTGCTAAGTGTGCTCAGTAAGGGAGGGAGAGGGTGCTAAGTGTGCTCAGTAAGGGAGGGAGTGCTAAGTGTGCTCAGTAAGGGAGGAGGGGGTGCTTATTGTGCCCAGTACGGGAGGAGGGGGTGCTTAGTCTGCCCAGTACGGGAGAAGGGGGTGCTTAGTGTGCTCAGTAAGGGAGGGAGGGGGTGCTAAGTGTGCTCAGTAAGGGAGGGAGGGGGGTGCTAAGTGTGCTCAGTAAGAGGGAGAGGGTGCTATGTGTGCTCAGTAAGGGAGGGGGTACTAAGTGTGCTCAGTAAGGGAGGGAGGGAGGGAGTGCTAAGTGTGCTCAGTAAGGGAGGGAGGGTGTGCTAAGTGTTCTCAGTAAGGGAGGAGGGGGTGCTTAGTGTGCCCAGTATGGGAGCAGGGGGTGCTTAGTGTGCCCAGTAAGGGAGGAGGGGGTGCTAAGTGGGGATCGGTATGGAATACCGCTAGACGCATGTTCAAATCTCGACAGCGGAAGACCGGCAGTGAAGATCCCGCCACATCAGTACTTTAACTAATTATTAACAACCCGCCAACCATCCTTAAGGGGTGCCTAACCCTAACCCACCCTGTACGTGGCTAAACCTACCCCCCTCTTCCCTGCAGCCTAACCCTAAGTCCCCCAGGAGCCCCTAACCTATCTCCCCCCCCCCACGGCTGACCGCGCCCGCCACCCGGCTTACCTTTGATTGGTATGCCGCGCGTCGGGCTCCCGGCATAGGTAAAATGACAGGCATCTGGATTTCAACGCCTGTCATTACACCCCTGCCGGGATTAGACATTCAGGATGCCGACGGTCATGGCCGACTGCCACCCGCTAAGTGTTCCCAGTAAAGTAGGAAAGTTGGAGGTTACATTTTTGACTCATCAGTCCACAGAACATTAGCCCACATGGCTTGGGGGTTATCCCTGTGGGGTTGGGTATGAAATGTCGGCAGTCAGAATCTCAACGCCGAGATCACTACAGGGCTAACATACGACACTTGTTGATCGGTATGCTAACCCTTTTTCTCTGGTGCCTAAGCCTAACCTCCTCCCATAGTGCCTGAAAGTATCCTCCCCGTACCCTAATCTAACCCTGCACCCATAGTGCTAGACCCTAACCCTACCCCCAGACCCTCTACTTACCTTCTGCATCCTGACTGCCGCGATGCCGGATGCATCCCATCAATGAGCTTTTGGCACACGTCAAACAAACCTTTCTCTATGTCCTCTTGGCTAGCAGTGGTGGTCACCTTGTAACTCTCCCATGGATGCCATCTATGCCCAGTCTCTTTCTTATGAAGGAACCCTGACCGGTGACAGTAACTGAGGCGAGCGATACCTGCAGCTCCTTAGGTTATCCTCTGGGTGCTGTTATCTTCTGGGTCCTGTTACCCTCTGGCTCCTGTTACCCTCTGGCTCCTGTTACCCTCTGGGTCCTGTTATCCTCTGGGTCCTGTTGTCCTCTGGCTCCTGTTGTCCTCTGGCTCCTGTTGTCCTCTGGCTCCTGTTGTCCTCTGGCTCCTGTTGTCCTCTGGCTCCTGTTACCCTCTGGGTCCTGTTACCCTCTGGGTCCTGTTACCCTCTGGGTCCTGTTATCCTCTGGGTCCTGTTATCCTCTGGGTCCTGTTATCCTCTAGGCGCTGTTATCCTCTGGGTCCTGTTATCCTCTGGCTCCTGTTGTCCTCTGGGTCCTGTTATCCTCTGGGTCCTGTTGTCCTCTGGGTCCTGTTGTGACTTCCTGGATGAGCCTGGATGATGGGCACTTGGAGGAACTTTGGCAGCCGACCCCTCCCGGGGATGAGCCACCACTGTTAGATCTCTCTGAGCGGTATAGTCTATTTTTCACGTCTGTATCTCAATGTGTCTGAGTCTGTATACGAAGTGCAGGGTAAATCGTCATGATAAAAAGCTGCGGCTGCTGCATCTTAGCGCTCCGTGTACATAATCAGACTCGGTCGCACACAGATATACAAGTGTCACATATCACATTAATCAGCGCAGTCTTGTGCAGCAGTTCTGGGGTATCACGATGCTACCACAACTCAAATTCAGGGAAAAAGACGCTCAGCGTACGGTGCTGCGTGCTGAGACCTTTTATCCAGCCTGACGTTGCTGGAACGGGTCTATGTATGTTATGTTTCCATTGGACAGGACTGGCAGTAACCGAGCCTGATTGTGTCCAGTCTTATTCATCCCAATTATCAGTTCCATTTGGTTCATTATTTGAATGAATGAATAAGGGGCAATTACTATATCACACAGGGCCAGTTGGTGTTGGATAACTTGTTTCTTTTCCAAAGTCCGGCTGTGATTAGAGGGGCACCGGAGCGCCCCCATAAGGGCAGGGGGCATTTACAGGGGCCTTGGAGCCCCCTGTAAGAGCCTAGTGGGAACGCTACCCAGGATGACTTTGTCTTATATTTAGTTTTGTTTGAAGATCTGAAACAAATAAAAGTGACAAATATACAAAAATAGAAGAAGCCAGGAAGGGGGCAAAAACTTTCATGCCACTGTGTGTGTATATCTGTATCACTGACCGACCTGTATCTGACCCAGGATACATATGTATACACTGTAGTGCCAAATGTCATGTGATAGCAGTATGTAAAGGTAATGGTAGGTTGCATCACTGTACTGTGACATCTTGGAAATTCCCAGACCTGCACCATTTTTACTCTGACATGTCGTGAGTCAGGTTGACCACCATATAGGCTGCTCATGGCAAGGGGACATGAAATATCAGAGTTCGATTGGAGCATGATAGTGGTTGCTTAGCAAATGGGACATTCCATTTCCGAAGCTGTGCGGACATTCAACATTCCTCTGCGATGTCACATGTGTACCAGGAATACATCATGGAAGCCATTACCACCCACCGTGCGCAGCGCAGTGTCCGACCACAGGTGCTTAATGATAATGACCATCAGCATCTGGCCAGAATTGTCCATAGTAACAGAGAAGTGACACTGGCTCATATCACATCCACATTCAGTGCAGGCGTATATCCAGCCGGTCAGTGCAGGAGGTACCAGCTGGTGAGTGCAGGAGGTACCAGGCACATATCCAGCAGGTCAGTGCAGGAGGTACCAGGCGTATATCCAGCCGGTCAGTGCAGGAGGTACCAGCCGGTCAGTGCAGGAGGTACCAGGCGTATATCCAGCCGGTCAGTGCAGGAGGTACCAGCCGGTCAGTGCAGGAGGTACCAGGCGCATATCCAGCCGGTCAGTGCAGGAGGTACCAGGCGGTCAGTGCAGGAGGTACCAGGCGTATATCCAGCCGGTCAGTGCAGGAGGTACCAGCCGGTCAGTGCAGGAGGTACCAGGCGCATATCCAGCCGGTCAGTGCAGCATTCTTTAGCTTCCATGGGATATGTCCACTTGTCTTTCTATGTATGTATAACTTCTGCACAGTTGGGAGTAATGAGTTGGTATTATGAAATGGTTGTATTTCTAGTCATTTCCTTTTTCTACCTTTCACTACGTTGACCTTAGTATTAGATAAGGACAGACATGAGTTACCTGTCCGTGTGTAGTGGAAGGTGAGGTTATCTATATAATGGATTGAAGATTAGGAGGTCAGTTTATACGTTTTGTGGGTATTGAGTATAGATGTTGCTGGTGAGACTTTGGTATTGGTAATGGGTGCCTGTTGTGTAGGGTATGCATGGTTCCCCTGCTTTGCAGGTCTCCTTTCCCAAATTGTGTCATATCCTGCATAGTTTTCCCACAATTCCATCTTTACAAATTCTCCTAGCTGGGTACGTTCTGGTTTTCTCCTGTCTAATCCTATCACTTTCCTTCTCATTCCTTCTCATATCTGGATTAGTTCTGTATTAATGTGATTCTGATCTTTTCCTATCTCAATGATTTCCTGTATACTGTGAAAATATTAATCGGTGTCTTCCTAGGGTTCTATTTCAGACCACTGTGTTTCTCTGTTGTCTGTATTGTGGTCATAGATAAGGTGGTAACACAGCCAGGGGGAGTTATACCTTGTGTTTGAGTTTTCATATCACTTTCCTCCCTTCTCTTTCTGAAATAAAAATGATTAAGATAAGTAATGCTGACATGCACATCGCTATGCACAAAAGCCAAAATATCTCAGGCTCAGTCCATGTCTTTTTCTTTGTCCTCTTCTCCAATGGGCGCCGAATATGTGGAGCTTTGTCCTGGCCAACGGTGAAGAGAACACCTTGGTTTAAGTCTCTCTCAGAATCAATGTCTTTTCTGCTTCCAAAAGTGATCTTGCTCTGACTTGGCAACCTCCTTGCAGCGTTGTAATGGGAGGACAGAAAATGGTTGCTGAAATCCATATTGTTGTGTGATTTTATAAATGTATACGGCATTAGACAATGGTTAGACATTAGAAGATGGTAAAACATTGCA